>JAOTON010000063.1:0-1200000 GCA_034440635.1 Lepas anatifera | reverse complement strand
ATCGTCGTGAAGGCTGCATACCCAGTCTTAAAATCTTGCCCGACCAGCTCCGGAGGGCAGGTGCACTTTTTGAACCTCCAATTGGAACAAGATTAACACGCGCACTGGAGGGGGTGGCCTCGGAGGACCCCCCAACCTGTTTTTCCAAGGTGGCCGGAGAACGACTTGTAGCCGAAACACGATACTTTGCCACATTTAACAGCATTCAATAGCATGTTGATTGGTGAAGATTTTTTTGAAAATCGGTGGAAAATTGTTTGACTTGTAGGCTTTCAAAGTCAGACCTGCATTTTGAGATCGAAGTAATCGCGCGGTCGGACCAGTTAGCTTGCATTGGAGACCAAGTGGTGAAGTCATAACGCCATATAGCCGGGATTATATGTCAAGGTCACCTCAAAGAAGGTCAAGGTCAAGGTCAAAGGTCACAAGTCAAGGTCATCTATGCACTTTCAAGGTTACTGACCTCAGTGCTTCCGGTCAAATGGCGTTACCCAGTGTGACGTAATTATGCTATGACGTCATCGATAAGGTACCCAAATACAAATTTCAAGGCCAAAGGTCAAGGTCAATGGTCATTGGGAAAGGTCAATCCTTATTTCCTGCCAAACAGTTTCTATAGTGTTAGTCAAAGTGTACATTATAATTAGTAAACCATATTGTCACCTTAAAGGTCAATGACCTTGAATGACCTTGACCCCAAAATTGTAGGGAAGGCTCTTTGAGACCTATATCTATATGAGCCTTGTCCGTTTTTAGCTTATTGTTGCCATTTTCCCTCATAATTACGGCGTTTACCAATCGGTCCCCAGCATGGGCAAGATTTGACCTTTATGACCTAGTTCGACCTTGAAAATATTGATCTAGGTCAATAGAAATTGGTCATGATGTATATCACCATAGCTCCCACCCACCTGCCAAATGGCGTTTTTCTACACTTCTTAGTTTTTGAGATCTTAGGGGTGCCTGCCAGGCCCCCACCCCCTTCAGTGCGCGTTAGTGCCAGACCCCTCTCCAGTGCGGGTGTTAACGGTCTCAACGGCCTTCTATTTGGACCGGATTCGAATACTCCTGGATGCTATAGTAAAAGAAGGCAAAGTGATAAACGTAATGTTGCAGATGTATTTACCTCAATATAGTAAAATTTCTACTTCTATACTTTAAAACCGTATGAGGGAAATATATCCAGAGTAAAAACACGCATTCCATACTAGCCACGTGTGCATTAATACTTACCTTTCCGTTCTTAACCTTCGCCCGGGTGGGGGTCTTTTTAGACCCCCCTCGGGTTTTTCCGAAGTGACCAAAAAACGGCGGCGCGCAGCGCCACCCAACTTAGTCTAGCTGTTCCTCCATCATTTTTACATATTTCCTAAAAATTTTAGCTCAAGGTCCTATCAGGCCAGGTCACCAGGCCAGGTGAAATGACCTCACCTCAAAAAATGTTTAGGGCCACATAACTAAAAGAAGGGTTAATCGATCAAGTTGAAACTCATACCACATATTGAGCCCACCAGGAGCTACAACATTTGTTCCGGGATTTTTATATTGGTGACCTAAGGTCATGTGCAGAGCATAACCTCCCCATTGTAAATACATGGGGAAAATCACGAAATGAGCTTTTCTCAGTAAGTATGGATGGAATCAACTTCAAACATCGGTTACGACTTGCTTTTAGCCCATTTCTGAAGTTGATCCCAAACATTTTGACTTGTGACCTTTAACCCTATTTCCGGCAGGGGGCAATATTGCCCCCTAAGGTTTTCAAGAATATCTCCGAAACGGCTCGATAGAACTTGAAACCCGACTTTCCTAAAACTAGTACAGGCAGGTTTTCTGAAATTGTCAATATTATATATTTACCAGGGGCGGAGCTATGGCGGGTTTTGGGGAGGTTCTATCCACAAACCAAGTATTATCGTATGCGATGGGTTCTTTGTAAAAGGAAGCCGTCTCTGCTGATCCTGATACCAGTTATATGGTTTTATTATATCATTTTTATGTGAGATGATAGTGCATTCACAATTGTCACTATTTGTATTCATCAGGGGCGGTTACAGCAGTTCAAAATGGGGGAATGTTATCAAGAAGGACTAAACGTTAGTAAGTGAGAAGACGCTTACAGCCGTGCCAGGGCGAATACAATTGGGTATATGAAAATTCAAAATAGTTATAACCAAATTCTAGATTACCAGAGGCGTGTCCAGTCACTACACATTTTCAAAATGCATATTCCCAGCCAGTATCACCGCCGCGACTCAATATCGTTGTATATTAAAAATGTGTTTCCAATCACCCCCACCCGCCCCCCACGACGAGAGTCCTGATCCGCCTATGTCACCCCCTTTCCCAGAGCTGCCATGGGAGGGTAAAAATTATCAGAAATAAATTTCAACTAGTCGAGGGACTAATATACTCATGCAACCACTCGCATATTGTTGGGATGTATTTTACCCCACTGTTTTACCTTACTGCATCCGCCCCTGATGAGTTTTCACTTTTTTCATTTATTTATGTGTCAAAGATGCCAAGCAGTATATCACGGCTTCTAATCCGCGTAACAAAAACTTTTAGGTTGTATATATTTCCCCTCATAGTCCTGGTCCTGGAACTGCCATTGAATTTCGAATTTTGCGTAACTCGAGTATATGACAATTTTGGGTCAATTATTTGTTAATCTGAACTAGTTTTGTGAAAATCGTGCAACAGAGACAAGGGTTATGGAAAATCTAAAAAATACACAAAAATTGTATATTTTGCACGACTTTCTCCTTAAAAATCAAAATTTGAAATTTTCTTTTTCAAAATAAAGTTGAGCGTCAGGGGAATCTATAGCACTTTGAATTTTCAAAATCGGCCGGTTAGATTACGAATCTTAGGGGGGCCGATATTGCCCCCTGCCGGAAATAGGGGTAGCCGGGAGCCCGACGGAAATAGGTTAAAGGTCACCTTAGGTCAAATAAGCATTTTTTGATGTTTTACTATATAAATTTGGAATAAACTAAGATAGAACTTTTATTTTGCCACCAAATTGTTTGTATAGTCACTGCAAGTCAAATGATATACATCATGACTATACCAGGTCAATTTAAGTCAGACCGTTGATCTGGGTCAGGTCAAATTCCTAAATTTGAGCTGACATAGCAATATTATATATCATTCGATTTGTATTGACGAGAGGGTTGTAATGGTGCCTCAACTATGGCTGTATCTTGTTTGGTTTGGAAGTTATTAGCGAACAAGGAAACGCCCTTTTGCATGGGTGGCTATGGACATTCCCAAGAATATGCCCGATATTCAGTGACCTGTAGCCCCCTAGGCTTTGACCTGACACGAAAATAAATGGCACTATTATGAAAGAGCAGCTCAAGAGCTTTCGAATGGTGTTAGAAAAATGTTTCTAGCTATCATAGTTTCTGAGATATATGAGGTTTTCTTAGTACACCTCATATTAGCGATTTTGACTTATTTTGATCTCTGGTGACCTCGATATTGACCTGACAAGAAAAATGACCGTAGTATTTTGATATAATTTCTGAAGAGCTTTCGATTCCCGTTTTGCGTTTTTTTCTAGCTCTCTTAGTTTTTGAGATCGTGGGGGGTCTTTTTTAGCCCCCCCACCAGGGCGAAGGTGGCTCGTATCCGCCACCGGGGCAAGTGTTAACATCCAACCCGCTTTTTGTGCTGTGCGGCGCAGTCCTGCGCCGCTGTGCGCCGTCGTACTTAGTGTTGGCGCTATTTGGCGTTTCTTGCAGCTTCTGACAACATTTTATGTCCTTAGAAGTGCAGCCGAGAGAGCAAATGTAATATATATCCTTCACATAAATACAGCACAAATGCATTCACGGTGTACAAATATTTGTGTTAACCCGTGGCGGGTGCGAGCCACCCCCTGGTGGGGGCAAAAACCCCACGATCTCAAAAACAAGAGACAAAAAAGCCAAAAGCAATCGAAAGCTCTTAAAATGATATCGAAAATACTTCAGTCATTTTCTTGTCAGGTCAATATCAAGGCACCAGAGGTCAAAATAGGTCAAAATCCTAATCTGAGGTGTACTAAGAAACCTCCATATCTCAGAAACTATGATAGCTAGAAACATTTTTAACACCATTCGAAAGCTCTGAGATGCGCTTCATTACAGTGGCATTCATTTTCGTGTCAGGTCAAAGCCTAGGAGCTACAGGTCACTAAATATGGGCATATTCTGGGAATGTCCAACCACCCACATAAAGCGTTTACTTTTTCGCTAATAGCTCCCAACAAAACAAGATACAGCCAAGTTTATGCACCATTGCAATTCTCTGTCAATACGAATCGAATGATATATGATATTACTATGCCAGGTCAAATTTAAGAATTGACCTGACCCAGGTCAACGGTCTGACCCAACTTGACCTGGTATAGTCATGATGTATATCATTGACTTCCAGTGACTATACAAACACTTTGGTGACAAAATAAAAGCTCTATCTTATTTTATTCAAAATTTATAGAGAAAAACACCAAAAAATGCTTATTTGACCTAAGGTACTTTTAAAGGTCACAAGTCAAAAATTTTGGTATCAGCTTCAGAAATGGGCTAAGAGCAAGTCGCAACCGATGTTTGAAGTTGATTCCATCCATACTTACTGAGAAAAGCTCATTTCGTGATTTTCCCCATGCATTGTCAATGGGAGGTCATGCCTGCACATGACCTTAGGTCACCAATATCAAAAATCCCGGAACAAATGTTGTAGCTCTGGTGGGCCCAAGATGTGGTATGAGTTTCAACTGATCGATTAACCCTTCTTTTAGTTATGCCGTCCTAAGTATTTTTGAGGTGAGGTCACTTCACCTGACCTGGTGACCTGACCTGATATGACCTTGAGCCAAAATTTTCAGGAAAGATGTAAAAATGATGAAGGAACAGCTAGACCAAGTTTGGCAGCGCGCGCCGCCGTTTTTGGTCACTTGAAAAACAGGGGGTCTAAAAGACCCCCACCCGGGCGAAGGTTAACGGGATTTTATATCAATAACCCGGACTCGAACAGGATCAATAGCTTCTAAGTTTGAAAATGCATGGGAAATCGGCTTAAGCTTGATAATTTTGCAAATAATGTCGATAGAGGGTTTACTTCACTTAATCATGTTTGGGAAATCCCTGTGGTTCAAATAATATGCATTCTGGTCTAAGCTGACCTTGACCTGACCATAGGTACGATCAGATAAATTTCATAATTTGATCTGGAAATGCCATTCGATACATTATTTCACTGGAATTGACGACGGGTTTCCAATGGTGCTTAGATATGTTCTATAGCTCATTACGTTTTGTGTTAGTCGTTATGACACAAAATGTAAAGATCTATGGTATTTCTATAAGAAAATACTTTGACCTCCAGTGACCTAAAAAGTGGTCTTACCGAAATTCTTTAAGTGTTGTTTTCAGAAGAGACCAAGATAGGCTATATGATGCCGCCATCTGCTTCTGCAGCTTGGTAAGGCTACTGAGATTGTAGGGGGAGGGGTACTCGCCCCGTACCTCCCCGTACCGGAGAAGGTGGCGTTGACCCCCGTACCGGCGTATGTTCAAATCATGGTCGCACTTGGGTGAAACAGCTCCCCCCGCAAAGTTCTTGGAAACAATAGCCAAGGCTTTTTGCACCCAATTCCGTTTTCACCTCATCTGAACCGGGTACTTCAATAACCGAATATGAAAATGGCCATACAAACTTCAATTCTGGAGCTGGATCCACATTCGAGCTGTGGATTTGGGTCACATTCTGGCCAAGAGCTCTGGTTTAAAATGATTTGACCCTGATTAGATAGGGAATTTTGAGGCGGCCTGGATAACCTGTCACTTTTCTTGACTATGTTATACTCTAGAGACCAGGAGTCGGCCGCGACGCCCGTGCTAAGTCAATAAGACATGCTGCTACAGACAACAGCGATCGAGAAACCGGTGGATCCGAGGCTGTTGTATTTCGCCTACGGCTGAGGATAGTTTTAAAAGCCTTCTACCGGGGCATGTCTATCTTGGAAATTTGGCGAGGTAGGGTGGTAGTTTTTAGCAGTGACTTGCATGATTTAAACTATGATATGCAGCTAATATAGTGACGCTTGAGATGATATACCCAGAATGAATAATGAGAATATTATGAGCAATCAATGCCCTGCCATTTCTCCACATAATTCTGAGTTCTCAAGAACCTCACCAAGCGTAACAATATAATTGATTACAACCACTGCAAACATATTTTTGACAGTACAGAGATATAAACATTGAAGTTATTGTATTTTTCTTGCATCAGGCGTTTCCTGGAGGTATATTTGTATAAAAAGAATACTGACGTCGGGAGCCAAGATAAACATATAGTCACACTTCAGATGAATTTGTATTCATACCTGTTGCTGGCTAAATACTTTTCAATTTGATATACCATTTTGTTAAAAACAACACGAGACGTAAGTTGCGGCGAGAATGCCTTATGTTTCCGATGATCATCTGAAACGTGCTGCCTTGTAGCAGCATGTTTCAGGTCAGTTTCCCGGAACAATAGCTGATCTCCGTCATTGTTCTAGCTATGGCCGCTCCCAGTGCCGACTAGGCTGTTATGGAGAGCCCCAAAGTATCATGAGAGAGCTTTAGAAGTGATTAACGACACCAGCAATCATGGTAATCACCCTGCAATACGATTTGATGAGCACCACTGGGCGCATTTACTGCCCCCTCCCTCTCCCCCTTGGTGGAATGTGGGAGTGGAACCGATACCGTCGAGACGTGGCTGCGGCTACTGAAAACGATGAATAAGGCCTCTGTAAGTGATAGACAGGGCGTTGTCCCTCTCATTGTTATTATCATTTGTATTTTCTACGTGAAGATGTCGATTATGTTTCGACAACATATACTTGTTTGGATTGTGATACATATATTGTGTTTGGATTGTATAGGGCCAAGCTAACCTGAATTGTAATGATGTTATGATCAGAGTTGTGTGTTTCAGAATTTTATTGAGTCGACTCAACTCAACTAAAGGTCTGAGAGGGGTTGACTCAACGCCGACTCAACTCATGATCAAGAATTCAGTCAGTCGACTCAACTCTGACTCAAGACTAAATTCATCCGACTCAACTCTGACTCAACTCACGACTGAACTCAACTCAAACTTCAACTCGTTTTCAAAATAAAATATAAGTATATAAATAATGTTCAAAAAATTAAGAAATAAATCAATAAACATGCCAAAAACAAGCTGTTCAGGGAGTTTGACACGAAGCGAAAGATTAATAGAAGCAAAATAATTATTTGGCATTCAAACATTGGTTGACAATTAGCCAGCAGCCATGAATAACTTTTTTAATTCTTCCAGACTGTCACTGCCCAGAAAAGCTATCACATGTTGAAATTATTTATAAAAGGAAAATTGCATATCAAACTAGGTAAATGAAATGGAAAGGAACCTAAAAGGGCTAAGGTCACACCAACACAGGCAAAAATTGAGCCTCCATACTGTCAAAAAAGGTCCAAGCTAAAAACCATGATATAAACTGTATTTGTAGGGATGTTATAGGTATTGTTTTTCTGTTAAAGAACGATGCTAAGTAATTTTTATAAATTAAATATTACTATACCATGAGTTTAATCAAAAGTTAAGCAATCATTACTAGAGTATCTAGTTGCAATTGCTGATTCTAAGAACTACAGCAAACCTTAAGAAAAAGTATACCATATATGACAAAGGACAATAGAAATGGGAATTCTATCAATGTGTTGGATTTTAATATATTCATATTTTAAACCCAATCCCATTTTTAGCTTGATAACCTCCAATACAGTACAGACCTATTACCTATCGCTCTTCAAAATTTGAGCACGATTTCATAGAAAATTTAACATGTATAGCTTTCTAGATAAAACATGGATGCCAGGCGAGGGTCTCTGATCAGACAAAACCAGTAGCACGAAATAATTCCTCTGATTCTTGCAATAAAGGCGTCTCAACATTTCTGTCTAATCAGGGGTCGAACTTTTCTATGCTAGTAGCAGTATCTGCTTTTTATAAGCAAAATCAAAAGAGTGGCGGCAGATGGTGCACTTACGACAAAAGAAACAATATAACATGTAGGTATACAAATATTTGCATGGCTTTATTGACTATCATGTGATGTTCACACTTTTTGCGTTCAGGCTAGTTAAGCTTGAACCTACACTCTTTTGAATTTGTTCTTGAAAGACAGCAATGGCGCGCACACTATTCTCAGACGACGACCACTGGCGACAACAACCAGCGACGACGACGCGTGTTGTTGGAGTGGTTGAAGTAAAGAAGTAATGTTAAATATTGAAGCTGAAAAGTTTTTGAGAGATTTGAAATGTATTTTGCAGTGCGTTTCACAACTTCAAATGTTTAAGACAAGGCCAGTGATAGGAACCTGTTATATTTTTCGAGTATATGTATTATTTGTGCCTAGGGATTTCTTCAGACCGGATGGGCCTTTAAAATAAGCAATTTAACCATATAATTATTGATATATTCAAACGAACTGAAACTTTGATTTGAACAATTGAAATTCTGGAGGGAAAAGGTATTTAAAGCAGGTTAAAGGAGGTTTTCAAAAGGTAGGCAAATTCAAACACTTTTACTTGACATCATGTTTACCTGTTGAGCTAACTTCTTTCGTCAACTCATTTGACTCGCTGTCTTCACAACTCAACTCAACTCAACTCATTGATGTGTTGTGAACCGACTCAACTCAACTCACTTTTCAAATTTTTTTGACTCAACTCAATTCAACTCAGAGGCTGATGAGTCGGAATTTAAGTTAATCTGACTCACGAGCCGCACAACTCTGGTTATGATAATGTTGACGACCAACATACCATTCCGTTTCCAGGTCATTGCACGATACTTGTAAGCCATCTGGAAATATTTTATCGTCGCTACGCTCGTAACTAATTAACGAGTTGGCTTTGGCAGGTGTGTGTGTGTGTGTGTGTGTGTGTGTGTGTGTGTGTGTGTGTGTGTGTGTGTGTGTGTGTGTGTGTGTGTGTGTGTGTGTGTGTGTGTGTGTGTGTGTGTGTGTGTGTGTGTGTGTGTGTGTGTGTGTGTGTGTGTGTGTGTGTGTGTGTGTGTGTGTGGGTGTTGTGGTGTGTGTGTTCAACGCGTATCTTCCATTCTTGCTGCGAGATTTGTCTGTGAGCCACGGAAGGCGACCACCTGGACCTAGAAATCATTTTCGAATCTCTCGTGGAACCGGATCAGCCTAGCACAGCTGTGCAGTCTGTACTGCTAACCCGAGGCCAATGAATCCCTATAAAAGTCACAGCCACAGGCAATTTGGTCGGAAACTTCCCAGCTAGTGAGAGCCGGTATGAAACTCGGATGATTTTCGGGAAATGCAGCCACATCCACGCTGATGACGCAGAGATGACTGTGCTCGGCAAAGGATCTCCCGGCAACGGAGAGGTGGGTCCAATGTGTCTGGCAGAGCGGCGAGCGCCATCATGGGCGGTAGTTTTCTAGAATGAAACGCAAGCAAGATTTCAAGAGGGTATCAATTTCTAATTGAGCTGGCTTTCTATGTTCTGGGATATGTTTTAAGTCAGCGACCTCCGCGGTCAGGAACCTGAGGTATTTTGCATATAAGAGACGACCTCATCAAGGAGCTCAGTTGCCAGTTTAGTTTCTTAGTGAAAGTTATTCCCTCGAAAATGTCTTGTGTTTTTGGTCGGGGACAACCATTGTCCATGCAGCACCGCCGCAGAGACACCAGATTGTTCCAGATTCCAGTCTCTGTCCAGCCAGTTACAGGTGAGGCGGGAGAAAAGCCTGCCGGGGCCAAGCCCTGTTGAGCCGGTATCCGGAGAAATGCTAAGAGATGTGCACACCGTAAGTATTCAAACACATGTTAAGCGCTCCACACTTGAAAGCCAAAGTGCTTTGAACTATTATAGCATTCTATATTTAGAAATTGATACGTTTATACATTTAAAACCATATTTTCAGAACTATTAGCATACAATATATTAGCATAATTTGACCTTCACGTGCGCATTGCTCTGTTTGTTGCAACCTAAATTGAATACATAAGCACATTTTTATGTATTTTATGTATTGGTCTGTTTGGTAGAATCCCATGCTCTTTATCCTCACCTTTCCTCATCCTTACCATCTCCTTCCATATTTTTTAATCACTTCACACTCATTGCGACAACACTTTAAAACCACCTCATTTGTGTGGAAGTGTGAGTAATGCATGATAATGATAATGATAATTATCATATGGCTATGTATATATTGGACGTTTTTCCCCTCCCTGCTCCGCTCCTTTTCTAAGGGAGAGCACTGCGTAAACTGCTTCTGCTGCAACACCTCCATCGTTTACGTCCGTGCAGGTGAGGTATGAGACCTGAACTGGCCTGGCCTTCACGACTCAAGCACTGAGGCAGGACAAAGACTGCAGCCCGGACAACAGGTATCTCACACCCGCTGTAGAATAATCCGAAGACATGCGTCTAATATTTTCTACTACACTATGCCTTGGCCCAGACAAAGGGAAATCACACTAAGCTCGGGTTATGTTTCTGATATTTATAGATGGATAAACTGCATCATAGCGGGACTGATTGCCCAGAAAAATTCAAGAGTACGCCAGCACTTGCCACTTTTGACTAATACGGCTCCATTACCTTAAAAGAAACATGTTTACACATTTTAGCTGAGCTGTTCCTTTGCCAATGCTTTGTTTTGATCCGCTGCGAGAAAAAGGAAAATCAAAAATATAAAAGCCACCCTTTAACAAGTTTTTCTCGGTCACCACAAGCATATTTTTCATCCAAGGTATGCCTCGAGGGCAATGTGACCCTATGCTAAGGTTCTGGCTGCGCCAATGGACTACGTCTGGGCGTGGGAGCACGCCAGTTCCTTTCCCATTGTATCGGCCGGCGGTCAGGAGATTACTGGCGCGGCGCCGATGACTCAGCTGGTCTGGTTTTAGGACGATTCAGCTGCCAGACCTATAGAACTCCGATACCTCGGCGCAAGCCGGTCTAATCGGCCTGATTAGGGCAAACCGAGACTCATTGTCGTGCTGAGTGTAGGCTTCTGAACACAAATCTCCGCAGAAAGCTGTCATAATTCATGGTTTTGTTTTATTTCCAATAGAAGCATTGCGGCAAAAATATTTGAAATTTTCGACACTTCTCGCCATTATTTTTTGTCGTAATATGATAAGCTTTGTTTGACACCCGCCCCAGTACGGCTCCGAGCCAACGTCGTCCCAGTGTTACGGGAGGGGGTTCAAGCACCCCCTCATCGACCTTAGCTTCTATGCAGGATAGTGATAAGTGCAAAAGATGGTGAATAGCCATATGCAATTATACAGAAAGTATAAAGGTTATTTTATGGCTCAGCTCAATTTTTCAGTCATGACAGGTCAACAAAATGCACTAAGATTGCACAGATGAGAGTGATTTGTTAAATTGTTAGGTAGACGAAGCTCATCGATGATTAGGTCTATTCAGAGTCCCCTAGTAAATTTGTAACCTCATTAATTAAAATACAGGGTTCAAGCAACGGCGCCAAAAGTGATATCATTCAGAAAAGTGGTAATTTCATCTTCTTGCTCCGTCATTATAAATATATTATATAGTACTTTATTTGAATTCCCTTGGCAAGAGAAATTGATAGGCGTATCATTTATTTCCCTCAGATTTATAACATGAAACCTACTCACGTCAAAATTGTATGCATTGCCTTACACTTGTACACTAGTCGCAATGCAGTGTGCATACTCATACTAGACCCGCCGAATATACTAGACCCGCCGCATACCCGTCTGCAAACCGCATCCTTTTAGCGTCAGGGCACTGGATTGACACGAGAGACGTATTTTACCAGAAAATTATGCATAAATAAGACGAAATGTTCCATTGACCACGTGTCCCAGTTTTGTGCGCTGTTGGGGCCAGTGAATAAGTCGGTTTCCGTGAGTAAGGACTGATGATTGGTTTAACCCTCCTATTCCGTTGGATATTGGCGACACTGTATACCATCCGTGGTTGGCGTGTCGTCGGACCCAAACAAGGATTATTCCTCGTGACAATCGAGACGCATGGTCGCATCCACAATCAGCCAGAGTGCATTTCCTTCGTTCAAACGCTCAGTAATCTAACCCAAATGAAGCCTGTTTTGGTTGAATGACGGGCAATATGATCACAGAAACTATCGCATCAAATTGTTTGGGAAATTGCTTACCCATCTGAAGCCTCGAAACAAAATATCATGCTTCATGTGCTATACAATACCTTTTTCAACATTTCAATTTCTTATTAAATGATTACCACAGGTTGAGTCTTTTAATCATAATTTCATTCATATATTTTGGAAATCTTTCATAATGGTAGTTTATTGCGTTTTAAGCCATGGCTAAGTGAAATTTTCTTGGAATTATATAGTTTCTACTGTTTGGCGTACCTGTTCAAAAAAACTACACCAGAGGCGGATCTAGACCGATGTTTTGGTGGAGGAGGAGGGATATCAGGGCCAAAAATAGTAAAAAAGACTGGTGCTGAAATAGTGCAGTAGAATAGTGTTCCTATTTATTAACCAAAACATTAATTTTGTTCCGAGTTATATTAAATGCAAAGTTAACACGCGCATTGACGGGGGCGGGCACCCGCCCCCCTCCGGGTCTTTCGGAGACAGCAGAAAAACGGCGGCGCGCAGCGCCGCCGTACTTGGTATACCCTTTTTCCTCATAATTTTTGCAACTTCTGTGAAAATTTTAAGGATAGGTCATCTCAGGTCAGGTCACCAGTACAGGTCAAGTGACCTGACCTCAAAAAAAGTTTAAGATAGCATAAGTCGGAGCAGGGTGAACTTATCCAATTGAAACTTACATCACATAATGGGCTCACCGAATTATCTAAAATATGTTCCGGTATTTTTGATATTGATGACCTAAGGTCAGGTACGAAGCATGACCTCACCATTGGTAATACATGGGAAATATGGTTTTTACTGAATAACTCAGTAACAGATGGTGATAGAGCGTTTATTTTAGGTTCATTAGACTTGCCTTGGCTTTGCAGTTCTAATGATATGCATTTTATACAATTTGACCCTGACCTGACCTCAGGTCAGGTCAAATCTTTGATTTGACCTAGCAAGGTCAAATCATGTATCATTCGACTCGGCTTGCTGCGAGGATTAATAGAGTTCAAGTCGTTTTGGTCTATCTTTACTTGTTCAGATGTAATGGCCGAAAAACTTAATTTACATGTTATCCCTATGACGGCATGTGACGGCATGTTTGTTACCTCTGGTGACCTTAAATGTGACCTGACAAAAAAATGGTTCAAATATTATCGATGGAGAAGCGGATGGGCTACCCAACGCCGTTTACTGTTTTTTGCTACCTACCGTGGTTCTCGAGATCTTAGGGGGGCGGGTACCCGCCCCCCCTCGTCAATCCGAAGGTGGCTCAGACCCCCGTCAATGCGCGTGTTAAAGTGCCTCGTAGTGATTTGATCAACGCTCTGAATGGTCCCCTGGCTCTCCGGAAATCGATAGTTGAACTTGCGGCATAGGCTGCAGCGGGAGAAAGGCGGCAGCGCAGTGGCAGTGGCGGGTGCAGCAGCGAGCCGGAGAAACAGGCGGCAGCGTGGCAGTGGTGGGTGCAGCAGCGAGCCGGAGAAAAGGCGGCAGCGCGGGCAGTGGCGGGTGCAGCAGCGAGCCGGAGAACAGGCGGCAGCGCAGTGGCAGTGGTGGGAGGCGAGCCGGAGAAAGGCGGCAGGCAGTGGCGTGGCGGGTGCAGCAGCGAGCCGGAGAAAAGGCGGCAGTGGTGGGTGCAGCAGCGAGCCGGAGAAAAGGCGGCAGTGGCGGGTGCAGCAGCGAGCCGGAGAAACAGGCGGCAGCGCAGTGGCAGGGCGGGTGAGCAGGAGCCGGAAAAAGGCGGCAGCGCAGTGGCGTGGTGGAGCGCGAGCGGAGAAGGGGCAGCGCAGTGGCAGTGGCGGGTGAGAGAGCCGGAGAGGGCAGTGGGGGTGCAGCAGCGAGCCGGAGAAACAGGCGGCAGTGGCGGGTGCAGCAGCGAGCCGGAGAAACAGGCGGCAGCGCTGGCTGGCGGGTGCAGCAGCGAGCCGGAGAAACAGGCGGCAGTGGCGGGTGCGGGACACAGATCATGGACGTAACGAAACACAAACAATAGGCATTTTTCGGCCAAAACAATTTACCTCCGTAAAAAAACTTACCATGGCTCTAGAAACAAACCCAATAATGAAAACCAAGTTGTCCCCCTATACATTTCAAAAACTACCCACATCTGTTAAGGCGTACATATACCCCTATGTACCCCTATACATAGACTATGTATCCCTATACATACACTATGTACCCCTATACACCCCTATATACCCTATGTACCCCTATTAGGGCGTATGTACATATACGTGCCGTAAACGTACGGTTGGTTACAGGGTGTCGGGCTGTGCAGCAACACTTGGCTAGTGATAGGCTGTGCCGCAGTACCGTTCCTGCGTATTAGACTTTACCGCACTGCTGCTAACTGGTGATAGACTGCACCGTAGTACTATCGACTGGTGGTAGGCTGTGCCGCAATGCCGCAAACCGTTGACTGATGCAGCAAGGGCGCTGCCACGGCTTGGTGTCAGGGGGAAGGGGGGGGCAAAGTTTCTCAGCTAAGAATACTATACCATGAAAGGAACCATTGATGCAACCCATTTCAAACTGCTAGAATAACTTCTGCCCCCTCCCCACAATAGCTTCCATTTTCTTCGATCTTCACTAAACCAGATTGTACGATTTCCAATGTGCTTCAATGTACTTGAATCACTGGCGGATCCAAGAGAGGGCAATGGGGCCGTGGACCCCTCTAAAGCCTAAATTAGTATCTTTTGACCCCCAGAAGAACCAAATTTCTGCTGCTTTTTTCTTTAAAAATACTATTTTTCGTGGATTTTTCTCTAATTTGCCCCCAAACATTGGGTTGACCCCTTCAAATATTGTTCCTGGATCCGCCCATGACTTGGAGTTCCGAAATATTTGATTTTCCTGAATCGTAAACCTACGTACACGTTGAACTCTGCATTTCGAAAACACCTTTTTAGTTTGAGCCATGAAGCCAAAACCTCTATTTTGCCACAACCATACAATTTTGGAAAGATTCAAATGTGTGACCTACCCAAATAACCGGCTTGACCAGTTTCTCCACCTCTATCGCCAACTCTAACTCTGTGGAAATGGATTTGGGAGATTATATTAACTTATTCAGAGGCTCTGTCGGGACTTGAACCCAGGACCTGTGGCTCAGGAGACATGGATGATATCCGCTGATCCACCCATGCCCCGGTCCGCCAGCGTTGCGTTACCATTGATAGGTTTCGTTAACGATCCATCAATTCAATTACTGATGTGTTCAGGCTTTTTCTCTTTCCTTTTAGAGCTGGAGAGCCATGAGAAATTTGGATATCCTAATAAATTTAGCAGTTTTAAAAATCGTCATCGTAAAGAAAAATATTCTATAACGTTCATTGAAGTTTTCAGTAGTGTCCTCCGTGACCTCTCCCTCCTCGTACTAATCCTCAGTCTGAGTGATAATCTTTTTCCCGGAAAAATAGCAGCTATCAATTGTTTTAGGATTTACTGTTCTCAATATATTATCTAACTTGTGACGTCACTCATTACATCAGTCTACTCGATCAGGTATAATTCGAAAGCTAAGCATTGAAAATATTGACCTTATACCAGAAGAAGTAGTATAAACTAACCCAAATACCTATTTTCGAGCCGAATAATTATAAAATATGTAACATGCACATACCATGATGACAAAAAACAGCATGAGACTAAATCGGGACCAGCAAATTGCTGGTGATGCAGATTCGCATATTGAGCCCAGTTGATGAACCCATGCTTGTCCAGTGTTATCAACAACACTCACGGAACAAACACCTTTCTCATATATCTACGCATATTCACAAAATGTACCGTACATCTGTTCTCCTTCAGTTCAAAACCAGGGACTTTCGGTCCAGTATCAAGCATGCAAGCATGTAAGTTGTATAATCCGGCTGGCAGCCCCTCCCTATCCAGGCTTGAGCTCGGCGTCAGCACGCTACCGGCTCTAGCCGTGCTCCGGCGTGACCTTTTTAACCTCTGTGCCCCGCAGGCATACGACTACCAGCAGATGGCAGCTGCTGATTGGTCGAGACGCGTTCACCTGCACTACGAGAAATTCAGCGCAAATTTCTCAATGGAAATAATAGCGTCGCAAAGCATGAACCAGGAAATTTGTTTGGAGAGTGTTATTTTCAAAAGTTTATCCTATGTCGTTCTAAGCCAGGTAGATTGTATGCATCATTGCTACAGCCTGCTTTTCGGTGCAGGCGAGACGGCGGCAGGGTCGGTACAGGCCAGCCGGCGGCCGAGTTCGCTGAAGTCAGGAGCGTCGAGATGGATTTCTTCAGAGTGAAAAGAAATGGGGCTTAGTCCAAAAAGTAACAGAGGGATGGAGAGTGGGTGCGTTGTAACGTAAAATGAATAATGCTCTGATGAATCAGAGAAGATCTATGCGAAACGTTGCGAGAGGAGGCTGGAAAATATTGACAGAGAGAGAGAGAGAGAGAGAGAGAGAGAGAGAGAGAGAGAGGGAGAGAGAGAGGGAGAGAGAGAGGAAGAGAGAGAGGGAGAAAGAGAGGGAGAGAGAGAGAGAGGGAGAGATCAGCCACTCAAGTTTTAGGGCACCTCGACCACTCAGGTCATTTTGCGAAGATCAGCGATACGAGCGCCGGCATAGTGCTGTGGCATGGTAATAACCTGGGGAATGATGCCGCTGAATGTGTGGGAGGGGGAGGATGCTGACAGTGCGTCGGAGGAACTCGGAAAGTCTGAGAAGTCGGGGAAACTCGGGGGCTGGAGTTGTAGATAGCGGTGATGCAGTGTGGAGGCTGATGCCGACGGTGCCTCGTGAGAGGACCTGCATGCCATGCGATGTGAGTGTGCTGGTTGAACGTTAAAAGGGGGATGGGGGTCAGATCAGATGTATCGTGCAGGTGCCAGTAGGATAACCGGGTGCGTTTCTGATGCTGAATTGACGCTGACGTGCACCGGACGCGCCGTCCACCAACACACAACGGCCCCGGCGGGTACATTGGGACATTCAGGTAGGGTTTGGCTTTCCCACGGAAATTTGAGTTTCCATTCAGCTGACCAGGTCCCGCTGAGATAGTATGCCTGGAGGCTCCTGATTTGGTCTCGGTGCTCCCTAGCTGGTCAGGAGCCATGGAATAGGCGGATACCGGACTGTCCGCACCGGCCTCTCCAACTGTTCGGTCCTGCATCCGCCTCGTCCCGCATTCGCTTCTGCCCCTGAATCCGCCACTGTCCGAATCACCTCACCTCCGTATTCACCTCGCTTCGCATCCGCCTCCCTCTTCAACACTACCATGTCAGCAATCACTGCCAAAGTCCAACGATCTCAGCAATATATAATGCTGGATTCGGGTGTCTGCAGTAATGTATCGGGGCATAAGTGTCGCCTACGGCAAAAAGTGGGGGGGCAGTCAAACTTCAACCTGATGCTGACAAAAATAAAACTGTCCATGTCAGGACCAAAAACTGTTCAAATCTGGGCTCCTCGTTGCCCTCCGCAGAGTCTGGTTATAAGAATGTCCGGTGTTGTCCCATTTTGAGTGAGATCAGGAAATGTTTGGCCAAAGAGTGGAGGGCCGGGTCCCCCTCCCCCTTTCCGACGCTTAAGTTTGCGGGTGCTGATGGAGCCCAAGACGGGCACCAGTGATTAACCACGGCAACACCAATTGCACAGAATATGTTTCCTAATGAAGGGGCGCCTACAGCGATGCGTAGGGAGTGGGGGGGGGTGACACAGAGCAGAGCGTGAGATCTTGAGGGAGGGGCGGTGACACGGAGCAGAATGCACTGCCAAGGGGGCATCCATGGTGAGGCATTGGGAGGCCAATGGAGCAAAAGGCATGCACTAGAGATTCACCATGCATGGTGAATTTCATCCCACCAATGGCCATGGGTGCGCGGGTCGATGATGATTGGGGTTTTAGGGCACGTCAGCTTCTGAGGCTATATGTGCCCATGTGCTATATGTGCTATATGCGCTGGTCATACAGAGCGTGTTGTCAAAAGGTTTGGGCACCCACACTAATGCGTACGGGAGCTTGCTTGTGGAGCGAGAATAGGGTACCAATGGTGCACCATCAGGGTGGTGCCAGAGGTGCGAAGTGGACTTTCAAAACGTGCAGCCGCTGTTGGAGCAAAAGTAAGGCACTAATAAAGCATGGCAGGGGTGCCAGTGGCACAGAGAGGGCTGTTTTGAGCAGAGAGTGTCCAAAGTAAGGCGTGACGGCCCGGTGGCGAAAAGGCAAGGGACCAAGGATGCACCACGGGGGTGTCAGTGGTACAGAGGGGTGTGTCAAAAGTGAGAAGTGAGGGTGCCAGTGCTTTGTCACATCACATGCGCTACTGCTGTATCACGGTAAGCTTCTCTATCTTTGGTCCGCAACATTGTAAAAGTGGGTGCAGTTATTTTGTTGAGAGCAAGCAATAGTGAAGCTAATTAAGCCGGCCCAGGAAATAGGGGGGAAGGGAGTGTCTCTCCACCGAGGATGGTGGGGGGGGCAGCGCCTCGGATTCTGCTTATGTATATTTTGCCACGTCATGTAATTCTGCAATTTTAAACGAGAAACACTGCCCCGACTCAGCCTTTGCCGAGCCAAGCCTCCCTTTTCATTAAGTTAGAACCTTCTCTATACGCATTCTCGGCGGGCACGGATCTCCATTAGTTCACCATGAACGCAGAGTTGTACTGATCACTGTGTTTTCTGACTGTGATGCCCATTTCGAGTGCGCAGTTTCACCAGGTTACCTTCCGTAGTATTTTGTAACTGACCGCAAAAGACTGCTCTCCTCTATCTCTCATGTTAGAACAGCGACTTTACATTTACCACCTTTTGTGACAGGAAACAGCGGGGCCAATTCACGATGATACCAAACAAAAAGTTTAAAATGTGAACGTTTAACGGAATAGAGGAAGTCATCGTGAAATGTTTGCGCAGTTACTCTTCTGGTAAGTAAATTACGAATATTGAGGCAAACAAATGTCTGAGCAAGATGTTCACCCTGATGTTCAGGCTACCATTGAACTCATTCCCTGCTGCCTCCTATGCATCTATGCACCGGGCTGTCAGAAACATCGCGTAGGGATTAGGATTCATACTTGGTACTTTTATTTTCATTCTTGCTAATTTCGTTTTTCAGCCAGCCACCACACAAGTGCTCACCTGCGCGTTATTGTCTAGCACATGTGCCACTTTTATTGTAAATAAAACGGGATCACCACCTATCACCCTCTCTAGAAAAACAATAGTTTCTTTAGAGTTTTTCACACGATATTTTCCATAGAAGCGTTAGCTAGCCCATGAATTGTTCCAAGCCTCAAGTGCCCACATATGCTGTCTCTGTTGTAACAAAATTTACGTTTGATTATGGTACGGGTTGACCCAAGAGATGTCAATCACAAATTTGACAATAAAACCCAATATATATTGCCTATCAACCTGCGCTTTTGAACCAAGAGAGGAAAGTTAATGCACACAAAGCTGGGAGGATTTCATTTCCAAAGGTGTACAGTGTTGGCTGCAGTCTCCAAGCACGGCATGGTTGGCACATACTGCAGGTTCGAGAACCAAGCGGGGAGGTCGGCCAACATCAACTCCGAGCAATATCTGGGCGTCATGGAGAAATTCTGAAATGAGCCGGGTGGGCGAGACGACTTCTGAAGAAACCAGCAATGGTTCCAGCAAGACGGCGCTGCCTCCATACCTCAAACATCCCTCTCCAGTGGTGAAGTGAGCACTCTGAGGACCGTCCGATCAGTCGAAGGTGACCCACACATTGAGCTGCGCACTCGCCCGACTCGAATCCAGCAGATTTGTATACATGGGGTCAGGTCTTAAGGATATAGTCTTTAAGAATAAGCCTCAGGCCATACCTGAGCCCATTAACCTCAGGCCACCATCACACCTCAGATCAGGGGGCTGCGCTCCGGTTTTTTAGCATAGGCCAAAAAATGGCAACCCTCAGATCTGGCATTCGCCACGGCGATGACGTCATCGGTCGACTAGAAATGCTTAGAAAGGCATTGCCACGCTGTGTATTGTAGAAAACGGGGCTCAACAGATGGGTTGCGTTGTAGGGGCAATAATATTGTTTTTGTCGACGTGGGGTGATGAATCCTGGGTACGCCCCTTCGCCAGATGCATCTTGAAACCGTACGAACATCCCACGATCCGTAGCCGATTTACGTTGAATGAATGGGCGGCTGCACCTCGAGAGCAATCGCTGACGTCACAAACGTAAAAGTCTCTAGAAACAGAGGTTGCCATTTTTGGAGAGCGGAGCGTTCTACCTCTACATTTAAAGGACCTTGCCTCAGATACAGGCCGCCACAGTTGAAGAACGTGCTTGTGTTATAGACAATTTTGTGCGTCGAGTCCAGCTGTGCCTTCGCCGTGGAGGAGCGCTTCCGGAGTACATCTTGTAATGGTCGTAAATTCTACATTTTTCCATATAATCGTGTGCGATTTGGTAGATGAGTTTTCCCATATATATATATATATATATTATATATAATTAGTTACATGGAAAGTGCAAAATCCAGGAGTTCGCGAACTCCCTAGGGAGTTCGCAAAATCACTGACCAGCCAGGGAGTTCGCGAAATCCCTGGGGACCAGGAGTTCGCGAAATCCCTGGCCTTAGAAGTCAGGGAGTTCGCGAATTCCCCGACATTTAGTCAGCTCGAGGATGACTAGCCAGGATTGTAGACTATTGTTTTTTATGAATTTATTTCAAACAGTAACCGGACAATTTCCGTAAAAATCACGTATAAGGGAGGTTTTAAGCTAAATGTAAGGAAGCTTTTTAGCTAAATGTAAGGGAGGTAATAATTTTATTGTTGAGGTCTTAGCGATGAATTTATCGAGTTTCGCTGATACATATTGTACTGCAATGTAAGCGTTCATTTGCTGCTGCTTGCAAATGTGGATCGCGGGAGAGAAAGAAGGTAAGTACGCCCTCCCCCACGCCCTTCCTCCGGAAGCAATCCAGCACTCGGCGCCTCCACACTGGCCCCTGGCGGTTCCAAAACGCCCCGGTCCACTCCTGAAATTTTGTTTCCCACATACTTCACCCACAGAATACACCTTCGCCTTCACTGTGATTTGGTACTCGGTGATTTTATATTCATGATATATTTTATACGCGGATATAAGGGGACAAATGGGGCAGGTGCCCCCCCATCGACCCTCGGCGCCCCCTGAAATGGTCACGGCGCCGCTCTGAAATATCGATTTTCATCCCCCGTCCCTAATGATGTGAAAATCGGCGCCCACCGATAGGATTTTGCCCCCGCCTGATAGGTTTTCCGGTCAAAAGTGGCGCTCTCCTGGTCCGGATGGCGCCCTACCCTCCGGGAAGATGCCCCCACCCCGATCGGAAATCCTGGATCCGCCTATGATAGATCTGTATATTTTGTATTATACATATGCAGTGAATGGAGTCAGCATAATCACCCAAGTATTAAATAAATGGTGGTCTACGGTATCGCCAAGTTTCATAATTATGTGACGCTACGGTTATTTTATATCAAATCTACATCACAGAATAACGTCACGGTATTTTATGTAGGTTGCAGTATTATGGAATGTTATCTCCGGATACGATAAAGAAAATTGTACGAAATCCATGGCTTGATCACTAGAATAAATTTGGGTATTGCACAGTTCAAGAAATGGCAGAGATAATTGCGCTCCTGAAAAATGGTATAAATGCTCGGCAATGGCGAATGCACTTACTTTTGAGCAGACCACGCCATCCGAAAAATAATGTGCCCGACGCTAACATTTTGCCAAATCATCACGTGTCTTTTGGTTGATGGCGCCGATAAGGTACCACTCACCAAGATCAGTTGCAAAGTCTCTTATAACTATGCCTTTTGATTGCTCAAATCATCACAGTCAAAAAAGTTTGGTATGGGTCTGAAACTAGTTTCGCAGGATACAATTTTTAAGATGCACAATGTCAGGGGTCTAAGCCACCTTCAACCTGACGAGAGGGTGTGTTACGCCCCCCTTAAAATTTAACAACTAGGCTAGTTTGCGAAAAATGTAAATGGCATTAAGTAACACAACCTAAGCTTCAAAGGGAGTGTTCTATACTTCTTTGTCGGGTAAAATCTGAGGACATTGGAAGCCAAAAATATCACAATATGGATATGGTGATATAACTGAAATACAGTTCTTCAGTCCTATCATCTGATGTAGAAAAGATATGATATATAAGGATTCACTATCCGAAGCTTTCTGCGAGCGGCGACGAATGATTAATAATGTGACTATTCTAGTTCAAAGCTAAGATTTGACCTGACCTTGGATCAGGTCAATATCGAATTGGGTCAGAATGTGTATCATTAGAACTATAGAATCAAGACAACCCCAATGATGCCAAAATATACAATTTAGCTCCGTTCCCAACAAAATTATTGTTTCTAAACCATTTTACCGATACTTTTCAAACGGTGAATCATGACTAATAACTGACCTTAGGTCATCTACTTCATAAATCCGAAAAAGGCATTTTGCTTACTCGGTGGGCCCTTTATTCAATATGAATTTTAGATTGATGAAATAAGCTTTTTCTTGCTCGTGTTGTTTTCTTCTTTTTTTGGAGATGAGGTCACTTGGCCTGCACTGATGTCATGACCTGAAACGAACTGAACCGAAAATTGTGACAGGAGGTGTAAAAATCTTCAGACAAAAAACCATACTGGGTACAACGGTGCTGTGCGTAGCCGTTTTCAAGACTGCGAAACACCCAAGGGGAATGGTTACCCAACCCCCGCCCCGGCAATGTACGTACTCGGTGCGAAGTCTGTCAGGTGCACCAACAGTAATTACCGTTAGAGACTAAATTCTGAAGCGCTTCTTTCCAACTCATTTATCCAGCATCTGCAGAGGGATCATTATCATATCACAACCCTCATTACTACGCAAAAGAGAAATGCTACTTATCTGATGGCCATTTCGTATTACAATCTAGGTAAGGAAAATACAATAATGCTATATTATTTTTTGTATTAAGTGCATAAATTTATTCCAAAACTTGGGAAATCTTTACAGGTACAGCTCGGCTATACTAATATTAATTTTTAGAGTTGCAACAACAAAAGAATTATTTTGCAAATTAACATAGACCATATCTCTGTTTTCAGTTTATCAGTATATAAGAAGCGTTATACAGTTTCAGCCATAGCTGAACATACGCCAACAACTACAGTTCTCGGCATAAACAGGATGCGGAATAATACAATTGTTACGCATATTTGCCATGTGCTATCTCATGTCTAACCTATCCGCCTCTGAGGAAAAATCATGGAACGTTGTGTATATGAGCATTGACTTGCTCGCGTAAAGCTGGTGCTCATCCCAAAGACAACTCGGGTTTGTTCCACATCGATCTTGCGACACTATCAAGAAACAGCGTGGGAATCCATTTCCACCCATCACCAAACAGACGTGATATACACTGACTACTCTGCAACCTTCCAGAGCACCACTCGCAAACTTCTGATTTGCAGATTCAAAAATGGCCTACACCATTTTGCGGACTGTCCCCAGTTGGCTCAAAACATTTCTCTTGAACCGGAAACGGCGAGCAAGTATCACAGTGTTCCGAGTGGACCGCTGTTCACTCAAGATCACCGGAAGGTAAAGCTATCACTTTTATTCTTTGCTCTGTTCATTAACCCAGCGCTGCCTAAGCTACATTCATTCACACCATCACCTGAGGGGAGGGCACTGATCGGACCCCCCCCCAACGATCTCGGGAACCGGGAATATTACAGGAAAAATTGAAACGGCACTGGAAGCGCCTTACCGCCCTCTTCTCTGGAGCCGAGTTCGAGCCATATCCATTGACCCGTGACGTCACAGTGGGCCAGAATGGGTCAATTTAGACCCAGTTAGAAAATCCTTTATCTATCTGGAACTGCGTGACGTCACACTACGTCACACTGATCGCTATATCCGCTGTGTGCTGGCCGTGCATGACCAAGCACGCCCCAATTTTTGGCCTTTCAACTTCTAAATTCATGCCCAATGACGCTTGGTCCTCTAGTGTATGTTTCTGCGATTATCAACGACATTTCTTGGTCTGTAATTTATCACAAAACAAACTTACTTCTTTACCGGGCTCCGCAATTACAAAATATTGTTTTGTTATCTCCGTTGTAGTAAATACAGAATAATTAGTTTCTCGCCACACCAACAGCAGTTGAACAGCGATGTAAATAGGCACAAAACAGGAGCGTCAATTCGGGGAAAACGTGTTGCATAGTTTGCATAACGGTGAAAGAGACAAAAGAATAAATTAATCACTTAAATAGACTGATTTATCCCGGTGAATGTTTACTCTGCCAGTGCTAGAACACGGACGTTGCACCAGAAACCAGTTGGCGAATGTTGCACTAAATTTCGACAAGTAGATGGTAACTTGGTAAAACACTCATGATTCAATAGCTAAAGGTTCCTCCAGTTTTCGATCAATTCAAAAGCAAACACAACTTTATTAAGATACGTTCAGAAACATCGGATTCCTTTTTCCATATACAACGTAATTCAATGCACGTGTCCGTAGGCAAATCTCCAGGAACATTTGTAATGCCAAACTGCCGGAAACGTTGAACAGTCCGCTTCTGTGATTTCAACACCTGTGAAAAACACCCCAGACCTTTGTTGCAAGCTGAAGTGGTCACTCAAACAATCTCATTGCCCTGCGAAGTTAACCTTTCGCACGCAAGTTCGGCGCGGCATACAAAAACCGCGAGCCGCCCAACGCAATTAGAGCGATCTGATTAGCATGTATCATGTAACGCCCGAAAGGCCAGCTGCCTACACGTTGGCCGTGTTCAGCGAATTCGAATGATTTTTGTGTGGAGAGTTCGCAGACACTACACTACCTCCGTAAAGCCAGAACGAGTGCAATCTAATAAAGGTTGCCCGGGCGAGCAACAAGCAGCGCGGTCTATTTAAGCTCGCATCAAATTCCAACGCCTAGAAATATGAAAGAAGGCTCACCTCAATTGGGACGGAAACTCCGGAGGGCCGAAGACTCAATAGACCACGTTCTTACCAGAGATCAAGACGGTCTCTAAATCAAGATCTAAGCACTTAAAATTCCTTCCATCTTATTACGGACTTCCCCGCTCATCCTTCGGGTTTGATATGCAAGGCACTCTGCATCTGGTTGGCCCACTTTGCACAAAAGTTTAGGCAGGCATGTGGAGTTCTGAACCCCACTCCTTACTCCATCAGCTTCGTGTCAGAAAATGTTCAGAATTTTTACCGGTAATGTCTTTTAACGTGTAATGAGCTTAGGCTTCAACTTGTATGGATTTCTTTAGCTTTGCAATCCTTTTGCGATTCGCAAACGTTCTGAGTGTCGACAGGTAAATGATGGTGGCAAGTTTTTCCCCGAGTATACGAAAGAATTTCCAGAAAAAGTATAATGGATATTTCATGGCCCATTTTTTCTCAAATAGAAACGTAAGCGTCTGTTATGCAAGGCTTTCAATGCTTAAAATGGTCAACTAAAAAATAAAAGTCACCAACAAGTCTGAAAAGAGGGCAAGGGCACATCACCTGCACTCCGAAGGTGAACTTCTTACCCACAGTACTCACTGTCCGAGATGCCGACGTTTCCCGCATCGAGTTCCTTCCGCATAACGGATGCACTCTCCACTCGGCGAGTTTACATCTCAGCTTATTATTGCTGACAGTAGTTATGTTCCACCCTTCCTAGAACGGCCTAGAGACGAACCCGATAACATGTACGTGAGCGATCTTCCAGCCAGACTGTTAATCTCCAAATAAATAAGATAATACCTCGCCACCCGCCACGGCTCGAAACGTCTTGCCCGATGAGCAAGGTCAGCCATCTCGCCAAAATACTTAGCATTCGGCTGGACACAAAGGCCCACTGTAGCCCGGTTTACACGCGTTTCCTCGGCCCTTCTCACTCCGCCTAGTGTCAGCGCGCATTCGCGCCGCCAGGGCAGAACCCCTTACAGGTCAATCTGTAAAGATTGGGCTACAGCACGAATGCCTTCTTTCTTGAAAAATAATGTATTCTATCTTCCTGCTTTTGCTTTCTTCTGGACCTAACTGCCATCTTTTTAGAGCACCAAATCATTATTAAGCCCAATTTTATAATGCCCCCAAAGCCGGCCCCGACACCGCGCATACGCACTGCCGCTTCGCGGCGTGAGAAGCAGCGTCAGGTCTTCGAACGTTTTCGCTATCAGAAAACGGGGGTGCGGAACGCCACCGTGCCTGGCACAGCTACTGCCGGATCATCTTCCATTTCCTAGAAACAAATTAGGTCTGCATCTTACCAGGTTGGGTCATCAGGCCAAATAAACTCATTTCACAAAGATGAAACATCAAAGGCGGCAAAATTAAGAGGGGACTTACATCTATGAATCGGATATTATCAGCTAACGTCGCTGCGCACAGTAATTTTCGGCAACCGGATTTTCATGTCGATGACAGTATAGTAAGGGCGATGAACTCTCCGCTCGAAATACATGGCCTTAGTTCAGTAAATTCAGAAGCAGACACCATTAAACGAGCCTTCTCCTTGTGATCACGTGGGGGCGACGCCTTTAGGGCCATTGCGGGACCGAAGGTGATTGCTCGAGCACCTATTCGCTTCTCCGGAACGGAAGACCCTTGGTAGTGAATGGTTTTGTGAGGTCTGCACGTGCAAACCTTGCACATTCCTGTTTTCGGTTCATAAAGCCCCTACAGAACAATTCGGCAGAAAATGACAAATTGGCATCTCCGGAACGGAAGACCATCGATAGAGACTGGCTTTGTCACGTGAGCACGTCCTTGTGCTTTAGGGTGGTCCTTAAAAACAAAAGTTGGAATTGTTTTATTCCTAACCCGGGAATTTGTTACCATTCAAGTGGAAATCACCCTGAAAAATTTTTATGGAATTCGGCTCGTAGGAAGATGTTGCACACATGACCTGAAGTTTTCCCTCTGTGACTCGTTCGACTGGTCACGGTGTTATTGGAACATATTCCATTTCCTCCTCCTATTTTCACAATATTTTGCTTCCGAATTCGATTCTTCTTGTCACAAATTGAGTTCTGAACATATTCTCCTTTCTTTCCCAGGTTGATATGGCGACTAGGAGCAAAGATTTTCTTGTGTTTCCCAAACGGAGTTAATTGGCTCCAAACTCCCTTCCAACAGGGAGGTTCTCGGAGTCGTTCTCCACCGTCTACGGCTCAAAAAGACGACTCTCCGCGATGTCACGTTGGCCGTGACCCCCATGGTGGCTCAGTTTTGGGATATGGCGCGGATCCCAATGATCCGAAAAGACAACGTTGTCACAAAGATTGAGAAGCTCCATCGGGAGTACGAGCTCCTCAAGAAAGGTCGCTATCGGCGATCGGAGGCTCAAATCTCGAAAGAAAAGGATTTTGAGGTACGTCTCGACAACCTCTTCGACGTGGCACACGGGAATGCGCTGATCATGATGACCAACCAGGAGGACAAACAGTTCCTCCTCGCCCAACGGGAGCCAGGACGTCGAGGAAGGATGGGCGGCGTCGATTCCGTCCTTGCTGCTCAGGAGGCGAGGCGATCTCTTCGCTTGGAAAAGGCCGCTGCTTTCTCCGCCCGCAAACAAGAAGAGGCTGCCGCTTCCTCATCTGTGGCGCAGCTCGAGTCCTCGCCGTCGTCCAGCTCCAACACTTCAGCTGTTGCCTCAGATGAAGAATACGGAGCAGTTGGAGGAGCGAGTCCTGCGAAGCGGGCGAAACGGGCCACGAAGAACATCGTCTCTCCAGCACTGGCGGCCACGCTGGATCGAACCAAGCTGACCGATCGTTCCGCGACATACGTGCTGACTGAAGCCGCACGTTCCCTAGACCAGAACGTCGAAGAGCTCAACATCAACCGCTCATTCATCCGACGCCAACGCTTGAAACATCGTGCGGCCATGGCCTCAAAGATCAGAGAGGAGTTTCGGTCAGGAACTCCGCTGGTGGTCCACTGGGATGGTAAGCTCATGATGGACCTGACCACGAAAGAACATGTGGACCGTCTCCCGATCATCATTTCCGGGATTGGAGGCGCCCAACTGCTCGCCGTCGCCAAGTTGGACAGTGGCACGGGAGAGAGCATGGCGGCAGCGGTAGTCTCGGCCCTGGAGACGTGTGGGGTCGCGGATCAAGTGGTCGGGATGTCCTTCGACACCACGGCATCCAACACCGGCCGCAGAAACGGGGCCTGTGTCCTCATCGAACAGAAAATGGGGAAAGACCTGCTGCATTTCGCCTGTCGTCACCATATCCTGGAGCTGGTGGTACATACTGTGTTCGTCCGTGTTCTTGGGTGTTCCTCATCGCCCGAACTTCTGCTCTTCAAACGCTTCCAAACCTCATGGGAGAGCATCGACCCATAGGACTTCGGCACGGGAATCATGGTGGAGGAAGTGGCGACTGTTCTAGAGGACGTCAAGGATGAGGCTCTTCGATGGACTCATGAAGTCCTTCAAGAGCGTGAGGGGCTTCGCGATGACTACCGGGAATTGGTCGAACTTGTCGTCATTTTCCTCGGTGGTGCCCCTCCCGGTGGAATTCGATTCCGTGCTCCTGGAGCAATGCACCATGCCAGATGGATGTCAAAAGTCCTCTACTCCTTCAAGATTTGGATGTTCCGGGGCCAGTTCCGCTTGACGAAGAAGGAGGAGCGTGGACTCCAGCGGATGTGCCTCTTCGTCGTCCGAGTCTACGCAAAGGCCTGGATTGAGGCTTCTTTCTCGGCTCAAGCCCCTCGACTCGACCTCGAACTCGTCAAGGCCCTCGGCACCTACGACAAGATCGACCCTGAGATCGGAGACGTCGCGCTGTCGAAACTGTCAAGCCATCTGTGGTACGTGTCAGAAGAACTGGTTGGGCTGTCCTTCTTCGACTCCGACGTGTCCTGCGAGACCAAAAACGCCATGGTTACGGCCCTACGACGAGAGGAAATTGACGGAGAGGACTCGGCTCCGAAAAGAGTCACGCTTCCGAAGAAGTCAGTCCGAGATCTCCACCTGGAAGACTTCGTCAGTGGACGTACTCTCCACTTCTTCCGGAAGCTACACCTGGATGAGGCCTTCCTCGATCTGCCACCGGACTCGTGGCAGATGGAGTTGTTGTTTGGGGTTTTAGGGCGCTTCGACTACATGGTCATTTCGCGCCCATCCTTGTTTATAATGCACAAAAAAGTAGGGCTAGCGATTCAAGTTGTGTTCGGCACAGCACACTAGGTGGATTGGAAAACAGCTCCCCAATATAGCAAACCTATCAACCAAGTACAGACTACGTCTCCCAACTCCTGCCGTCAAACATTTCTGAGACACACCACGCTGTACGTGTGTCCCACTCTGCTGGTGGTCTTGCCATTCGTTCCGGGTATCCCAGACCTTTGGGCGGAGAGCGACGCACGAATGTTGTGTCCCCTGTCCATGTACGCCTCTCGAACTCTCTGACCGGGGTGCCTCCCATCACTACCTGGAGATGGGCGCGGCACATCCTGCCACACATGTTGCACGTTTCCGATACTCTCGGTGGAACCAGAATGCAGCCGTGGATGAAGAAGCTCTTTTTGTACCCTTGGCACCCAAATTCTCTTTCCTTTTGAGTCTCGAAAAACAAAATCTGTTTTCTCCTCAGTCACGTGTTGGGGGGATTTTTCCTCACACCGTAAGTTTGGAGAGGATAGCCTGCGTTTCCCGTCACGCACGATTGTGCCGGGGCATTTCCAGTTAGTTGTTTTCGTAGGTGGTGTTGGTGGAGGCGGAGGTGGCGGAGGGTATGGCGGGGGCATTAGCCCTGTATCCCCGTGACCCGGAGATAGGATGATTCCAATCTGTTCCTTGCTCACGTTACGGCCCTTTGGGGGTGCGGAGGAGGACCGCTCCGAGCCAAACCGTTTGGTTATCTTGTTTGAGGGTGTTCTGCCTTTCGATTCTGTGGACGTCTGTAATGTTGAGTTTGTTACGGTTGTGATGGTGGGTACCGCACTTCCTACCTTTTTTGGAGTGACTCCTTCGCTCTGTGTCACAGCAGGAGGTATTTTGGTACTCACAGGGCCGGGAGCATCTGCTCGGTTGACCCGTGCGCGTTTCGCTGCAGGGGGTTCCTGGGACTGTTCTCCGGCTTTCTCTGTATGAGCTACTGAATGCTGCCTGTTGTGAGTACCAGTCTGCACCCCTTTCTCAGCGGTGTCTCTGCTGCCACCGTTGGTCTGCGGCGCTAATGCCGACACGACCGAGTCATCCGTTGGGTCTGTCTGGACACTCTTCTCAGCTGTGACCCTATGTGGCTGGTCAGGTTGGGCTTCAACGTTCGTGACATCAAGTTGGTTGTCAGGCTGTAGCACCTGACCGCCAAGCAGATTCATAAATTCACGCACGGAGAGATGCATGATGTCTCGCATGGATGAATCCATGGTGGCAGGTGGGTTGACACGCTGCGTCTTTCCCACCAGAGCATCCCGAAAAGAAGTGGAGCGAGGAGCCGTCGTCTGTTCTATAGTCGGTTCCAGTGAGCTGGGTGTGTTGCCAACGTTGTCTCGTGCTGTGGAGGTTTCTTTGGGGGTCGTCCCCAGGACCTTGGTCTTAAGCTTTTCTCTCTCAGAGAGAAACTAGGCGCATGTACGTGACCACGCCTCATGGTCCCCACTACAAACCGCACACTTCGTGACATCAGCCTCGCAAGCAGCTGACCCATGCCCCACAGACGAACACTTCCCACAGTGTTCCTGCCCTTTACACGACTTAGCTACGTGACCGTACCTCTGGCAACGGTAACACCGTGTGGGGTCCGGCACGTACTTACGAACACGCACGGAGAGCCAACCAACCCGAATATCTCTGGGGAGTTCCTTGCTTTCGAAAGTAAGAACGAAAGTATTCGTTGGCACGAGTTTGCCATTCAATCTCCTGCTCATTCTTCGTACTTTCGTTACACCCTGCTCCTCCAGACCGATCAGAACATCCTCCTCTGTGGAGTCTGTCAGTTCCCGACAAGTAACAACGCCCACAGCGCTGTTCTTTGTCGGATGAAGAGCGACAGAGACTGGTACACAGATCACTGCCTTTCCCTCACCTAAATAGGAAAGGTTTTTAGCAGACAATAGGTCACGTGTTTCTGCCTCCGATGACATGGTCACTTCCAATTTTGTGCCTGAGTGCCGATAGACGTGGGTTGCAGTTCCAAACTTTGCCAGGGCCTGAGCGACCTGGAAGGGGTTAACCTTGTCACCCTCCTCAAGAGTGAGGACGAGAACTCTGGGAGTGTTCTTGTCTCCCACAGGGGTTGAAGCACGAGCCTGGTGTGGTCTAGTTAGCGCGGGAGGTCTATCATCCGTAGAGTCCATCACATCACTGGTTTCAGAGAATGTGGTCGGGTTGGTCAAGTTCGAAGCAGGGATCGGAGTCCGTAGGGTCTTTCCAGTAGAAGTAGATGCTTGGGAGAATGCCATGAGAAAAGTATTTACCTTCGGCCCCCCGGGTTGCCAGCTGTCAATAGCTGGGCCCGGGGGCTGGTACACGGGGGCAGGTGCGCCCGTCTCAGAGGGGCGAGAGATACTCACGCAACCCCTCCGATCAGAACGCACCCACCCCCTTGACGCCATCAGCCCAGTGGGCCGGCAGGGCCATGAGTCGGGACGAAGCAAAACGCGGCAGCCCTCACGCAGCAGAGACTGCGGTCAACCAGGCGCGCACAAAGGTCGGGGTCTCGAAAAACGACGGTTTCCGAAACCCCGGCCCGCGTCGCGCCCGGCAAGAACTATAACAGTCCCCACCGCGAAGGGCGCCGCGCCGCACGCCCGAAACATAATCCCCCTTCCCAGCTGGACCGAGCGACAGTGTCCGTAGACACTGCCGCGTAGCTAGGCCGCCCGCGGCAGCCTACGGACGGCTTACCCCCGGTTGGATCGAGATATCTGGGCCAAAGGGGGCGTGTTGGAGCCCTCGGGACTGACCCGCCCGAGGGGGACCTCAACCTCCCAGGATCCCGTCAACCTCGTCGCCGGGGCTCGAGATAGGCCTCGAGTGGGCGCCTTACACCCATAAAATGCCGAAGAAGGCAAATAACTGTGGAACCCACAACTAAGGCATAAAAGGATGACAGGAACTAAAAATAATCAACAAAACAAGAGAACAAAAACAAACAGGAGCTACGTACTGGGAGGTGCAGGACAGAGCTGACCCGATCCAATACGGTTACCCACCAGGTAACAATGGGCCCGTAAGGCAGTCATCAGTACCACCGCGGACCTCATCACCAGAGCCACCGACGACAGACGCCGACTCTAACCGACCGAGGTCGGAAGAGGCGGCGGCCGCCGGAGGGCTAGACATGATGAATCCGCGGCGATGCGACGGCGTGCCTCCCAAGGCTGACTGGGGCCCCGGGCGCGTCACACCCCGTTGCTCCAATCTTTACTTGCCGGACGAATCCGGTAAGTGAAGATCGGTCCCCTGAGGGATCGTGGCAGATGGACGAGGGGTTCCAGCGGTCCTCTCAGATCGTCCGGAACCTCGCTGTGGTGAATGACCACGCGGAAAGAGGAGTTGCGCTCATCCAGGAGTTCAACGGATGCCTCACAAAGGATGAGCAGCAGCTTCAGTTCCTCCTTCAAGTGGTGGCGGACCACCGGAAGGCCTTCCCGGACCCGCGGAAGCGCACCCTGGCACAAACCAGGCCACAGTGAGGAGCCCGGCAAGCACGATACCCCCGCCTTCGAGCGGCTAATACCTCAACTGAGGGGGGACCTGGAGCCAGGGCCAGGGTGATATTGGAGGAGGCGTGTGCAACATCTTTTTCGTGAACCGATTCGGCTGAAAATTTACTCACATGGTATTCTCATAACATAGAACATATTTCCGGGTTAGGAACATAAACTTTCTCAAAATTAAATTTTACATATGCACTAAGGACCACCCTATTGTGCTTATAATGAGCTATCTGACCCATGTTAATCTGACCCAATGTTAGGACCCGGCCTGGAAAGGTCATGTGATGCTTCATTCCACGAGGTTCGAAGACAGGACCGCGATAGAGCTTACATATTGGCTATACTTCTGCTCAGTCAGTTGTGCTGATACAACACGTAAGCTTCCATGTATGGACATCTGTGGAAACATTTTGACCTCCAGTGACCTCGAAAGTGGCCCGACAAAAATTAAAATCTTGGGTAGCAATCACGGCTGGCTGTCTACCGCCGCTTTGCACTGCCTGACGTAGCCGTCAGGGGCTGGGGGTGCGATCTCAGACCTCAGGGGGTGGGAACTCGCTCACTTCAAACAGCGGGGTGGCTTAGATCGCCGGACGTGTGCGTGACAAATGTTTCGTTTAATGTTTTTTTTCTGAATAGCCCGCACAACTTCCACTAAAACTCCTGGACGCCAAACTTCTGCAGCCTCACAAAGGCCCGTGGGATATATGTAAGTAGGGCAAGCCACGAAGAAAAGTTATCACACATTTAAAGTGCCCACACTATCCAACCCTTCCCGATAACAAACTCCACGAATGGAAAACAAACATGTCAAAGAACTTCAGTGTTCTATCCCTTTATTGTTCACATAATATGACAATATACAATACACAGGCGCGCGGGCAGGCGGGCGGCCGGTTGGTGAACCATTGGTGAGAATAGAGGCTACCAGTTTGACACTAAAAACAGTCTAGCGGCATGAACGGAAAGAAACGGCGGCGGCGGCGCAGACAATGTCAGAGCCGGGCACAACTGTGGGATTGGCGCGGCGGCGGCCGGCAGGCTCGGGATTCAGCGGTGTCAGGGGCGACGGCGCGGCGCCCGGCACCCCACACCACGCCGCCGGCATGCCCGTGTCCAATGTGGCTCACACGGAACACAACTGAGACCTATGTACAGCACAGCGGGGCGCCACGCCACCGCCACGGCGGCGACGGCACGTCGGTACTAGTGCGTCTGACATTGCACCGGGCCGCCGGCGCGCGCGTGGTCGTGCATGTCCTCGTCGTAGGCGTTGCCGTGGGCGGCGCGCTGGCGGCGGCTCTCCTGTTTGGGGTCCATCTCTACTAATGTCACCACCTCGTGCTCCTCAGGAATGGGATTGGGCGGCCTGCAACACACGGTATCGGGGCGTTAGCTCAAGTCGATGGCATGTCGATACAAACACACGCGGCTCACATTATCAGGGTCAAGATTCGGCGCAGGCCTCCGCGAGTTGGTCGCTTTTCCGAGTGCTGATCTGAACATGTTCAACTGTTACTTCAAAGTCTCTGCGCCTTAGACAGCAAGTTTGTCTCGCAGAAAGAGAAGTTATGCTCTCTCGGTAAATAGACGGAGATCCCGTCTCGTCTCGCCTTAATTCTCCTAATTGAAATTGTGCAGTTAAAAGGCGACAATCTCAAACTTTGCGTGTTTAAAGTGTCTTTGAAGCTAAACTATGTGCTTTGGATGTCGTGCTAGAAGTTTTGCGACAGCGAGCGGCACAGACCAGCTCTGGGACCTGTGTAACCTCGTAAAGGGCATTAACTACTTTGTCAACATTCTAAAGAAGGCTTTTTATGGACAAAATGGGTCTGAAAATCAGGAAACCATCATTTGTTCCACCTTCGATCGCTCAAAACCAAAATATCGTTGAATATCTGACTACCATGGTCTGCCTTAAGCACCGCCGGTAACTACAAGGCCCAGCTGATCTGACTGCTGGCGCCGTGTAACGCTGCAAAAGTCAGGCGATAGAAGTTAACATTTTTCCCGTGACATGCCTGGAAATGGATTCTACCCAGTCTCTAGAATGTCAGGTTGATTCAAGTTTGTTGTGTCCTACAGGTAAGATTTCGATTTTTTTTTTGTATCCACTTAAAAGGGAAACAGCTCCACACATAAAGGGCTAAAAGTAAAACATTTTGCAGATAAGAAGTTTAGATGCATAATTAAACCGTGATTGAATATATATTTTCCCGCTGTTAAGTGTAATAAGTTTTCGACGCAAATAGCTTTGGGATGCCATGCTCAAATTATACTGAGCTGGTACTCTTAACCCGCGCCCCACCGGGGGTCCGGCGCCACCTTCGCCCCACCGGGGGGCCATCGATGGCCCCCCTCTAACTCCGAAAATATGGGCGTTAGCGCAAATCTGCAAAGTGCAATAGAAAGCTCGCGTGAATTCAGTAAGAAATTACTTCGCATGTTTTAGTGCTCAGGTCAATGGTTTGACCTCCAGAGGTCAAATTAGGTCAAGATCGGCTATTTTCACTCAAATATGCAATGATTAAGCAAACTGGGCATAACTCTTATGTCATTAGAGCTATTCAGGCCTGGTAAAGTACATTTGATAGCAAATTGCCAGTACTTTTTTCGCTATGTGGAACGTAAAGACCTTCCGCCAGTGGTTTGACCGCCAGAGGTCACCTCGTGACCTAATATGACCTGAGGGTCACCAAAGGTCAAAAAGTGACCTTGCCGTAAATCAAATGAAAGCCAGTGACAAGACAAACACGATGGTGTTTGTTTCACCGCTCTAGCTCAATTAGGTCGAAAGTTATTGTCAAAATACTGTTTTTGACCTCTGGTGACCTTGGATGACCTTGGAAAAGTCAAAGGGCAAATATGACCCCTGGGATCCGTGAAAGGGTGTCCCAAAACGTTTGTTTGAGCAGTCTGAGTATTTGCAATCATTTTTGTGGCTTTTATATCATGAAATAGCTTTTCCCCATGCTTTTCCAATGGGAGAGGTCGCCTCGTGACCTGACCTCAGGGCACGAAATCGAAAAATCCCGGATATACACCTTGTAGACCCTGGAGGGGTCATGAAGTGTAGGAAGTTTCAAATTGATCGACTTTGAAATGTAGCTCTTACAGAGCTCTAAAGGTGAAGTGAGGTGACCTTGGTTGACCTCGTCTGGTGACCTGACCTTGAGTGACCCGGGGTAAAAATTTCAGGGATGATGGGAAAATGATGCAGTGAGAGGTAGAGCCCTCAACCGCGGTGCTGCGCCTCGTCGTTTTTCTGCTATCCCGGAAAAACCTTAGGGGGCCATCGATGGCCCCCGGTGGGGCGAGGGTTAATACGGCTTTTACCGACCTGCAGACTCAGGAAACAGTTAACATCACGGGGACAAGCGAGAACAAATATCAATGAGACAACGTGGGGAGTGACGGGGGTGGGTGGGGGCAGGTGCGCGACCAGTAGAGATAGTAGGGAAAGGACGACACAGATCGCACCTCAGAGCCACGTCATAGCGCCTGATCAGAGCGTAAACGCAACGCGTGCCGATCCCTTTAACGGCCGCAGACACCAGCGTCCAAAGCGACCGGGACGGGGGATGCGTCTCTCCATCGGGGGAGCAAGTGCCCACTCTCGACCCTCAATCCGTCAAGTTCCACCCTTGCCCTCCCCTACTATTATCACAGAACCACGCCCCCGCCCCGTAAAAAGTTTCATGGCGACACCCCTGATACCACCCCAACGAAACCCGCAATTGTGACGAAATGTTACTCAATCACACTCATTCACAATTTGTAGCTGGGCTGTTGGTATATATAGGGTACTAGTGATGGATAAAAGGGGGCTAGGGGAACAATCCCTCCCCTCCCCCATCAAAGTGCCAGAATGCCTACAGTGACTGCAAGTGCCCAGCTATAGGCTGTTCAAAGGTTATGGCGCGGGAGGCTCGAGACCCCTAACCTCCCCAAAATAAGTGCTGGATTCGCCACCGCAGGATACTTTAAATAATTGGTATATATTTTCGTTCGTCTTAAAACATCCCCAAAAATTAAAACCCTTACTTGGCGTTTTCATCTACACAGCGATGACTTGAATGGCAACATTGCAATGTTATTACGATGCAAAATTACGATACCACACTCATAACGACTCTTAAGGGCAGCCATACCATTCGGAGAAAAGCCCTGAAAATCCTGCAGCCCCACCTTAGGACCGCAAAAACAATGTGCTCGCTACAAATATAATCAAACTTGTCAACTAAAACTTTTTGACGTCTTTCGGTCATTGGCAGGCATTCCCGAGCGCGTCAAAGATACCAAATTTTCCTATAGTTCAAGTTGTAAAACGCCTCCGGCATTGTGACGATGACGTCACCGTCGCGCGTTGCCAAGCAACTAGAACGGGGCAGATTCTTTCATTTTTTCATGGTTTCAAATCGGGACTTCTGGCCATTTATTTTGAACTTTAAGGTGTACGGAAATTTAGTACAGAGCTTTGGGTGAAAGGAAATATGTCAATAGTGATTTTTCGATACGCTCTACAAAACTGCACACTGGGCCAAAACCCATGACAAAGGTGGGATATTATGTTTAAACAGATGTGCGTTTTCCCAGCCAGAATAAAATGGGGAGATCATCCAAAATGCAGACAGTTCTCAACGTTTACTTCAAGGGCAAATTGTTGCTGGTTGAAAAATGTGACGGCGTGCTTGCCAGCAGTAGCACGGTGTTCAACACAGGGAGGCACCGGCTCCATCCATTCGGCTCAACACAGGCACTGGCGCCGTCCGATTGATCCAGCAGCCCATCCCGCTGACGAGGTACTCGGTGAAGAGCGACAGACCGGGTATCGGGGAGGGCTTCAGCCGCTGACCTGAACCCCAGGACGCCTGTGCGGCCGTGCCCAGGGCGCGGCCCCGCGGTGACAGTCAGGTGGGCTGCGGGACGGCACCAGTCCTAGCCCCTGGGTGATGGTGGTGGCGGCCAGTACGATACATCAGCCAGTTTACAGATTGGGGAAATCATGAAAACGTGATGTGGATGTTTCGGAAAGGGAAATGGAAAATGTGGCAGTTTTCCACACAGGAAATATGGAAAATGCAACTGATTTCTAGCATAAGGAGAATTAGGAGTGTTTGCCCTAGTATAGCTTACGCTATATAAATATATTTTTCGAGGAAGAATAATTATTGAGAAGTGATGCTACACGAAATAAATATTTATCCAGAGCAATGGCTTTCCGAGCGAAGACCAATGCCCCAAATGGTAGGAAGTATTCCAGTTTTCTTCCACCGCGAGGCACTCGCATGTACCACCGGCAGCGAAATCGATAACGGACACGGTCAGTGTCACGAGAGCAGGCTAAGTTACCGATACTTCACAGAAACGCATGCCTCTGCGACTCCTGGCGTCGAGCAGTTTACAACAGCACATAATGGTGCGTGAGGAAGGCAGGGTTTTACATGACTGATATTCCACAGAACCGCACACATCCGCGAGCTCCTGTGTCATCGACTAGTCTACAGAAACGCACACTTCTGCGGGCTCCGGTGTCGACTAGTTTACAGGAGGTTCTTCACAAGGCTCTTCCGTTACCGACTACCTTACAAAAACGCACAATTCTGCGTGAGGAACGCTGGATTCTGTGTCACTGGCGGTAGCTGCATATTCCGACATGTCCGAACGTAGCGACAATGTGGAACTCACTGGCAATACGCGGAAGTGACACTGCCCACATTAACACGCGCATTGACGGGGGTCTGAGCCACCTTCGCATTGACGGGGGGCGGGTACCCGCCCCCCTAAGATCTCGAGAACCACGGTAGGTAGCGAAAAACGGTAAACGGCGTTGGGTTGCCCATCCACTTCTCCATCGAAAACATTTGAACCATTTTTTTGTCAGGTCACATTTAAGGTCACGAGAGGTCAAAACATGCCCGTCATAGAGATAACATGTAAATTCAGTTTTTCGGCCATGAAATCTGAACAAGTAAAGATAGAGCAAAACGACTTAAACTATATGAATCCTCTTAGCAAGCCGAATCGAATGATGTATAATTTGACCTTGCTAGGTCAAATCAAGGATTTGACCTGACCTGAGGTCAGGTCAGGGTCAAATTATATAAAATGCATATCATTAGAACCGCAAAGTCCATGCGAGTCTAATGCAGCTAAAATAAATGCTCTATCACCATCCGTTACTGAGTTATTCCGTAAAAACAATTTTTCCCATGTATTTCCAATGGAGAGGTCATGCCTCGTACCTGACCTTAGGTCATCGATATCAAAAATACCGGAACATATTTTAGAGAACTCGGTGGGGCCATTATGTGATGTGAGTTTCAATCGGATAAGTTTACCCTGCTCCGACTTATGCTTTCTTAAACTTTTTTTGAGGTCGGGTCACTTGACCTGTACTGGTGACCTGACCTGAGATGACCTAACCTTAAAATTTTCACAGAAGTTGTAAAAATGATGAGGAAAAGGTATACCAAGCACGGCGGCGCTACGCGCCGCCGTTTTTCTGCTATCTCCGAAAAACCCGAGGGGGCGGGTACCCGCCCCCCGTCAATGCGCGTGTTAAAATGGACACAAAACACATGAAAAATAAGCGATTCCATACTACATAGAGCCAAACCTGCACACGCTGCGCTACCCCTGTGCCGACGCCGTTCCAACAAACCCACGTCCTTCCAAACAGTGCTGCTTTAATGAGCTGGCCGTTCAAAGGCACCAGCTCTCCTCATCCAGCGTCGGTGTTTGACAGTACACTAATGAAGCGGACAACGCCGGAGGAGGGTGCGCCGCCGGGAAGCGGCCAATCGCGTCGCACGCGCCGGCAGCCAACCGGGCCGGCGTGGAAGTTCATTTGGCGCTGAACGGGCCGGCTGAGCTGGATACGATTAATGACATGCATTCAAGCAGTTTCTGATAGCGCTGATTGATACTCAGTTTAAGATTAAGTAATTTGGCTGATGGAATTACGGCGCTAGAGGTGTTCCCTCTCATACTCTGGGTGTATATGCAGCTTGCTATTGCATTTCATCTCGGGTAAACATCTGTTATATGCTCAGTTTCAGTTTCCTTTTCACCTAGCAACACCGAGCCACAGGTCCCGGCTTATAGGCCCGACGGGTTATCCGAATAAGTACAATCTGATCTTCGAATTCCTCCCAACGGAGCAGAGCTGGCGACACCCCCTTTCAACACCAGCTAGTGCGTCGTTGAACATTCAAAAAAATTAGTGCACGCTGGAGCAGGAAGCCCCTATATGCTGTACAACCTCATCGCCTTTTTTGCTGCATACGAACATCAAATAGAGCAAGTAAGTTCCAGTGTGTGTTTTGACCCAGCAGAAAGGCCGCAGCAGGAAGGCCGTACACGCCACGCAGTTTCATTGTCTTTTTGCCACAGGCAACCGTCAAATAAACATCGCAGCGAACAATTTGACTGTCACTAGAAGGGAGCAGGAAGCCCTGTGTGTCGTTTAATTCAATTTTTACTGCACACGAACATCAAATAAACAAAATTAACTCTCCGCGTACGCTTTTGTGTTTGCGAGTCCGACTCGGAGAGCTCTAGCACAATATTCAATTTCGTCGTCACCACTATTCCGGAGACGGCGTGGGCTTGAAACTGACAAGTGGAGACTGGCGCCGCCGGGGTTTCCAGACGAGCGGAGAGCCTGGTGGCGGCCGACAAGAGGATAATCCCGCCGCCATCCGGCGCACGGCACTGAATTCGCGCGTTAATTATAAGCGAGCTAATGTAATGGAGAAACCCTCAGCCGGTAGGCCGCACTACAAGCAAACTATCCCAGAGGCATGCTCTTGCTATTTCCTCACTATAATAAATTGAAGATTGAAACGCAGGAGGCGCTGTAACTTCAAAGCCATATGACTTGGGCATGACGAAAATACTCAGCATTATCGTTTAAGGGAAATGTTCCACGCTTTATAAGGGGTTTTGAACTGAGATGACAGCTTTTTAGACGGTGTTAAGAAATCATTATTTGTATATTTCACTTCATCCAAAGCTAGAGCTCGCTGTATTAAATTTTCGCATCATTTAAAGCTAAAAAATAACGGGCACTAAGGTCCTAATTCATATCAAGAAGAAATCCCTTGCCATCTGGTAGCAACTATTTGATTAGTCTAAGCCCTCAGACCTCCCTGTTATCAAGTGCACCATTCTTACTACATGCCTGTTCTACGTTTTAACTTAGCAGCCGCACAGATTGGAAAACTCGAAAAAGTATCTAAGAAATTATTTTTTACAGAAAGAACCAAAAAGCTGATTTTGAATTTCCAAGGAAAATTGGGATTGAATGTGGAATATCCAGGTCTCGACTGTGTCTATCCATTGCCTGTGACCAATGTTATTATTTTTCAGACGTCGAAAACATGTTTTGATGACATCAGAAATTCTGAGACTATAATTTTTTCCGAGCGATTAGGGACTGTTCACTAAGACGGCAGCCAAATTTGAAGATATTCGTAACCCTTCCCCCTTTTTCAGAAAGAGTTCGAAAATGGCTAACCCCTTTCTCCCTTTGTCAGCAACAGTCCGAGTTGCCGGACCTCCTCTATCAGCAGCAGCGGCGGTCGGCACAACGAGTCACGCAAACACACCACAGAACTGCAATGCTCGGGCGGTACGGGCAGCTGGTAGCAGTGAACGCTGGGTGTGACTACGAAACATTGAAGTACCCGCTCTTGACCTACCATGGGCCCCGCGAAGTTCTCGTTCCATAAAGCGATTCCGTGACAGCCGATGATTTGTCCCCCCCGTCAGAAATCGTCAGAAAAAGCCAGGCCCCCCGCCCTTCGTCAGAAAAAACAAATGCCCCCTTGGTCACGTCATATGAACAGCCCCTTAAAACAACAAAATGTCATTTCTAGACCCATTTTCTCCATAAATAGTCATGTTTAGAATATCGGTAACGCGGAGCCTTCCCTCCTTAAAGGAAAGAGAAGATCCCTGATTTACAGTTTTGCAGCAGGAGCCGGCCAGTCGTCCTCAGCCCGTTCGGAGCCTACTCGAACGCAACCACTCGGGGTTGTTGACAGTGCTTGCTCAAACAAGATCAACAGAACCTATTGCACGCCCACGACGGTGTAACGCCCTTAGCCTCCGTGCCAGCATTAAATGGATCCGCTTGGGATCAGCCGTTGTCGGGCAGACAAATCGATACACGCAGCAACGAAATGGCATCGAACTTCTCGTATTCAAACAACCCGAGAAGAGCAAACCTTGAGGATCTAGGACGCACCGACTGGTGAGGTCATAACTCTCACCCTGATCAATGGTATACTGGGAAAAGAAAACTTCTTATTCTGTACCCTCGCCCGGGACTTGATCCGGGGGGGGGTGAACCCGCGGTGTGGAAGTACAACGCACTACCACACCGACACCCTCTAAATAACCACCAGAGAACTCCTCAATGTAGATACCTTGCCTTGGCATGACGCATTTATTTTCGGTATCATGACAACAACCCGCATTTACGGGCATCACGACTTAATCGTAAAACACCATTTACAAAAAGATGAGATTAATTCAAATGATCATGCATAGACCACTGCATATGCTTAGGCCATTGCATAGGCGCAGACGACTTAGCGGCCGCTACGAACAGAATATGTAGTGGCTTGGTTGACATCATTGTTCTACTTGTTTCTGTCAGCAGAAATCCATCCCGCAAACTGCTATTTCACTAAGTCTCGCCCTAGACTGTCCTTCCAGCCTAGCTGCTGCAAAATCCATCAGGGCTCAACAGCTGGAGATCAGCAGGGACTCCAGCTGTTGAAGGACCCACCTGGAGGGCAGCAAGGACTCCAGCTGTTGGAGGACCCACCTGGAGGGCAGCAGGGACTCCAGCTGTTGGAGGGCCCACCTTGAGGGCAGCAAGGACCAGCTGTTGAAGGACCACTGAGGCAGCAGGGACCCAGCTGTTGGAGGACCCACCTGGAGGCCAGCAGGGACTCCAGCTGTTGAAGGACCCACCTAAGGGCAGCAGGGACTCCAGCTGTTGGAGGACCCACCTGGAGGCCAGCAGGGACTCCAGCTGTTGGAGGACCCACCTGGAGGGCAGCAGGGACTCCAGCTGTTGGAGGACCCACCTGGAGGCCAGCAGGGACTCCAGCTGTTGGAGGACCCACCTGGAGGGCAGCAGGGACTCCAGCTGTTGGAGGACCCACCTGGAGGGCAGCAGGGACTCCAGCTGTTGGAGGACCCACCTGGAGGGCAGCAGGGACTCCAGCTGTTGGAGGACCCACCTGGAGGGCAGCAGGGACTCCAGCTGTTGGAGGACCCACCTGGAGGGCAGCAGGGATTCCAGCTGTTGGAGGACTCACCTGGAGGGCAGCAGGGACTCCAGCTGTTGGAGGACCCACCTGGAGGGCAGCAGGGACTCCAGCTGTTGGAGGACCCACCTGGAGGGCAGCAGGGACTCCAGCTGTTGAAGGACCCACCTGGAGGGCAACAGGGACTCCAGCTGTTGGAGGACCCACCTGGAGGGCAGCAGGGATTCCAGTTGTTGGAGGAACCACCTGGAGGGCAGCAGGGACTCCAGCTGTTGGGAGGACTCACCTGGAGGGCAGCAGGGACTCCAGCTGTTGCGCCACAGCAGGCGTGAGGTGTTCGGGGAATTTGACTAGGAACTGGATGATGAGCCGGCCCTTCTCGAACGGCTCCTTATAGTGCGGCATGCCCTCGTTCAAGATGCACTTCACCACTCCGTGCTTTATCACTTCACCTGGAAGACAATAGCACTGGTGAAACAGCAGGCGAGGGGTAGCAGGTTGACATAGGCGGCATTGAACCCTGAAATAAAGTACTTTCATACAATACAAAGACAAACATAGTAATTCTGCACCATTCCAGAACGAAACCGAATAAATGTTTCTCCTTCCAAGGACAGTAAAGCAGTCGGTCGTCTATAATCACACGTAGCGCCCTCTTTACATTCTGTGGCTGCGCTGATCACCACTGCGGCACCTGTCCGCCAACGACAGCGTTCTCCACCAGAAACGGATCGACACAGGCACTGGTACGTTAATTAGCCGATCCAGACGGGGGGGGGCAAGGGGCCAAAGCTCCGTCGAAAAGGCGAAATTTTGGCCGATTTTCTTCAAGAACACTTATGTTTTTATTACTTTTCCCGAGTTGACCCCCAAACGGCGCTCCTGCGTCCGCCAGTTGGTAGGTCAGACGCTCTTATGGCAGTGCATAAAACTTCGACCCCTATTATGATTATCTAGCCAGATGTTTGCTCTCTACGGCACCCCCTTGCATCAGGCGCCGATCCAATATTTCGGTCAGGGGGGCACCCCTAACCCATTAACCGCGCACTGGCTCTATCTGCCGGGTGCGCCCTTCGATCGTGCTCGTCTGGCCCGGGGACCCGCCCCGCTCCCCCTCCCCCGCAGAGTCCGCGCCTGTATACGCTCCATCCTTTCCAGTCAGGGAGGGAGCGTCCGGAGCATCGCCTCCCACAATCGCCCGATTTTCCGCGAATCGTCTTTAAATCCCTGCGATTTCTCAGACTTTAGCCGTTTACCCCGCTGCCTTGGAGTTACCACAGATCAGTTCAGGGCAGTGAAGCCACTGCATCAGAGCTGTGACAAAAAATAATACTCGCAATACCTGATTATACCAACTAGCCAGCAATCATTGAAGTTGGTACCCAACTGACTATTCACAAGGTTAAGGCGTCTCCAGAACGCAAGCTTTCCTAAAGAAGACTTATTTCGCTGCCCTTGTGCCATCTGTCACTTTCCATTGCCAGGTTGCCGAGCCGTATTTCAGGCATCTATCACCAGAGACACCAGCGGCGGCCACTGAGCGCGGAGGTCGACGGTGCTGCCCTCTTCCCCGTCCTGTGCCGGACTGGGGGACCCCCTGCCGCGCCACCGCTGCCGGACGGGGCAGAGCAGGCGGCGGGCACTTTGATGACCCGGCGAGGTGGTCGCTAATCACCCCGTCCATTCCCAGCTGTGACTTCGCGATGTCAAAGGATCAGCGGAGCCCTTACACTGCATTGTTCCCCGCCGGGGGATAGGGGAGGGGACAGATGCGTCCGTGGATTTCCGAGCATGCGGCTGATGGGCCTGGGCCGTGAAGGGTCGCCGTGAGGTCATTTTTAGACACCGCGAAGGGCAGGCGACGTTGAGACGCTGAGTTTGGTGCAAAGGCAGGTTTGTCAGGGTGAGCTCGTTTAGGCAGTTATGATTTGTTCATCATTCACTATCCCTTTAATCACCTGAACACAGCTGAGGAGACATATTGCAGTTTCATTAGCGAACGCACTGGCCTTGTCTTATTGGCTGGTCTTATCATTTTATTTTTATTTTACTTTTTTAATTTTGTCCAAGTTGTTCTCAGTTCGACTGTTGGAGTCGGAGCCTCACTAAAGTCATCAATGGACTTGTCACGGAGACCCCGACCCCACCACCCGAACGAGCAACTCCCACAATGAAGGGTTGATTTAGAAGCCAAAGTTTAACGTCCCACAAAGCACAGGGACGGCCCCCCGCTCAGGTCACCCTCTCACCATTCAGTTGCCAGCCGACCTGTACGTCGGGTAAACTATTGAGCGCCGGAGCGTCTCAGGGGAACCGATCCCAAGCCTGGACATGCACTGCCACTGCATGCTTCTGAGCAGCGGGCCGGAGCCCAACGCTCTACCAACTGAGCTACCGGGGCGGCATTATTATTGTATCGTGGAAAAGGAACTATGCTCCTTGAGATGACCACAGTATTTGACACTATTTCTGGGCGAAGACCGCTCCTCCCCCAGATTAAAATGCAAAACAAAAACAAGACACAAAGCACGAATTCAACGCCCAACTACAACCCCTTTTTCTCAATTTCGCAGTATCATATCATCACCAATATCGCAGTACTGCATTAATAACAGTCTAGTGAACTTAACAAAAAAAGACAAAAAAGTGACGGGTCAGTGGTCCGCAAAACAGACCAGTTTCATAGAGAAACGCGTGACATTGAACTCGAGCTAAACAATGTCGACGTTTCCAGCGATTCCCATGGGACATGGTGGTCAGCACATCGGCTTTCTGCATGGCCGACCCGGGTTCAAGCCCCGGAGGGTCGCCTGCGGACCGCGCAATTTGATCCCACGAGTCCCTTCCAGCAGCGAACGAACTGGGAGCGCCATTATGCTCCGCCGTTAATTTCGGGTCCATTTTCCCCGAGTTCTTAAGTATGGAACACGAGTCGTTCCACTCGGTACAAATCCCCCAGAGGAAGCCAGCAGGAAGGAGTTGCTGACATGCAGGCGCTAAAGCCTACAACCGCAGCGCTCGATCCCAGGTGCCCTGCCTCCACTTGCCGGTACAGCTCATTCCCAGGTGTCAGGGTCACCAATTGTGAGCAGCCTCGGTACCAAGGCCCTCGGAACGCACTATTACGTTGTCCGGAATGTTTACCGGAGCTCATAAACTCATGTTCTTTCTCTAGTTAGTTTATCATCAAATAATATCAAAAAATATGTATTTGGAACATAATCAAGTTTTGGGTGGGTGGCGAGGACTCGCGACCCGGGTTCAAATCTCCGAGCGAGGATTCTGCAAATATTCTATCATATACGAGCATTTTAGACAAAGATGCTATTGAAGATTCCTTTGCTTACTTCTGGTACGGACTAGTCGCAAAGTCTTTCTAGAAAAGGACTAAGACCGAGTAGCAAAAATGTACCAGCACCCGGATACATGAGTCCAGGTCGGTACAGCACTAGCTCGCACTGAGGCTGCCTTTGTATCCGGGCAGTGGCGGATACAAAGGGGGGGCCTGGGGGCTCAAGACACCCTCAAATGTCAGAGGGTCTTAAGTAAATGCATGGCCGAAGGCTGATCCGACGCAATGGCAGGGGAGATTCGAGCCCCCCCCTGAAATGAAGTCCCGGATCCGGCACTGTGTTCGGGGTAATTGTTCTGGCGGCGTGGGTGCTAGGTAGGGAGCCCTGCTGATGGACGGGGCCTCCTGCTGGCGCCGGGCACCCGCTCGGCCACGCCTGGTAATCCGCGCCCTCGGCGTGCCCCGTGCTGAGCCCAGGGCGCTCGTCTCACGGGCGGGGAGGGGGCAGCGACTCTTGTACCGTGGGACGGACGGGTCTGTGGGGGTCGGGGCTGGTTTTCTGGTGCGACGCCATGCAGTACGCTTGTTGTATTACTGAGTACACAGGAGAGCCCGGTTAACTGTCGTCACTGCCCTCTAACATGGCACAAGCACTTAATGCGCATGCCACCTTACTTTGAATGCATCATATCTTTGCGTAAACGTGTTTGTATTTTAACGCCTGCGTCCGTATCTAGTGCAGCATTGGCCATTTCTCCGTGCTACGTTCTAACCAGTCCTGTTTTATCGTGCTGTTTTATCATCAAAGCGGCGTATGAGCTGGAATGCTTTGTGCCATATTGAAGCCGTTTGATTTGCACCAAAATAAAAACGAATAGAAATGGAACGTCTTTAGCTAATAGTTACCATTGGGAAACAAAGTGACATTTATCAATTCATTCTATTTGTATTGATATATAAGAAAATATTCCCGAGCCCGCTCCCTTGTTCCATCAGCAATCGTCTACAACTCACGGCACCTGGTGCATAGGGGAAGGCGAGGGTCCCCAGCGCACCGCCGGGGAGCGCCAACAGCGCATACCTGTGATATATTTCGTTAGTTTTTCCATGCTTAGAAGCAAATACCTACGGTTTTTATTTTCATATAATACTTTCGGATATGTTCTTTCAACGTACTACTGCCAGTTTTCGAACCCATGCTGAACAACATATTTTTAAAACTACTTCATTTTTATAACTATTTTGAGCAAAAGTAAAATACTTTTCAATAATCTCCAGTGTGTTCAGTGGTTCCTACCAAACATTTTGATGATATAAAATTGTGCACACTTGACACTATTTTGATTGGACGAAATAGCTGTATACGAAATTGCCGCGCCAGAAAGTGTAAAATTGCCAGACGCTATATGGCTACTCCTGAACCGTTTCACCAGACACGTAGAAATGTCACAGGCGTGTTCTGGGCTGCCGATAACCCCAGACTCAAAATTTCAAGAAATATGGAGATATGATGGTGAAAAGTCTGTGCTGAAATGTCGTGAAATGCCTCACATTTTACAAAAAACTGGCGAGCGGTGGTAATGAGGGCGAACGTTCCAGGCCCACCTACCGGGTATGCAGGAGACGACTAGGCTGCGGTGGTCGAGGGTGGTGATGGAGCGCTGGAAGCCACACAGCGCCTCCACCAGCTCGATCTCCATCTGCATGATGAGGTTGTCGTCGTCGCGTCTGCCGAAGGGAGTGACGTTACACCACATGTCCGCTGGAGCGGCGTGGATGAACCGTTCGTGTTGTTAACAACGCAGTTCAGTTATTTATAGGCTGTCAGGAATATTCTATTTTGAATACGTCACGAATTTAGGAATTTGTTGTGAAGATATATTGGCTTTTGTTTTAGAGTTCTCAAACGTGAACTCAATATTGAGAGTATTTGCGTGTCTTCCCTAAAAAATACCTACTATGAAGTTGTGGGCTGTTGAGGCGTTGGCCTAATAAAAGGGATAGAAGTCCCCTGAAGCACTGAGATGAAGGCCCCGAGCTCGAAACTGTGTTCAGGACCAATCAGTATGGCTCATAACAACCCGATTAAGCGTTTGAATATGTTTTGGGTTACTCTGTCACCCTGAGTTTGACAAGCCTTTAATGAACCCTCGTTTAAGAAACAGCCTGATTTTAAGCACACCAGTGTCACACCAATGTGGCACCAATGGCTAAACTACCTCCGGGGCTTAACCTTTACACCCTATACATTCCGTTGTTTAAAAATACAAGCTTAACGAATTCAAGAAATATCTTTCAGATCGCGTAAGCCCCTACCAGACTTCTTTCTTGCGCGGCGCAGCCAGAGGAGCTGCAACTTCACCTCCGGGTTGCAGGGTAAATTCGCGGCACCCTGGCCAGGTGTTTAGCGCACTTTCTAAAATACGAAATTATTGAGTTAACGGAGGTTTTCGAGTAACGTATACAAGCGGACATCAATACTGACAAAAAATTCAAATTAAATTTAAATTCCAAATTCTAAATTTCAAATTCTAAATTTAAGGTCTTCAACCACAGAAATAACCTTGCACTCTGCGGTCTAAACTTATTAAAAGACCCTTGGCATGGCTTGCCATTGCCACGACCGTCCATTTGCAAGCTAAAACATCTTGCAACCCATTACTGAAATAACTCCCGTTGCCTTAACAGATTAACGTAGTTTGCCCTCACACAAAATTCTAAATTCCCACACATTCCTTTAGAGGCGGGCAAAGGTGCTATGCAAGAACGCCTAATAAAAACCATAACACAAGCCTACCAGACCCAAAATCGACATATTCAATCAAAACTATTTGGCTCACCGAGCTTTTCACAGAAGGCACGTAGCGCATACATTCGCACCCTTCCATGTCTCACAAAATCACCCGCCCTGCGAGACACCATCCCACGTGGATCCTTGTCACGCAGACCCCTTATCATCCAGACAAAAACATCTCTGCCAGTTACCCAAGCCAGCCTATCAGTAGAGCGTGTCGGTACAGTCCCACGTGAGCACAAAACATCAGGGAAGGGACTCCGGATAAGGGAACGCCGATTAGAAGCATCAGTGTCCATCGCTTAGCTAGTGTTAACTGAGGGTTGTACCGATAGGCCAGATCTCGGCACCAGCCACAGGCGCAGCTCATTGGAAGGGAGCGTAAAATAACCGAGCTCAGGCCTGCACACGAAGCTACCTCGCAGGTAGGAAAGACAGCATTTTCTTTCTCGACACTTTCTTCAACCTATCCATTCATAACGCACCGGTACAACATCACAATCCAGACAAGCAGTGAATGCACCATCCCGTCGGCTTCCGTTCCGTCTCCACCCCATCCCCACCCCGTCCCGGCGTCGGCGGCGCCGTCCCCGGAGCACTCACTTGAAGGTGGCGTGCTCGACCTCGTCCAGCACGATGATGATGTCGCCGGGCTCCAGTCCCGGCTCCTGGTCGCCCTCGCCGCTGAAGGTGATGCGCTGGTCGTCTGTCATGCCCTTGTCGATGTGTACCTCCAGGATCTTCCGGGTCCGCACCACCTGCGTACCGTACCGCACCATCCAGTCAGAGACGCCACAGGTACCAGAGAGGTCGCAAAGGCAGCCGGCTGCGCTGCTGGGCTCAACTGCTAGAAACATCCTACCTACGGGTGTAACAAAGTGCTTTATCCATCTCCGGTAAAACAAAACGAAGAATACAGGTTCACGGCACGATGTATCCTCGCAGGAGTTACTCGGCCATTTTCAGCGCCCCGTATTCCCCAGTGAGCTATCGTTCAGGGGTATCTAGTTACAAGAAATGGCAAAAAACGCCAGAGTGCATGAAATGCCAAAAAAAGACACAGTATGTCAAGAAAACTACAGTTCCCCTAATAAACCCGGATGGCGACCCCAGCCAAACATCCACACACAAATTGGTCCCGGCTCCGATCCGAAGGAGGCGGCGGCGGCCCCACCTTTTGCCGCTGCACTGTTTACAGCGGTCTCGCGGGTTGATGCGCTCGCCCTGGCCGCGGCACTCCTCGCACATGGACTGGATCTGCTGTACGAATCCGGGCCCCAGCTGCTGCACGCGGATCTGCATGCCGGAGCCGCGGCAGTTGGGACACGTCTCCACGGCGCCCTTCTTGCCGCCGCGTCCCTCGCACTTGTCACAGATGACGTTCTTCTGGAGGGGAGAGCTTGCGCGTGGCGCCGTTATAGAGCTCGTCCAGCGTCACCTGCAGCTGGTGCACCACGTTTTTACCCCTGCCGAGCCACAGCCGGGTGTGTTAGGTACGTAGGCTGCAGCTCAACCGAGGCTGGTGGGATTATGCTGGCACCCTGTGTCACCACAGGCACCGAAATACATGCTCCGGCTTTCGAATGCGCTGCCCCACATGAACACGGACAGGTAACGGGCATTTTGTCAAATGTACAACTAAAACAATCAGTGTCTGTCCCCCATTAATTACAATTGCAGGTGATATGAAATCCCCGTAAACAAGGGGGAAACACGTGCTTACATTCCCCGACTACCATTTTAAAGGCATAAACCCAAAATGATTGATCCTTTGCCCAGTGCCCTTAAATGTCATCGCAACAAGCTCCAGTCCGCATCCACATCTGAACCCATTCGTCATAGTTTACATCTCGTTCAAGCCACGCTTAGAAAAGCATGCCAATAAAAACGGGCGAAACCCCGTCAAAACATTTGCCTGGTCAGCCACCGTGCGTCAGTTGCAATTGACCTGGCAAGTGTGAACCAGTGAATCACAACTTACAATAGTGAATCACAAATACTACAGACGCAGGCACCAGCCGACTCAGTACTGACCTGCGCTCACGCTCCTTCCGGTGCCCTCCGCCGCCAAAGAACATCTCGAATATGTCCATGGGCGAATGGAAACCTCCCCCCTCCCCCGGATCCGCCCTCTTTAATAGCCTGCTCGCCACCCTCATCGTAGATTTTCCTTTTCTTCTCGTCCGAGAGCACCTCGTATGCCTGTGAGATGGCTTTGAAGCGGTCGCCTGCCTCGGGGTTTTTGTCTGGGTGGAATTTGAGGGCAAGTTTCCGGTACGCCTTCTTCAGTTCGTCTGGGGTGGCGCTCGGCTTAACGCCCAACTCATCATAGTAGGTAGTCTCTTTGACCATGGTGCTGCTTCTGCGGACACAAAGGAGTCATCGTTACTGGAGTCCCGTCTAACCACGCGAATGCGACAGCTCACGCATCCAATCTTCTGGTAAACCGACAGATAAAACGGTGAAACAAGGCAGGTGAAAGGGCAGAAAAACATATTTACTGGATGCGTTTATGCCGTTGCATTTTCCATTAAAAGCACACTGATAACCCGATACCGACCGGATCATTTGTGCCTTCTACTGCCTGAGGGTTCAGCGCAACCCCTATCATATCGAGAATCGGTGGTGATAGAGAAATATCAGAACAACGCTGTGAGCACACTACCTTCTTCTACTGTTGTGCCAGCTTTGAACCATATCCCCGCCTCGTGACGTCACAGGGGGCCAAAACGAGTCAAAATATGACCGATTTAGGAAACTCCTTATAACTAGGAAATATTACCATTAGAACAAAACCAAAGGGATCAATCCATATGTCCGTCTTGACCCGAGGATTCGAATGATATGCAGTATGACCTTATAAAGTCACATAGTGACCTTGCCCTCGGTCAACGTCTAATAATCTTTCAAGGTGTGTATCATTTGAATCCTTGCACCGTACTCGTCACTATATCAAACTAATTGTTGTATCTTGATTTGTCCAAAAGTTATGGACAAAAAATCATGGTCATCAGTAACATCTTGACCTCAAATGAATGATTTGATGATGATGAAATGATCTGATGACTTGACCTCAAATTAATGATTTGATGATGAGAAATGACCTGATGACTTGACCTCAGATAATGACAGCGTTCAGATGTTTTTAGAGCTCTCGAATGATACCTAGAAATTTGACGTAGCTCGCCTCGTTTCCAATACCAAATCGCCTTACATGGGTTCAGAAATGAGGTAATAACTCCACGACCTGACCTCACCAGATGCCAACTTACGGCGACCACTTGTCAAATGGATCGCCTGAGAGGTATGTATAGCGAAGTGACAATCATTCAAGCTAGCTCGGAAAAGGTTGCAAAAAAAAACGAAAACGGTTCGATCAGCCCTCGAGGCAGTGACAGATTTATATGAGGAAGCGGAATCGTAATCCCACCGAAGGTGTCATTCTAGAGTTGAATTGTTCCTGATACGACTTGAAACAGCATATAGACATTTTCAAAATTACTCGGACACATGAAATAAGTGGTTCGACCTCAACAATTCGTCCCAAGCCCGCAAAGCTCACCCAAGCAATGAAATGCACTGATTAGAGTTAAATGGGTCAGGAACTGCACATGTCATGCACCCTTAAACACTCCCTAGGGCTCAATAACAAGACCAAACAGCCAACAATAAATAATGTCGGTGGGTCAGAGAGCCATTCTCCATTTCCCGGGAACACACTGAACACAAAACTCGTCTCTGTTGGCTTACACTGATAAACCAAGTTTCATCAACACATAGGTATATGCAAGAAGAAATAAAATAAAAAGCTGAGGAATGTGCCACCCTGGCAAAGTTTCATATTTATTCACATTTATCTGGCTGGAAATGTTCAGCGGGATCGATAATATCTTCTCTAGAGCTTATGGAGTTTAAAAAGTGTGAACATAACATATAGATCAATGAAGACCCACATCACCTCTTTTTTCATCATTAAGGTTATAAGACAAAGCATGGCAGACTCTTCCAAATTGGTCCTCAGACCAAAAATTTTTGATACAGGACAGTACTTTTGTGGTCTACCATATTGAGGTTCCAGATTCAAATGAGGGTGTGTGTGATGCTTAGTGCAGCATGCAACCAGAAATTGACACACTCATTTTAAAGGAAACACCATCCCAACGAATAATTTAAAACAATTATACACATGAAGATAAGAAAAATTAGGTCATATGAAGAAATAGGTCATATCTATCCTAAACAGTGATGTAGAACTTTGGACTACTACAGAAAAAAATTACTTTACAAAAACAACATTCCAAAACTCTTTTGAAACAGAAATATAGGGCTTAAAAGAAATCACAATTAACCCATCAGAAGCCTAGGAATTCTCAAACCGGGGTCACATGACCTATCTGACGCAAAGGTTTTGTCATCCTGGGGCTGAAGCAGAAAATGACTCAAGACCCGAGGTACGAAATCGCTGAAGACTTGGGTAATTATGTAATTTCCGTTTCTAGGGCAAACTAATTAATTTTGTATTTTTAAAAGCTTTCTAAAATTGACTCAAATACAAATACAGGAGAACAGACATTTGTATTACAAAAAAACATTGCTTTTCAACTTTAAATAGTTTTCGAAAAGTAAGTGATGGGTGAAGGTTTCAGCATTTTACCGGATTTCGATAATTAATATTTAATTCGATATTTTACCGGATTTTATATTTCAGCATTTAACCTATTTCGATAATAAGAGAGTGGCCTCCCAAAATTTTGCCAAAGATACAAAAATAATTGATAGTTTCGTAATCAGCATTTTTCAAATAGCACAAAATCACAATAATAATTTTTTCGTGTATCTCCCTTTAATCAACAAGACATGTAAATCATACCACCTTTAAACACAAATCTAAGCCCCTTAGGGGAACCTGCATCAATTCTTTTGGTTTTTTTTTTTTTTGTTTCCTGTTTTCTCTTAGTGTCGCTATACACGCTTAGTTTCCGTGTTTTTTTTGCGTGTTTTCTTAATACTGTTTCGCGGTTGCTTTCGTTGGGCATAAGGGGTCTTTTTTTTTCTTATTTTAGTGTTTGTATTTTTTTGGGACGGTTTGTTTTTTCTCTTCGTGTTTGTTAATAATATATTAATATTAGATCTTTTTTTAATAGAAAAGTGGGGTCATGTTTCAGATTAGAGCATATGTCTAGGTAGAGGAGCATGGCAGTCACAGATGAATACACAAGTGGCCAGACAACGATATATGCCCAATTACACAATAAATTAACAACACAGTTCAGAAGGTTTTGCTTTTTGCAGTTCATTTTTCTACATGGATTTATGTATTCTAGATAATCAAGGTATAATTTTGACATAATTTTGATGTTTATTTCTTGTATACATGATTGTATAGGTCACATCCATTAGTACTTTTCCTTACCTCCTTATGATCGACTTTATGCGAGGTCCTGTCCCTGCTCATGTTACTAGTGAATATATCGCAGTCTGTTATTTTTCTAGGTTAGTGTTCTCCCTCGGCTTTAACCCATGTTCCGGTTCTAGGGCCCCTTCTTTCGTGTCGCTTCGTGTCCTCTTCGTGAGAGGATGTCTCGGGTTGCTATGGAGGCAGTGTTCGCTGCAAGCTGACTTTTGGTGTAGTTATTACATTTCTATTTCTGTTTCATTCAACTTGTGGTATCATCTTGGTGGGTTTTATTATCCATTTTACAGGTATTGTAGCTAAAATATCTTGAAAATATAATTGCATGCAACAGTCAAGAGGTTTAAGTTGGCATTTCAACATGGTCTACATGCTAACCTAACCACGCCTTAACATTAGTTGGACGAGTAGGTGTTCTTTTCTTTCTTTGTTTTTGGTTTATTCAATTAGTGTCATAATTTGGCCTTGCATGTCTTTTCTGTTTGTTTCTTATATTTTTTTTGCTTTGGCCAGCAAATTTGTGTTATAAGATATTTCGTTACAGTACAGGTGCTACTTTACAAGGCGTCTCCGGTATCTAACATGGTGTGGGTCGTTAAAAGGCGACAGCTCGGTCATCCCAACCTCCCTGTGGCTTCTGGTATAACAAGAGGGTCATGTTTTTCAACTTACACTGGGTACAAGTTGCGTTACAGGCACTTGTGGGCTAAGCAACTAAGTAGAGGCTTCCTGTTCTCTTATTGCTCATCCTCATATAACTTCTTTCTTTCATCAGCGCCTTATGTCATAGGGCTTTTTTTTTTTTTTTTGTTTGTTTTTCGGTTTTATCTTTGTTCTAGGCTTGTTTTGGCTTTTTTTTCGTTTTTCTTTTTTCCTGTTTTTCTTCCAGTTGTATATTTCTTAGCATCTGGTCCTCTTTTCATTCCCTGTCCTGGAGTTCTTTCTGTAGCTTTGCTTCCTCGTTTTTTCTTTTTGCTTTTTTGCTTTTGAAATGATAGTTATGATGATTAAGGCATTCGTAAAAGAGTAGGCACATGTTATCAGATCAATAATACGTAGGAAAATATGAACGCAATACACCAGACAACCAAAACTACAACAGTATAACTTTAATACAACGCTCCCTTTTACAAATATATATAACCTTCTATTTTCTTTACCCATTTTGTAACGTGCATATCTACCAAAGGACATATAGGCACCCACTACATACAAACTGTAGATAATTTCTTAGCAAAGCTTATCATATGCTGACACAGACATTGGTTATATCTCTGTATCATTGAGCTGATTCTCATCAGAAGTCATTGAGAGAACACTTGACATAAATTATACATAAACCATGCATCTTCAGGAGGTAATAGCCGTGTTATTCTGCCGGCAGAACACACAATAGTATGCCGCACGCATGCGCAGTCAGTACGGTATCATGGACTACAAGATACTGTACTGTGCATGCATACGGCATACTAGTATACATTCTGCACGGCAGAATAACACGGCTAATGTTATGCTAAACAGCCACCCGTAGGCATACAATCAAGTGTAGTCAAGGAACCATGAGCCCCAAAATTCATAACTTGTGACCACTGACCCTGTTGCACTGCACAGTGTGTTCCAGCACCACCTCCAACCTCCTCTAGCTCCTCACACCTCCCACAGGTTCCACAACCTTCACCAATCACCTCCCAAACAAGAGGGGGTTTTACAGAGAAGGTTGGATGTGGCCAAATTATGGTGCACAAGTTCCAATTGTTACAAATAAAAAAGGTTTAACACAAATTGCTTTAGTTTGACAAATTTTGTTTCTATTATTCCAAGTTCAGCATTTAAGACTAAAGTCTTACTAAACTCATTAAGAGACTTGTCCCAGAGTTCCATACCCCCAATCCAAATGGCCAATTCCTGCAGACAGGTTGACTTTGAGGCCAGCTTGTGTTGTAAGGTTTCACAGAACCAAGGGAAGGTCAACCCTTGCAGGCAACCTTCTCACCAGTTATCTGCCAACTGAACCTATGTCAGGTACATATTGAGTACTGGAGAGTCTCACAGGAACCGACTCCCAGCTTTCACCAGTACACTGGGATCACTGGACAGTTTCCTGAGCACCAGACAGGAGTACATGCTCTCCCAACTCTATCACTGGGGCAGCTCAGTTGGTACATAAATCATGCATCTTCAGGAGGTAATATTCTGCTAAACAGCCACCCATAGCCCCCAGTCTGCAGAACATGGCAGGTGACTTAATGAGGCACTTGGGGCAGCCCCAAGCCTGCCCCCCAATTGGGGCAGAAATTTGGTTGCTGAGGCAGACTCCTCCAATGGGGGAGGGGGTAATTTTTTACCAATAACAAATTATGTGCTCCATTTTAAACAAAGCACACAGAAATAAAATAAAACTGTGCATCCGACCCGACGACGACAGGTAGGTACTCACAGCCCTCCATGTACCACAGCAGCAGAAACTCACGCACAGCAGCTATTTCGCATTCATGATGCACGATTTCAAAGATACCTTTATTCAAATGTATATTTACAAGCAAAGTCTTTCCCCCAGTGACGTCATTTGCTCACAGTTTCAAGCCGCATCAATCAATTTTTAAAAAAATATTTCAATTGGCAACTATATTTGAAGATAATATTTTTCCACAGCTAAAGCATTTTGTTCCCTTTTGTTTTCCAAATTTGCATGAAAGTATCACAAAATTTGGAATATTTTCACAGGACCCAATTGAAGAAAGATCCCCTTACGCTTGTGTGACGTCACATCACAGACAAGGCATTCGTTCTGGGGAGGGGGAGGGTGTTATGATTTGCCGGCCTCTGGCAATCAAAACATACTGGAGGAAATGCAAAAAAACTACATACAGGGAAATTTTATTTCGAGTTCTTGGATAGTTTTATGTGACTAAAATTAGGTTTAGATTAAAAATTTAGAAAATAATTGTAAATTTAGCTTTAGAAAGGCGCCCATTTCTTAATTTTCTTATTTACTTCCAGGAACTTTACATCAATGATAAATATCCTTTGTCTGGTAACTTTTAAACCATATTTCGATTAATGACAAATATGACGCTTTTGAGACAAATCAGCTTTTCCAGCAAACGTTTTATTAATGATTGTCATTCCTTTTAATTATTTTTTCTTCTTCCCTGGCGTCTTATAACTTCCCTCCATGATATGGATGCTACACTTTTGAGAGACACATGTGTACTAGTCCTACTTGTCAATCTGTTGTCTGTCAATGTGTGGCCAAAATTCCAGTCAGTGCATGTTGCTCATGACATGGACGTCTTATGTTATCCGGGTTTCCTCTCGATCCTGAAAGCCTTTCTGACAACCCTAGCCAAGCAGGGAACCCATAAGGTGAGTGAATAAGGTGAGTGATTACCCGGACTGACTGCTGCCCCAAGTACTATTTGGTGCCCCAAGCGCCCTCCACTGCCCCAAGCTTGACCAAAAGCTGCCCTAAATTGGTTGGTCAACCCGAGGCTGCCCCAATGAGATCTCGTCAAAATCTGCTACTTTCTGCAGACTGGCATAGCCCCAAACTGCCCAAGTATCTAGCACATGATATACTCACAGAAACACACACCACATATGTGTTAAGGTGAGTGAATAATTAAAGGTGAGAAATAAATATGTCATAAGGTGTGTTTCCCCCACCGTACCTTGTGGTTATCAGACTAAGGAGGCTACTGAAAGCCTGTGAACTCTGGTCCCGACGAGCTCTTTGCCAGGGTTATCAGGTCATATAGTCTGTGTCTGGAATAGTGAATTTAAGGTCTGACCAGTGAAATTACAATAGGTCACTTCTACAACCTTGCAGTTGCAGAAGTGACTTGAATTTGTAATTAAACTATCTTTCCTTAAGCCATTTCAGCTAAAATATATTAAATGTAGACACAATCAAATTTCAATAATTTACATGTAAATACAGACCATAGCTCAGATTTGAACTTTATCCAGCCTCCTCCACTATCCCATAATTGTTATTGGAGCTGCTGGAACAGACCCATAGGTGGGTACCTAGAAATGGACCAGGATTAAAGGAGTCACACTTTTATAATGGGTTTTGAACTAGGATAGCAGTTTTTTAGTGTCAAGAAAACACTTGGAATAATTTAATTCCACCCACAGCTCTCTATATAAATTTTTACAGGCTTCATAGTCCAAAATAAAAGGCTTACTACCTACCTTATTTCAAATCATGAAGGAATACCTTTCCATCAGGCAGCACATGTCACATGACAAATGCTCACAAAAGGCATGGCCAAAAACCTTGCACATTGCAAGCCGCCACTGTAAGCTGCCAGATTTGTAATAACACTTGATGCTTGGGTAAACCCAGCATAGTAAGACCAGAGGCGATATCTTTGTTTTGAGCAATTTCAGATGGAAACAAAATGTGGTTTCCAGATTTTCATACTGGTTTTGTCCACTGATTGTTGCTTTTAAAATTTTGACAAAGTGGTCTATTCCTCTTAAAAATCTTAACAAATTATCTATCTTCCTATGCATACTTAGTCCTGTATGATGCACGTTCATGCAAATTGTCAGGGAAGGGGCCACAAACGCCATTTCAGCGATCGGTCAATTCATAATTTAGTGCCACTCACGATACAGGCATTCTTTGCCTAACTCGGGTCGACGCTCCAAGATTCGCAACTGCCGCCGCGCTTCCCTAAGCGGCCACCACGGATCCTCGGTCTTTGACTTCAGTCAACAAACTGAGACATAATATCACCAAATGCACCTTTATGACTAGTTAATCGAAGACTTACCCGAATACGGTGGAATGTTCTAGACTTGCTCTAGCGACGGGAACAGCGCAGTGCACAGAGAAAACGCAGCAGGCAGCAACAACGAAGGCCGAAATATCATAGATGGCATACGCCACGCGCCGAGAGCATAGAAGAACCCAGAATTTTAAAGCTGCAGAATACTCCAGGAATCGAGCACGAAAGGTACAGGGTAATAGGGTAATAGAGGACTTTATTACAGGGTAATGTATACTTTATCTTAACTTTACCTTTTCCCTTTTAAAATAAAAATTATACTAGATAAGGTAAAAATAATATCTATTAAATTAAATTCGAATGCATATCACAGAATATGACATTGTTCTTTCATCTGAGGCTCATTTCTTGTCTTAAATTTGTTAGCTTTAAACCTGGGCCATATTCAGAGCAGTGCCCTTCGCCGTAGCAAGCGATGCCATTTCTGGGGTTAGTCTAAATGGCTTGGGATTTACCCTCTCAGGTTTGCTCTTGGGTTTTGTCGATGCATAGGCGCACGAACTTGTAGAATTGCTTTGGTAGAATCTTGGTATCTGGCCAGTCAGGGGCGAAGTCAGGGCGAGGGCAATTCAGCCATGCCCCCAAGCCCAAAGCAGAAAAGGGTGCCATGTCCTCTTTCACCCAACATTGATCCTCGTCCCACCGGGGGCCATCGAATGGCCCCACCTAAGGTTTTTTTCGGGATAGCAGAAAAACGACAAAACGCAGCACCGCGGTTGAGGGCTCTATCTCTCACCCCATCATTTTCACACCATCCCTGAAATTGTTTACCCCGGGTCACCCAAGGTCAGGTCACCAGGCGAGGTCAACCAAGATCACCTCACTCCAAATTTTGAGCTCTATAAGAGCTATGTTTCTCAGTCGATCAATTTGAAACATCCTACAGTTCATGGCCCAGCCAGAGTCTACAAGATGTATATTCGGGATTTTTCGATTTCGTGACCTAAGCTCAGGTCACAAGGTGACCTCTCCCATTGAAAAAGCATGGGAAAAAGCTGTCTTATGATCTAAAAGCCACAAAAATGATTGCAAATGCTTGGCTTGCTCAGAAAAGCATTGTTGGACACCCTTTTACGGATCCCAGGGGTCATATTTTCCCTTTGACCTCTCCAAGGTCATCCAAGGTCACTAGGGAAAAAAACAGTATTTTGGCAATAACTTTTGACCTAATTAAGCTAGAGCGTTGAATCAAACACCATCGTTTAAGTCTCATCACTAGCTTTCATTTGATATACAGCAAGCTCACTTTCTGACCTTTGATGACCTCAGGTCATATGAGGTCACGAGGTGACCTCTGGAGGTCAAATCACTGGCGGGAGGTCATTACGTTTCACATAACAGAGAAAGGTCTGGCATTTTCCTGTCCAATGTAGATTACTAGATCTCGATAGCTCTAATGGCATAAGAGTTATACTCAGTTTTCTTAAGCATTGCATATTTGAGTGAAAATAGCCCATTGTGGCCTAACTTGACCTCTGGAGGTCAAGCCATTGATCTGAGCGCTTAAACATGCGAAGTAGTTTCTTACTGAATTCGCGCAAGCTTTCTAATGCACTTGCAGATTTGCGCTAACCCACATATTTTCGGAGTTAGAGGGGGCCATCGATGGCCCCCGGTGGCGCAAAGGTGGCACCGGACCCCCGGTGGGGCGCGGGTTAAACTAGTGTTTTATTGTATACCAAATGGAGGAGGACGGCCAAAAAACCAACTGTTGTCCGTTTGGAAGGTATGGCACCCCTCACGCGCACTGGAGGGGCCCTAAAGCGTTGCTACCTGTTTTTCGGGGGTGCCCAGAGATCTGCTCGCGACCGGAAAACACTGCTTGGTACGATGACCTTGAGATAATTCATGAGTGAGTCCATGGATGGAAGAATTTTAAAAACTTATGTTATCTATATTAGACCTATATCACACCTATATTATCACCAACTCCCGTGGACATCCGAGCCACCTTCGCCCTGCTATGGGGGTGTTCAAATACCCCTCTCTTGAACTCCGCTCCTATGCGGTTAGCGAAAAAAACGAAAAAAATTGGTGGATGGCTCATACAAATTCATAAACTACATCACTCACTTTTCGGCTCAGGTCAATATTGAACTCATGACAACTCACAGAAGGTGACATGTTAGAGAACAGTTTCCAGAGTGGAGCGTCAGACAGAGTGCAGACAGAATAGTTTTCAGGCCCTATTCGCTTCCTCTCGTTACGGTGAATTATACTAGGTCAAAATAAAAATGACCTGGCCTAAGAACATATCATGGTCACCTTCCATCCTAGCAGAGTTAATATGCAAATTAATCGACGTATAGGTAATTGCAATCTAAACGTAATGGTATCAAAACAAAAGTTTTATCATTCTTTCCTGCAAAGTTATTGGCCCAAGTCAGAAACCTGCAAGAAGCCACAGATGAACTCTCAAAGATCAGAGGTAAACAAATTATAACATGAACCTGGAAAGAGGCCCAGGATATTACGATTTGAAAAATATCAAGAAATCGCACCAATGCGGCCCAATTCCTGTTTTCTCCATGCATTAGTCCAATGGAGAAGTCATGATCCGTTCCTGACCCTAGGTCATCGATATGAAAAATCCCGGAATATGTTTTGCAGTGCCAGGTGATGCGCTACTTGAGTCCACTTCTCCGCTAATCCGCTACTTGCGGACTCTCTCAGTGGTAGCGGAGTAGCGGGTAGCGAACTTCAAAAATTTAAAAGCGCTACCGCTACCCACATCCATTAACACGCGCCCCGCTGGGGTCCCCGGCATGACGTGCCCCTCTGGGGGAGCGTATTTCGTCCCCCTCCGTATCTCACTTCCCAGGAAAGGTAAATAAAATTACGGACGGCCATCGAAAGCTCTTGACGAGACGAAGAGAAATTACACGAATAATTTTTATGTCAGGTCAATATTGAGGTCAGTATAGGTCAAAGAAGGCTCCATAGTCTTACACCAGGGCAGTGTACGTTTCTCCCTCTAGATTTTTACTCAGCGGCGCTAGAGCTAATATTCATGCATCATTGGATTCCTCTCATTGTGGCAAATCGAATTCTGTATGATATGACCTTGCTAGGTCAAGTTTCAAAAATCACCTGACCTCGAGCTAGGTCAGGATCACATGGTGACCTGTTATGGTCATGCTGCATATCAATGGACTCCCCGTAACAATATAAGCACAACGCAAGCGAAATAGGAGCTTGCAAAATAATCACTGTAATAATCACAAGGCAAAATAATCACTGTACGTTCCTGTGACCTGACATGACCTTTGAGAGGTCAGATGGTCAAGAACCCAACTTAAACCCTCGCCCGGGTGGGGGTCTTTTTAGACCCCCTCGGGTTTTTCCGAAGTGACCAAAAATGGCGGCACGCAGCGCCGCCAAACTTTGTCTAGCTGTTCCTTCATCATTTTACATATTTCCTTAAAATTTTAGCTCAAGATCATATCAGGTCAGGTCACCAGACCAGGTGATGTAACTTCACCTAAAAAAATGCTTAGGACGGCGTAACTGAAAGGAGGGCTAATCGATGAAGTTGAAACTCATACCACACATTTGGCCCACTAGGAGCTACAACATATGTTCCGGGATTATTTTTTATATTGGTGACTTTACACGCGTATTGACGGGGGTCTGAGCCACCTTCGCTTTGACGAGGGGAGCGGGTACCCGCCCCACCAATAAGATCTCGAGAACCACGGTAGGTAGCGAGAAACGGTAAACGGCGTTGGGTAGCCCATCCACTTCTCCATCGAAATATTTAAAAAAATTCATGTCACATCCTAGGTCACGAGAGGTCAAAACATGCAGTCATAGGGATAACATGTAAATTAAGTTTTTCGGCCATTACATCTGAACAAGTAAAGCTAGAGCAAAACGACTTGAACTATATGAATCCTCATAGCAAGCCGAATCGAATGATATATACTTTGACCTTTCTAGATCATTTTGACCTTTCTAGATCATTTCACCTTTCAGATACCCTGACCTGACCTGAGGTCAGGTCAGGGTCAAATTATATAAAAATGTATATCATTAGAACCGCAAAGCCAAGGCGAGTCTAATGCAGCAAAAATAAACGCTCTATCACCATCCGTTACTGAGTTATTCAGTAAAAACAATTTTCCCCTGCATTTCCAATGGAGAGGTCATGCCTCGTACCAGACCTTAGGTCATCGATATCAAAAATACGGGAACATATTTTAGAGAACTCGGTGAGCCCATTATGTGATATGAGTTTCAATCAGATAAGTTTACCCTGCTCCGACTTATGCTATCTTAAACTTTTTTTGAGGTCAGGTCACTTTACCTGTACTGGTGACCTGACCTGAGATGACCTAACCTTAAGATTTTAACAGAAATTGTAAAAATGATGAGGGAAAAGGTAGGCCAAGCCGGCGCTACGCGCCACCGTTTTTATGCTATCTCCGAAAAACCCGAGGGGGCGGGTACCCGCCCCCCCGTCAATGCGCGTGTTAAGGTCATGTGCAGAGCATGACCTCCCCATTGTAAATACATGGGGAAAATCACCAAATGAGCTTTTCTCAGTAAGTATGGATGGAATCAACTTCAAACATCGGTTACGAATTTCTCTTAGCCCACTTCTGAAGATACCAAAAATTTTGACTTGTGGCCTTTGAAAGGTCACCTTAGGTCAAATAAGCATTTTTGGTTTTTACCCTTTAAATTTTGAATAAACAAAAATATATCTTGTATTGTGACTATTTCCTATAATCATATAATACACATATGGGATCAATACATGGCTATATTTACCATTCCCGAACATTCTGTACGCAATCTAATTACTTTGGAAGAGTTCGGATGGGTAACATGTACACCCCGCATTTTGAGCTTCTGGAACCGCCCATGGCCAAAATTGTATCAAAATACACATCAAGTGTCATCATAAATCTCAGTAATAGCGTTCAAACATTACACCTGCCAATAATTCGTAACAGACAGCTTTATTTTAGGACAAACGCAACGCCGGCGACAATGCTCGGCTTCTGGATAAAGCCCCCCAAATTAGCGAGCCATAGCTCCACCTCTGGAAAATAAATATTTTTAAAATTTTCAGGGAACATTTGCTATCTATTTCTAAAAAGGTACAAAATTTCAAGAGCCTATCTTGAACTGTTTCGGAGATACCACAGAAAAACCTGAGGGGTGGGCAGAATCTACCCCCTCCCCTGTTGAAATAGGATTAACGGTAGAAAGATTGTAGATATCGATAAACCGTATGGCTTTCCATGCCTAGGTGTTCAATGCTCATTATTTCTGGCTGTATTCGCTTTCTTTTTGTCGTAGGTTTTCCTAAAATAGAAGCTGGTAACGGTCTTTGCGTCAGTTGTAAATTTTGCACTCGTAACAATTTTTGCGGCACACCCATGCTTACAGATCTGATTAGAAGTGATATATGTGCGTAAGCTGTGCCAGTAGAGTATGGGTTCAGCGGTTCAGAGCGCCTCTGGTGTAGCAGATTTATTTGGCTTAGCAAAGTAGCAAAGTAGCAAAGTAGAAACCTTAACTAACCTTATTATGCCACCCCTGCAAAAAGTCAGAATCGGTAGTGGGGCTCCATTGCCCCCCTTATATCTCTGAAAGTTCTTGACCAATTTCAACGAAACCAAAACAATACTGTTGGTTTTAATGTGAACTCTCTGTTCAGCTATATATATTTTCAAAAATTCAGAAAGGGGATCAGGGCGCAACATAATAGGATATTTTAAACTTGTTTTTCAACTGGTTACTGCAGTAAGGCGCATGCGCATGTGCCTTACTGCAGGCGCATGCGCCTCCATTTATTATTTGATTTGCATGAAACTTGTATGTTTCAGTTTTTTACCTGTGATCTCTAAGAGGTCAGCTGAGACTACTTAACACGCGCACTAGAGGGGGTCTCGGAAGCCCTCCACCTATTTTCTCGAGGTGTCCGGAGAAGCGCTCGAACCCGAAAAACGATATTTAAGCCCATTTAATAAAATTTAACGGTGTGTCGATTGGTGAAGGAATTTTAAAAAGTGGCCCAAATTTGTTTTACTTATAGGCTTTCAAAGTCAGTACTGATTTCAAGACCCTGCTTGGCCTTTAGTTTATTCGTGTCTTTTCCGCATAATCAAAGCATTTTCCAGTCGGTCACCAGCATGGCCAATATTTGACCTTTATGACCTCGTACGACCTTAAAAATATTGACCTAGGTCAATGAAAATTAGCCACAGGGTAGGTCACCATAGCTCCTAACCACCCCAAACTGCCGTTTTTCTACGGCTCTTAATTTCCTAGATCTTAGAGGGCGGCCTACCAGGTCCCCTCCAGTGTGCGTGTAACACCCGTACTGGAGGGGGTCTGGCACAAACGCGCATTGGAGGGAAGCCTGATACCAGGCCCCTAAGATCTCAGAAACTAAGAGGCATAGAAAAACGCCGTTTGGGGCTGGATGGGGGCTATGGTAAACTACATCATGACCAATTTTATTGACTTAAGTCAGCATCTTCGAGGTCAAACGAGGTCATAAAGGTCAAATCCTGGCCATGCTGGGGAGCGAGTCGAAAATGCCGTGATTATGCGGGAAAAGGCGGCAATAATCTAAAGGCGAACCAAGACCATAGCGGAAAGGTCGCAAAGAACCTTGCCTACAATTTTGGGGTCAAGGTCAGTCAAGATCATTGACCTATAGGCCACAGTATGGAATACTACTTATAACACGCGCCCCGCTGGGGTCCCTTGCATGACGCGCCCCGCTGGGGGGCGTTTTTCGCCCCCTCCGGATCTCATTTCCCACGAAAGCCAAAGAAAAATTACGGGCGGCGTTCGAAAGCTCTTGACGAGACAAAAAGAAGTTATAGGAGTATTTTTTGTCAGATCAATATTGAGGTCAGCAGAGGTCAAAGCACGCTCCATAGGCTTAGGTACAACAGCGAGGTGTATGTTCCTCTCTCTAGATCTGTACTCGAGAGAGCCAGAACAGATGTGTATGCATCATTGAATTTCTCTTATCGCGGCAAATCGAATGATGTATAATATGACCCTGCTAGGTCAAATAGTGAAAATGACCTGACCTCGAGCTAGGTCAGGGTCACAGAGTGCCCTGATATGGTCATGTTGCATATCAATCGACTCCCCGTGACAATATAAGCACAATGCAAGCAAAATGGGAGCTTTATCTCAATTCAGTGAGAAGTTTTTGGCAAAACAATCACTCTGTGCTCCCGTGACCTGACATGACCTTTGAGAGGTCAGATGCTCAAAAACTCAACTTTATGTCAATATCGTGATAAGAATAGACGGCTTGAGGATTTTCAGTTTTATCTATCCAGTATTTACTAAAAACGAGCCCATTCTATTTTTCACCGTATACTTATAAAGAGGTGACCAAAAATTGACCCCACCTTAGGTCAACAATATCAAAATTCCGAGATAACAGATTTGTAGACCTTGATAATCTCATTATATTGTGGAAGTTTCAAACTGATGGGTTCGCTGATGTTCCCTGGGCGCTGCTTAAAACTCGTGATTTTAGGTTTTGAGTTCGGGTCACTTGACCTTAAATAGCTCCTTGACCTAACATGACATTAGCTAAAAAAATTGGTCAAATGTGTAAAATTGATCAGGCATAAGGTACTGTAAGTTTTGTTGTTTTGCGTTTCTTTGTTTGCGTTATCTGAGGAAAACCAGGAGGGGGAACGAATTTCGCCCCCAGTGGGGCGCGTGATAATGTACCTACACTATGACTAGCACCATAGCAACTGTTTGGTGGGAAATGAGGAGCAAAATTTACCAATGACCCTTGACCTTGACCTTTGACTGACCTTGCCCTTTAGATTGAAGTAGGTACCTTTACCATGTCATCATAGCATAATATACGTCAGACCGGGTAAAGCCATTTGACCGGAAGCACTGAGGTCAGTGACCTTGAAAGTACCGATATGACCTTGACCTGTGACCTTTGGCTTCGACCTTGACTTTTATGTGAGGTGACCTTGACATATCATCCCGGTTATATGGCGTTATGGCGTCACTACTCGGTCTCCAATGCAAGTGAACTGTTCCGACCGCGCGATTACGGCGATCCCAAAATATAGGTCTGACTTTGAAAGCATATAAGTAAAAAATATCGGACCGATTTTCAAAATTTGTTGACCAATCGACGTGCTATTAAATTTGGTTAAATGTGACCAAGCATCGTTTTTCGGCTACGACCACTTCTCCGGGCACATCGTAAAAACAGGTGGGGGGGCCTCCGAGTCCCCCCTTCAGTGCACGAGAATGTGGCACCTTCATAACGTGATTTTAACTGAGAAAGCCAAATTGTAAAGCAAGTCTGAAAACCCGGTACTTAATATATCATTTGTCTTGGAACTCGACATTTCCGTAGAAAAAAACTAAAACCCACCTGCAATGTACCCCTCATGTACCCATAGCAGCAGGCCACAGATGTCAAGGCTGTTGGTGTGACGACATATGCTGACGTCACGGTAAGCATCAGCCAATCGAAGTCCTTGAAGCGTTTCAAGTATGGTTGTGGCTGTCAGATCATGACAACATCCACAGGCAGATATTTCTTTCTTTCCCTAGAGGAATATTTTAACCCGCGCCCCACCGGGGGTCCGGCGCCACCTTCGCCCCACCGGGGGCCATCGATGGCCCCCCTCTAACTCCGAAAATATGGGCGTTAGCGCAAATCTGCAAAGTGCAATAGAAAGCTCGCGTGAATTCAGTAAGAAATTACTTCGCATGTTTTAGTGCTCAGGTCAATGGTTTGACCTCCAGAGGTCAAATTAGGTCAAGATCGGCTATTTTCACTCAAATATGCAATGATTAAGCAAACTGGGCATAACTCTTATGTCATTAGAGCGATTGAGGCCTGGTAAAGTACATTTGATAGCAAATTGCCTGTACTTTTTCCGCTATGTTGAACGTAAAGACCTCCCGCCAGTGGTTTGACCGCCAGAGGTCACCTCGTGACCTAATATGACCTGAGGTCACGAAAGGTCAAAAAGTGACCTTGCCGTATATCAAATGAATGCCAGTGACAAGACGAACACGATGGTGTTTGTTTCACCGCTCTAGCTCAATTAGGTCAAAAGTTATTGTCAAAATACTGTTTTTGACCTCCGGTGACCTTGGATGACCTTGGAAAAGTCAAAGGGCAAATATGACCCCTGGGATCCGTGAAAGGGTGTCCAAAAACGTTGTTCTGAGCAGTCTGAGTATTTGCAATCATTTTTGTGGCTTTTATATCATGAAATAGCTTTTCCCCATGCTTTTCCAATGGGAGAGGTCGCCTCGTGACCTGACCTCAGGGCACGAAATCGAAAAATCCCGGATATACACCTTGTAGACCCTGGAGGGGTCATGAAGTGTAGGAAGTTTAAAATCGATCGACTTTGAAATGTAGCTCTTACAGAGCTCTAAAGTGAAGTGAGGTGACCTTGGCTGACCTCGTCTGGTGACCTGACCTTGGGTGACCCGGGGTAAAAATTTCAGGGATGATGGGAAAATGATGCAGTGAGAGGTAGAGCCCTCAACCGCGGTGCTGCGCCTCGTCGTTTTTCTGCTATCCCGGAAAAACCTTAGGGGGCCATCGATGCCCCCCGGTGGGGCGAGGGTTAAAAATCAAAATATTGACCTTATAGTAAATTTTGCAGAGAAACCATGAGTGGTTTCATTATTTTCGCCTAAAAATACGCATAATTACACTGCATTTTACATAATTACATGCCACATTCCCTTTAAGCAGTTTTCAGACTTAGGTCAATAACTTTGCATGAAGTGATGATACAGCCTTTATTTTGATACCATTTTCGTTTGGATTGCAATTGCAAGTCGATTGATATGCGTATAGACTATGCAAAGCTAAAAGTTACCTCGACCTGACCTGATGTCAGGTCAATTCTGTGTTATGACCTACATGGTCATATTATACACCATTCGATTTGCCGTCACGAGAGGAAGCGAATTGTGCCAAATATTTCTGTCTTGTAATTATTCCAATTAAAATCTGTCACATACTAGAGCCCAAATCTGTACTAAAAGTACCACCTTGTTTGACCTGTCATGACCTCAATATTAGCCTGAGGGAAAAAGAGATTAAATAGTTGCTTCATGAATTTGTATGAGCTATCCACCAGCCTTCACCTTTTTCCGCTATCCTGCATAAACGGGCCGAGTTCGAGGGGTTGTTTAACACGCGCATTCACGGGGGGCGGGTACTCACCCCCTCCAGTTTTTTGGAGATAGCATAAAAACGGCGACGCGCATCGTCGCCGTACTTCGTCTACCTTTTCTTTCATCATTTTGACAGTTTTTTTTCCAAAATTTAAGGTCAGGTCATCTCAGGTCAGGTCACCAGTACAGGTCAAGTGACCTGACCTCAAAAAAGTTTAAGATAGCATAACTCGGAACAGGGTGATTTTATCCGATTGAAACTCATATCACATAATGGGCCCACCGAGTTCTCTAGAATATGCTCCGGTATTTTTTATATCGGTGACCTAAGGTCAGGTACGAGTCATGACCTCTCCATTAGAAATACATGGGAAAAAGGATTTTAACTGAATAACTAAGCAACACAAGGTGATATAGCATTTATTGTAGCTGCATTAAATTTCCCTTGTCTCTGCATTTTTAATCATATGCATCTTATTTAATTTGATCTTGACCTGACCTCAGGTCCGGTCAAATCTTTGATTTGACCTAGCAAGGTCATATTATATATCATTCAATTCGGCTTGCTGCAAGGATTCATACAGTTTCCCTTATTTTGCTCTCCCTTTCGTTGTTCAGACGTAATGTCCAAAAATGTCATTTACATGTTACCCTAAAACGGCATGTTGTGACCTCCCGTGACCTTAAATGTGACCTGACAAAAAATGGTACAAGTATTTTCGATGGAAAAGTAAATGGGCTACCCAACGCCATTTACTGCTTTTCACTACCTAGCGTGGTTCTCGAGGTCTTAGGGGGAGGGGGGTATCCGCCATCCCCCGTCAAAGCGAAGGTGGATCAGACCCCGTGAATGCGCGCGTTAACACGCGCATTGACGGAGGGGCCGGGTACCCGCCTCCCTCTCGGGTTTTTCGGAGATAGCAGAAAAACGGAGGCGCGTACCGCCGCTGTACATGGCATGCCATTTCTCTCATCTTTTTACAACTTCTGTGAATATTTTAAGGTTAGGTCATCTCAGGTCAGGTCCACCAATATAGGTCAAGTGACCTGACCTAAAAAAGTTTAAGATAGCATAAGTCGGAACAGGGACAACTTATCCGATTGATACTCATATCACATATTGGGTTCACCGAGTTTATTAAAATATGTTCCCGTGTTTCTGATATCGATGAGCTAAGGTCAGGTACGAGCCATGACCTTTCCGTTGGAAATACAAGGAAAAAAGGGTTTTGACTTAATAACTCAGTAACGGATGGTGATAGAGCGTTTATTTTAGCTGCATTAGACTCGCCTTGTGTTTGCAATTCTAATGATATGCATTTTACATAATTTGACCTTGACCTGACCTCAGGTCAGGTCAAATCCTTGATTTGACCTAGCAAGGTCATTTTATATATAATTCGGTTCGGCTTGCTGCGAGGATTCATATAGTTTAAATTGTTTTGCTCTACCTTTACTTGTTCAGATGTAACGACTGAAAGCCTTCATTCATTTTAACCTTCATTCATTCAATGACTGAAAACCTACATGTTATCCATATGACGGCACGTTTTGACTTCTAATGATTTTAAATGCGAACTGACAAATGTCCAAATATTTTGGATGGACAAGTGGATGGGCTACCCAACGCTGTTTACAGTTTTTCGCTAGCTAGCGTGGTTCTTGAGATCTTAGGGGGGGCGGGCGGGAACCCGCCCCTGTCAAAGCGAAGGTGGCTCAAACCCCTGCCAATACGCGCGTTAACCCTTGCCCCGGTGGCGGGTACGAGCCACCTTCGCCCTGGTGGGGGGCTAAAAAAAGACCCCCACGATCTCAAAAACTAAGAGAGCTAGAAAAAACACAAAACGGCAATCAAAAGTTCTTCAAAAGTGATATCGAAAATATTTCAGTCATTTTTCTTTTCCAGTCAATATCAAGGTCACCAGAGGTCAAAATAGGTCAAAATCGCTAATATGAGGTGTACTACGAAAACCTCATAAATTTCAGAAGCTATGATAGCTAGAAACATTTTTCCAACACCATTCGAAAGCTCTTGAGCAGCTCTTTCATTGCAGAGGCATTGGCAGTCATTTTCGTGTCAGTTCAAAGCCTAGGGAGCTACAGGTCACTGAATATTGGGCATATTCTTGGGAATGTCCATAGCCACCCATGCAAAAGGGCGTTTCCTTTTTCGCTAATAACTTCCAAACCAAACAAGATACAGCCGTAGTTAATGCCCCATTGCAATCCTCTCGTCAATACGAATCGAATGATATATGATATTGCTGTGCCAGGTCAAATTTAAGAATTTGACCTGAACCAGGTCAACGGTCTGACCTAACTTGACCTGGTATAGTCATGATGTATATCATTTGACTTCCAGTGACTATACAAACACTTAGGTGACAAAATAAAAGCTCTATCTTAGTTTATTCAAAATTTATAGAGAAAAACACCGAAAAATGCTTCTTTGACCTAAGGTGACCTTTTAAAGGTCAAAAGTAAAAATGTTTGGTATCAACTTCAGAAATGGGCTAAAAGCAAGACGTAACCGATGTTTTAAGTTGATTCCATCCATACTTACTGAGACAAGCTCATTTCGTGATTTTCCCCATGTATTGACAATGGGGAGGTCAAGCTCTGCACATGACCTTAGGTCACCAATATAAAAATCCCGGAACAAATGTTGTAGCTCCTGGTGGGCCCAATATGTGGTATGAGTTTCAACTTGATCGATTGACCCTTCTTTTAGTTATGCGGCCCTAAACATTTTTAAGTGAGGTCACTTCACCTGACCTGGTGACCTGACCTGATATGACCTTGAGCTAAAATTTTCAGGAAAAGATGTCAAAATGATGGAGAGACATCTAGACTAAGTATGGCGGCGCTGCGCGCTGCCGTTTGTTGGTCACTTCGGAAAAACCCGAGGGGGGTCTAGAAAGACCCCCCCACCCAGGCGAAGGTTATCTCTGTCAGACGCTGCGCCCAGAAACTCTTCTCTAACGTGCCGCCTTCTTTGATCTGTAATAACCTTAAAATTGACCCGAGCTTAAAAGTGAGTGATGTGGTTTCTTCATTAATGTTTATGAGCTATCCACCAGCGTTCGCGTTTTTTGCTATCCCGTTTGGAGCCGAGTGCCAGGGGGATGTTCGAACACCCCCACCAGGGCAAAGGTGGCTCGGAGGTCCACTGGGGCGGGTTTTAAGTAACCATAGTTGTTGGTGTCTAAAGACAAACCAACTGCCTGGGTTAGACGGCGTCGCCAACTCTCACCCTGTTGGGAGGGATTTGGGGGATCAGATCGACTTATTCAAAGGCTTCGCCGGGACTTGAGCCGGGACGGGTGGCTTAGCAGACAGACGCACTATCCACAAAGTCCCTCATCCCCCTAGGGGGTCAGGCCCCTTTCCAACCTGGATTTTGGTCTCCCATATGCTTTGTATAGGACTTGTATTGCCCTGCCAGCATTAACCCATCCAGGAGCCCTGGATCGAAGAGACCTCCAGCCTTTGTCTACAGCCCTATAAGATAGCCATCAGAGAAATTCACAGACCTTTTCACTTCGATTAATATACCATGCGGCTAAGTGAGTTTGGCCTCCCGGTTGTGACAGTAAGTCGTTTTGCTCTACCTTTACTTGTTTAGATGTAATGTTAGAAAACCTTCATTTACATGTTATCCTTATGACGGCATGTTTTGACATCTCGCAGTGGCGGATCCAGGGGGCAAAAAGGCAATTGCCCCCAAACGGAAAAGCTCGGGGCAAAACTAAGTTTTGCCCCAAAGCGATCGACCTCCTTTTCCCCCGACTCCTTTTTAGCTTGTAAGCAAAATTTTGGTGCTTCAACTCTCAACTTCAAACAGAATTAGAAGTTCAGTGTAAATATTGGGGCTTGGATAGGAAAAATGTATCTTGAGCCCATATTTTTCACCCCGTGACGTTTTTTATTACTTTTCGTCTCCAGTTCCCAAAATCCTACCGGAAAGGCATATTGTAGCGCAATTTTTCACTGTGCGACGTTTTTTTTTTTTGCTTTTCGAGTTTGGTTTGCCCCTCCCAAACCAACCGGCTAGATCCGCCACTGACATCTCGTGACCTTAAATGTAGCCTGACAAAAAATGTTTCAAATATTTTCGATGGAGAAATGGTTGGGCTGCCCAACGCCATTCACCGTTTTTCGCTACCTACCGTGGTTCTCAAGATCTTAGGGGAGCGGGTACCCGCCCCCTCATCAAAGCGAGGGTGGCTCAGACCCCCGTCAATGCGCGTGTTAAACACCCCCACCAGGGCGAAGGTTGCTCGGAGGCTCTTCGGGGCGCGGGTTAGTATGCTTTACATTACGTACCTACGTACGTGCTTACATTAGCCATACCTACGAACATCTGCAGTCTGTTTATGAACATTAGGTATGTGACCATCTGCTCGCAGACATTTGCTTACGAACATAAGGCACACAAATATCTGCATTTACGAAAAATTTTCCCGCCCGGGCTACGTTTATGTTGCACCATGGATCATAGCTAGATACAGTACTGCCAATGGAATGTCATGCAGACCAGGGAAAACGGCACTTTTTCCCAGGGGCCAAAAAAGTGTTCAGGCTGTCACCATTAACAATACCAAACCATAAATGTGTCACCAGCCCAGGCTGCAAAATGTGCCGCGTTTCGATTTATTAGGATACCAAGGGATGCTTCTGGACCATCTTAGTTGTTGAAAAACATTACGAGTTTAAATTGCATGTGCAAATTTTGGCTACTTGTTCCGTTCTTCGTCTGGAGCAAACATATCAGCTAATTTTTGTCACCTTGTCCACCTTGGGCTGTCACCATTTAGAATGCCAAAATGGTCAGTTTTTGACCCCTCTTTTTCCGAAAAAAAACAATCAGACGGGCGGCAAACCCTATCGGTAGATGCCAACTTTTGCACCCTGGCGGGGAGTGCTGGGGGTGGGAAGTGACATTTCAGGAGGCCAAGGGTTAATCGGAGGCGCCTGCGCCCCTCCCCCTTGCCCCCTGTATCCGCGGATACCATGGATGCGCCCATGGAAACTTCATAAACTGTTTAAATTCACCTTTCTGGACCTGCCCTTGCTTTGTTACCGTATCAGTTTTACCTTGGGATATATCAGTTAACATGGGGATTTATTGATGATAACTTTTGTATAGCTTGGGATATCGGGAATAGTCCCTGTCTGGCATCAGCTATTCGAAGGCGTCCGGTTTATGGCGCATCTCCGGCGAAACAGGTGTAAGTTGAGATTTCACTCCTTTTTATTTATTTGTGTGTGCGTGTGTGTGTGTGTGTGGTGTCGTTAGCGGCGCTGTCCTAGACGCAAAGCAATAGAGACACTGATATATTGATCAGACTTCAGGGTTCCATCTGCTGCGATGCAGCCCATCTAAAGCTTGAAAAACATTAGAACAAATCCAAGGAAACGTTGGGAAGGAGTATCCCGTTCAAAGGCAAGGTTCGTGGTCGAGGTCAGATGATGATAATGGTGCTGATGGTGTAGGTGCTTTCATGGAGGAAATTATATGCAACATCATCAGTGTTTGACTGCAACAAGTTTGAAGTTAATTAATTTGCTGAAGTATCTGTCTATTTATATAGCTTCAAAGCTACCAAAATACACTGCCAAAATTGTCTTTGTTTTGAACATTTCTTATCTTGAGAGCATCCTGTCAATGGAAAAGGTATAGAATCATTAGATGCCAGTTTTTGAGTCATGTACCTATAATTTTGGGACTCCCCAGACTTTTGTCCTGAAAAACTGTAATCGACCACACAGTGCAGTGTGCAAAGTATGATATTTTCGATGAGATCTTGTCTGTGTGAATACCCTTGTAGACAGGAGCAAGTGGCGTGAATTTGCGAGACTGGTGTGAGGAAGATGACACCAAAAACCAAACATATAATGGTTGAATGGTTATAAAGACACATGGAGGGTGCCTTATAAAAATTCCTTAGCTAACTAACTAATAAGAGAGGTTGCATTGCATCATGTGGGTAGGAATGGGTGCATTTTTCTCACTGGTATATTGCAGATTGGTGAGAATTTTTGGTGGCTGGCGGTGTGAGAATTTTAGATGGCTGGTGTGACTTGTCTGGCTTTCTGCCATACTTTGCAGACTGGGCTTCTTCTCTGCACCACAAATTTTCTGATTGTGTCAGCTGGCAGAACTTTGTTGTCTACCTGGCTTTCCTCTTTATCTTGAGCAATGGCTACTTGTCCATCATTTGTGTTGTTCTTATTTATTTGTGATACTATCTTGTTATCCACCTTCTTTTCCTTTTTGTTTGTTCTGTTAGTTTTTTGGTTTGAGTCCACTCACCTTAATTTGTTCTCACTCATCACCCTTTAAAATCGGCATCTGAGTTTCTTTCTGTTCCTTATACTGCTAAGTAACTGTCCCCTTCTTTGTTTTGTTTTTATTTCTTCCCGGCACTCACTACTCTTCTTGTTCTTATATGTGATAGTATTATGTAAAACAATAATAAATATATTATAAAATAGATAATGAAACATTTTTGCCGCTGATTTAGTGTGTGCAACATATTTTGGCCCTCAACTTAAACTTAATTAAATACTTGAAATAGACAGGCCTTGCCAGACTTGTTCATTTGTAAAACATTGTACCAAGAAGAGATGGATTTCACATTTGCTTTGTGACTGCTTGGTTATGCGGTGTCCTAGCAGAATGTATCAGGGGGGTCATTCCACCATAAATCGATCAAAAATTTCGTAAAATAAAACCCTTCTATTTTTTATTCTCTCCGAAATTGGTGTCAAGGGGGTTTCAAGGTGTAGAATCTAACCATGGCGTCAAAAAATTATTTGAAAATTTGTTGTGGCAGATATAGCCTCTGGCATTTTTCGGGAGTCATTATGTAGGTATTGTTTTGAAAGCCTATAAATCTGCCATTTTTTAATGATTGTAATGATATTCTACATTTTTGTTCACCATTTAGCATATTTCAATTTGGCTATCTTCGATTTTTATATTTCTGCAAAATTGACGTCATGACCTCGTGACCTAGTTTTTTAACGGTGACCTTGACCCACAGTACAGTGAAATTTACAAATTCATGTAAAAGCATGTTTACCTTTGGAAATAATATTTTAGGTGAAGTAATAAAAAATATGGCCTTTGCACTAAATATACTACTTCTTACTTCTGAAACATGACACTAGGTGTCACTGTGGAGCTGTACCATAGTAATTCACGGTATGGTTAATGCCAATGACGACGGAACGTCCGAATTTAACAGGGTAGCCATGGACCAATTTCTTTCCTGTCAACGCCATAGGGGGTTTAACCCTTACACGTACAGGGGGGTGTTGCAACCCCCTTCAGGTTTTTCAAGAATTGAAAACTAGCTTCTTAAGTTAGAGTCTTGAAATGTTGTATGGTCTCTGATGCATTCATTGGGGACATCTTGCAAAGAATTGTTTCTACCCTTCAAGGTCACGGAGTTATGACCTCAAGAGTGGAGGCATGTTGGGGTCATTTGGGTGCCTGTACCCACGTGAATGCCCCAGACTGTTATCGTTCTTTTGCCTCGTTTGCTCATGAACTGTCCCAGGATATTTTCTTCCAGCATTCAAGGCTCATTTTTACCAGGTTAGACCTTCTATGGCCTTTTTTAACATTAAATGACCTTTTGACCTTGCGTGACCTCAGTAATAACTCTGTGTCGAATATCAACTACAGATGCGTGTTTGAATTCGGTATTTCTAAATGAGAATTATTTCTAAACACTGAATTATTTGACTTGCGTCCGATACGGGCTTAACCTTTTTGACCTGTGGCCTTCTTTACCTTGAAAGGTGGTAAGTAATAGCAATTGAAGAAGCAAACTTACTTGGAGTAACTGATGCAGAATGGTTAATGAATAGTCAATTTGAATGATATGGACACTAAACTAGTTGGTTTGCATATTACATGGACATGACCTTTTTCGAAATTTGACCTTATTTGACCTTGAAGGGGGTGAAAGCAATAACAGATGATAAAACGGGCTCTTGGCGTAACTGATGAAAAATTTCTTATGAATAGTCAATTTGCGTGAAAATGACACTGAGCAAGACGTTTTCTTCCAAAACGGACTTGACCTTTTTCAACCTTTGAACTAATTTGACCTTGAAGGGGGTGTAAGCAGTGACAGATCATTAGAAACTCACTAAATTGGCGTAAATGATTCAGAATGGCTTGTGAATAGTCCATTTAAATGATGTGGACTCTGAACTAGTTACTTTCACTTCTAAGGAGTACTCTTGAGCTCTGAACCAGTCCCATGCAATGCAATGTACCACTAAATATCACCAATGATTTGTTTTTAGTGCCTAAAACTTCTTCATTATAAAAGAGCTAAAATAATTAGTATGCTGAGCAAAATTCACGAGATAACCATAGGTCAAGTTTAAACACGTTTAAAAATACCACAAGAGATTACCAAAGGCTATAAAAGCCGAACTGAGGTCAAAACATGTTTTAAATTCAAGCTACGTCCGGGAGAACGGAACGCAACACAGAGCCTCAAAATCCCAAAATCTTCCTTAACCCTCGGCCCACCTAGAATAATGAAATCGATGGCCCTAAGGTTTGTTCGGAACAACAGAAAAACAACAAGGGGAAGCACTGCGGTTGAGGGTTCTACCTCTTACCCCATTATTTTCCCATCATCCCTGAAATTTATTACCCCGGGTCACCCTAGGTCAGGTCACCAGGCGAGGTCAACCAAGTTCACCTCACTTTAACTTTTGAGCTCTACCATAGCTACATTTCTAAGGCGATCGATTTAAACTTTCGACACTTGATGACCCCTCCGGAGTCTACAAAATTAATATTCGGGATTCTTTGATTTGGTGACCTGAGGTCAGGTCACCAGGTAACCTCTTCCATAGAAAAAAACATGGGAAAAGCTGTCTTATGAGCTAAAAGTAACAAAATAATCATAAATGCTCAATTTGCTCAGACAAGTGTTCTTGGACACCCTTTCATGGATCCCAGGGACGATATTGCCCTTTGACCTATCTGAGATCATCAGAGGTCACCAGAGGTCAAAAACAGCATTTTGACGAAACTTTTTGACCTAATTAAGCTACAAAACTGAATCAAAGGTCATCGTGTATGTCTCGTCACCAGTTTTGATTTGATATACAACACGGTCACTTTCTTACCTTTCGAGACCTCCGGTCATATTGAGTCACGAGGTACCCTCTGGAGGTCAAACAGCTGGCGGGAGGCCATTATGTTCCACATAGCAGAGAAAGCTCTGGCATTTTCCTATCAAGTGGTTTTTGCTAGATCTCAATAACTCTAATGGCTATGCTCAGGTTTCTTAAGGATTACATGTTTTACAGGAAATAGCCTATCGTGACATAACTAGACCTCTGGAGGTCAAAACATAGACCTGAGCGCTTAAACGTGGTAGTAAAATCTTGCTGAATTCACATGCGCTTTCTAACGCCTTTTGCAGCTTTGCGCTAATGTTGGGCCCTAGAGAAGAAGTGTGCGAACCCTTGTTTATTAGACATGCACTCTTTCTTTATATACGCTCACACACAGCAACAGATGCCAAGTCACCACACAAAAACTACACAAAACCATACTGCGCCATCGAGGGCGTACCGCTCGGTGCGGCGGTGTCAGCACACCACACTAACTTCCATATTTTTGGTGTTAGGGGACATTTATGGCCCCCCAGTGGGGTGAAGGTGGCGCCGGACCCCCATGGGGCGCGGGTTAAATGTTTCTGGAAATGACATCATATTTCGGTGATTCAATGTGACAGGAACACATTTATTTTCAAAAGATGTACAATGATCCAAACAACCGTACATGACAATTACAACAGCTAAGTTCATTCCCAAGGGGACAATAATGTGAATTCAAAATAGGGGAGGGTAACCCCCCCATTCCTGTGTTTGTGTTAAAATGCTTCAACTCTAGGTTGACTGCTTGATTCTGATTCTTCAAATGTTTTTTATTTAAAGTTGCAAGTCAATTAGAACATGAGTTACGATAGCATAGCTCCACAGTGACACCTAGTGTTATATAGATGAAGCTTAAAGTAGTATATGCATTTCGAAAGCCATTTTTTCTTTATTTGATATGAAAGACTACTACCATATGTCAAAATGCTTTCAAGAGAATTTTTGAATTTCACTGTACTACGGGTCGAGGTCACCGTTATAAAACTAGGTCATGAGGTCACCAAACATTTTTTGGTTAAATTTCAAAATTGAAGATAGCCAAAATGTTTCACGTAGAATTTAAATCCTAAAACTATAAAAATTTCATAAATGTCTTGAAACTTTTGGAGCTATAGGCATTCTAATCAATGCCTGTATAATGACCTTCAGAGATTTCCGGAGGCCATTTCTCTGAAACCAATTTTTAAATAATTTTTGGGTGCCATGGGTGGATTCTACGCCCTTGTGAGTCCCCATATACCAATTTGGGAGGAAATTAAAAATAGAAGGGTTTCATGCCTTGGTCGATTTATGGTGGAATTACCCAGGGACATCCCTGACAGATGGCAGCAATTGCAGACGGGCGGTCGCAGGAACTGAGTTTTGGTGGCAACTCGGGAAAAATCGTAAATATTTTTAAGAAAATCGGCCAAAATTGTTGCATTTGGGGGCATGGCCCCTTAGCACCTCCCCTCTACGTCCGTCAGTGGTTGCAGAGCAGTCATTGACCTGTCTCCGGAATTTTCAATATGCAGAGGAAAATTACATGTTATGGACAAAAATGACACGGAATGGCTTTCTGACGCATACCGTCGGCGTCGGAAGTTGGACAGTGTTCAAATTCTGTTTGGTGTAGGCTCGTTTTGTTATGTCCTGTCAGTCTCTCTGTTCGGTATTGCGTTTTCGTTGTACCTTTGTTTTTTCTTGTTCAATGTGTGCTGCTTCTTTGCTGGCGGTTTATTGTTTGCTCCTTCTACCTATGTTGATCATTTACACTAATCTGATAACCTGCTCGACTACTTCCTTTTTCTATGCTGTATGCCTACCAAGTTCTTCCATTCTGTTGGTCCTTGTTGCTTTGCCTTGCTCATGTCTTGTTTTGCTGTTCTTTTCCTTTGTTTCTGTCCCGTCAGTATGTAAAAAAAAGAAATAAAAATTGACGATTAAAAGTTTATCTTTGGCAGAGATCTGACAGGTCAAATTGTGGCAAACCGTTGTTAATCAACAACCAAAATTCAACTGGCGGTTAGATCTATTGAAATAATGGTTTAGGAGAAGTTGGTGATCATGTCCCATTCCCATTGATTTTTCTGTATGAATTTCAGTTTGAAGTATTATTTAAAAAGACGTGTTACACGTTATGGACAAAAATGACGCAGAGATGGCTTTCTGACGCATACCGTAGGCGTGGGAAGCTGGACAGTTTTCCAATTTTCCTGCAACATATTGCAACGACCTGGGACTTGTTGCAGTAGTACATTTGGTGTCTTGATAAAAAATACAGGCTGTTGTGGCAGGTCAGTGGCCTGTGGCATGTAAGAACTGCGTGCGTTTTGGCTAAGCTTAGCAGCAATAATAACAGGCTTAGTAACAAGAACATCCGGAGCTTATTAGTGAAACGTAATCAGTGGGCAGCCTGGCCCTAATAAATCTGAAAAACATGGTCTGGTTAGGTTAGGCTGCTAAATACAGGCGAGGAGAATGTGCATGGGAAAATATGTACCTACTTATATTCTGTTACTAAGTATGAAAAATGGATACTAGCTCTCAATAAAATGCAAATATACTTGTGAAAGAATCTAAGAAAACTAAAGCTCTTTTCATGTATTTCCAAAAATGCACTAACACTTTTACTTGGTGCAATTCCAGAAAAGGGAATGTGACACCTTGCCGTAGACGCTCCATTTAATGGCAATGGAACATTTTTTCGAACTTCTAAGAATGACTTCATGGACAAAATGGGCCTGAAAATAAAGGAACCCCGTTTCGTTTCCACCACCAATCGCTCAATACAAAAATATCGCTTGTTGTCTAACTACCCTGGGTTGACCCAACCATCGCGTGTAATTAAGAATCTGTCTATTTGCTGCAGCTTGCGGCATTCAACGTTGCGGAGGTCATGCCATTTGTTAACATTTTTCAAGTGGCATTCGCTGCCAGATGGAAAGTGATTCCCTCGTGGTTTGAAATAGTAGAATAGCCCCCCGTATTTTTTCTTCAAAAAGTGCGAAAATTTAATACAGAGATCTTTGGATGGAATTTGGCAATAGTGGTTTCTTGACATACTCTTCAAAGAAGTAAGTCGAGAAAAATGATCATTATCTTCCAATGTTTATTATTTTTTATATGAAACGCAACAATCGAAATGTGAGACTACATTTCTGCTTCAACGCTAACATCAGGTTTGATGTTTTTACAATAATTTTTTAGCACACTTTTCAAACATGCTCGTTAGAACAATCGCCTCTTTTTCATATAAGAAATAATAAACATTGGCAGACAGGTGGCATTTTTCTCAGCCTCCTTCTTTACATAATGTCACTGCCACAAGCTCCCCGTTTTATTAAAACTCTACAACACTACTTTCCCAGTTCAAAACCCATTATAAAGGTGGCGCACGCCTTTTAAACCTATAGGGACCACGATCATGCAACTCGTACTGGTCAAAGAGCGCCATCGGCAGATATCATGGCTAAGTAATGTATTACCCACGGCGCTATTGTATGGTGTCACTTTGGCTTTATTAAATGCTTTGAACTGTTATACATCCTCGAAAAACAAATACACATGCATGCATGCAAACACCCATGACTCCTATTTCTATCGCTGTTTGGACTACAGTGTCCTACATTCGGTGCTCAGCCTTCGTCTGAATGGCATATTTCAAAATCCCTTAAAATCCTTGTGGATCGTAAGTACAAGCCCAGACCCATCGTTTGAACCAATTATCACCTAATCGACTCAAGGGCTTTAACCCGCGTCCCACCGGAGATCCGGCGCCACTTTCGCCCCACCGGGGTCATCGATGGCCCCCCTCGAACTCCGAAAATAGGGGGGTTAGCGCAAATCTGCAAAGTGCATTAGAAAGCTCGCATGAATTCAGTACGAAATTACTGGCATGTTTAAGCGCTCAGGTCAATGGTTTAACCGCCAGAGGTCACGTTAGGTCACGATAGGCTATTTTCATTCAAATATGCAATGCTGAAAACTGGGCATAACTCTTATTCCATTAGAGATATTGAGACCTGGTTAAAGTAAATTTGATAGGAAATTGGCAGACCTTTTTTCGCTATGTGGAACGTAATGACCTCCCACCAGTGGGTTGACTTCCAGAGGTCACCTCGTGACCTAATATGACCTGAGGTCACGAAAGGTCAGAAAGTGGCCTTGCCGCATATCAAATGAAAGCCAGTGACGAGACATACACGATGCTGTTTGATTCAGTGCTCTAGCTTGGTTAGGTCAAAAGTTTTGTCAAAATACTGTTCTTTTGGCCCTGGTGACCTTGGATGACCTTTGAGAGGTCAAATGGAAAATATGGCCTCTGGTATCCGTGAAAGCGGGTCCAACAACGCTTTTCTGAGCAAGCTGAGCATTTGCAATCGTTTTTGTGACTTTTAGATCATAAGACAGCTTCCACCATGCTTTTTCATGGGAGAGGTCACCTCGTCATCTGACCTCAGGTAACGAAATCTAAGAATCCCGGATATAAACCTTGTAAACCCTGGAGGGGTCATGAAATATAGGAAGTTTCAAATCGATCGACTAAGAAATGTAGCTCTTATAGAGCTCAAAAGTTGAAGTGGGATGCCCTTGGTTGACCTCACCTGGTGACCTGACCTTGGATGACCCGAGGAAAAATTTCAGGGATGGTGGAAAAATGATCGGGTGAGAGATAGAGCCCTTAACCGTGGCGCTGCGTCTCGTCGTTTTTCTGCTATCCCGAAAAAAAGTCTTAGGGGCGGCCATCGATGTCCCCGGTGGGGCGAGGGTTAAAGCTACTGTAGTTTGAAGTGAAGAAAAGCCTTTCACCTCATGGCAGTAAGGTTTTATCTATTTGTCCCGAAATCTCGTGACGACGATGAAGTGATCCGGGCCGCGTTTTGACATGTCTCTAACGCTGTCCACATTTTCTGTTGCAGACGTTCTTCTGTGACACTTGGACGGAAAGCTGACTGCGGCGGCGATTCTGAGGCATCGGCAGCTCGACCATGTCCCATTCGCTGCAGCTGGAGCACTATCTGGACAGCCTGGAGAACCTGCCGGCCGAGCTGCGGCGCAACTTCACTCTGCTGCGCGACCTGGACCAGCGCTCCCACGGCCTGTCGGAGGGCATCCAGCGGGAGGCGGAGGACTACAGCGGCGGCGTGGCGGCGCTGCTGCCCTCCGACCGCCGCCGCCGGCTGCAGCAGATGGACCAGCTACACGGCAAGCTGCGCGAGCTCGCCGACGACAAGGTGCAGCTAGCCATCCAGACGTACGAGCTGGTCGACAAGCACATCCGCCGGCTTGACTCGGACCTGGCGCGCTTCGAGTCGGAGATCAAGCAGAAGGGACTGAGCAAGCGAGGACTGCCGCTGGCCGACGACTCCAGCAGCGGGTCAGGCAGGAGGAAGACTGACCAGTCGGGCCGCAAGATGAAGAAGACGGCGGCTGGGGAGGACTCGGACGGAGCGCCTGCTCAGAAGCGCCGGTCCAAGAAGTCCGGTGCGGGTGTTGAGCCTGAGATGCCGGCCATCACCCAGCCTTCCGACGTGCTCGACATGCCGGTGGACCCGAACGAGCCTACCTACTGCCTCTGTCATCAGGTCAGCTACGGCGAGATGATCGGCTGTGACAACCTGGACTGCGCCGTTGAGTGGTTCCACTTCGCCTGCGTGGGACTCACCACCAAGCCCAAGGGCAAGTGGTTCTGTCCAAAGTGCAATCAGGACAAGAAGAAAAAGTGATAGACTCTTACATGATGGTGTTCGTTCTCATTTGCTATCATTGGTGGATATATGAAGTTGGTATTGGAACTCATTTCTTGATTGATAGCGTGATTTTGTGAATCGTGTGCCGTCTCATTGTAGTATATCATACACCACCAATGTCCGTGAATTATCGCTCGTCTGATGAAATAAGGCCTCACTGCGGTAAGTGTCCATGTTGTGAGAGCGAAATGCTGCTTACATTTGTGGAAATGTACACTTTACTTGGTACAAAGCATTGGCTTGATGGGCGTCGGTTTTCGCGGTAGGTCATTTTGCAGGAGAAGCCAATGACGTATTCAGGCGGCTCCAGCTCGGGGTGATAGATGTTGCCGTGATCTTTAAAGTGTGAATTTTGCACAGCTTACTGCATGTTTGCTTGAAATTGAGTGTCTCGGTGGTAACGTGATCGACCTGTGGGTCCCGTCTCTGGTGGTTCCCGCACGGAGCGTTTCATGAGCCTGGACCTAGCCAGATGAAATTATTCAAAATATTTTGACCCGTGCGCTGTACACTAGTGTAGAGTAAAAATCAAATGCGATGGATCGTTCCATAACTTTGTTATACTGTGCGTAATCTGATGTAACTCAGGTGTGAAATGATTTTGTAAATCGGGTCACGGCATCATAAACGATTTTTTGACAGAAAGAGACATAATTTGTTTGCGATTTTTTACGGAGACAGAAATATTCGAAACAATTCACCTTATAACGTGGTGTTGATAAACACCCCGTGCGCCGGGATTGCCAGGAGGCTGCCGAGCACAAAATCTGGGTCATTGCTCCGAAAATCATTTTCACAAGGCAGATAGCGCTTTTATTTTATCAAGCTCGTAACCTGAAGCAAGACGGTGGCTTGTCAGTTTTTTGCCCCTCAGTGAAGACTGCGGTGACGGTGAGAAAGCCCCTTCAAACAATGTTAACGTGAAAATTGTCAGTGTGGAACTTCAGACCTCCAGTATTTCACCTGGTCGTAGGCATCTAAAATATGAATAATAACGTTGCTGTAAAACATTCGTGCCGGGCGTGTGGGCCATGGTTACGGTCAGTTTTCCCTTCCATGAGCATTTTGTTCTGTGATATCTGGGATGTTTTTCTAGTGAAATGTCATGGAACTGGTCTTGTAAGATGTACAAATACATATGCATATGCGTTCGATGTTTTCCTTTATGTTGTAGGATTGTACATACGTGGTCGCATGTACGGGCTCGTAGCTGCTCATCGCTCTCCTTAGAAGCAATTACGTCTCGTGTGAAGGCTTGCATGCTCAAGTAGGCAAATGCTGATCGATTGCTCGCTTACGTAAGCGATATGGATCAGGCTGTTTTGTAAGCAATTCACTCAAGTGGAGTAGATGCATTATCTCGATCTAAATGGAGAGACTTGTATCTGGAGTGGTGCGAATTCTGGTTTGGGTGGCATTGTTAACCCTTTACAGACGGTCCTATAAGATTAAAGATGATGGTCCGTGCGGGGGCTTTTTCGATCTTGGGAAGGAACCCAAACAAATAAGTGTAGCAGACATCCCCAACTCTAACCCCAAAAGGATGGAAGTGCACCTCAGGACCCTGGGGGCAAAATGCTTTCAGGAAACATGCAATATGCGCTTCCCATGTGGAACATGTATGTCAACCCACATTCACCGTCGAGCAATGGTGGTGCGATATCATAAAACGCCAAAGTTCTCGGGACAGAAATACACGCAGACGGTTCTCCTGGTTCCCTTGAATCGTTGGAAGAACAACTGCACTATTACATGTCACAACCGGGAGGCCAAACTCACTTACCCGCTTGGTATATGAATTGAAGTGAAAAGGTCTGCGAATTTCTCTTATGGCTATCTTATCGGGCTGTAGAAAAGGCTGGAGGTCTCTTCGATCCAGGGCTCCTGGATGGGTTCATGCTGGCAGGGCAATACAAGTCCTATACAAAACCTATGGGAGACCAAAAATCCAGGTTGGAAAGGGGCCTGACCCCTTAGGGGGATGAGGGACTTTATGGATAGTGCGTCTGTCTGCTAAGCCACCGGTACCGGCTCAAGTCCCGGCGGAGCCTCTGAATAAGTCGATCTGATCCCCCAAATCCCTCCCAACAGGGTGAGAGTTGGCGACGCCGTCTAACCCAGGCAGTTGGTTTGTCGTTAGACCCCAACAATTATTGTTACTTAAAACCCGCCCCGGTGGACCTCCGAGCCACCTTTGCCCTGGTGGGGGGTGTTCGAACATCCCCCCTGGCACTCGGCTCCAAACGGGATAGCGAAAAAACGCGAACGCTGGTGGATAGCTCATAAACATTAATGACGAAACCACATCTCTCACTTTTAAGCTCAGGTCAATTTTAAGGTTATTACAGACCAAAGAAGGTGGCACGGTAGAGAAGAGTTTCTGGGCTCAGCGTCTGACAGGGTTAACACGCGCATTGCCGGGGGGTTTGAGCCACTTTCACTTTGACAAGTGGCGGGTACCCGCCCCCTCCCACCCTTAAGATCTCGAGAACCATGCTAGCTAGCGAAAAACGGTAAAAAGCATTGGGTAGCCCCTCCACTTGTCCATCAAAAATTTTTGGACATTTTTTTGTCCGTTCACATTTAAAGTCATTAGAAGTCAAAACGTGCCGTCATATGGATAACATGTAAATGAAAGTTTTCATTCATTACATCTGAACAAGTAAAGGTAGAGCAAAACAATTAAACTATATGAATCCTCGCAGCAATCCGAATCGAATGATATATAATATGACCTTGTTAGGTCAAATCAAGGGTTTGACCTGACCTGAGATCAGGTCAAATTCTGAAACGAAAAGAACCGAGTTCAAAGAGGCCTACAGTTGCCCCGTCGCGACATTTAAGTCCGGCCAAGACCAAGGCAGGCTTCAAATGCTAGAACTGAGTGGCAGAATAGGTGGACAAAGAACCAGATTGTTTCTGAAACGTCAGTCCGTCAGTCGGGCCGGGAATCATGCAACAACGAAATAGAAGGGAGGAAGTGAGCCTACCAGGCTCAGGATGGTCATGTTACTGTACACACGGGCATTATCACTAATACCGTACCCAAACTATGTCCACACCGGCAGCCGCCCATTACAACATGTTTTATCTGTTACGACACTGCGACCAACTGAGGCGAAGTCACGGCGATTCTTCCCACCGGTTCCGCGGGACAGATTCTAGGCAATGACGCTCCATAGACATTGGGAAAGTGTTATCATATTGAGAGAAATACATTTGACGTAGTATATACCCCATCACATATTCTAGATTTCACACCCTCTGTTAGGCCAATTAGTTAATAGGACAACCCCAGAATATGTAGCACAACTCGACGGGAACATATAGCCTTGTAGCTGCGGTGCCCAAAACTCTAATAATCATCATCATCACAGAGAAATGGGAGTCGAGCAAAGAAGCAGAAGAGAGGAGTGGCCATCTAGACTGCATCGGCACGTTATGCCACCATGCCACCACCGAATAGCCACCTAACCTGTACATTGTGGCAACGCCTTACTGTCCAGCATGTTTTATCCGAGGTAGACTGCTGTGACAATGAAACAAATCGTGATTCTCTTCCCACCGGTCTCCTTAGAGCAGTGTCTGAAACGATCCCGTCGTAGACATCAAACACGTTTATCTTACCGAAAGAAATAAAGTTGACATCGTTTATAGCCCTCACCGCGCTTTTAGCGGCGACACCCGGCATAGAAAATTCTTACTAACCAAGATCATTTGAACGACCTAACCGACAATCTGGGCACATATAGCCAAAGAAGCTGAAGTGCCCTAAACACAATAATCATCATAGGTCAAGGTCAAATGATATAAAATGCATATCATTAGAACTGCAAGGACAAGAAAAATATAATTCAGTTAAACTAAACGCTCTATCAACATCCGTTACTAAGTTATTCAGTTAAAACCATTTTTCCAATTTATTTCCAATGGAGAGGTCATGCTCGTACCTGGCCTTAGGTCATCGATATAAAAAATACCGGAATATTTTTAGAGAACTCGGTAGGCCCATTATGTGATATGAGTTTCAATCTGATAAGTTCACCCTGTACCGACTTATGCTATCTTAAAATTTTTTAAGGTCAGGTCACTTGACCTGTACTGGTGACCTGACCTGAAATGACCTAACCTTAAAATTTTCACAGAAGTTGTAAAAATGATGAGAGAAAAGGTATGCCAAGTACGGCGGCGCGTAGCGCCGCCATTTTATGCTATCTACAAAAAACCCGAGGGGGCGGGTACCTGCCCCCCGTCAATGCGCGTGTTAAGCGCTCAGGTCAATGGTTTGACCTCCAGATGTTAAGTTAGGTCAGGATTGGCTATTTTCACTTAAATATGCAATGCATAAGAAAACTGGGCATAACCCTTATGTCATTAGAGCTATTGAGATCTGGTAAAGTATGTACAGGGCGAGTTTAAAAATAAAAATTTGGAAAATTGAAAACGCTGAGTGTTTTTCCGGTGCCACTATGTATGTTCTAATGGAGTTAATTGGTAATTTTGAAAAATTCAATAATCTAGCTGGGTGGAATTTCACTTGAAAATGGGCATTTTTTGGTGTTTTTAGCGCGCTCAGCCATAAAATGCGTTGGAACACCAAATATTGACTGATCCATAAAGTATTTGAAACTGGCAGGTTTTGTTAGTCTGAAGTAGTTTTTGGCATCCCAAGAGACTGGTCTTGACGACAGTTAGCTTATATCGTCCACCTTCATCCTGATTTACTTCGAAATTGAAACATTAAAAGGACTTACTCTTGCACCAAACCCTTCTATGCAGCCAGGTTGAACGGTGTGATTTACCTGGTTATACCGTTAATATTTTCCTTACTTTCCCATTTAGTTCATACAAATCCTAGGCTGTAGAATGAGCCGTAAATCATATATATATATATATATATATATATATATATATATATATCCCCATGCGACCAATGATTCCTATGGAAATTCAAAGATAGGAGGGTGTATTTTTATACGGTAGGTGCCGTATCAAACCGTAAGATTTCAGATAGATCGAAGGTATTTATTTATGTATCGATCAACTTCTAAAAATATATGTTCTGCCTTCTACACTTGTATTTCGAAGCACCACGTTCACTTTTCCCAACACAAGAGGGTAGAGCTACCTGCAGATGGTTAGTGTCAATCCAAATGGAACTTGAACAAGGACAAGTAGTCAGCCTTCCTGTTCGGCTTCTTTAGAACCCTTCTTGACTCATCTGCGCAGCGAATCCAGCCTTCCCTCCTCTTTTCTCCCACGACCATCATACAGGACTCTGTCACCTTCCTGACAGCCCTTTCCATACTCTGGCTGGGGCACTGCCAGGAAGCAGGAAGCACCAGCGGGGAGTGTAGGCAGACCACCAGCTGGTCGGGGGTCAGGGTTGCGGTGATGAGCGGCTCCGACAGCTTAACGGTGCCCCAGTCAATCAACTGCTGTAGGTTTTGGGCCTTGAAATTGACTGGTGGAACCTTGAACGGGCGCGGTTGGGAGGTGCCCAGTTCTGACCCTTTTCTGATCTGCTCCGTGATTATCTTTACAGCGAACCTCCTCTCCTCTTCATCTTCGGAGGCCAGAAGGGTGGTTAGCAGAAGCTCGGAATGGGCGAAATAGCTGGCTCTGGCCACATACTGGTCTACCACTTCCCTCACTTCACTCGTGCAGAACTTCTGAACCAGCTGAACTTGCTTCAGCATGTGCCTTGGTCCGTCAACTAGCTTGTGCTCCCTCTTGATGGCAAACCACTGCTTGTAGTAGATCCCAACGATGAACAGGCATATCTGTTTCAGGTTTTGTAGATCCTGCCCAACCAGCCCATGGACCCTTGTCCACAGGTCCAGGAATCGGTTAGCTGTCGTTAACCAGCGGCTGTGGTTGAGCGGTCCTAGCACCATGACCTTTAGGCTGTGAGGGATTGTGCCGACCTCTAGCGCCTGGATCATCCTATACCCATAGTGTTGGTCCCAGCTGAGGTCGGCCAACACTTTGGGTGTGAGTGCGACCAGCGGTTCTCCGCAAGACATTGAAGCGAAGTGGGAGTTGAGAGGAAGTGACTGGGTGTGGGGCAGCAGTCTGCCTGCTGGCCCAGTTTAAGTATTTCCGGAACCAGTGGGACCATCCAGCGCGGTGATCAAGTGGCGAAGGGAGTTCGGTTGGTATGAAGCAAGAAAATACTCCACACCAGCCTCCTTCCCAACTGCCTCTCAAGAAGAGCTATGACCCCTCCTTGCTTCCGGTGTTCAGGTTGGTGGAGTCAGCTCCGACCATCCTAAGGGTGCTGTTAATGCTGTAGGTCTGGAGGAAAGAGGCAATTCTCTGGGCAATCACTTGTCCTGCCTTCACCCCCTCCACCCTCTTCCTGGTAAAGTGCATGAGGAACTCACCTTGCCCGTCTGTGAGGGTTATGTGGTCCTCCTTGACAAGTCTTATCACCCTTGTCCCGCACTCCATAGTGTTCCACGCCTTCGCCTTCGCCTCCTTTCCATCGAAATGGATGACATCAATCCCAGAACTTCTCATCCACTCATCAGCGTTGGCTGTCACCCTGGCCATCTATCTATCCTGCTCACTGGCCACCTTGGCTTGGTAAACCAGCAGGCTGGAGTCTTCCATGGTTGCTAGACCCATGTCCACAGCAGAGGAGGACAGAATGTCAGCGAGGGTCCGCTGGGACACACCACCCCTCATGGCAGCCATGACGGTACGGGGAAAATGTTCCCTGTTCTGTTGTCCCGTCCAGCTACCAGCGGATGCAGTCCTGCCATCACCATCTGAGGAGGGTAGCTCAGGTGTTGGCTTCTGGCACTCATACGCGAGGTTCTCCTGCTCTTCACATTCACTGTACCTGACAGATAATATCTCCTCCTCAGCTGCCTCCTTTGACTCCCTGACTTCTCCCTTGTTTTCTTCTGCGTCTTTCTCTGCAGAGCCCTCTCTTGCCTACTGTCTCTACTGCGTCCCTCCCAGAGATCATGAGTTTTCCCTTAACACCTATCTTGGTCCTTTGGTCGTACATGAATTCTAGCTCTAAAGTCGGTATCTTCAACTCCTTAGGGCAGCTGCAGTCGACATGAACCTTGGCCTTGCAGTCTTTGGAGCAGCTTAGGTCGGAGCAGGCGAGGATGGGGCAGTGACAGCTAGATATATCGAACAACTTGTCCAGGTCTGCCTGGAAGGATTGCATGCTTTTACCGGACTTCCCATATTTCTTCCTCTTCGCACTTTTCTTCCTACCATTGCTGGCAACTTCCTCCATCCTGGACCACAGCTGAAGCACCTTCCTCTTCACCTCTTTCCCCGTCACCATTGCCCTCTCCATATTGGAGTTCATCCTCCTCCAGACTGATATGATGGCCTTACTGACTTTGCCTGCCACCTCCGTGGTGGGCATACTCCTGACGTTCCGTGGGTCCTCGAACTTTTCCAGCAGCAGCTTCCGCAGGACGTTCCTTTTAGTAGACAGATCGGCTAGAGGTAGCTCCTCGGCACACCCAAGCAGATCTGTTAGTTGAGAGTGGGCAGATGCCCTGGAGCTGGTACCTCCCGATGGTCTGGAAATCATATATATATATATATATATATATATATATATATATATATATATATATATATATATATATATATATATATATTATCTCAGATTTATATATATATTTATATCCATACTGACCTTGTTTTATAAAAATGCGATACGTAAGCAAATATTAGGCTGTATAAACAGGTAAAACACACTGTTCAACCTGGCTGCATATAAGGGTTTGGTGCAAGAGTAAGTCCTTTAATCTTCCAATTTCGAAGTAAATCAGGATTAAGGTGGACGATATAAACTAATTGTCGTCAAGATCATCTGTCTTGGGATGCCAAAAACTACTTCAGATAAACAAAACCTGTCAGTTTCAAATACTTTATGGATTAGCCAATATTTGGTGTTTTAACGCATTTTCTGGCTAACGCGCGCTAAAAACACAAAAATGCATATTTTCAAGTAAAATTCCACCAAGCTAGATTACTGAATTTTTCAAAATTACCAATTGCCCTCCTTAGAACATAAATAAAGGCACCGGAAAAACACTCAGCGTTTTCAATTTTCCAAATTTTTGTTTTTTCAGCTTACCCTAAATTGTATGTATGTACATTTGATAGGAAAATGCCAGACCTTTTTCCGCTATGAGGAATGTAATGACCACCCACCAGCGGTTTGACCTCCAGAGGTCACCTCGTGACCTAATATGACCTGAGGTCATGAAAGGTCAGAAAGTGACCTTGTTGTATATCAAATGAACGCCAGTTACGAGACATACACGATGATGTTTGATTCAGCGCTCTAGCTTAATTAGGTCAAAATTTATTGCCAAAATACAGTTTTTGACCCCTGATGACTATGGATGTCCTCAGAGAGAGCAAAGAGCAAATATGGGCCTTGGGATCCGTGGAAAGGATGTCCAAGAACGCTTTTCTGAACAATTCGAGCATTTTCAATCATTTTCGTGACTTTTAGGTCATAATTCAGCTTTTCCCCATGCTTTTTCAATGGGAGAGGTCACCTCGTGACCTGACCTCAGGTCACGAAACCGAAAAATCCCAGATATACATCTTGTAGACCCTGGAGAGGTCATGAAGTGTGGGAAGTTTCAAATCGATCAACCAACCAAGAAATGTAGCTCTTATAGAGCTCAAAAGTTGAAGTGAGGTGACCTTGGTTGACCTCGCCTCGTGACCTGACCTCAGGTGACCGGGCTAAACAATTTCATGGAGGGTGGAAGAAATGATGTTGTAAGAGGTAGAGCCCTCAACCGTGGTGCTGCGCCTCGTCGTTTTTCCGCTATCCTGAAAAAACCTTAAGGGAGCCATCGCTGGCCCCGGTGGGGCGAGGGTTAAGTCAAGGTTTTTTTAAAGTGGGATACTTTTTCACTTAGTTTCCAAGTCAGACGAGGCCTTGGGTTTCAAAGCTACTGGAACACCAGATCAAACACATAACATCATCAACTTCCGGTGCTGCTATGGTCATTTGGTCATCGCAGCGGTTTACCGGGCAATGTTTATCAATCGCCGGCATCAGTGACCCCGCAACTGAGGTGTGAACAATACCTATACCTTCCTGCGCGCATTCGTCTGTCGGGTGAGGTGCCGAGAACGAAGACCGAACGACACCGTCAACTAGCCCATGGTGAAGACGCCACCGATAAATCCCTACACATCACTCAAGCTCAGCTAGGAGCCTATCGAAGCCGCGATCTGGCGAGTGATAATTAGCCCCGCATTTTCACCTCGCTGGTAGTGCCGGTGAAGCCCGCTGTTGGCGTCACGTGACTCTCGGCCGGCGCGCCGGCAGCAGTCACGTGACCGCGGTGTACAGCGGACTGCGGCGGCAGTCGCGTGGCGGTGCAGCGTGACGGCAGTGGACGCCATGGCGGCGGTGGAGAGCCATGTGGGTGCGTGTGAGCCCGCCCTCAACCCGCACCGCGTCATGAGAGGTCTCTACAGCTCCCAGGTGGGTTCAGCCTGCTTCCACAGCTCAATCTCTGCCTCTGCGTGTATTGTCGCCTATTGTGAGGTTTGATGGTCGCCGGTGCCGCACAAGGCCGCACATAGCCGGGATAGTCCCATGTATGTCGAGGCATAGACGCGATGAACTGAAGTACGGATGTCGTTGACTTCAGACTGGAATATCTGCCTTTGCTGTTGGGTGGAGGGTGGGTCGCTGCGCGGTCCTACCCGGCAGCTGTGCTGTATGGGTGAGATCACATTATGAGGGGCGTGCCTCATGACCGTCCTGCCGCTGCTGGGAGGGTGCTATCGTCGACTCTTCCGGCCGGCGGGCGGCTGCCGGCGCCGCCGCCCCTCACCCCCACACGTCCCTCACTGTCGGGAAAGCACCCAATCACAGTTTGTGTTAACCCCTTAAACTTGACTGATTTTATGAGAACAGCAGTCCTGGCTGAGGCCTGCCAGTGTGACCCTTTGCACGATCGGCGCGACCGGGCCGTGAGGGGGTACGCCCACCAGACTGCACGTCCGTGCCGGGCTCTGCCCCGTGATCACGTCTGAAGGTAGGGCACACCGACCGAAACGTAGGAATGTCGAAAATGGACAGAGGAATAAACGTCGCCACCGGGGAAAAAGCGACGGGCCGGCCAATCTTGAACCTGTTGCTGACAAAAAAATCCTCTCTGTGTTCATTCACCAACTCATCGGATTTTGACTCATGGCTACCTTCCGCAATGGCTGGTTACAAAAATGTCCGATTTATTCCCAAATTCGCTGAAATATGGAAATCGACTTTAAGTGCGCGGGTGGGGGGGGAGTAGGGGACCTTACCATGCCCCTATTCCGACGCGTGTAGATCGAAGGATATTGTAAGTTTTTTCTTTCAGTATTTTTATCTTTCAGAGCACCAACGCGCAAGGACACTATTGCAGTCGGATCGCATGACACAGAACTTTCCATGCAAAGTTACAGGCATCGGGAATCTGAACCTGAGGGGGCATGGCCCTTTTTCTAATTTCTACGTGTCTGCTTTGAGCTCGCGGTCGGGTCATGACTGGCATGGTGAGGTCTCAAAGTTTGGAGCGTTCTGAATATGTGAACAGTCACTCAGCTCCTGTTTCTCTATCCTCCTACTTTTGAATCAAAATATAATATTGTTACGGAAAAATCGAAAACCGAAATATATTCTCTTTTTGTAAATATTTCAAGTGATGACGTGCACTAAATAAAAACAAACCATTCCCATTATTTTGGGCAAAAATGTTTCAGAGTGGTCTGCTTTCTTAACTTTTTTATCGGTTCGTTCAGGTTTTCCACAGTCAAGTAATGCATAATATTTTACAGAAGCCTCTTCTCTTCAGGACAAAACTGCAATCGAAACATATCATTTTGCATGGATGTCGTGAACTCGCTTGGGCTACAATTTGCGAACCGTGTATCAAAGGGCGCTTAAAATGTCTTAGGGGTGTTCAGGGTTACCATTAACACGCCATTCGGGACCACCGACCGCCCCAAGATCGAGAACCACGGTAGGTAGCAAAAAGTAAACGGCGTGGGCGCCCATCCACCTCCATCGAAAACATTGAACCATTTTTGTCAGGTCACATTTAAGGTCACGAGAGGTCAAAACAGCCCGTCATAGGGATAACAGAAAATTCAGTTTTCGGGCATACATCTGAACAAGTAAAGATAGAGCAAAACGACTGAACTTTAGAATCCCTAGCAAGCCGAAGAAGATACATAATTACCCAGGTCAAATCAGATTGACCGACCGAGGTCAGGTCAGGGTCAAATATATAAAATGCATATCATTAGAACCGCAAAGCCCAGGCGAGTCTAAGCAGCCAAAATAAATGCTCTATCACCATCCGTTACGAGTTATCCGTAAAAACCATTTTCCTATGTATTTCCAATGGAGAGGTCATGCCTCGTACCGACCTTAGGTCATCGATATCAAAAATACCGAACATATGTTAGAGAACTCGGTGGGGCCATTATGTGATATGAGTTTCAATCGGATAAGTTCACCCTGCTCTGACTTATGCTATCTTAAACTTTTTTAGGTCGGGTCACTTGACCTGTACTGGTGACCTGACCTGAGATGACCTAACCTTAAAATTTTCACAGAAGTTGTAAAAATGATGAGGAAAAGGTATACAAGTACGGCGGCGCTACGCGCCGCCGTTTTCTACTGTTTCGAAAAACCCGAGGGGGCGGGTACCCGCCCCCGTCAATGCGCGTGTTAACCTGGGATACAGTTTATTAATAATTCTAGACTTGAAGGTACAACCAAGTTACTGAGTCATCATGAAACTCCTCACATATATACTTCCCCGTGACACAATTTTTGACACAGAATATAGGCAACGGTCATGCCAAGTGGACCGAGTTGTAGTTATTTTTAGGGGCGTTGAAAGCGGAGGGGACGGGGACGTGACGCCCCCACCCCCCCGCCATACTCGTGAATCAGGGGCATTCCCCACAATTTGTAGACTCGACCTAGGCTTTTTTGCATTTTTGCTCTTACCTGTGTGGATCGCCATAAATGTCTTGGTAGTACTATGGGTAGCTTTTTAAGAAACAGCCAAAGTACTCAAAATTCGCCTCCCACCTCCCTCCCCGGTCACCACCGTTCCAGGGTCCGTCTCCCCAACAGAAATTCCGTGCCTATTTGGTTCATACCTTGAGTAGTCGCTATTATTATTTAGACATTGATGGAAAGGTGAGGTGAATTTGCGGTGATGAAGCACAGAAACCACCTAACGCAGTTGTTATTTTTCGCCTCACCGTTCTTTTTTTCCGAGGTGGACTTGATTATGTCAACGAATGTAAGTGGCTAGGCAAAAACGTCTAAAATGGACAGGGAAATGAAAATGGCATCGAAAGAGAAGGGCTTATTTGCACCTAAATGGATACCAATCTCAGCGTTGGAGGGAATGGGTAAACCAAAAAGAGAGGATTTAACCATCTAATTCCCTGACATTGCCCCAACTATGTTGGCAAGATCGAACCTTTTCTAACCTCTGCCACTCGTTAGTGCGTACTACTTCGGTGGAGCCTACGCCCCCTCAATGATATTCTGCATCTGCATCTGAAACCTCTCGTCAAATATGAATTACAAGCAGAATCCTGGGAGTTACGAAGCTTCGTGTCAGCTGAGAGGGCGTCCGCTCGCCCTTGCTTGACCGCACCGCGGGCGGTCCGCCCACGAAGCTCGGCGTTCTCAGACTATCCGGCTAGCAGTCACCGCGTGACCCCAGGGTGTCACCTGCCGGCGCCGCCTTCCGCGGTAATTGGCAGTGTCTGCCGTCACCCAGTCACCGACCGCACCAGCTGCCGTCACCCTAGACCCACCACGCTGTATTAGCTGATCGAAACCCGTCCAGTGCAGCGCAATGTAATGTTTTTTCAGTATTTTTCAATTTATAATATGATGTATAAAACGAGCTCAAGTCAGTGCTCTCACTCTTTATTATACAATACGAGCAAAATGTATTTATGTTTTATGTTTTTATTATCTGAGCCTGTTGCCGATCGGCAGTCATCTGATTTCAAATAAAGTGTGTGCTGTTTGAGTCTGTGACACATTTATTCAGAGAAATCCGCACAAAGAGAGACTGGGCGGCGCCAGTCAGGCAAAAGCCGTTGCATGGGCAAAATACAACGTCGGTTCATTTTGCAGTGTCGTAAAAACGGTCCAGACTAGGCATACCATCGGCATCCCTTCTTTCTGTGATTTCTAAAAAAACATTATTAAGCCTTAGTGGCGTTCCCAAACCTTGGGTCATCCCTTACCTCCGCAGAGGTACAGGAGCTCCGGTGGAACAAAACAGGGTATCATTTTTGTCCGGATGCGTACACACCCGCCACTGTAGTTTGTGGAAGAGATATTGTGCGGCGGTCATCGAGGACCTTTGTATACATATATGACACCAATTATTGGCGTACATTCGACTTTGATTACATTCGACTTTGATTCCTGGTGGAACAAGCTAGACGTCTTTCAACGCACCAGTCTGCCGACAGCGGGCTGATTGCATCATCGTGCTAGGGCCATCTTGAAAAAGTGCGATAAACTCCTGCTTGAATCTCAGAAGCGACCGAATGACCGTTATCGGAGCGTCTCCGGTCTGTTGGCTTCACTCTGTCGGCCAGCTAAAAGCCCTTGTTGACTACTTCTGTGTAAGAGTTATAGATAGGGGGATAGGTGAGAGTGGTTGCAGCCATAGGCGTAGGAACCGGGGGGGGCCAGGGGGCCACTGGCCCCCCCACTTTTCTTTGATGGGCCCCCGCAACGGAGGTAAGAATATTAACAACTGTAATATCAAGCGAGAAACTCAAACTGGCCCGATAGCTTGCCCCGGAACCCCGTTAAACTTACCTGTGCCCCTAAACTAAGTTGAGGTCATATGAGTTGATTTTAGGGCCCCTGAGCTTCTCGGGGCCCCTGAACTGGCCTCTGATACCATACGAGCTAATCTGGGCTCTTTGAGCTGAACTGAGCGCCCCGGAGATGGTTTGGGCAGCATGAACTGTTCTAGGATGCCTAAACTGAGCTAGGAGCCGTAACCTTGAACAGGGCCCCGTGAGTTGGCCAAAACCTATATCCACCGACCTGGGGGCCCCTGAGCTGAGCTGGGACCGTAAAGTTAATATTGTCCTTTGAGCTAATCTGGATCCCCTGTGATGCACAGAAGACCCTAAACTTATCTGAGGCCCCTGCACAGGAATAGGACCCCTGCTTTGAAATTGGTTTATAAGCTTTAATTGAAAGCCTGGACTGTTCTGATACCCCAAATATGCCGGCAAGGGGCCCCTGGATGATCCAGGCCCTTAAGCTTATCTGGTCATCAGATAATTGGTGTTGAACTGAGGGCCCCTGAGATGGTCTGGGATCCCTATAAGGCTTTACAGCCACTGACCTGGCGGCCGTGAGCTTGAATGGGTCCCTTGAGATGTTCTGACAGTGGTGTAGCCAGGGGAGGGGGGTCCCTGGGGTCCCCAGACCCCCTTGGGCCGACCTTATGCACTAAAAACACAAAAATTGATCTCGGGGGCCCCTGAGCTTGGTCTCGGTGGGGGGGCCTCCCGAGCTTGGTCTCAGGAGGCCCCCGATAATCGGTATCGAGGGCTCCAGAGTACCGAATATTGATCTTGGGGGACCCCTGCGCTCAGTCTCAGGGGGTCGCGAGCTTGGCCTCAGGGCCCCCGAGCTTGGTCTCAGGGCCCCTCCTCCCCGAGCTCGGTCTCACGGGCCTTTCGATTTTGGTCTCAGGGGCCCCCGAGCTTGGTCTCAGGGGCCCCGAGCTTGGTGTCTGGGGGCCCTCCGAGCTTGGTCTCAGGGAGCTCCCGAGCTTGGTATCAGGGGGCCTTTCGAGTTTGGTCTCAGGGCCCCCGAGCTTGGTCTCAGGGGCCCCCGAGCTTGGTTCAGGGCCCTCGAGCTGGTCTAGAAACCCCGAGCTGGTCTCAGGCCCCCAAGCTTGGTCTCAGGGGACCCCTGAGCTTGGTCTCAGGGATGACCCCAAGCTTGGTCTCAGGCCCCCTCTCCCCGAGCTTTGTTTCAGGGGCCCTCGAGCTTGGTTTCAGGGGGCATCCGAGGGCATCTGATGCATAAGGCTGACCGTATGCACTGGAAAACATGAGCATTGGTCTCGGGGGCCCTGATCTTGATCTCAGAGGGCCACCGAGCTTGGTCTCAGCGCCCCCCGAGCTTTGTCTCAGGGGCCCCGAGCTCGGTGTCAGGGGCCCTCCGAGCTTGATCTCAGGGAACGCCTGAGCTTGATCTCAGGGAACGCCTGAGCTTGGTCTCAGGGGCCTCCTGAACTCGGACTCACGAACCTTTCGATCCTGGTCTCACGGGCCTTTCGATTTTGGTCTCAGGGTGCCCCAGAGCTAGGTCTCAGGGCCCCCGAGCGTGGTCTCAGGGGACCCCTGAACTTGGACTCAGGGGCCCCGAGCTTGGTCTCACGGGTCTTCCCGAGCTTCGTCTCAGGGGCCCCCGATCATCGGTATTGAGGGCTCTGGAATACCGAATATTGATTTCGGGGGCCCGTGAGCTTGGTCTCAGGGGTCCCGAGCTTGGTCTTAGGGGACAACCGAGCTTAGTCTCAGGGGGGCAAGCTTGGTCTCATGGGCCTTTCGATATTTGGTCTCACGGGCCTTTCGATCTTGGTCTCACGGGGTCTCGAGCTTGGTCTCAAGGAACCCCCGAGCTTGGTGTCAGGGGGCCCTCGAGCTTGGTCTCAGGGAGCATCCGAGCTTGGTCTCAGGGTCCCCTCGAGCTTGGTCTCAGGGGCCCCCAGACCTGGGTTCAGGACCCCTGAGCATCGGCATCGAGGGGCTCCAGAGTACCAAGCATTAGTCTCGGGGGGGCTCGAAATATTGATCTTGAGGGCCCCGGAACATCGGTGTCTAGTTACTCCTGAGAAAAGCGCGAGCATGGGTCTAAGGGTGCCCCTGAGCCTGATCTAAGTGGGACCCCGAGCTTGGTCTTAGGACCCCCGGGCATCAGTATCAAGGGGCTCCGGAGTATTGGTTTAGACAATTATTTTAGGGGCCTCCAAATGGTGATTTCGGAGGGCCCCTGAAAGTGTGGATGCAGTGGTGTAGCCAAGGGGGCCCTAGGCGTCCGCAGACCCCCACCCCTTGGGCCAATCTGAACCACTGCAAAGTATTCTCTGATCACGTGGCCCCCAGAGTTAGTCTCAGGGGCCCCCTGAAGATTCGTTCTCAGTGCGTCCCGAGTCGGCCTCACGGCCCCCGCCCTGAGAGTCGGTCTCAAGGCCCCCCGAAAGTAGATTTCGGGGGCCCCTGAGGGTTGGTATCAGGGGCCCCAAGAGTCGGTATCAGGGGCCCTGGGAGTCTGTCTCAGAGGAGGGGGCCGAGCTAGTCTCAGGGCCCCCCCAGAGAGTGGTTCTCAGGGCCCTGCAACAGTCTATTTCAGAGGGCCCCTGAGAGTCAGTCTCAGAGAACCCCAAGAGTCGGTCAAGGGGACCCCAAGAGTCTGTCTTAGGGGACCCCGAGATTCGGTCTCGGGGTCCCCCTGAGAGTCTGTCTCAAAGAACCACAAGAGTGAGTCTCAGAGCACCCCAAGAGTCGGTCTCAGGGGGCCGTCATAGTCTCACGGGTTTCTCTCTTAGGAGTCAATATTTAGTTTCAGGTGGCTCCGAGAGTTAATCCGGGTGTCCGAGAGTTAGTCCAATTTGATCTGCAGAGTGCTGGTTTCAGGGGGCCCCAGAGGGGTAATTTTGGGAGCCCTCGAGATTTAGCCTCAGGCTGTGCCCCCCCCGAGTTTTGGTATAAGCGGCCCCAAGAGTCAATCTCAGGGAGCACCCAAAAGTTAGTCTCAGAGGGCTCCCGGTTGTCAGTCTCAGAGACATCCGAGAGTTAATCTCAGGGTTCTGAGAGTAATTTCCAGAGGTGCTCCCGATTTTTGGTTTCATGGGCCCGGGGTTAGCTTTAGGCCCGCGAGAGCTAATCTGGAGCCTCCGAGAGTCAGTCTCAGGAACGCCAAAGACACAGTCTCAGAGGTGATTCCACCCCACCCCCGGGCGTTTGTCTCAGGGGTGCCCTAGAGTAAGTCTCAGCGGGCTGTCGGAAGTCATTCCCAGCCCCCTCCCCCACCCCAAAGACAGCCTCAGGGGACCCCAATAGCTAATCTGGATGGTCACGATAGTCAGTCGCAGCCCCTCTCCCCTCCAGAGCAAATCTGGGGGGCCCAATAATTAGTCTCAGAGGTGCTGCTGATAACTAATCTCAGGAGCCCCGAGAGATTCTCAGGGGCCCCCAGTTTTGATCAACAGGCGCCGTGAATCACTCTCAGAGACCCCTTGAGATATAATCGGGAGGGCGGCCGAAAATTATCTTTGTGAGTGCCGCCAAGTGTTGGTGTTAGGTGGCTCCAGAGCTCAAATAAAAATTTTCAAAATCATATGCCTCGGAAAAAAATGTACCTACCCCTACTGCGTACTAAAAAGGACAAATTGAAACATGTCGATCAGGCACCATTATCGAAGGAAAGGCAAAAATTAATATAATTTTATCATAAGAGCAAATCAAACAGGGCTAGTCAATTTTTAATCGAGTAGCTTAACACCAATAAATACATTCCTAAATATTCTGAAATAAACAACTTTCCAATATTTTCGTAGGAAACCAGACAAACTAGGGTAATGACAGAAATTAATGAGCATAATCCCAAAAAGAAAAATAGGAAAGCAAGGTTGAAAATAACAATAACAGAGTGAGCCAAAGCGATAGATATCTTGGGCGCCTTTTGTCTTGGTAATTTGCTCGTTTACAAGATAGCAAGGGTAAGAAAGTAAATGGATCTCAACAGGATCTGTCGACGGAATAGAGGTTATGTAACGTTCAGTACACACTCCCATATCCCTTGTATCTTTATTAGTATTTTTTCGTTTCTTTGGAATTTTCTTGATTAAAGAGTTCATGGATTCGACACCGGGAAATAATTGCTAAACATTTCCCGTAGATCATTTCTTCGTACTCAAAACGACTGACCTCCAATAACTTCATGTCTGATTACCCCAGTGAATTGAGGTAGACTCAGGTTTAACATCATGCGCGCATCAACATTGAACTTCCCGAAATATGGCTCAAAGCTGTTATTATAGCCACGCTACCATATAAGTTATGGGCCATCCTTAATATTTGGTGACCTTAGTTTACCAACACTTGGTCGGATTGAAAAACCAAGCTATAAACAAAATAAGAATGAATGCTTAAAAAGCCATAACAAAATTTCCTTCGTGTGAATGTTATAATGTTAAAATACTATACAAAAGATATAGGAGATGGGCCCGGTTGCTAAGGGAACCCCGGCCTGGGCCCCCCGACGGTAGTCGGACCCCTCCTTGGCCGAATCCGGGCTACGCCACTGTGTTCTGAGACTCTACATCAGCCACCCTGGGACCCCCTAAGCCTAGCTGGGGCCCTAAGCTAATCTGGGTACAGCTGTGCTTAACTGGGGCCTTTGATCTGGTATGGGGGCCCTGAACTCTTCTAGGGTCCCTGGGCTAAGCTGGGGCCGTGAGCTTGAATGGAGCTCCTGAGCTGGTGTGAGAGGAGACGCTATATCAGCCGATCTGGGCCCCTGAGCTGAGCTGGCCTGTACTGAACAAGACCCTGAGCTGGTCTGGGGCCTCTGAACTGTTCTAGCATCATTGAGCTAAGCTGGGATCCGTGAGCTTGAAGTCCCTTGAGCTGTTTTGAGACCCTACATAAGTTGACCTGGAGACCTCCGAGCTGAACCGGGCCCCTAAGCTAATCTGGCATCCTGTGCGAATCTGGAGCTCCCCTGTGATGAGCTTCGATGGGTGCTGTGCTTCTGTAGGTTCCCTTGATAAGCTGGTCCCAAAGCTAATGCACTGGTCTAGGCCCTTGAGCTGACTGATCTGGTTTCCTGAGCCATGGTCTGGACTTTGGGGCCCTCCGAGATAATTTGGCGGCCCCTGGGCGGCATAGGCATAGGAACCGGGGTGAGGGGGATACTGCCCCCCCTTTTGAGGTGGGCCCCCGCAACGAATATACAAATATCAGCAACTGTAATATAGAACAAGAAACCCAAACGGCCCCGATAGCTTGTCTGGGAACGTTCAAGTTCGGTAGTGCGCTGCCTGCAAGACCCTGGAGGAGGAGCGCTTCGTAACAAAGCCAAGGAACCTACTACCCGAGTATTTCCAAATGAGTCCCGAGAACTGGGCCCAATCAAACTCCATTCCATATCAATCCCAACACAAAATATGAATCGGACACGGACCCTGCACTAAATGCCGAGCAACAGTCGTCCCTGAGCCATCGAAAGGCGCGACGTCTTTCGATGCCAGGGTTATATGGCGTCACCAACTCTTTCCCTGTTGGAGGGGTTTCTTTGGAGTCAAATTGCTCCTTGCACAAGGAATCTGCCGTGCCTTAAACCCGAGTTGGTCGCGTGGAAAGCAGGGTTGCGAACCACTATAACACCATGCCCACACCTCCTCGGCATTACAAAGCTGGCCATCAAGTACCAGCATTGCACTTGCAGTCATGCTGGAACTCTGCATTTTAGCCATCGAAATATAGCTGGGCGTATTTATTGTGATCAGCCTTTACCTAAATCAATCTCTAATGATGGAAAGAATAGATCAGTAATAACCTACATAAATGTTCCCATTTTCGTCATTAAATAAGCAAATACAAGTTGATTAGGCATAGCGAAGTGAGGCTATTTGGTATCAAAGCATTGTCTGTAGTTTTCTAAGCAGTTCTTAATTTTGTAAAAGTAATGAAAAGGGCCTAAACATCTGTAAATATAAAAAAACGCGCTCGTGGTAAAAAATGATTGCAATCCTCACAAAAAGCTTAAAAATGTATTTCGTATTTGAAAAGAGTCTAGGTAAAAAACAAAAATTGTTTTTTGGCGTTTTACTATTTTTTATTACATTATAATGGGTAGAACTCGAAATCATAGGGAAAAAATTTAATTTATCAATTTTCCATACATTGACATCCTTGTGTGCATGCATGCCTTATTACACTAAGCAAGCTATCTAAAATTTTTAAAATTATAGGCCCCCGTGGACTGGGTCCCCATTGAGGTGGGCCCCCTCTAAGGTTGGCCCCCCCACTTTTCAAACCGTTCCTACGCCCCTGGTTACAGCAACAGGCGAGGCCAGGGTGGTCATAGAGTACATACTCTCTCACCCAGATAGGCTTCTGATATTGTTGGGCACAAAGTTTCCTCTCTCTCTCTCTCATATGATGTGTTAACTAGCCTTGACCATATACTAGTCCCACTGACCACTCATTTTGTAGTCTTCAAGTCAGCCAAAGATTAAAAGATAGCTAGAATTAACCTGGTTAGAAGATAGATGAAAATATTTTTAATCAGCGTAAACCAATGCTGTAAATAATTGTGTTGACGTATTTGGAGGACTTTGCGAATGGGTCATGGACATGACCTTACCCGTAGGCCCTGCCTGTAGGACCGCTAAGCAGGTCCGGTGGACTGCCGGGATAGATGGATACCAAGTCCATCCATCATCCTGAGAGCCTACATCATTAGGATGTCTGGCCCCACGAATCGGTCGCCAGGCCAGTGAATACATTAAAACATATGACCCGACACCTGACACACGCCCTCGAATAAATATTCAATTGGAGGATACTGAAATGGAGCTTTGAACGCGCCGCTATTGTCTGCTACTTAATGCCGATAATTGTAGCCGTTTCAAACTGGGATGACGGGCCAATGAGGAGAGAGAGAGAGAGAGAGAGAGAGAGAGAGAGAGAGAGAGAGAGAGAGAGAAAAAAAAAAAAAAAAAAAAGAGAGAGAGAGAGAGAGAGAGAGAGAGAGAGAGAGAGAGAGAGAGAGAGAAGAGCGAAAAGTGTGTCGATTTGTGCAGCCTTAGAAACCAATCATACATGCGTGATCTGATAGCCACTCATAGTAGTAGCCTCGTATTGATGCGGTCATCTGCACCCGTGCCAAATAGAATACAACTTACCATATGTTAATGCTGTTTGGCATCAGTTTGGGAATACGGTACATCTGACGCTATGTATAATAGCTTCATAGGATAAGTGGCTTTTGGTCACGCAGAAACTAAACATTACGTGGATTGGTCTTCTAAGACCAGTATTAGTGGATACGGGGACTCGGTAGAGATCCTTGGTCCCACACGGCGCCCCGAGCACCTGTGTTTCGGCGGGCGGTGCGGCCCGCGCGCACCTTCACTCATGGGTGTAATTTGATCTAAATTTTTGGGGTGCCCAGCCGATGGGGGGCACTCTTCATAGCATAGCACTGTTATTTATCGTCTTCTTGCGCTTTTTATAGCACAGATGACATATTGTTTAAATTGTAGGCAATTATTCTACAGCTTTGTCCAAATATGTCCCCTTTTTTAGGCGGCTTCCCAAAGCTACATACATGTGTTAAAATAATCAAGTCGGAGTTGTTAATTTATTTTGTTATTTTGAAATGTATCAGTTTTTTAATTGTGCTTTCAAGATGACAGACCGGATGAAAAGTGGAACGAAAGCCAAGGACGTAATCGCTACGTGGAAAGCTCACCGAGACCGCTCCAAACGACGCCTGTATTGTTCTGTAAACGTACATAAAATCACAACTTCACCGTACCCGTACATGCCCTTTTTTGCCTTAACACACAGGAACGGCAATTGTCAGGACGACATTGATGAGTCAGGGGTGGTTCGAATCAGGGCAGAAGTGATAAGCCGAGGGCTTATGAGCCGGGGACTGCAGTATGGCAAGTGACGGCACAAATTAGGGTGGAAGTGATAAGCTGGGGGCAACAGCGACTACTCGAGGTAGCAAGAAACCGGACAAAGGTCATAAATCAACGGCGGCTTAATGAGCCGGGGCAATAGCTATGAACTAGGAGTGGCACGAATCAGGGTAGAAGTGATAAGACGAGGGCGGCAGTGAGGACCTGGGGGTGGCAGTTATGGACTAGGAGTATGGACTAGGATCAGCACGAATCAGAGCTGAAGTGATTAGCCAGGGCGGCACTCATCAGCTGAGGCGGTAGTGATGAGCTGGGAGCGGGATGAAATAGGGTGGCAGTGATAAGCCGGGGGTAGCACTGGTGAGCCACTGACGGCAGTGATAAGTCAGGGGTGGCACGTGGCACGACTCAGGGTGGCAGTGACAAGCATGAGGCGGCAGTGATGAGCCGGGACAGAAATAATGAGTAAGGGGCGGCTTAAATCAGGGCCGCAGTGGTAAACCGGGAGTGGCAGTGATAAGCCGGGGGCGACATTGATAGCCAGGGGTGGTAAAAGTTGAGTTTGCAGTGATAAATCGGGGCTGGCATGAATCAAGGTGGCAGTGGAGAGCAGGGGGTGGCATGAATCAAGGTGGCAGTGGAGAGCAGGGGGTGACATGAATCAAGGTGACAGTGGAGAGAAGGGGGCGGCATGAATCAAGGTGGCAGTGGAGAGAAGGGGGCGGCATGAATCAAGGTGGCAATGGAGAGAAGGGGGTGGCATGAATCAAGGTGGCATTGGAGAGCAGGGGGCGGCATGAATCAAGGTGGCAGTGGAGAGCAGGGGGTGACATGAATCAAGGTGACAGTGGAGAGCAGGGGGCGGCATGAATCAAGGTGGCAGTGGAGAGCAGGGGGTGACATGAATCAAGGTGACAGTGGAGAGCAGCGCGTGGCATGAATCAAGGTGACAGTGGAGAGAAGGGGGCGGCATGAATCAAGGTGGCAATGGAGAGAAGGGGGTGGCATGAATCAAGGTGGCATTGGAGAGCAGGGGGCGGCATGAATCAAGGTGGCAGTGGAGAGCAGGGGGTGACATGAATCAAGGTGGCATTGGAGAGCAGGGGGCGGCATGAATCAAGGTGGCAGTGGAGAGCAGGGGGTGACATGAATCAAGGTGACAGTGGAGAGCAGCGCGTGGCATGAATCAAGGTGACAGTGGAGAGTAGGGAGTGGGATGAATTAAGGTGTGCCCCCCTGCTCTCCACTGTCACCTTGATTCATGCCCTGCTCTCCACTGCCACCTTGATTCATGCCGCCCCTTCTTCTCCACTGTCACCTTGATGAGAGCAGGGGGCGGCATTAATCAAGGTGACAGTGGAGAGTAGGGGGTGGGATGAATCAAGGTGGCAGTGGACAGCAGGGGGCGGCATGAATCAAGGTGGCAGTGGAGAGCAGCGCGTGGCATGAATCAAGGTGACAGTGGAGAGTAGGGTATGGCATTAATCAAGGTGGCAGTGGAGAGTAGGGGGCGGCATTAATCAAGGTGGCAGTGGAGAGCAGGGGGCGGCATTAATCAAGGTGACAGTGGAGAGTAGGGGGTGGGATGAATCAAGGTGGCAGTGGAGAGCAGGGGGTGGCATGAATCAAGGTGACAGTGGAGAGCAGGGGGCGGCATGAATCAAGGCCACAGTGGTAAACCGAGAGCGGCATGAATCAGGGCAACAGTGCTGAGCAGGGGGCGGCATGAATCAGGGCCACAGTGGTAAACCGAGAGCGGCATGAATCAGGGCAACAATGCTGAGCCGGGGACGGCACATGTATTGGGGCTGCTCAAAACAGGATAGGGGTGCTCATATTAGGATTGGAGGTGCTCGGGAACCCCAAGGAGATAATGAATAACACCCCTGCCATCATCTCTCCTTGAATCATCATCATCATCGCCTTGATCTCTCAACCCCAGAGCCCTGGCTATCATCCCAGGAACAGATAAGCCTTGATAATCCTTGATAACTCGCCTGTTCTGGTAAAAAAGGAATGATAAAGAAAAGACGAAGAAGTAACAAGCTAGATGAGTCAAACTGTGGGGTACAGCAGCTCAGGTGGAGCCTGAATTGCAAGGTGGCGTGGTGGGCCGGGTACCGGTCTGGTCGTCGCCCCTGGACCTGACGGCACGGCGTCGCCGGGGGCGGGCGGGCTGACCGGCGCCAGTCACCAGACACGGCCGGCCACGACCGCGCGACGCTGACTCCGCCGATGGGGGAGATGGCCTCATCCAGACCCCTGACTAGCAGGGCTTTGTTCGCGGTGGCATTATCTCTTTCATCTTCCTGTTAGCTCTGGGTCTCCTTTCAATAGAAGTGCACATGCAAGACATAATGAATTTAATTATCTTATTCGGGTTTATGAATAGTTCCCTTTCATGCCAAGCTCAGGAAAAGCCTGGGTGCATTTAGAATATACTGCGTTCAAAATAAAGATTTTCAGGTTTGAAAATCGAAAGACTGTATCCATAAACATGGCCTAGACAAGGCACACTGACTCGTACCAGCAGAGGGTTTCTAAACGTTAGTTTGTGCCTGGGTATGTACTTAGCGAGCCAGGGAAATATCCTCGAATACTGCTGACCCGACAGAAAGGGCTGAGCACAAAAGAGAGCCGTCCACCATTTGGTGCTGATACCCCCCCCAGCGCAAGTTCTAAAGTTCCGAACTGATCAGCCCGTCAGTTCTGAATAAGCATAGATGCTGTTCCAATTGCGGCCCGCCCCAGGTGTTCAAATCTCTGAACCCTGGTTGGCTGTAAATGCCACTCTTCAATCTGAGGGCTGGTGTGCGGTATGTTCCACCCATGAGTGATAGCTACCTCCACATGCCCCCCCAACCAAGATCAACTCCCGGTACTACTATACCAAATTCTGGACGGCTTCAGATACTACCCCGCTGTTGATGCCCGGCTGGTGGGCAGCTCTGGTGGCCGTCCCTTCGTATTTGAGTGTCGGACAGCTCCAGGCACCCATTCAGAGAGGGATATAAAGGGACGTGGTGCAAAAAAGGAAGCATCCTGTTTATGTCATACCTCAAGTCCGGCGTTGAATGCGACCCACGTAGACAAGGAACGCCGTTTGAATGCTGAAACTGTGAGGAAGCGCTCTAAAGTTGGCAGTGGGCAGTTGGTTCCAGTAGCTGCTTTGTTGCGTGATAACCAAGCTCTACATTTATACACCCTGTGTTTGGCGTAGTGATTCCCCATCAGTTTCGCCCCAAGGGCATCTGGATCCATTCAGGAAAGCGATCTCCAGAGCCGGTTGCCTGCCTATGGCTGGTTGAGCGGTGGGCCCTCGGCGGCCACCGAGGCGTGCCTGGGCTGCCAATGACCAGCGCCACGTGACCTCGTGCGGCGGCCGCCGTTTTTACCCACCACGCGCAGAGCCAGTCAGCCGCGCTGAAGAGAGGAATGACGGGCCCCGCCGACGGCTGAAGACTGCCTCCTGACGGCCGCCGACCAGAACCAGCGGAGGCTGAATTGTGAATGACATAATTCGATCGTTGAATACATATCTAGTCCCGGCCTTGGAGACGGTGATACATTTACAGCTGATTGGTGGGATGTGAAGTAGTCCGTCACTGAATTGAAGCTCGACGGTATTTGCATATACTCGTGGCCCTAGATAGAGTCAAATTTGTCGTTTTTTTACCTCATGGGGAAATTCAAGGGTGTGAATATTTGGTGTTGCCGGGCCTCCCGAGTGAAACGCCGAAATAGTGTTAAAAATTTATTCAAATTTCCTTAGTCCTTGTTTAAAGGACTTAAAGCGTATTTTGTGCAGTACGGTAGGCTTGAGAAAACACTTTTTATCGATGAAAAATCCCGGAATTAGTTTCGGAGGCGGGGGGACTAGTAGACTCAAGCCTCACCCGCCAGTACCTCGGGCAGACCTTCGCTTATGTGTTAACTATAGGGGCTCGAATATTGTGAGAGGGGGCATGAGCCCTCTAGCCACCTTGGAACCGCCACTGACTTTTATGTTACACTTTCCCCTTAAAGAGAATGTGGCACCTTGGTCGAATCCTGAAATTTTGTGTAATTAGGGGAACTTTTAGCCGAAAATCAAGGAGGCGTCCTTGATTTCTCTGAAAAATATACAATAAGCTCAATATTTTGATTTTTAAAATGCTCCTCTAGAAAAAGAACAAAATATCTGCCTGTGGATAATGTCATGATCTGGCAACCACTACCATATTCAATACGCTTCAAGGGCTTCGATTGCCCGATACGCACCGTGACGTCAGCATATGTCGTCACTTCAACAGCCATGACAACTGTGGCCTGCTGCTAAGGGTACATGAGGGGTAAATTCGGGTAGGTTTTAGTTTTTACGGAAATCTTAGTTCCGAGACAAATGATATATTGAGTACTGGGTTTTCCTACTTGTTTTACACCTTGGCTATCTCAGTTGAAATCACGTTATAAAGGTGCCACATTCCCCTTAACATGCTGACTATTGATGCTGCTTCAAACTTGGGCACCCCCATCTTTTTAAAAATATACGCCGATGTGAAAATTATTAAAGCTAAAAACAGAATCGCTTATTTATATAAGGCGATGATGCTAAAGAATCCTCTTTCCTTCAGAGAACGAAAAACAGACCGGGGAATTGCACAACTGCGCACTTGAATAAGTTTTAAGGTCCGCCAGTTACAGGGTGTTGGCTTACTTAGCTGACAAGGCTCCTCTTTCGCACTCCGTGTCAACCTAAACGAATGTCCCATTTACAAAAACTACTGTCCCTCCTAGAAAGTATAATTGACTGAGAACTCTGCCTTCTAGCATGTGTTACGAAACCAACTTTAAGCATGTCGTCAGTCCCCGCTTGGTACTTCACACCAGTGAAAGCTCTCCCTAAAAAACTAAAATTTCCAATTTCCCTAAAAAACACAAACGGAATCACTTAAAAATTATCAGAAAAGATATGCGAACAGCCATGCCTGCGGAAAACGTTTCCCTTACTCCTGGGGGCAAAAACTAATGTCATCGCCCTGCGATCCCAATTTCCCAGCCAGCCGATTGGTCTAAATTGGGATGGGAGGAGGTGGGAATAACCCGTAATCCGGGCCTGCATTTTCCTTCGTCCTGTTTTCCTCTTTGCTGTCCCATATTTTTCTGTCATCGCTGTCGTCCCCCACCCTCTCTCTCTCTCTCTCTCTCTCTCTCTCCTCACAGAGCATCCGATAACCATGGAATAAAACGTTTACCTAACTGATCGTTTTCCATCATAATGCCATTCAGACAGCTCTTGAACGCTCAATCGATCCATGACTTCCGGAAGCACGTCATTGTGAAGGCTATGATTGTGGGAGATCGTACTTTTACCGGTACACACGAACTGCCTCGGTATTCGGTTAGTTTCTGGAAAAAAACGGTATGGGCGGATGACAGGTACGGAAGAAATCCGTACAGGCTTTGAAATACGGTCATAATGGGACGCTATCTTGACATCCATTCCATTCTGCCTCACTTAACCTGTTCCTGTTCCATTATGTCCCGGAAAATGGAGCCTATAGCCAGTCAACTCCCGACTTATTCCGTTTTTGTCTTACATTGATATCACGTAAAAACTGCCCACTTCCGTTCTGTCCCAAATAAATCCTGGAAAATATTTACTCATCCCGTCCCCTTCCATTCGATTCGATAATTCCCATCCCGTTTCCCCACCTATGCGGACCTCTACTTTGATACGTGTGTACCTTTGCCGTCCGTCTTCAGCTCCAATCCCTGAAGAAGATTCGTAGAAGGCGCCGCGTACTGTACACACAATCACAGAATACACTCTCACAGATACAGTTCAGCGGCTCCGGCCGGGCCCCCACCATTGTAGTGGATTGGTACAGCAAAGAGGCTTTGGGACGGCTCGCCAGTGCAGTCTGTCTCTTCAGAGCATGGACAAGGATACATAATATTTAGTACAAACATAATATTCCGGTAGATGTGATATCTACAGGCTGATAATACCAAAGAATGGTCTCAACTTCCTTGTTTTTATTTTAACACGCGCATTGACGGGGGTCTGAGCCACATCCTGCCTTATTCAAGTTATGGGCTCCTCTCGTGCCTGGTTCGAGTCATGGCTGAGGTATTTATACACTTCATCTGTTTTTTTAGCTGAACCAAGAGCCATCAGCTTGGAGTGATGTTCACAATGGTTGTTTTATCCCATAATATTGGGGATGCTTCCATATGAGGCTCGTGGGTGAGCCATTGTTACATTGTCTTCAGACCCTTTTAGTAGCACGTCGTAACTCTTATCACGGAAGGATCCAGGATATCGGATTGGGAAACGACGCTGGCGCGGGAATGGATGGAGTGAGCTAAGGCAGTGGACCACCTTGTCGACATTTCAACAATGACTGTGTAGACATGTGCAAAGCAGGTCAGGAAATCTTGAAATCACATTTTGTTTCCACCCGCAATCATTCAGAACAAGAACATAGCATTTTGCTTACAGGTTATGATCGCATCAAAACAGAATGTGACTTACTTGAGGTTGCCCTAAGCATAGCGGTTAATTACTCTACAATGTCGCTCACTGCGTGTTAACTTTGCTACAGTCTTGCTTCTGTTGGCATTTATTGACACTCCACGGTGGGGGGGCTGTTTGAACTTCCCTTTTGGGTTTTTCCGGTGGCACCAAAAAACAGTGGCATGGAGCGTCCGCGTACTTGCCACACGTTATTCTGTATCAATTTTGCAGTTTTTTTGCAAAACTTGTAAAAAGTTAGGTTATCTCAGGTGAGGTCACCAGTGTAGGTCAAGTGACCTCATCTTCGAAAAGCAGTTTAAGATAGCATAAGTAAGAACAGGGGTAATCTATCAAAATAAAACTATTATCATATAATGGGCTCACGGATTGCTACAACCTATATTCCTGTTTTTCATATCGATGACCTAGAGTCAGATATGACCTAGAGCCAGTTATGGATCGTGACTTTATCATTGGAAATGTATGGGGTAAACGGAAATTGGGCGAAAATTGGTTCTATTTGTTTAGATATAGCTTAGCATACCTTCCTATCCTCCAAATCGTAATAGGCCGCTTTCTAGGTTTATGTTGCAAATTTGAACCTGGGACCTCTGATAGGTCATCTGAGACTACTTAAGCAGGTTTTTAGACTTGGGTCAATAAATTTGCAGGAAATGATGACCAAAGCTTGATTTTGATACCACTACATTTAGATTATTAATGCAAGTCCATTGATATGCATGTTGACTGTAATAGGTCAGATGGTAACCTTTGACCTCCAGTAAAAACATGTCGCATGTAATTCGATTCGCCGTAACGAGAAGAAGTGAATGGTGTATAAAAATGAAACTCTTATCTAACCTGTCAAACTCAATATTTATCGTAGCCAAAAAGTAACTGGTGTAGTTTTGTCATTGATTGTTATGAGCTATCTAATTAGCGTTTGTAGTTTTCGCTATCCCTCATGGGAGGGTCGAGATCGAGGATTATGTTTGACCCCGCCTCCTCCCCCCACCAGGGCGAAGGTGGCTCGAAGGCCCACCCTTAAGTGTTAAGCGACATGTGTGGCAGTCACGCGTCAGGCTTTAGATCAATCAAATTTTTGCAACCGGGTGAAAAGGCATCTCTTCATTTCATTTTATTTGGGTCTAAAGGCCTTTTATTTTGAACTTCAAATTGTGCGGAAATTTAACACAAAGAGCGAAAGGGAAGTCAGCCACAGCGTGATGGAATTTTACGCAAGGGCGTGAAACTGCGTTACATTCGGGATAGGGGTTAAAAACCACAGAACTGCGTAGCTTACATAACAGAACAGAACAGCACTGCGTATCTTATGGACGGTCCCTAAGTAACTGCTCGTCTTTAATCTAAAATTATTGATGTGAATTATTGATATGCTCCACACGTGCTTTGCACGGCACTTGAAACGTTTCTCCACTTTACGTGAAAAAAGGAATTGCTCCGATGAAAAGTGATGGTCACTTTTTACTTTTAGCTTGGCCAATTTTAATGTTAAAGGCTTGTATAAATCATGGTATATAACAGGCAGTCTGATTATTCTCCTGTCGCATTTTCACGCGTTGGTACACTGCAATTATCTAAGACATGTATCTCACTACGAGTTTGCCATTCTCACTCTACGAATTTGCCATTTGGCTCCGTGGAAGGTATTCCACATCAGGTCCCTGGAAGTCCAGCATGTCCAAGTCGTTCATGGTCTTCTTTGCTTTATGCCCCAGCGGGAGATGGTACATGTTTTGTTTTGAAGTACGTTTGATATGTAGCCTGTTGCGTTTATAGTGGAATGCCCACACCGCCGCCAGTCAGTCCGCCGGCCTGTCACGTCGCCATTGAAGTCACGTGCCGACAGACAGGTCATTTCAGGTTGTGCCCGATCCCACCAGGTGCTGTGTAGAGCGGCAGACTGCCGCCGCCAGAGCGCCACTCTCCCGCCAAATTGGTGTCGGACGCGCCACCTCGCCAGCCGGCGCCGCCGTCGGCGGGTCACGCGTGAAATCGACAGCTGACGTCGTGACTCGTGACGCCGGCCCCGGTCGTGACATTGCGGTCCGTTGGCGAACGGGGCGCGGTGTTACGGGCGCCTTACAAGCCGTTCCGCTGTACTCCAAACGAGGAGAGTTGGTTGGATCAGGATGTACAGCTAGTTACTTTTTTGCAGATTATAAGATAAATGAAATCGTTAACACGCGTAGTGGAGTGGTCCTAGTGTCCCTGCACCTATTTTTCCGAAGTGGCCGGAGAACTGTTTTCAGCCGGTAAACGCTACTTGGCTAACTTTGGGAGCATTCATAAGCGCGTCGATCGGTCAACAATTTTTTATCAATCAATACTTTTTACTATAGGCTTTAAAAGTCAGACCTATACTTTTAGGTCGGTCTCAGATCTATAATTATAGGCCGTCCCAATCGCGCAATTGCACAAGTTCGCCTGGACTTTAGACCGATTTGTGACGTCATGACGTCATATAATCAGGATTAGATGTCGAGGTCACCCCACATAAAGGTCAAGTTCACGGTAAAAGGTCACAGGTCAAGGTCATTAACATAGTGCTCCGGTCAGATAGCATTGTTTTATATAATCTATATTTCATGTTATGACTTCAAATTTAATGCTACTCAATGTCAAGAGCAAGGTCACTCAAGGTCAAATTTGTTTAAGGGTAAAACCCTCATTTCCCGCACAAAGCTGCTATAGTGCGGGTTTTATTGTGCATTATTGGGAATAAATCATATTGTTACGTCATAGGTCAGTGACCTAGAATGATCTTGACCTCAGAATTTCCGAGAACATTGTATAGGACCCTTCCTCTCTGACTTTGGTATGCTTTCAGTGTACTGCCGGCTTTTCTGCATAATCACATTTCCTAATAGACTTCCAGCACGGTTCAAATCTGGCCTTCACGACGTCGTTTGATCTTGAAGATATTGACTAGGCCAATGAAACATGGCTATAATGCAGATAGTCATTGTCCCCATGCACCCCCTAACGGGCGTTTTTGTAATCCTTTCGTTTTTTTTAGATATCAGGCGGAAACCTTAGGTCCCCTGCACTGCGTTGATGCCAGATCCCTATCCACTGCGCGTGTTAAAATAAGCATGTGAAAAATAGATGAAAGAACTGGAGATGCGTCGGAGATGTCAAGCTGGAAGAAAATTTCATATCAGTTTAGGTACCTACATGCATGTATCAAGCTTAAATATATGCATTTGCCTGGCCAAGTTACATCGCCTAGCGGTCTTTTCTACACAGGCAGAATGATTTTATATCGAAGAGGGCACTTTTCCAGTGGCATCACACATAAACCATATAGGCTTCGCCCATTAGCGCGGCATGGAGCAGAAGATGCCTCCTGTGAAGCAAGCTTCGCTTCAAGGGTGCAATGAGGGATACCACAATGACGGATGTGCGAATTCGATAGTGGGGGCGATATCTCAGGGGGCGGTCCATTCCACCCATTCCATCCATTCCATTGGGTGAGTTCCTCTGTTGGTGGTGCTCTTAATAAATCATATACCTAATGCACTCCGGTGACAAAACATGCGGACAGAAAATACACAGTCGAAACATTTCTGGATTTGAAAGGTTTAAATATTCTCCGCTCTCCAATATCCGAAGTTTCCACACGGGAAATTTGTTAAAGATAAACCCATGGTGCGTCATCCTGCCGCGGATTCGAAGGTGATGACGCGCCTGTGCAGGAGACTCTGTGCAGCCCGGCGGAGGCGTGCGTCGCTGAGCGTTACGGAGGGCGGCGTCGAACTCGGAGCTCACGCAATGCTTCGGGAGGGGCAGAGTTACCACAGCATCCTCCTGAGCTGCACATCTCGCCATTGTTCGAGACACTTCCTGCCAACGCTGCAACCGGGTTATCTCCGACTAGAATGAGATTATGCTTGTCTTTGCATGTGCAGGTTTGGAAGTAACCAGCCGTTGTATGGACACTTCTGTCAACTTCTTCTCGTATTTACGCTGCGCGCCAGAATATTCCTAGATGAAAAGCACGTGTGGGGTCCCATCAGCTTCGTGCGCCTGGAAATGCCAGTGGTTACGATATGTAAGGATTGTCTCACAATTCGTCATGGTGTTATATGTTTTATTGCTGCAGATAGATGACGCCGACTTGTGCAGGCCATGCGAATTTAGCGTACCCGGTCGTTTTCAGTTGATTTAGTCGCTTGGACGGGGCGTTATTTCGGGCTGATTAGGTGTAATTGCGGACCAGGAGGGCGCTGTTTCATCCAGAGTAGTATCATTTCCTAACCCTCGCCCCGGTGGTGGGGGGATGTTAGAACACCCCCCCCCGGGTTTTCCGGCGGTACGGAAAAACGGTGGCCTGAAGCGCGGCTGTACTTGGCACACCTTATCCTTGATCAATTTCGCAACTTTCCCGCAAGTTTTAAGGTTGAGTAATATCAGGTCAGGTCACCTGTGCAGGTCAAGTGACGTCACCTCCAAAAATTTTTAAGGTGATATAAGTAAAAAATGACTATCGAATTGTTCTTCAGAAACAAATATAATATGGATGGACCTGAGCCATATGATTTGGGCCAACCACTCAATTGAACAGCACATAGCTACTTTTCAGCACTTCAGTGGTACAAGCGCGTGATAATTATATAAGCATGAAATTGTGGGAAGTTCTATTTTAACCCTTGCCCCACCGGGGCCATCGATAGCCCCCTAAGGTTTTTTTCGGGATAGCAGAAAAATGACGAGACATAGGACCGTGGTTGAGGGCTCTATCTCTCACCCCATTATTTTCCCACCATTCCTGAATTTTTACCCCGAGTAACCCAAGGTCAGGTCACCAGGCGAGGTCAACCAAGGTCACCTCACTTCAACTTTTGAGCTCTATAAGAGCTACGTTTCTCAGTCGATTGATTTGAAACTTCCTACACTTCATGGCCCGCCAGGGTTTACAAGGTTTATATCCGGGATTTTTCGATTTCGTGACCTGAGGTCGGGTCACGAGGTGACCTCTACCATTGAAAAGCATGGAAAAAAGCTATCTTATGATCTAAAAACCACGAAAACGATTTCAAATCCTCGGCTTGCTCAGAAAAGCGTTCTTGGACACCCTTTCACGGATCCCAGGTGTCATATTTGCCCTTTGACTTCTCCGAGGTCATCCAAGGTCACCAGGGTTCAAAAATAGTATTTTGGCAATAACTTTTGGCCTAATTAACACGCGCATTGACGGGGAGGGGCGGGTACCGCCCCTCGGGTTTTTCGGAGATAGCAGAAAAACGGCGGCGCGCTTAGACTCGCCTTGGCTTTGCGGTTCTAATGATGTGCATTTTATATGATTTGACCCTGACCTGACCTCAGGTCAGGTCAAATCCTTGATTTGACCTAGCAAGGTCAAATTATATATCATTCTATTCGGCTTGCTGCGAGGATTTTTATAGTTCAAGTCGTTTTGCTCTTTCTTTACTTGTTCAGATGTAATGGCTGAAAAACTTAATTTAGATGATATCCCTGTGACGGCATGTTTTGACCTCTCGTGACCTCAAATGTGACCTAACAAAAAATGGTTCAAATATTTTCGATGGAGAAGTGGATGGGCTACCCAACACCGTTTACCGTTTTTCGCTAACTACCGTGGTTCTCGAGATCTTAGTGGGGCGGGTACCCGCCCCTCATCAATGCGAAGGTGGCTCAGACCCCCGTCAATGCGCGTGTTAAGCTTGAGCGCTGAATCACACACCATCGTGTATGTCTTATCACTAGCTTTCATTTTATATACGGCAAGGTCACTTTCTGACCTTTGGCGACCTCAGTTCATATGAGGTCACAAGGTGATCTCTGGAGGTCAAAATACTGTCGGGAGGTCATTATGTTCCGCATGGCGGAAAAAGGTCTGGCATTTTCCTTTCCAATGTAGTTAACCATATCTCAATAGTTCTAATGGCATAAGAATTATACCCCGTTTTCTTAAGCATTCCATATTTGAGTGAAAATAGCCTATCGTGACCTAACTTGACCTCTGGAGGTCAAACCATTGACCCGAGTGCTTAAACATGGGAAGTAATTTCTTACTGAATTCACGCGAGCTTTCTAATGCACTTTGCAGATTTGCGCTAACCCCCATATTTTCGGAGTTAGAGGGGGACCATCGATGGCCCCGGTGGGGCGAAGGTGGCGCCAGACCCCCGGTGGTGCGCGGGTTAAGCGTTATTGCCCTTTAAAACATTTGAACATTTTAATCCAAAAATGCTTAACACGTGCCCCGCTGGGGGGGCGAAATTCGCCCCCCTCCCTCCTGGTTTTCCCCAAATAATGAATAAACGAAGGGTTTCAGAACAATGAAACTTACAGTACCTTATCCCCAATTTTACGCATGAGACCAAATGTTTGAGGTCAGGTCATGTCAGTTCAAGGAGTTATTCAAAGTCAAGTGGCCCGACCTCAAAACCTAAAATTACGAGTTTGAAGCGACGCCTAAGGAACATCAGCCAACAGATCAGTATGAAGCTGTTACAATATGATAAGGTCATTAGGGTCTACAAATCTGCTATCTCGGAATTTCGATATTGTTGACCTAAGGTGGGCTCAATTGTTTGGTCGCCCCATTATAAATCTATGGTGAAAAATCGAAATGGCTCGTTTTCAGTAAATACTGGACAGAGAAAGCTGAAAATCCTGAAACCGTGTATTCTTATCACGATCTTGACCATAAAGTTAAGTTTTTGACCATCTGACCTCTCTGAAGGCCATGCCAGGTTACAGGAGTGTACAGTGATTGTTTTGCCAATAACCTCTCACCGAATTGAGATAAAGCTCCTATTTTGCTTGCATTGTGCTTATAATGTCACGGGGAGTCGATTGATATGCAACATGTCCATACGAGGTCACCATGTGACCTTGACCTAGCTCGATGTCAGGTTATTTTCACAATTTGACCCAGCAATGTTATATTATACATCATTAGTTTTGCCACGATGAGAGGAGTCCATGATACATAAATATTTTCCCTTGCTCCACTGGGTAAATATTTAGAGGGGGAAACGTACACTGCCCTGTTGTAAGCCCATGGAACCTTTTTTGACCTATGCTGACCTCAATATTGACCTCACATACAAATACTTCGTATAATTTTTCTTCGTCTCGTCAATAGCTTTCGAAAGCCGTCCGTAATTTTTCTTTAGCTTTTCTAGGAAATGTGATACGGAGGGGTGGGGGCGAAATTCGACCCCCAGCGGGGCGCGTCATGCCAGGGACCCCAGCGGGGCGCGTGTTAACAATCAGTACCCGCCCGAGGTGGGCGGAAGGTAATATGTACATACATACCCAGTAAAGGTGAGATAAATATTTCTTGATCATTTCAAAGGATAAAACTGGCAAACGACGCCCGGTCGTCTAATGCTGCCCCTCACCGTTTTTGCGCCATGGTTCACGACAGATCCTGTGCTTATGAGATGCCCTTTCTGTTTGTGGAACTGTGTGTGATGAATGGCGGGAACGATTTATGTTTTATTTTGGAAATTTCATGAGTTTAATGTGCGGATAAATTCAAATATCTTTTTTTATATGAATAAATCTGCTTTGGTTTTGTCAGAATAGAGCAATACAGAATTACATATACAGATGCAGATTTTCTAGAACAGGTCCCACATTCGGCATGGTTTTTCACCCATTCACGTTAGTTATTAAAAAGTAAACAAGCAGGTTAAAATCGAAAGACACACGCACACAACCACTCAAAAAATTTGCAGTGTAGAGAAGTCTAATAATTAAAAAAACCAGTTTTCAAAATAGGACCGATAAAAGAACGCTAAAAACAAGAAAATGTAAACAAGCTTAAACAGAGCCTAACAATTGTCTTGCCCCTAACCGACCACAATGACTTATTGAACATGTGTGATAACATTTCCTTGAGCTGCGTCTTAAACTGTGGTGAACTGAGCACCAGTCCTGTTCTTTTTAGCAGGGAAACACCTCTAAAACACAGCCGTCTCCTCCCAGCCTCTGTACGGATCCGCGGCAAGGTCCATTGACCAGCATTCCTGGTGTTGTGCTGATGCACCTGGTTGGCCCGGTGTCCGATCGTTTCTTTCAGATAACGTGGCTGACCTGGCGCCAAAATTCTCTCGATGGCACACACGGTATGGTAGGTAATCATCTTGTCAGTCGCTTGCCGTCTTAGCGGTCTGACTGCATATTATATATGATCGTAACGTCGCTTTCCAGTGACAACACGTGCACAAAAGTTGATCACCTTTGGCACACAATGCTCAGGGAAATGACCCTCGAAAACGGGGACGCGTCTCCTAAACTTGTGATCCAGAGGAGGCCTCCCAAAGAATGGTGCTGCTCGATTTGTTTTTTTTTACCTTTCTATCTATTCACAAGCGAGGACCAATATAAGTATTTGTACGTTTCGTTTTATTGAACTACCTAAATTGCGCATTTCAAGACAGCTTTCCAATTTGGGTTTCGCCTGAGCACCTTCTATCGTGGTCATTGTCAGGTGAGAGTGTCTCCCACATGTTCAAAGATCCATAGCGACGCCCCTGCTTATAAGTGAGATGGAAGGCGATTATCGAAGAATATGGAACAGCATAGTTCTGAAGGAGTCTATCCCTGCCGGAATAATCCACCATACCATCTAAGAGTGCTGGCAGTAATGAATGCTAGATTGGTAGTACATTTAGTCGAATGGGGCTCGGATGGGCGCATTTGCCACATGTCTGTAGGTTTCATGCATTAGGTCATACGCTTTTTGCAAAGATAAAACAGACATCATACAACCACTCTACCCAAGGTGGCCATCACCTAACGCAATAGCCCTGTTCCAGCTGTCAGCACAGTTTTGTCAGCAGGACCTCTAAGCTCTCCTCCAGAAAAGTAACATCAGCGCCATAATCGCCTCTTGTTTGTGCTAAGCAAAGGGAACTCAAACCTTTACACCATTAAAAAATATTAGGCTGCACTTCGTGCACTACGGTTTTTCATCAGCACAAACAGCAGGCCGTCAGCCCGTAAAACCTCTAGAACTAGTTCCCGGGGAGAGGCTACAATCCTGTGACGTAGGCGCAACGCGGCCCGCTGATTGGTGCTGATAAAACTGTGCTGACAGGTGGAACAGGGCTAATGTGACCCGGTACCCGACTCAAGCTTCAGAGCGCGTTGAAATTGACCGCTAGTTGTCGCTGTTGGTGGTGCGAGGGCTCACAGGTGGCGCTGTGGAGCTGCTATCACACGAGAAAAGGAGAATGTGGAAGCGACCGGGGCGTGGGGAACATACTTGAGAGAAGAGCGCATAGAAAGCTGGTTTTCTTCTTTTTGAGAAGCTTGTGATGTATTCATATGGTTTCGGCAGGGTGAGAAGGAGTCCGTTGCACCTTTTTCCTGAGGACAATTCAGAAAGTTTCAAAAGTCTATCCAAACCTTTTTGGAGGTATCCTGAAAAAAACATGAGGGGTGGGCAGATTGCTCTCCCCCCTCTGGCAGGAATAGGGTTCTGACAGGAATTCGGTTTCGGTTAGATAATCGGCTGTTGTTGGTGTACTTCTGTTGTGAGCGCGTTCCCAGGCCAGAAGTGTCCCTACCATTCCCACGATGTGAATGTTACTGGGCCACCCGTGGCTATCCGCTTCGGCTTCGGCAATTATGCCCATTCCTGAACCTTGGGGTGATTTGTCGCCAGCCAGGAATAAAAGTTACACCTCTGGGCCTAGGACTGATCCAATGGGCTGGAGACCATAGATGGTAACCGTTTTGTTTGAGAAGAAGCCCAGGCGGCAATTGTGTGCCAATTGGGAACAACTGGGGACTCTGTCATTTGTAAAGTCCTGGCCTGAAGGGGTTAAAACCAAATTTTGAGAAGATTTGGGTGCCCTTTGCGACAGTCGCGTGCCCCAGTAGCCAGGCGGGAAACTTTGCCGTCAAAAAGATGTACCACACTTCTCCTCACTAGCCTCCTGAAGAGGACCGAAGGCTGAAACGTTGTTTGTGCCTTTCCGTGCCACAGCAGGCCTTTCATGGCTACCAGTTTGCTTTTGACAAACATTCTATTCTCTCTATGTTCTCTTCTATTCCCGTATGTTTTGGTAATCGTATAGAATAGCTTATGCTACATGCCTGGTCGTAGAGGACAGAGGTGCAGAAAGTATGCTGGCTGTCACAAACTGAATGCGACATATGCCTTCTCTGTCACAAAAAGCTGAAAATCATAATTGTATACTTGAATACTATTTCCAGTATGCTGAATGTCATCTACCTGTCCCTTACTTTTTACAACAGACAAGGTTCAAGCACCAAGCCATTACCGCATAAAGGTAGTAAACTGTGTTTTCATTTTTAGATCATGTTTATGTTTTTGGAAGGAAAATTTCCAATTAATGATCATTGTTCCCAGTATTGGGATCATAGCTATCATTGGCAACTCGGACTGCAGTTTCCCTGACTGACATGCATTTCCCTTTTTGAAGAAGCTTCCATTTTTGGAAGGAGTGTTTCCAATTATGGTACATTTCCCCATGATTAAATGTGGCAATTATCATGAAAATAATTATTATTGGGAACTAATCCATGAATGGGAGCGTACACCTACACACAATTGGGAACCCTGATCACAGCTCTCCGCCCCCCCCACTGAACTTCTATCTCATATATCAACAAAAGGGACAAAAATGTCAAGGTCAACATAGGATTTGGATCTACCTAAAATGTGTTGGTAAAGTGGACCTTAGGTAGCATTTTTATAGAAAGATCAAATGCTTAAAATTTTCCCCCAACACCCGATTATCACCTGCCTGGTCGTTCCTTCTTGCAGTAAAAACTCTGAGGCAACTACCCTGCACAGATGAAAAATTATGTCTCTTGGCCTGATAGGTACAGGGGTATTGGAAGTCTCATACCAAAGAAAGATCCAGTGGAGTCAAAATCCTGCTTTAACTCCATGCAGTTCATGTCCTGTGTGTTGCTACCTACCACTGGTAGTAAGCAACACACCCACAACCAGCGTTTTTCGAAGTCTCTTTCTTTCTGAGATTTTATGTGCTTTTCTCAGACGAGAAGGGGGTCTACTAGGCCCCCTACAGTGCACGTTAGTGCCAGGCCCCTCTCCAGTGTGTGTTTTAACACTTTGTGGAGGACTGCATTGGCACACATTTGCTATCTGTACAATATTGACATGATAATTTGATCATGAAATCTCACCTGAATTACTTTTGTTGCCAGTCTGTTGCTGGCGCCAGCTCTCCCAACTTCCTCCAGCTCCAAATCTACCTAACCAATCTTGATCCAGGGCACACATAAGGTAAGGCACAATTAGTATCAGTCTCAAAGTAGCCTACATTCATCTTAGATTAGCCATGGGCAGCACTATTTATTCCAGCTAGTTTTAGCCTGCACTTATCTCAGATATACCTAATAAATATGCCCTCAAAAGAAGTAGCTTCCCACCTGTTTAAAATTTTTTGGCGGGCTCTTCATCACATAAACATTTCTAACTTGTCTTGCCGCTGTTTCGTACCTTAAGTAGAATTGCTGCCCAGCTATGTTTATTTCTTTCACTCATTTAGTACTTTTCTTTGTAGCTTTTAAGCGTACTTAATACTAAATTCAAAGAAATAGGGACCGCTAAATCGAAGAGACTCAAACTTTAAATATTATTGAACATGACAAAATGGACAGAGAAGTACTTGATAACGTATCTGCGTTATCTTTAATGCCTTAAAAATGGCCACAGTCCTATATTTCTCGAAAAAATTGACTGTCACATTTCGGGCATCTAGGCGGCAACTTTCTGGCAACTACTAACAATCGGCACCATTGGGCTGCATGTTAAAATCTGGCAACTGTGACAGCGGTTTCCGGGTTTTCTGCAGCGGGGGTCCCTCGTTTTAGTAGAAACTGAACACAGTACCAATATTGTATCACTGATGATACGCTGTGCAATTGAAGAACAGAGTTGCTAAATTGAAATAATCGCTACACGCCTCATTCTGTATTTCGAAAATATGTGGTTTGATTTTGAACCATACAGTCACGATCGCTGTTTTGTCCCAGTTATGCGCCTCAATTTTCGTAAATATGTCACAAACTCCAGTAGCAGAGTTGGCAAGTTTCCGCACCTCTACTAGAGGAACAGGATTTTTTAAGCATTACCTGCACTCTCACAGTTAAAGAGGCAACAATACATATAGTCATTTTCACTCCCAGCCTGCCTTCTTCCTACACCCTGCTATATAAGTTTGATTTAAAGGCTCGCGAAACATTTTTTCCATAAATTTCAACCGAGAGAAATGGAAAAATTAGTGGCAAGGTAGGACCTGCCAAAGCAAATTGTTATTTAAGGTATATGAAGTTTGAGTCTGATGGTATTTATCATGTGTCATTATACGTTAGCTCATATTGATGACTGTACTCCTCACAAGAGTTGTAAAATTTTTGAAAATGACTTGCGGGGCCACTATTTGAGAAGTCAACAACCACTACGTTAAAGCTTATAGGAAAGGCAAACGCGTTTTAATTTTTCCATTGGCCTGCTGAAACCCAGATGAATGTAAAGTCACTGAAATGAAGAAAAAATAAGGAACTTTATATAAATGATAGTTTAACACTATTTCTATGCCATTGAGGCGCCGGGTCATAGGTGGATCCAGTAAATGTGGGGGCAATTGCCCCCATCGACCCTCGGCGCCCCCTGAAATGCCGCTTCCCACCGTCGCTCCTGATGCGAGTATCGGCGCCCCCGCGATGTGATTTGGTGGCCACCTGATAGGTTTTGCCGCCCAACAGTGGCGCCCCACTAGTCGGCATGGCGCCTCCCTCTTCACCATTTCCCTTCAGACTCCCCCACGATCGAAAAGCCTGGATCTGCCTATGGCCCGGATAGCTTCAAAGAGATATAAATCCAGATGTCTGGCTCCTAGTGGATCCCTATTTCGCAGCTTGCGGTCAACATTTGTGTACCACCCATTTCAAGCTTAAAAGATTAGAACCCATCCGCTCCCAGAGTAATAAGATGTAAGCCACAGTAAATCACTAAAGACCAAAAAAACGAAATAGCTTGCGAGCTCAGACATCAGAGTGTCTGCACTGGGGTATGCGTGGCTGAGGACGAGCGTTTAATCCCGTTGCAGGCCAGGTTTTGTGCGAGTTGTGCGGTGGCCGATGCAGCCGAGGCGTGACGCATCAGCTGACCACAGACTGTCAACGCTGGGCCGCTATCTAATCTGACGTCACTGGCGGCCGGCAGTGCCGCCAACTGACAATAACTTCTATCTGAGCACACACTCACAGAGCAAATATCCGCACTCGTGCTGCATTATTATGTTTGTTCTCGGCTAAAAACGTTCCAGGGAACAAGTCTGGTCTCGATGCACTCGGATTTGTATCAGGCAGGAAATGTCATCCTCATTTATAATTCGATCACTTTACGGATGAGCATATACCCATGGATGATCTGAAAAGTAGTTGTCACTTGCATGCCTGTAACACATGCCAATCCGGGGTCCGCGCACCTTTGTCGGAACAGGTGGGGGGCTGGGCCCTCCCTTGCGATCTCAGAAACCATGCTATAGGTATATAGCGAAAAACGGAAGGTGGATTAGATAGCCCATTGTGATATATTTGAAAACATGCACACTCTTTTGCCAACGTCACTTTTTAGGTCACGCGAGGTCAAAGTCTTTAAATAATATAATTTAACCTCACGTTTTGAGTCATAACGCTGACAGAGTGGATCTATGAAAAACATTGCGCCGTTGGAATAATCTCTTCAAGATCAATCGAATATGTATCGTATCACCTTGTCATATAAGATCTTGTGATTGAACTGACCTGATTAAAATCATGTCAAGGTCTTCGCATGTCATAATGTAAATCATTCGAACCACAATATAAATAATTCGAACCGCAATGTGAATAATTCGAAACACAGTGTAAATAATACGAACCACAAGCATTCGAACACAACATGCACGATGACATGAAATATACGCTCTATCGTCATTACCTTTGAGGTTTTGAAGTGAAACTAATTTTGTCATTTATTTCCGATAGAGAGCTATATAGTCCTAACCTAATTCTAGGCCATCAATATAGAAAATCCCTTGTATAACAGTGGTTGACAGATATTAATACTGACGATGACATATTAACACATTAACATTAACACATTAACGATGACATATTAGTTGTAGTCCCCAATGATATGGACTTAGAAACTAAACTCAATCAACTAAACTCAGTTGATCCGAAAATCCAGTTCACCATTGAAAAAGAACATCAGAGAACTCTAGCTTCCTTGACACAGAGATTGTTAGGAGTGCCGAAGTTAAATTCAAAGTATATCGAAAGCCAACGAACAAGGAATGCTATGTACATTATTACTCAGGTCACAGTGATAGGGTGAAGCGAGGAGTAGTATTTGGATTTTTCTTAGGGCCTTCCGTATTTGTAGTGATGAATACCTGCAAGAAGAGATAGAAAATATTATGACCTCGTTCACGAAGCTAAAATATCCGAGAGGATTTCGATAAATATGAAAAAGAAAGCTCTAGATATAAGAAAACGATCCGCGAAATCCAACAAAAGGAACAGATACGATGTGTTACGATACCTTACTCCAAACCAGCTGAAATTATTGCAAACAAACTTGAAGAAACGGGTTGCAAAGTAGCATTTTGTTCCGGTAAAAAACTTAGTAGCATCTTAGCGAAAAAGAAAGATCAGATGACTCAGAACCAAAAGTGTAGTGTACCAGGTGCCGTGCGGGTCGTACGAAATCGTACATAGGTGAAACAGGACGGGGTCTAAAAACAAGATTAAAAGAACATAGAAGAGACCTTCGAAACAACTCAGAATTCAGTGCATTTGTCATACATTCCATGAAAACAAATCATCTACCAAACTGGGATAGAGCTAAAATTATAGCAGTTTGTAAAAACAAAGATAATAGGAAAGCTACAGAAGCAGCACATATAGCTAAAAATGATACTTTTAATCTTAGGCCAGGCTTCATGAAATGGGCAAAATCTGCGGCTGTATTAGGAGTTGGTTAAGCAAAGAGAGAGACAAAAGTTTTATATAATAATAACAAAAACAATAATGATGATAAAATAAAAATAGAACATTATTTAAAACAGTGATAAGGCTAGATTGTCTCATATCGAAGCTGCTTGTATACATTTAAGAATAATTCAAGAAGCATTATTGGAATATCCTCAAAAACGGTGCCTTTATATTTCTATCGCACGATAATTTTGCACAAAAATCCAAACGATGAAACTGCTGAATGTCTTGATGACGGGTTCCTTATCCCTCCTACCATAGATGCTGAAGAAGACAATTTTTGTCGAAACGCGTTCATCTGCCTGCTGTGTTGGTTTAAGTGTTAGTATAGAAAATCCCGTTAGCATAAATTGTTACACTAGATGGCCTTAATTTCTGACACAAATTTCAATATATTTTTAATAGTTAAAGTCTCCTCGCACTGCTGCACCTCTAAACATTCAGTGAGGGTAGGTCACCTGACGTGGACTGGTGATCTGACCTTGCGTGATTAGACGACCTACAAGTTTGTCAGAAGCTGCGAAAAAGACCAGGTAACAGCTATAACAAGTACAACGGCGCTCTTTCTGTCGGTTGTCTGCAGGGGCAGACACAGACCTAAGTTTGGGGGCAAACACATGTCTGCCTCTCCTCGGGGGGGGGTTGGGATATGCAATTTGGGTGCTCGACAGAACTAGTATAGGCTACCTTTTCAAGTAAATGGCTGCTCTCCTGGGGGGGGGATGGGAGCGAAGACTTCTTTTTGCTCTATAGACCTAGTGTAAACACCTTTTTCAAAAATGTCCGGTGTTTGGGGGCCAAAAGAACGTTTGGCCACCCTCCAGCGCTTTGGGGGCCATGGCTGGAATTCCCCCCTGCGTCTGCCAATGGGGGTCTGTGAAAACCTGAGGGGGCTTGGTATATGCCCCCATACTCACGCGTGCTAAAAAATACGTGCATTATTTCATGATCGTCTTGGAAATATTCATCTTCCGGCGAGGTGGTTCGAAAATTTCAGTTGGGCTTTCTCAGACTTGCTCTCTCTTATATACTGGGCCAGCTTAGGCCACCTTAGCCCGCACTTCATCTATCTTTTAATGGCTTTGACAGCTCAGATACTGCCATGGAACAGAGCCTGGAAAAGTGCTCCACCAGAAGTACGAGACGAAAGGATGCATTTCCAGATGCCTGCCGTATATATTGACTATGTGACCTGCATGAAGGCCACTACCACGGTGACTGTCGTCGTTAGACTAAACTCGGGGCAGATACAGAAGCCTCCCTGTCTCTTGGACCGATTTTAAGCTCTGCAAAGGCCCGGCTCAGACAGGCCCAGGCCGGGCATGAACAGTGTTCACGAACAAAAACCTGATCAGAGATTCCACCCAGATTCTAAACTAAACGAGCCCAAAAGTCCATGTGTGTCCATCCAAAAGTTTCTGATGCCCCAAAAGTCCGTGTGAACCAACCCCGCGTCCTGGTCTGAGGTTTCCGGAAGCTGGCCTCAGGAAACCCCTACATATGGAGTTTTGGGGGACCTCGAGTGTGGGTCTGAGAGGAAGCCAAGTACCGGTGTGAGATAAGATAAAGGTCATGTCAAGAGATCACTTAGCTGTAACCCTTTTGTTGTCACGCTCCTAGCCACCCTTATTTCTGTGGGGGAAGGGCAAATTCGGCCCATAGATTTCGAATTTGCCTGCCCAGGTTAAACAGTTAAATTGGTATCAACTTGTCTTAAGCTACACTCAGCTTAGAAAGTACAATGTAAAAAGTGTTGACGATTATGAAAGAGGGGGTAATTTCTAGTTTTTTTCTAGGTTCTGCTTAACTCCTGGCTCCGTTGAAGATTTTTTTACAAAACTTATACGTATTGACAAGAGAATGAATGCAAAATAGGTGTATCTTAGAAACATGGGATGATTAAAGATTTATGACAAGTTCAGGGCTAGAGGTACGTGGTGAAATGTATACATTTTACTACCTTTTTGTTCCGTGGATTAGTAAGCATAAGACAGTGGCGTCTCTGACAACGACATGAACGATATAATGCTAAAAAAATCACCAGAAGTGGATGGAGGAAAGTAAAATATTGGGGTAAGATGCCTTTTTGCAATATCTAAGAAGCATCTCGTATATGTTATAACATCTCGTATATATGTTCCTCGGCCAATGACTCTTTATCTTGTCGGACCAGTATCCGCCCATGCTACGCCCGGAGGGGTGGGGGTGAAACGGTCTGAAGGATATTGTCTCTTTGCTCATTGTTTTCAAATTTGTTTAAGGTGTTGCATGTTCGGTTTTTGGAGTCGGAGCCTCACTAAAGCTCTCAATGGACTTTCATGGAGACCTCGACCCTACCACCCGAACGAGCAACTCCCACAATGAAGGATTAATTCAGAAGCCAAAGTTTAACGTCCCACAAAGCACAGGGACGGCCGCCCCTCTCAGGTTGCCTTCTTACCAGTCAGTTGCCAGCCGACCTGTACGTCGGGTAAATATTGAGCGCTGGAGCTTCTCAGGGAAATCAACCCCGAGCTTGCACATGCACTGCCACTGCATGTCCCTAAACAACGGACCCACTAAAAATCGGCACCAATAGTGTGGGTGTAGCCATTACTTGTACAAGAATTACACGATCATATGCGCCTGGAAGAACCTGGAAGAATATATCTCCATGTCTCCATGTCCACGTGGGTCATATATTAGCAGACGTTGATACAATATTTGTTTCTAGAAGTTGTTGTTTTTGCACTGGTGAGCCGACAAGCGTGATTATAAGTTGATAAGATGTACAATGGTCTGCCTCCTTAAATCCTGGATGCAAAATGGAGCTTATATATTCGGACAGATCCCTTCATCAGAGTCTTCATAATGCAATACGTAATATCACAAATTCTCGGTCATAGTGTAATAAGACCTATCATTTGATGTCATACTACACCTCGACCACGAATTCATTCGCTTTGTACCTCACATTCGGAGTCATGCTGCACAGTGATAAAAGATTTCTGATTGTACCTACTGCATTATGAGGATTCTGATGAAGAGTTGTGTCCTAATATATTATGTCAGCTTATTAGTTCCATTTTGCAACCAGGATTCGAGGACATAAACCGTTGAACATCTTACCAATTTAAAATTTGCTTCTGCTTATGAATACGGAAACCTTTAAAAGTTCACATACGTGTCCAAAGCCTTCCTTCCCTTACTTTAAAGACCCAGACGCCGATAAATGTAAACTAGAGGACAAATGCTAACACCTGCACTAGAGAGGGCTCTGATACTAATGCGCACTGGAGGGGTTCTGGTAGACCCCCTAATATCTCGGAAACTAAGAGGCGTAGAAAAACGCCGGTTGGGAGTTGGTGAAGGTTATAGTGATCTATATCATGGCTAATTTTCATTGACCTACGTCAATATCTTCAAGGTCAAACGAGGTCATAAAGGTCATCTTGGCCCTGCTGGGAACTTATTGGGAAATGCCGTGATCATGCGGGAAAAAGGACGGGAATAAGCCAGAAGCGGACCAGGGTCATAGAAGGAAGGTCGCCAAATAACCTTTCCTACAACTTTGAGGTCGAGGTCATTCAAGCTCATTGATCTATGAGGCCACAAATAATGGTATAGGTACTACCTATAATGTACGCTATGACTAGCACTATAGCAGCTGTTTGGCGGGAAATGGGGTCGACCTTTCCCAGTGACCTCTTACTTTGACCTTTGACCTTGCATCTTTGCATTGAGGTGCCTTAACTATGATGTCATAGCATAATATACGTCAGACTGAGCAACGCTATTTGACCGCAAGCACTGGGGTCAATGACCTTAAAAGTGCTAATATGGCCTTGAAATGTGGCCTTGGACCTTGACATTGCCCTCATGTGAGGTGAGCTTGACGTATCATCCCGGTAATATGGCGTTTTGACGTCACCACTCGGTCTCCAATGCAAATGAACTAGTCCGACCGCGTGATTGTGGTGATCTCAAAATGCAGGTCTGACTTCGAAAGCCTATAAGGAAACAAAATTTCGAGCGATTTTCAACATTTCTTCACCAATTGACGCGCCGTTGAGTTCTCTCAAATATGGCGAGGTTCTCGTTTTTTCGGCTACGAGCGGTTCTCCGGCCAACTTGGAAAAACAGGTGGGGGCCTCCGAGGACCCATCAGTGCGCGTGTTAAGGCTCGATTTTTCTGAGAGACTTCGGTCACGACTCGGACTCGCCGAGCCATGTGACCTCCCGTGTGACCTGTGCGTGAGACCGCTGCCTGCGGCGGAGGTGCCGGCTGCGCCCGGTGTACCGGCGGCGCAGCCGACCTGCCGCTGCGTCGGCCCTGCTCCCAGCCCTGCAGTCGGCCACCCGTGGCTCTCCAAGATGAGTGCGCCGTCGCGCGCGCGGCTGGCGCCCTGTCGTGCCGAGGCGCCCAGCGTGTCTGTGCTGGCCGAGGAGGAGCGACCGCGCCGGGTCAGCGTGGAGCCGCTCCTTGTGCCGCGCTCCTGGAGCAGCGAGCACCGCAGAGAGTGGGCCGTGCGCAAGAGCCCCTGCTCGCCAGGCAGCGGGGTGGCCCCCGGCGCCTCCAGCGGACGCTTTTGCGGCCAGGTGAGGGCTGAGACGGCACCGGGTTGGTACGGCGCATGCACGGTGTCTGGTGTGGCACCGGCCGTCACGGGCCAGCCGGCGGCAGCCGGCCTGTCCTGGGATGCCTGCGACGACTACTCAGGTCCTGAAGTGGCTCAGGTACGAGGAGAGGGAGCTTCACCGAGGGGAGAAAACAGTCTCTGTGTGTGAGAAAACATTAAATAATGATTCTTAAATAATGACAAAGTGTTGTTGCTTCCTCGGTACAGTTTATGTTCATCCTTATTGTCCTTTTCATCTGAGGTAACCATTACTGGATATGTAGATACGAACACGAAAGCCGGGATAACTGCAGGTAGGACCGGATTAACCCTTGCCACGGTGGCGGGTACGAGCCACCTTCGACTTGGTGGAGGGGCTAAAAAAGACCCCTACGATCTAAAAAACAAAGAGAACTAGAAAAAAGCGCAAAACGGCAATCGAAAGCTCTACAAAATTGATATCGAAAATAATTCGGTCATTTTTCTCGTCAGGTCAATATCAAGGTCACCAGAGGTCAAAATAGGTCAAAGTCGCTAATATGAGGTGTACTAGGAAACCCGCATATATTTCAGAAACTATGATAGCTAGAAACACTTTAACACCATTCGAAAGCTCTTGAGTTGCTCTTTCAATACAGTGGCAATGATTTTTGGGTCAGGTTAAAGCCCAGGGAGCTATAGGTCACTGAATATTGGGAATGTTCTGGGGAATATCCATAGCCACCCATGCATAAGGGCGTTTCCTTTTTCGCTAATAACTTCCAAACCAAGCAAGATGCAGCCGTAGCTGATGCATTATTGCAATCCTCTCGTCAATAAAATAGAATGATAATAAAATATTGCTATGCCAGGTGACATTTAAAATTTGACCTGACCCAGGTCAATAGTCTGACCCAACTTGACCTGGTATAGTCATTATGTATATGATTTGACTTGCAGTGACTATACAAGCAATTTGGTGACAGAATAAAAGTTCTATCTTGTTTTATTCAAGACTTATAGAGCAAAATACCAAAAATTTTTTACTTGACCTAAGGTGACCTTTGAAAGGCCACAAGTCAAAATTCTTGGTATCATCTTCAGAAATGGGCTAAGAGAAAGTCGCAACTGATGTTTGAAGTTGTTTCCATCCATTCTTACTGAGAAAAGCTCATTTCGTGATTTTCACCATGTATTTACAATGGGGAGGTCATGCACTCCACATGACCTTAGGTCACCAATATCAAAAATCTCGGGACATATGTTGTAGCTCCTGGTGGGCCCAATATGTGGTATGAGTGTCAACTTGATTGATTAATCCTCCTTTTAGTTATGCAGCCCTGAGCATTTTTTTTAGGTGAGGTCACTTTACCTGGCCTGGTGACCTGACCTGATATGACCTTGAGCTGAAATTTTCCGGAAATATTTAAAAATGGTAAAGAAATGGCTAGACTAATTTTGGTGGCGCTGCGCGGCGCCGTTTTTCGGTCAGTTCGAAAAAAAACCCGAGGGGGTCTAAAAGACCCCCACCCGGGCGAAGGTTAACGTAAGAAAACTCTGGCAAAACTATTCAGAGACAGTGTGCAACAGCCTCCAGCCGGACACCCCGGCGACGGCAGTGGGAAGTTTCACCGTTTCAGACTGAGCACCACTCTGTGTTATTTGGGGTACTAATGTCCAAGGTGCTAATGTTCTGGTCGAGGAGAGGGCGTGCAGGGGAGGAAAATCTAATATTCCGCCAACCAAGTGCCAAGTACTGGACTTCTCGCCTTTAAAAGGTCAATACATTTCAAATGTACCAACTGAATCCACTCCCAATGCGAAGAATGGTGCATTAACACCCACCCGGGTGGGCATCAGATCCACCTTTGCCCGGGTGGGCCTCAGATCCACCTTTGCCCGGATGGGCCTCAGATCCACCTTTGCCCGGGTGGGCCTCAGATCCACCTTTGCCCGGGTGGGCCTCAGATCCACCTTTGCCCGAGTGGGCCTCAGATCCACCTTCGCTCGGGTGGGCCTCAGATCCACCTTCGCTCGGGTGGGCCTCAGATCCACCTTTGCCCGGGTGAGTCTCAGATCCACCTTTGCCCGGGTGGGCCTCAGATCCACCTTTGCCCAGGTGGGCCTCAGATCCACCTTTGCCCGGGTTGGGCCTCAGATCCACCTTTGCCCGGATGGGCCTCAGATCCACCTTTGCCCGGGTGGGCCTCAGATCCACCTTTGCCCGGATTGGCCTCAGATCCACCTTTGCCCGGATTGGCCTCAGATCCACCTTTGCCCGGGTGGGCCTCAGATCCACCTTTGCCCGGGTGGGCCTCAGATCCACCTTTGCCCGGGTGGGCCTCAGATCCACCTTTGCCCGGGTGGAGGAGGGTTACACCACCCACCCCCTCGAACTCATCTCCTAAGCGGAATGACAAAATAGGATCGCAGGTGGATGGCCCATCAAATGATGGAAAACTCTATCGCTCATTTGTTTCTGCTGTCAATATTGAGGCCATGACAGGTCAATGAATGTAGCAGATATTTTTTGTGCTCTAGCGTCTGACTGAATTGAGTTGACCAAGTCAAGTTTTGGGTGCCATTCACTTCCTCTCGATACGGCAAATTGAATGATGTGACAATATGACATGACCACGATAGGCCAAAATTTACAAATGACCTAACCTAAGGTCAGATCAAGGTCACATCCTGACCTAACCTGGTCAATATACATATAAATGGACCAGCAATAATGATCCAAACGTGATGAGATTAACATGTAAGCTCTATCACCATTTCCCGTGGAGTTATTGGCCTAAGTCTGAAAACCTGCTCTGCAGATGATTATCAGATGTCACATGCCCAAACGTTTAACATTGTCCTCTATATTGGCCTAAGATACGACGTTTTGGATATTTAAGGAGTTATTTTTAGCAGTATCTACAGAAAGAGCGCCGTGCTCCAGCCAATTTGGGATTGTCCTATACATTTTCAATGGAGAGGTCAAAACCCATATCTGACCTTAGGTCATCGATGTGAAATATCCCGATCAGTATTTGTAGTACTTGGTGGCACCATTCGTGATATGAATTGGGGATTGATAGAATGTCTCTGTTCTTACTTATGCTATGTGGAACATTTTTGGAGATTAGGTCACTAGACCTGTTATTGTGACTTGACCTGAGATGACCCAAGCTTAAAGTTTTTGAAAAATTGCGAAATTCATCAAGGATAAGGTGTGTCAAGTACAAGCTGCCGTTTTCTGGCACCGTCGGAGGAACCCGAGTCAGGGTTCAAACACCCTCTCACCTCACCCGGCTAACCATATTTTAGACGCCGGCACCTCACCGATTGAGCTAATCGGCCATTAAGGGATGAGGTGGACAACCTAGTGTCTAAATGTGTCATGTTAGAGGATGGTATCCTCCCGGCGGAGCCTTCCCTGAATAAGCGATCTGATCCCCAAAAACCCTTCCAAGCAAAGCTGACGAGAGTTGGCGACGCCATATGACCCTGGCTCGAAGTTGGTGAACGTCGTTAAACCTCACCAATTATGCTAATCGGCCATTAAAGTCTGCATGAGCGCTAGGGAGATTATCAATAGCAATATATTATCGAGAAATTATCAAACGCGTTCCACGTAGAATTGAAGCCCCAAAAGAGCGGTCACTTCACAGAAAGAAATGTCAACTCCTGCCCGATATAAAAAGTAGTTGTCCATATAAGCTGTGGCTTTTAATGGTCTCCTCTTGTCACTGCCGTCCGTGCTAAATATGCAATTACAGTTCATTCGGGTGCTTTCTTGCCACATAATCATACTCATTCTATTTCCAGGTTAGGCACGAATTGAAATTGTGAAGGCATGAACGGTGGAGGGGGCCGCAGATATATGCAGCGTGATTGGGGGAGGGAAAACTACATTTTCGGAAGTTTTTTAAATAAAATGCTTTCGGGATGCATCTTAGGTTTTTGGATTGCCTTCCCCTGAATTTAGTGTGTGTCGATTGGGGTTTTAGGGTGCTTAACGAGCCTTGGCTATATTGCACCCTTCTTCAGGATTCCATGTGTAAAGCAAAATTAGAATAGCATTTATTGGAACTTCTTCTGATTAATCTAGACGCCTTTGAATAAAGTTTGTTACCAAGGCAGAACGCAAAGGGAATGCTCGCATGGAAACAGACATTGCTGAACGGGAAACAGACAGTGACGTCTACTAAACCAAAACGAATATGATGCCGAACACCGCCGATTTCATCTTCATCTTCTTCAGTTTATTTTTGTGTATTCAATTTATGTGTGTGTGCGTGTGTGGAACTACAATCCTATCCTTATCTTCCTCGTTATCCTTAAACTACCTGGAGGCAGCGAGCGCATGCGCCTCGGGCAGCAGCGACCCCTCCAGGTAGTATCCCACCTTCCTTTACCTTCATCCATCCTAATCCTTACCGTCTCATTTCATAGTCTTCATCATGTCACGTTCATTACGACGGCGCTTGAAAAGCCACCGTATCTGTGGAAGTGTGCGTAACTAATACAATACAATACAATACAAATCCCAACTCATGTCCAGGAGGGTTTGGGGAGGCGGAGGGGGAGGAAATGGAAGAATGAAGGCAAAGCATGATTGATAGCACTTAGTTGGCAAGATTATGAACATCGGGTCCGTGATCGATTTCTGAAATATGTGGAAGCGCCAACACCGCATTTTAGATTGGCCAATTTCCGGAGTGCCACCAGAGACGACGGGCTACACATCTCCTCCCTGCGGCGAGTGACAAGCTAGGACATTCCCTATAGGCGCCGCAAGGCCGGCCGGCTCGGGGGTATAACACATACATTCTCCACCTACTGCCATCACGCGGGGAACAATGCTCGATTTCACCTGCAGACATTTCGCGGTCGAGCAGTACTCCAGGGTCTGATAAAGTCTTGTGATCGCTGTGGACGCCTTCGCGGATCTGAGTGTGAACACGGTCTGGGGCAGCGGTGACATCCCCGGACCGCTGAATCTCTGTCTGACCTGGATGTCACGTGACGTCACCCCTCCCCTTCCACCTCGCTCCCTCTCGGTTCAGTGGGCTGCGTGCCGTTTGGATCGGCTGATGGCTGCTCATGTCTTCGACAGCTGACAAAGTCTTCGTAGCTGCCACGCAAGAATGTGTGTTCGTGATCTCTAACTGAGCGAGTGAGATAGCCCTAACTGATGTATTGTCCAGCCTGTGAGCAGGCGGGGTCCGCCTGTTTGGATGGACAGCAGATTCGACTCAAGCAGACTCAAGTCCTACACTTCAGAATAGTTTTGGTGCAGTATGAGGGACAGGGGCGTCGCTGCTCAGGGGATAGTTCGCCATTTTACCTGTAGCTTTTACACTATTTCATTCCGTTTAAGACAAGTCTCAACAATATTTGTTTTTAGACGGTCGGTTACTCTGCCATTGAGACGCTAAGGCTTCCATGACAACCCGTATTTCTTCTCTTCCCTCCTACATTTTGGTCGGTGTCAATGTTCTTCGTGGAAGGCATTGGTTGTCCTACACAAGCATTAAGCATCAGTGGCAGTCACTAACATCAGTGGTACAGGTGAGGATGAAACCTTCACCCACTTCACAAAAGTCATATAACATGCTTACAGACATGCATCAACAATGTAACACCAACCTCAATATAACAAATGAAGTTGGTTCTCGGTCTAAGAAGATGTGAATATCAGTAGCCCACCGAGGGGGATTATCTGGCCGAATTATGTAGCGTCGTGCCATATTCGTGTAAGCACTTGCTCCCATTTAGAAAGGACTCGGTTGTGAAGGTGACGCCAACTGAAAAGCTGCAAGCACAATGAAGACCAATCAGCATTGCACCAACTCTCCCGCCTAGAAAACCAAGTCCCTGTGCCTCTTCGATAGAACCTCGAGCTATCTATCGGGGCCGATTTCATATCGTATTGTATCAGCCATATATGTGTTCTCCTCTTACTCTTTAGATTCGTCATGAGCGTTTCAGAGCCCTCTTGTTTTTAACACGCGCATTGACGGGCGAGCCACCAACGGGGCGGGACCCCCCCAAACCGAGAACCACGGTAGGGCAAAACGGAAACGGTGGGCGCCCATCCACTCCCATCGAAAACATTGAACCATTTTTGCAGGCACATTAAGGCACAAGAGGCAAACAGCCCGTCATAGGGAAACATGTAAAATCAGTTTTCGGGCATACATCGAACAAGAAAGAAGACAAAACGACGAACTATAAATCCTCTAGCAGCCGAACGAAATATAAATACCTCAGGCAAATCAATTACCGACCGAGGTCAGGTCAGGCAAATTATAAAAATGCATATCATTAGAACCCAAACCCAGGCGAGTCTAATGCACAAAAAAAGCCACACCATCCGTACGAGTTATCCGAAAAACCATTTCCCATGTATTCCAATGGAGAGGCATGACGACCACCAGGCACGATACAAAAATACCAACATATGTTAGAAACGGTGGGCCATAAATGAGTTTCAATGGAAGTCACCCTGCTCCGACATGCATCTAAACTTTTTAGGTCGGGCACTGACCTGACTGGACCTGACCTGAATACCTAACCTTAAAATTTTCACAGAAGTTAAAAATATAGAAAAGGTATACCAGCGGCGGCCTACGCGCCCCGTTCCTCTCTCAAAACCCAGGGGGCGGGTACCCGCCCCCGTCAACGCGTGTTAATAACTTTGTGTCTGCCTCCCTGTGCCGACAGCGATGTTGTGATTCCAGTTCATGTCACTTCTATCGGTTTCCTCTTTGTAGCCTAAATCTGAATGTATTTCTTGTGAACGGTTCAGCGTTCCGGGACGCGTGTAAGTGTAATTTTGGGCTGAGCTGACGCATAGGCGGATCGAGGGGTAAGGAGGCTGCTTGACCCCTTCCCCACTGTCGACTCTCGGCGCCCCCTGAAACGGTGCGCCCCACCTCTCGCCCTCCCCCCACCCCCCTGAGCTGGCGGCGACGGTGGCGTGCTGTTGTTTGCACAACAGTTTTGTCTCAATGCTGCCGGGGTGCGGTCGGTATCCGGTTTCCGTTGTGCATTAGGACAGCCTTATGGGCTCGTCCATCATTTCACTGGACAGAGACGTTCTACTGTGTAAACTGGCACCATTAACGCCCGAGGCGACAATGGGGCGTTGGGAGCTTGGTCGCCAACCAGTCCCAGAGAAATATGGTCTCTAGTGACAGTTGCCGCACGACTTCCATGGCAGACTCAGCTCTGAGCTTGCTGTTCCTTGGTGAGGGTCTTTTGGGTATCAGTCATGGATCAGAACAGAAATTTCAGATATATTTCAACTATATTGTTTAATTTTTCAGTTATTACCAAAAAATGAACTCAGTGTCTGAGGTATCATCGTCCCCGTTGTAGCGACCCCGTTTTCCCTAAGCTTTTTCCGAGCAATTCTTGATGTCCACTGTCCTTTTTACTGCCTGTTTTTGTCCGCCGAAGAAATAATCCTATGAAATCCATCCTATGTACGGCTGAAACATATTCATCCAGATGCATTGGCACATATGCGCAGTCTCAACTCAAGTTCTGAATCGTCCACTAAGCGTGGTCGCTGCTAACTGTGAGTGCAGGCCGGACTCCAGTTGGGGGCTCTGACAAGGCTGGACGGTTGGCTGCTGTCCTTCCCAAGTTTCCTTAAGATACAGATCAAACGAAAATACCAATTAGCTATATTGTTTTAAAATACACAGCAACGACTTAAACAATGCTAACTATTGATGGTATCTATCCAGTGCATGCAAAGGCACACCCGTGTAGAAATTACTGGAAAATACCTGTGCAAGAAATTACTTGGCTTGGTACCTGCCCGGAAAGGGTAAACTCGGAAGCGAAAAGCTGCGAAACCGTACTCAGTGCAGTCTCGAGATGAGAGTGAAGCACTCGCACTCATCTCAATAGGTGGAACGAGTGACTGCTCCAGGATTTTAAATAAATGAACAGACTAAGCAATTAGTGCCAGTATCCGCATCGATGATTATTTTTGTGTCACTATCCATTCGTGTGGTCACAATCAGGATCACAATCATACGTTGCTTGGTAGCTTCATTCAATCATATGTGTCGGATCTCATGATTCTGTAGCAATAGCTTCCGAAATCTTACTTTGAGATTATCATTATAATAATTAAAGGGCATGTGCTTCGATATCTATTTTTATCTCTTAGTCTAATACCATTGTTATCTCTTAGTCTAGTGCATTTAGAGAGAGACACAAAATAGAGCTTCGTAAGTACGTTTGCTAAAAAGAATGCTGTGGAAGGCTTTATGTTAGTATATTCCTCCCTGAAATGAAAGAAATATTCATGGATATGACACAAGTTTTGAAAATGTACAAAAATGTCACCTAAAGTAGAATAGAATGTGCCAGATGGACCAGAGGGTAGAACAATCTATACGTTAGAGAAATGAGACTACTGCCGGAAAAAGACAAACATGTAACTTTCCAAACAAACATGAAATAATGAGTCGAATTGGATCAATACGCTTACATTAAAGAACAAGTCGATTCTATGAGTCATTTTTAACACTTACGGGGAATGCGTGACTCAGTGGTAAAGTACCTGCCTACTGAGCCACAGGTCCTGGGTTCAAAGTCCGGTAGGTTCACTGAATAGGTGCTACCTAGTCTCCAAAAAAAACCTGTGGATACCATTGCTGAGAAACCTTTCGGGGTGAGTGATTACTGACAGAGGGAATGGAATGGGAATGGAGGCATGCTTTGTCTGTTCTATCGTCACGTGCAATACAGTTGCCTCAATTACCTAAGGCCCCGTCACCAGGTGTTCAGCTGCTATTGGTCGGTTGCCCGGTGTCCGTGGTCCCGAAGCACTCAGAAATATTCTTAGAGATGGAAAACCAGGAAATTTTGCCCTGCTGCTGATCAATGAGCTAATTTGTCTGCGGGCAGATTGCAATGGCGGTGAGATTTTGCTGGTTCTACTGTAAGAAAGTATGTCAAATGACGTACAAAAACATACCGTTAGGCGCAGGTATTCGTGATGTCAGTATTAGGCATGGGCAAACTAAATGCAAACGGTTGTCAACGCATCAAAGTACCGTTTTTCCCTGCAGATTACAATCAGACCTCGTCAGAAGCGCATGGTCCAGTGTCCCAGCTCAGCTTTGAATATCCTTATTGGTATTCAGGGGTAGGCTGAGGCGTTTTTTCTTCTTCACAAAAATAGAGTCTCAGTATCTCACATTGCATTCTATTGTTTTATAGCAATGCCTGAATAGGAAAGTGCATTAAAGCCAAGAGAACAGTTTTCATTAATTGTCCTTACATTTTTAGTATTAATGAGTTTTTAAAAATGTATAGAACTACCGACTGAAGTAATTAGGTGTATAATCTCCTGTTTGGGCCTTACTCACCATTGCTAATCGCAATGCACGGACGTAGGATTAGAGTAGTCAGGTACCCAAGGCCCCCATCAGTATGGTCAACTCTCCTGTCTGACCGCAGTTTACTTATATGACCTGGAGTGGTAAACCTTGACACCAAGATATCCTTGCCCGGTGCCGTGGACGCTTCTATCGAAATCGTTCCTCTATATACATGGTTTCTAAAGACAAACAGACCAACAGACAAACCCACTTATGTTTCCTCCAACATTGCTGCATGTCATAGGAGGCGGAACGGGAGGGGGGCATCTTGCCCCCACCCATTGGTGCAGATATAAGGGTGGGAGGCTAGGGGGCTGGCTCAAGTCCCCACCCGCCCGAAATGTCCGAGCGCCTATAGTTAATGCATATCCGGAGGCTGTTCCAAGGCAATGCCAGACTAGGTTCGAGCCCCATAGCCCCCTCCCCCGCCGGAAATGAAGTCCTGGATCCGCCACTGCCCCCACCCCACCCTCTTTAATGAGAACTTCTAACACTAACCCCTAGGCGTTGACTTGAAAACAAGTTGGAAAGTACATGTCGCTTATCTTTAAATACGGAACCTCCGCCGCGACTGCTACATGTACCAGTTCTGGAACGGCGAACGCTGTAAGAGTACAGTGGCGCCTAACTTCGGCACCGCCTGCTGAGGTGTGCGTTCATGTCCTGCACCCTGGCAAGTCATCGCTCTCACGAAGTTACGCATCAATCATGCAAATATCATCCACAGTCAAATCTGACAGCCATGTCCCCCGAATTCCCGCTCTCGCGGCGTCCTGAAGCCGCTGCTGCCGGTTATAGAGGATAATCCTTCGGGCGTTACAGGTGTCTTATTCCAAACATTACCATCAATCGTTAATCCTGCAGCTCTGACCGGGCCAGAAGTGTAAATCTGATCACGTGTCCGTATTCGACGAGGAGTGCTAAGTCTGGTGTTGCACCCCTCTCGCATTTTGTGGCGGATTATGATTGGATGATCAGTGATGTCATTTCCGCCACCGGTGCGACCACAACGCCTGTGGTGGATGGAGTTTTGTTGCGGTTTTTTCTGACTGGTAATTGATCACTCTAGCATGTCCTTATACCTGTGAGTTGGTGTAAGAACCTTCACGATCAACCGGTAATTCCGTTAAAGTTGTGTTCCTGCATTACGGAAAATACATTGACTAGCTGGCATACAGTGAAAAGCTTCCTTCTGCAGTCAGATGGCCGCTAGAAAACATCAACTTGTTTTAAGCAGTTTCTGACGAATATACTCCGAATATCTCGCAAAAAGACAATGGTTCCTCTGTTTTATCAGATAAAAAACCTCAGTTATTTCAATTAGTCCGATCAGATTTAACAAGCACTAACGACTGTTATCGGTCGAGGCTGACGAGGGAGCGCACAGCATCTGATTCCAGCGACAATCGATGATGTCATTGCTCGCTTAACTGTACTATCCAGAGCGGACCACACATCTCGGAGAACCGGGATCTCATCGGATTAGCAGCATATCAATCAGAGGGCGCCACCATCAGCTGTTCCAGCCAGTGCGCCGGCGGCGACATACATCCGAATAAATCTGGTCAGTCAGCTGCTCGTAGAGGCTCTAATCCGTCCGACGCGCTGGGGAGGCGGTGCTGAGGGGGTGCGGGGGGCGACACTCCCCCGGGCCGACGGCTCGCGGGTCTGCTCCGGCCTGACGTCACCACCAGCCTCCTGCGGAAGCCGGACCGGCTGTCTGGCTCTGCCGGATCCGCTGCTGGAGCCTCTGCAGACTAGTCTTTGGCTCGGTGGCGACCGCACACTACCCACACCCTTCCGTCTGGAAGTCGGCGCTGCGGCGGCGTGTCGCGGTGGCGAAACCGATCTTCGTTGTCGGCGCTGATTGTGCTACGTCACCACTGCCTCCTGTGCGAGTCCGGCAACAGGTGGAAGTGCTGCAAAGTGCCCCGGCGGTGTGTGCTGACTTCGAGAGTGTGACCGCAAATACTGCGATCTTAATGAAGTGGCGTGTGCTCCGGCTGAGCCGCCGCGTGTTCAATGCAATCTCCCCCGCAGACTTGTGCAACGTGCAACGACCAGCGTATAATCGGCTGCGTTTTCGTGCCTCTGCCTACGGTAGCGAGCGGGAGGTTCTGGCCTCGGTGCCGGCTCCGGGGACCGACGGCAGGTGGCGGCAGGGATGAGGCGGGACCAGACCTGCCGAGTGATGTCGGAATGCCAGGCCCAGTGAGCCCGTGCGGCACACATCGCACTTTTGATTGGTGCCTCCGTATGTGACGTCACGTTTAAGGTGATCGCTAGCAAGCCAACCGTGAAGGCTGCGAAATAGTTTCAGAAAGCGTGTGAAAAAACTAAACGGCCTAGAACAAAGCTAGCGTATACTTGCATTCAGGTTTTGAACCACGAGCTTATTTACGTCTATAATCAACCTACCAGATTCTTAACTACAACATGAGCGTTGATAGTGTACAGATTTTGACCATGCCCGGTCCTGGCGATTTACTCATAGCCCCTGAGGCCTCTGCTACTTCAGCGTCAGTGTCTTCACCGACATCGGTGGCAACAGAAACATCACACCCACCACTTACCACATCAGAGACGCCAGCGCGGCACGCGCTCATCATCCCCGTAAGTGAAATGTTTGCTTCCGTGGGTACGCCCCTGGCACCGCCGTGACGGCTGCATGCTTCCTTTTTGATGAGCATTTGCAAGTCCGCCTTCACTGCGATTGAAATATAGCGCCACCACAATCCATTCCCAAAATGGTGTTCTTTGCTAGTAGAAAAGGCCTCGTTCAGAACAATGTTTACTCGTGCGTATTTAATTCGCTCAAGTTTGTCGATTGAAGCTGATTCAGAACTATTGTGCGTTGAATAGTTGTGCATCATGAATTCTTCCACTTATGCTGCAGCTAGTGCTTTTGTATGTTTCTGTCTCGCTATGGCGCACAGACCACTGTATCATCGGCTCGACATACCTGCCGATTTTTGTATTGGTGCTGGATACTATCTTCTGCAAGTTTTGAGTACTCCTAAGTCCCTGATCAATAAGTTCTCTATTAATCCATACCCAAAAGGGCTTCGGGCAACCACCCTGGCCAAGTTCTCGACAGCCTGTCAATCGTAAACATTTGAGGTCCGCTTGCACTCCAACTAGTTGGCAAGGGCGTCACTCAGTGTATTTAAAATCTATGTGACTAAACAATAGTGCTTGTTTCAGACAGCGTCTTGGAATGTGTTGAGGTTTTGTGTTCAGGATAAGATACCATCGGTGTCGAAAGAGAGGGAAAGAGAGGGCTGGAAATGGGACAAGAGAGACACACCCCCTCCCTCCACCTGGCCAACCAGCTAAGGCGTCGTCAATGCTTTTTCCTTAGGGGACCCATCTGGTGACGACCTGGGGGAGGGGTGTTGAAGGAAATGCCAGAAACTTTGCGATTGTCCGGTCGAGCACTATTGAGGAAGCTCAAACGAATTAAATTTGGAAATATTTTCTTTACTCCAACTCAATAAGCGGGAGAAAAGACTAAAATTATCAGCCGCCTGTCTGAAATTTGGGGGGATACGCTCCTCCAACCTGCTTCGCCAACGGGGGAAGGTACGCGCCTCACCGTCCTCCGTCGCTGTCGACACCCACTCCAACCAAGGAGATTTCCACAATCTAGCGGTAGGGGTTCGGCTTAGCTCTGTTTTGCCTTTTTCCTATTACTGCTTAGACTCACAAATGCTCTCAATTTTAGTGACATGTAAACATTGACATTGACATGTGTGTCTCAACTTGTTGGCACCAAAAAGGGAATTATTTGCTAGACTCTGAGTTCTTCTAAATCCTAAATAACGTATTCAAAAACTGACCCTCGACTTCTCACGCTATGGTGAGCACAATCTTAAATATTTTGTCACGGAATTGATATATTTTGTCACCCACATTGATAGTGAGTTGGCAGATGTTTCCCTTTCGGCCTCTGGTGAAATGCATCGGTAGCGATCTGATAGACCTAGAGTTTGTTCAATCTTTGCCTCCGTTACCAGTTATCGTCAGGTCATAGCCTGCCCCTTCCACTCCCTTACTCAGTAAAAATAAACGTTGCGATGCCCCTGACTTCAACCAAGTACGATGTCCCCTGTAGTTGCTAATCCTCTGTGGTCAAATTTATGGTATGAATATTATCAAAGCATTTTTGCAGCTCAGCTTCCCTGGCTTCATTTTTTCTTGCCCTTAGGATTGCTTGCAATGATATTTTGGATGCTTCAATACCCTTCCCCTGCTATTATTTTGGGAATGTCCTTTGGACACCGAAAGCCTTAGGTTTAGCCCATTCACTCAAGGACCCTCTCTAACTGTTCATGCTCTTCCTCAATATTGCCACTATATCATTTTTTGGGGCACTTTGATTTTCCCTGTATATGTCGACCATTATATCGACCATTCGTCTATAATGAAGGCTAATGAGAAGTCCCTGTATCAGCAGAAGTAAGACTCCTGCACCCGGACCATCGTGGGGGATGGAGGGGGAGAGCCCAAAATTAACAGCTGTCTTAGCGCTACCAACTCATTTCAGCACCACTTAAGTGTGGAACAGAGTCGTAGATCCGTGACGGCAATTAGGAGAGAAGCGCGAAAACTTCGGTCGAGGCTCATTATTTTGTGAAGGGGTCCCCTGGCTCAACAGCCTGAAGAGGGAGGTGGATGTGCCCGCAGTGGCGACCCGCAGTATGAGGAAACTGAGGCTTGATCTTGTCTAGCATTTTGGGGTATTGGTCGTAAAACCCAGCGCAACCTAGTTATGCACTTATTCGCAATAATTCAATTTTTTAGTCGTCTATATTCCCCAAAGCAAACTACAATAGAGGCTGAATAACGGCCACCTAAATAAAACATACCAATCCTGAAAAAATAGAATTGAATAATCAACAGCGACCTCTCTTCTCGTGTTGCATTCATAAATCGCGCGATGGGGCCAGGAGCAGCGGGGTCTCTCCACCATTCACCCGCTCTGCAGTGTGGCTGAGCCTGCAACTACTACACCGCTTCTTCCGACTATGCTGGCAAGCGCGGCCAACGGGAGCTTACTACCGCTCTCACGTGACTAGCCTCTGCCCTTTTTGGCTCGGATTTTTGTTAAGTTGGTTGGTCACTAGTGGTCGTAATATCCTTATCGTTCTCAAGGAAGAGCTGGGACTAGCCGGGGACTCGCTGCTACTACATCAATGATACCTCTCTCAGGGAAGTGCCGGCCACGAAAGTGAAGGAGTCATCAGCGTACATGATCTGATACACCGCCAAACTGTTGTTTAACACTAGCCCCGCTGGGGGGACGAAATTCGCCCCTCCTGGTTTTCCCCAGATAACGCAAAAACGAAGGGACGCAGAACAGCGCAACTTACAATATCTTATCCTTGATCGATTTCACGCACCTGACCATTTTTTCTAGGTCAGGTCATGACAGGTCAAGCAGCTATTTTTTATAAATTTTGTTCAAGTTGTTCCTGGTAAGGCTGCTGGCGTCGGAGTCTCACTAAAGTCATCAAGGGACTTGTCACGGAGACCCCGACCCCACCACCCCAACGAGCAACTCCCTCAATGGAGGGTTAATTTAGAAGCCAAAGTTTAACGTCCCACAAAGCACAGGGACGGCCGCCCCGCTCAGGTCACCCTCTCACCAGTCAGTTGCCAGCCAACCTGTACGTCGGGTAAACTATTGAGCGCCGGAGCGTCTCAGGGAACCGATCCCAAGCCTGGACATGCACTGCCACTGCATGCTTCGAGCAGCGAGCCGGAGCCCAACACCTACCAACTGAGCTACCGGGGCGGCGCTTTAAGGTCAAGCGACCCGACCTCAAAACCCAAAAGCACGAGTTTGAAACGGCGCCTTAGGAACATCTGCCTACCGATCAGTTTCAAACTTTAACAATATGATAAGGTTACTAGGTCCTTCATATCTGCTATCTCGAAATTGGCATGTGCTTACCTAAGAGGGGGTTAATTTTTTGTCACCCCAGTATGTCATTAGTGAAAAATAGAAACGGCTCGTTTTCAGTAACTACTGTATGCGTCATTTTGAAAGTTCTTAAACCGTGTATTCTTACCACAATCTTGACGATAAAGCTTATTTTTGACCATCTAAAATCTCAAAGGTTATTTGATGTCACATTAGTATACAGTGATTGGTTTGTCAATACCTTCGCAATTAAATGCGATCAAGCTTCCATTCTGCTTGCATTGTGCTTATCTTGTCACCGGGAGTCTATTATTGTGCAACATTACCATACCAAGTCACCATGTGACTCTGACCTAGCTCGATGTCAGGTTATGTTCACCATTTGACCTAGCAAGGTAATATTATACATATTGATTTGCCACAATAAGAGGATTCCAATTATGCCTAAATATTGGTTTTAGTTTCGCTCAGTAAAAACCTAGAGCAGAAAGTGCACACTGCCCTGTTGTAAGCCTATGGAATTTTTCTTGACCTCTGCTGACCTCAATATTGACTTGATGTAAAAAGTATTCATAATTTATCTAGCTTTTGAACACTGTCCGTAATCTTTATTTAGCTTTTCTTGGAAATGAGATACAGAGGGGTTGCGAAATACGCCCCCCCCTCAGCAGGTCTGGGCCCGGGTCCGCAACCTCTAAGAATTCGAAGAGCTCTTATTTCTTCTGCCTCTTATGCAACCGCCGCCTCACATGCAGCCCCTCCTTGCACTATTTGAGGCGTTCGGAGTCTCGGTCGAAGTGGGCGGAGCCAAACTTGGGAATTTCAGAGTCAATATACTTTAACTACAGAGTGCGTACACGTGAATCAAGGGCCCTAACTGCGTAATTTCTGAGTTTTCAAACTAAGAAAAATAATTAAGAGACTGATGCTTTTAGAGCCACATGACGTATTCCTGTCACATACCTAATAATGATGCGATAGCACACTTGAATATTTTTGTTTCAACACTTTTTATTTTTATTCACATGACTTTTTTAGAAAAAGTTTACATCACTTAATAACTGAAACCTAAATTCCATATTGAACTCTTTACTCTTTAGTTGAATGATCTGCAACAGAAACTCCAATTCCTCCCCCGATATGGGGCTAGTGTTATCAGGTAAATGTATCCTTTACAAATGTCTAAAAAGCTGCATGAAACGAATCCCTCTATCGCCTTTCAGGGCCTTTTTAGAAGTCGAATATAATGTGAAATGAATCAGAGTTTGATGTGTTAAAGAGTTATTTTCCCCAGACAAAAATACAAAATATTGATTTATTAGTGTTTGTAATAGATTCCTGATTAATAGGCTCAAGTTTCCCCAATATAGGCTCATTGCACCTTGTATGCTACCGTAACACTTCCAAACCCTGGTAAAAGAATAATCCAGCGACCGCATGACGTCACAATATGGCTGCTGATACCATGGGCTGCTGGGGAGCGGCGAAATACAGCGGTGTTCAAGGCTGCTGGCATCTGCTCCTATATTTATATGTTGCACATAATTCCACACTATTGAGGTGGCTCTTAAAATGTTGTGATGAGAAAGAAGTGATTAAAACTATGGAAGGAAATAGGAAGGAGACGGAAATAACCAGGGAAGGTGAGGATAAGTAAGGTGGAATTGTACTCGTATTCTGTGCTTGAATTTCGGTGAAGTGCATGGGCAGACGATTCAAAATGTATTTCGAAAATTGCAAGAAAGCCAGGAGACTTGTTTTGTTTCCCTCTATGTAGGTATGTTCCTGTATTATGTTCCAAAAATGTATCACCTCCCCTCTTTCAACTGGATTTTCCCTGTCAAAAATATGTCATATGATGCAGAGGTATAGAGAGCTAACCTCCTTTCTGGAGGTATAGCTCCAGTCCAATATGGAGCCGCAATAAGAAAGATGACCACCCGCAGCTACTGGTGTCCCCTGGCCCCTCCGTTTTCGCCTCCCTGTCCCTATACTGGCCGCTGAGGATAATAAGGATCAGACATTATGCAGCTCATGTGACATAATGTGGTAGTGAACAAGCACCAGGGCGACCAAAGCATTGCAGACCGCTCGAAACCGCCACTGTTCGGGCGCTTTCGCCTTCACTGATATACATATGTGGGCACTGGGCATGCAGCGGTGAACCCAAGGTATGCAGGGAACAGCTCCGCACAGCTATTTCGATCAGCAAACTCTTTCCGCATTTTTTACCCATAAATGCGGCATTGCTTATGGTATCAGGGCATGCCGCATGCCCCACGCAATAATAGAGCTTCGAAATAGTGGTGCCAGTGGCCATTAAAATGAAGATTTAATCCTGTCTAATGGCTTTCCATCTTCCACGGCACCTGGACTGCGGAACAATATCATGCCGTTTGATGGCTTCGTGACGTCATTACTTGACTCTAAAATGCAAATCAAGTATTTTAAAGGCGGATTTGTGGTGATTTTGAAGGTTGATCCTGACTTTGATGGCACATAATAAAAGTCCAGGTGGTATATCCGCCTTGCGCAATCAACAAGTCGTCCTTACGATGATAGTTTCAAAAGACAATCAAACTTGAGTTTTCGTTATCATAATTTGTGCTGTCTTGACAACAAAGGACCGCTGCAGAACTCTGTTTAGTATGTTTCAACCTGAACCTTGAAATTACTCAGAAACAGAAAATCTCAGCATTATCCTAAGCAACCGATCGGCATTTACGACCAAAAACAGGAACTGGCAAGAAAGCTAGATACTGAAAGCATAGGCTGAGAATAGTTCATCATTGATTTCCCTTTGCGGGGGCCGTTTATTCTTAAAGGGAGATATGTTCATTGCATGTTTGAAATACTCAATAATCGCATCCCGGTTATGTTAAGAAGGGGATCTTGGATTGTAGTATCAGCAACATATTTCAGAAATTTGTGCAGGCAGGGCAGGCAGGGCAGAGCAGAACAGGTGACAAACACCGCAGATAACACCGCCTACCCCATCCCCCTTTCTGATCATGCATGATTTTGGGAGTCCGTAGATACACCAAGCTGTTTTGAACACTGTCTGTACAAGTATAGCGCGTAACTATTAGATGATTCTCACGTGAAAGTAAAAAATTATGACAAAGTGAGAAAAGAAGCGGATGTGGTGCTTGTTGACTTTCTTTGACTGGATTGATGTGATACTCTGGTATGCTGAACCACATTTACAGGCTTCTGACCAGCCGCAATTCTTGGAAACTGGCTGTGGAACCATTCATTCTTACCAATAAGGACTTAAAAATAAGGTTTTGGTATCCTAGAAAAGCATGGGGCATGGAAGAATGCAGCTATATGAGACCCTATAGAAATTTCATGGCAGATTCACCAAGAAAATATCAAAACGACACAGTACATCTCAGATGCTGAAGATGTTTAACTAATGAGCTATCTGGGGCGCAAAATCATGCAGTGACTATGAAAATGCTATATTTTGACGTTTGTAGGTATTGCCAAACAATATTGACGCTTTTCTAAAATCATACCTTTTCCCATTGAAAAACTGTCATGCAGGCTTCTGTAATGCACACAATATAAAGCTAAAGACTTAAGGCATAGACATAGGCATGTAGACATGAAGCTTTTGACAGACATAAACTGTCCTGACTGTATATTTAGATAGGTGATATATTTAAACTCTCATCGTTCTCATGAGAAAAGCGCACAGCAAAAATGGATCATTGAATGGAAACAAGGCTTTGAAATAACCTCAAAAATGAACTGACAAGCTAATACCATAGAACTTGACATCGATCGTAACCTCTCGTCACAGGCAAGACGTTGGTTTCGTTTTGCAAAAATATGCGACAATGAGGGCGAATCCTAAGAGTAAGAGCCGCAAGTGCCCTTCCCCTGTGAAGGCGAGGGCTACGCCATATGTGATCTGTCTAGAAAGATATCCCATTAATGCAGAAAAAATATATTTAACGTAAGTTCAGGCTCTATGATTTACCTCTCAGATTTTTGATAACACATCATTTCAAACTAACGGTTGTGGCCTTGGTTGTTGCCTGAGGTCACCAAATGACATTAACACGCGCTGGAGAAGGGTCTGGCGTCAGTGCGCATTGAGGGGCCCTGAAGCTGCGTTTGGGGTTTGCGGGGCTGTAGTGATCTACATTATAGCTGACTTTCATTAACCTAGGTCATTGTCTTCAAGGTCAAACGAGGTCATTAATGTCTGATCTGGGCCATGCTGGGAACTTTTTGGAAAATCCCCTGTGTATGCAGAAAAAGTCAGGAATACCCAAAAGCAGACTAAGTTCATGGAAAGAAGGCCCATGCAATGTTTTCTGAAAATTTGCTGTCAGGGTCATGCAAGATCACTGACCAATGAAGCCACAATATGATATATTCCCCATAATACACCATAGCAACTGTTTGACGGGAGATGAGGGCTGGACATTGACCAGGAACTTGGGCCCTGACCTTGACCTTGACCATAAGGGTTAAAACTCTGAAATTCCGGAAAACAATAAAAGGTAGGCATATGGGAGTACCGTAGAACATTGCCTGGAGGGTCGATGCTACAGTCTATGCTTTCACCTGCATTATCCTGGGGGTTGAGGTCCCCCTCGGGCGGGTCAGTCCCGAGGGCTCCAACACGCCCCCTTGGCTCAGATATCTCGATCCAACCGGGGTAAGCCGTCGGTAGGCTGCCGCGGGCGGCCCAGCTACGCGGCAGTGTCTACGGGCGCTGTCGCTCGGTCCAGCTGGGCAGGGGGATTATGTTTCGGGCGTGCGGCGCGGTGCCCTTCGCGGCGGGGACTGTGATAGTTCTTGCCGGGCGCGACGCGGGCCGGGGTTTCGAAACCGTCGTTTTCGAGACCCCGGCCGTTGCGCACGCCTGGTGGACCGCAGTCTCCGCTGTGTGAGGGCTGCCGCGTTTTGCTTCGTCCCGACTCATGGCCCTGCCGGCCCACTGGGCTGATGGCGTCAAGGGGTGGGTGCGTTCTGATCGGAGGGTTGTGTGAGTATCTCTCGCCACTCTGAGACGGGCGCACCTGCCCCCGTAGGCACTGTACCAGCCCCCGGGCCCAGCTATTGACAGCTGGCAACCCGGGGGCCGAAGGTAAATACTTTTCTCATGGCGTTCTCTCAAGCATTAACTTCTACTGACAGACCTTACGGACTCAGATCCCTGTCTCGAACCGGACAACCCCGAGCGGATGTTCTGCTACCGCTGCTGTGATGGACTCCACAGATGACAGATCCCCTGCGTTAACTAGACCCGATCAGACTGGTTCTTCTTCTCCTGCGGGAGACAGAGGCACTCCCAGAGTTCTGGTTCTCACACTGGATGGTGGTGACAAGCTTAACCCTTTTCAGGTTGCTCAGGCCCTATCAAAATTTGGAACCACAACCCACGTCTATCGGCACTTCAGCACGAAATTGGAAGTGATCATGTCTTCGGAGGTAGAAACGCGTGATCTCCTGTCTACCAAAAGCCTCTCCTTTTTAGGCGAGGGAAAGTCTGTGATGTGTGTACCAGTCTCTGTTGCTCCTCATCCGACAAAGAACAGCGCTATAGGCGTTGTTACTTGTCGGGAGTTAGCTGATTCAACGGAAGAAGATGTTCTGATCGGTCTGGAGGAGCAGGGCGTAATCGAAGTACGGAGAATGAGCAGGAGACTGGATGGTGAACTCGTGCCAACGAATACCTTTGTCTAATATTTTTGGGGTTTAACGACGTACCAACTGCCAGGGTCATACGGCGTCGCCAACACTCACCCTGTTGGAAGGGATTTTGGGGATCAGATCAACTTATTCAGAGGCTCCGCCGGGACTGAACCCGGGACCGGTGGCTTAGAAGACAAGGGTGCTATCCACTAAGCCACCTCATCCCCGGATACCTTTGTCGTTACTTTCGACAGCAAGGAGCTCCCTAGGAGTACTCGGGTTGGTTGGCTCTCCGTGCGTGTTCGTAAGTACGTGCCAGACCCCACACGATGTTACCGCTGCCAAAAATACGGTCACGTAGCCAAGTCATGTAAAGGGCAGGAACAATGTGGCAAGTGTTCGACGGTGGGCCACGGGTCAGCTGCTTGCGAGGCTGACGTTTCGAAATGCGTGGTGTGCAGTGGAGACCATGAAGCGTGGTCACGTACATGCCCTAAGTTTCTCTCCGAGAGAGAGAGGTTAAAGGCCAAGGTCTTGGGGACTACTCCCGCAGAAACTGTCGTACCACGAGACAGCCAGGCTAAAACATCTAGATCGTTCGAACCGACGACAGAACAGAGTACTACTACTCGTTCCTCTCCTTATCGTGATGCGCTGGTGGGAAAGACGCAGCGTGTTAAGTCACCTGCGAGCATGGATTCATCCATGCGGGACATCATGCACCTGTCCGTGCGAGAGTTTATGAGTCTGCTCGGTGGTCAGATGCAACAGCCTGACAACCAACCTGTCACTTCTGAAAAGGGTGTCCAGACAGAGCCAACGGAGGCCTCGGTCTCGATGGTACAGGCACTGCAGCCTGACGGTCGGAGTAGAGACACCACTGAGAAAGGGGCGCAGACGGGTGTTCACGATAGGCAACATTCAGAAGCTCAGACAGAAAAAGCCACAGAACAGTCCCAGGGACCTCCTGCAGCGAAGCGTGCGCGGGTCAACCGAGCAGATGTTACCGGCTCTCTGAGTACAGAAATGCCCTCTGCTGTGACACAAACCTCAGGACCCACACCCAAAAAACCAGGAAGTGCACACCCAAAAAACCAGGAAGTGCACACCCAAAAAACCAGGAAGTGCAAGTGCAATCCGTACAACCGTAACAATACCAGCACTACAGACGTCCAAAGAATCAAAAGATAGAACACTCTTAAACAATGGAACCAAAAGTCTTGGCGCAGAGCGGTCCTCCTCCGCACCTCTAAAGGATCGTGGCGTGAGCGAAAAACAGGTTGGAGTCATCTCACCTGCGGGTCACGGTGATGCAGGGCTAATGCCGCCGCCATACCCTCCACCACCTCCGCCTCCACCAACACCGTCCGCGAAAACAACCAACAGGGAGAACCCAGGCACAATCACGCGCGACGGGAAACGCAGGCTCTCCTCCCCAAACTTACGATATGAGGAAAAATCCCCTAACACACTAGAGAAGAGGACACAGACTTTGCATTTCGGGACTCGAAGGGAAAGAGAATTTGGGTGCCCAGGGTCCAAAAAAGAGCTTCTTCAGCCAAAGCTGCACTCTGGTTCCACCGAGAGCATCGGAAACGTGCAGCATGTTTGGCAGGATGGGCCGCGACCCACCCCCGCTAGTGATGGAAGGCATCCCGGGCCAAGAGTCCGGGAAGCATACATGGATAAAGACACAACATTCTTGCGCCGCTCTCCGCCAAAGGGTCTTGGGTACCCGGAGAGAATGGACAGACCACCGCCGGAGTGGAACACTCGCACAGCTTGGTGCGTTTCGGAAATGTTTGACGGTAGAAGCTGGGAGACGTAGTTAAGTATTTCATAGTGTGAGTATTATGTCGGGATTGACTGTTCTATTGACACAGTAATGTTTCTATGCTTTAGAACTCCCTATACCGACATTCGTTTGTAACATAACCACAGTGCTGGGGCGCGGAATGACCGTGCAGTTGAAGCGCCCTTAAACCCCAAATAACAACAAGGCAATATATAGGATTTTTAGGATCTAGGACAATTCCAAAATTAAGGGAAGTGCCAAGAGAACAACATATTCATGATGCACAATTTCCATTGAGAGTGTGTGAAAAGACACTTGGAAGGATGCACACGAAATGAGTTGTGATTGGCGGGTAAACGGCCAAAACCACGAAGAACAGTATGTTTAGCTAAAACGCGAGATTGAGCAGCTCCAGAGGAAACGGCCCCCACAATTTCCTGTATTCACTAGTGCTCAAAATATAAATCAAAACGCTACAGGTACATAAACCTTCAAGCAATGGATGCCTCTCCATTACACTTGAACACGGTTTCATTCATGTATGAGTTGCATTCAGTAAGTTTTCCATCGTAAATGTCAAGTATGGGCCATGCTGGAGAGCTATTGGGAAATTCCGTGATTATGTAGAACAAAAGCCGAGAATACAGCAAAATCAGACTAAGGTCACATAGGGAAGGTGCCGCAAAACCTTCTGTGAAGTTTTGGCGTCAAAGTCATTTAAGGTCAATGAACTATGACGTAACAATATGATATATTCCCATCAATTTACAATATGGCAATATAACAGCCTTTGTATGGGAAACGAGAGTTTGACCTTTGATTTACCTTTGATCTTGACCTGTGACTTTGACCTTGACTTTCAGTAGCCTTAACTATGAAGTCATAGCCAAACATTCGTTATACTGAATAACGTCACTTGAAGGGAATACTGGGTTCAATGAACTTGACCTGTGACCTTTGGCCCTGACCTTCATGTGGGTTTACCTTGGCATATAACCTTATTATTCAATTTTATGACGTCACCACTGGGTCCACAGTGCAGGTGAACTGGTGTGACCGCGCGATTGCAATGACCTCAAAATATAGGTCTGACTCTGGAAGCCCATATGTAGAAATATTATCAACCGACTTCAAAATTTTTTCACTTATCGACGCGCTCAAACATTTTCTAAAAATTTGTACAATGATGCATTTCGGCCGCCTACGGTTCTCCAGCCACCTCGAAAAAATGTGTTTGGGGGAAGCACTTAAGACCCTCCCGCCGCACTGTGCGTGTTAAAGCTTGCGTAAGTTTTAAACAGAGAGCTTTAGATGAAACTGAATATGCTAATAGTGGTTTATCGACCCACTCTAAAAAACTGGTATCTCAGCTCAATACCCATTGTAAAAGTTGGACACTTCCTTTAATATTTCGTTCGAAGGCACAACAAATATTACCTATTACATTTTGGATTATAATCCGGATTTCCGAAGAAGCCAATCGTTACTAGGGATGTACAAGAATCTTTAACGTGTTTATATCAACCCTGGGAAAATTATCGAAAACTGTAAAACGATTATGTTGAAGGGTAGTAAAATGCAAGAAGCTGTAAAAGATCTTCGAATATAAAAAATACACCATATAATCAGTTTTTATCGAGCACGATTTAAAGAGAGCACAGAAAAAGCAGGCGTTAAACGTGTCACTAAGACTAAGAAGACAGAAATCCATATGGTCCAGATAAGCAACACATTTCTGAATAAAATTGACAACAGTAAAAGCATAGATTATAGCCCTGAAAGAAAAATGGAGGGTAGGTCACGTTACTTCGTTTCAAGGCCGACACATTCCCTTTCGTCCAGTCCGCATGGTCATGCTGACGTTCTTGTCTTATTCACTGGAGGATTTACAGTCATGTTTCCATTCCATTTAAACATTTTAAGAACGAGTTAGTCGATACAAGTTTCTTGTCATCTGCTTTGAGTGTAAACCTTTAGGGCCTATTCTTCCATGTAAACTACTATCAGAATGTGCTATCTCTTTTAGTTTTGTTTTTACTTCTCAACACTCAAGTTCCCATTAAATGTGTAATGTGTATTAAATGCTACTGGGACGTATTTGAAATCATTGTACAAATATTAATTCCAGCCACATATCACAAAGTCCTCCAAAACGGCACCAGACTCCATGCAAGCGTCTGAGTATTTGACCATGGCACATGTTTGAGTCTGAAACACCGTTGACACTTTCGCCGATACAAGAGCGGCGTTTCTGAGAGGTGAGACAGCGACAGCACTGGCTCAGCTGCCCCTCTCCCACCGCCTCGGCTGTGTCTTGTCTCGCATGTTTGTCGGCGCTCTCCAGTTACATTGGCGCGTTTGCACTCCTTTTACACATGTTTGCCGGCCTGGTCGAACGCCACGTGGACACGACCCCGATAGCCATTATAACCGCGTCCTGGGGTAGAGGCCGCGGGAAGGTAATCAGCGGTGCCGACGGGACGCCGCCGCCCCCCCGCTCCACACCCCCCACTCTGATACACACCTAGCGGCGCCACGCTATAAATACTCTCCTAATAAAGGCCATATTGGAGGTTGTGCCGGCGGCAATGGGTCCGATAGTCGCATCGCCAGCGCCCCGGCCGCAGTGGCGTCGGCTCCGACGGCGGCCGCCGGCAGCGGCGCGGCGGTCTCACCGGCGCTCCGACTGGTGCTGCCATCTGGGTCGCCGCGCTCCAGCGGGACCCCGACTTGGGTGCGCCTGGTTCTTTAGTGAGATAACACGCGCCAACGCTGAGATAATGGTTTTTTGTCGTTGTTTTTCCGGGTATTGAAGCCCATCGAACGGCGTTGGTGTTTGACTGCAGGAGCAAGTGTGAACCCTGAACTGCATTGCATGTCCGTATTGGAAAAAGTTATAATACGTGGTCCGAGAATGCTTCAACCAAGGGTGCACCACGGCCAAGAAATTAAATCTAAACTGGAACTGTCCGAAGTGTCCCCGATACGCTGCTTCAGCTAACGAACGTACAATTTACGAGACCACCTATATGGTGTTTTCTTGTTTCTGGTAAAGTTTCATGCTTAGATTTCAAATATGAACTTCGACAAATTCTCTTTAACCCCTGCTTTGCCTCCATAACCATTTTCTGGAATCTCTGCAGGCATTCGGAACACATACTGCTACATTTTGCTTCGTGAATTTTGATAACTTTCGATAAAGCGTTTAACGGATAATGTAATGTTTTTCATTTGGTTGGTTATGAGGGAGCTGCAATGCTTGAAGCTCAAATATTGATTAAAGTTTGTGCAAATGCAGCTTTCAGTTGGTTATCGGCATCCAGCCAAGCTTCAACGGAAAAAGAATGGCATGCATCCAACCGGTAATCGCTACGTAGTAATGTGAGTAGCTGGGGATGGGTGGCTTAATGGATAGCGTCAAAATCTCCCAAGTCTTTGATCCCCGGTTCACGTTCCAGCGTAGCCTCTGAATAAGTCGATCTGATCCCCCAATTCCCGCCCAACAGGGTGAGAGTTGGTGACGCCATATAGCCTTGACAGTTGGTGCGTCGTTTAACTCCAACAATGATTAAACGTGAGTAGTTGTTGTGCTCTTTGCTTCATTCAACATTGCACAATGACTACGTGGAACGATTTCTGGTTGCAAAATCAATCCTTAAATAAGGAAAAAATAACAGGAATTAATAAGGAAAAATTATTATCGAGGACATCCGTCGTAACAAAAACCCACTCCGTCTCCACGGGAGGAGCCAGAATATTCCCTTAACAAACCTCTCATGTTGGTGCTAAAACTTGATCTGCCAAGCAGATGCACTAGCTAGTCTATTGACCTCTAGGATATCACGCGATGGCTCTGTATACCTATGTAAGCAGCAAGTGTAAGGGCCACGGAAACAATAGTGAATTGGTGTGCATATATGTTACAATGATGTTTAGGCAATTTCAAAAACTAAATTTATAAAAAACATTATATTGCACCACATAAACGCGTTCGTATTCACTTCATCAGTATGCAGCACAATACAATACAGTATTGTGCCATACTGATGAAGTGAATACAAACGCGTTTATGTGGTGCAATATAATGTTTTTATAAATTTAGTTTTGAAATTCCCTAAACATCATTGTAACTTATATTTGTCACTATGAACACAATAAATATATATATATATATATATATATATATATATATATATATATATATATTTATACCTACTGTTTGTCTCGTGGAAACACCCAGTGCGCAGCTTGACACTGGGTGCTGAGCCAGAGACATATTTACTGCCCGTCATACAACGACGTGTTTTGTATATTTAGGATGATGATGAGGTGAGAGCGACTGGAGATAGAGCATAATGAATATAACTCCCTCCGTTGCCCCCCAGGGCCAGCAAGCGAGGTGAAAACCTGTTGTTCACCAACCCCCGGGAGCAACGAAGGGAATGGTGATTTGTAGCCATGACATTTATTTAGCGCGCACGCACACACACACACATAAGTATGGTTAAAACGCACAACAGGAGATCAGCGTTTAAGTCCAGCGGCAGGCGCCGCACGAAACTCGTTAGATCAAACATGAGCACAGGCCGAGTAAAGTAACAAAGGAAAGTGACGGGAAGAAGGTAAAGGAAGTGTAAAGAGATGTAGGTACCGATGAGACAGTGAGACGGTGAGAGAGACGCAATACCGTGTCGGGCTGCGAGACTTACTCGTCTGGTTGTCGATCCAAATGATGTCGATGTCAGAAAAAAGAAAAAGTAAGGTCTATACTCATCTTTTTGGGCTCCCGAGGTTTCTATTCTGATAAGGTGATGATGAGATGCTAGTGACTGAAGATGAGAGCATGAAGTGAAGCATGAATTGATGTGTGTCAGGCGTGGGAGCACCACAATGACTTCGTAATTTCGTAATTTTGACAATGATTTCGTTACTTTGTAATTTCATTACGAAGTTGACGCGTTCGTAAAGTGTTCAGAGTTGATTTTGTCCGGCGCTGCTGCCAGCTCATGACCACCTGTCAGGGTAGTGTCAGCTCTGTTCAAATCACACGGATGGTACTGTTTCTGTGAACGACAACGGATGCCCGGGTAGTTCAACGTTTGGCCGTGAGATGTCACTCGAAACACCTTTTAACATTTTTGAAACTGCATTTTAAATCATACCGAGCTATGACCGATTGAAATGAAATTTCAGCACGGGGTGTGGATAAGCTGCTGAGACCGATGTTTACTGAAGTCCTCTTTAGTTTAGTGTGGGTTTTGTAACCAATGACGTTTAGCTTTTGGTAAGAATAAAAAAATCAAAATTTCCATAATCCTCATTATTTGACACTAATCAAAGCTTTTTCCCTGCAAATATGATAAGTACACTTTTGAAAACTATACCCACCAATAACCATTTATTTTTACCTTAAAAGGAATGCGACAGATTTGTTATAGCATTTGTTATCATTTGTTATCAATATTGTAATATATGAGATATATATATATATATATATATATATATATATATATATATATATATATATATATATATATATTTAAACTGAGATGGCTGTGTGAAAGAGCGTACCTAGAAACCTCTGTTTAATATTTTTGTCTCAAAACTACCGATTTTGAGAAGAGCAGCAGGTCTAATCTGGGCTATGCCGGAGACCTTATGGGGAATGCCGTGATTATGCGGAAAAAAACGGGAATACACGGAGAGCGGACCGAGGTTATAGAGCAAATGTCCCACACAATGTCCTCTGAAAACTTAAGGTCATGGTCATCCAAGATACCTACCTGTGACGTAACAATTTAATATTCCCAATAATTTACAATATATCGGGCACTATACACGCTTTTGTGCGGGAAATGAGGGTTTGAACTTAGAAAAACACATTGTGACCTTAACCTGTGGCCTTGGCCTTGACACTGAGTATCTTTAATTATGAAGTCATAGCATATCATACGTCATACTGAATAATGCCATCTGACTAGAACACTGGGGTCAATGATCCTGAGGGGTAGGTGGCTTGTGGATAGCACCCTTGTCTTCTAAGCCACCGGTCCCGGGTTCAAGTCCGGCGGAGCCTCTGAATAAGTCGATCTGATCCCCAAAATCCCTTCCAACAGGGTGAGGTTGGCGACGCCGTATAACCCTGGCAGTTGGTGCGTCGTTAAACCCCAACAATTATTAATTATTATTCAATGATCCTGAGCTGTGACCTTTGACCTTGACCTTCCTGTGAGATGACATTGACTTGTAATTCCGATTATATGACCTTATTACGGTAACACTCGATCTACAGTGCAGGCGAACTGGTGCGACCGCGTGATTGCGACGGTCTCAAAATATAGGTCTGACTTGGAAAGCCAATAAGTCAAAACATTTTGGCTGATTTTAAAAAATAATTTGACCAATCAACACGCTCATAAATTTTCTCAAATGTAGCCAGGCGAAGGATCCTCCGGTCAGCTTAGAAAATAAGTGGGGGCATCTTAGGACCCCACCGCTCCCTCACCTATTTTCAGGCCTCTTAGGATATGGCCTCTGTGGTCGCTGTTTCTTTTCGTTTTTAAGTTTTTTTAATCCTTTGATTGTCTCCGTGACTGACAGGGGTTAATTTTGGCCTCTTTTTGGTTTGTGTCGGATTTATGTGACCTCAGAGAAGAGCATGCCATAGCCAAGAAAGTTCAGACCTAATACGGTTCAAATTTCCCGACAAAGCCAGGTCAATCACACCATGATTATAAATCCGATGCAAGAATGGCCCCAGTCCAGAATCTTCGGCTATGCCATACTCTGGGAGTGCACCTGACACTTCTGTTGGGGGAGGAGTGGGGGTGGATGTAGATCTTGAAAACGTAGTGTTGAGGGGAAAATTGGGCAAAACCAGCGTTTTTGGAAGTTCTGAATAAGAGGGCATTGCCCGGATGGCCCGTGATCAGGATCGACCGGCATTGATCCCAACCTGAATAATCTGAGTTCAAATTCATATGCAGATCCCAACAACCCGCAATTATCAGGTTAATCCAGTTCAACCCAATCTAATCCAACCAACCCAACCCAATCCAAATCAGTCCAGTCAAATCAAATCCAACCCAATTCAATCCAATCCAATCCAATCCAATACAATCCAATCCTATGGATTGGTCAGATCGAATCGGCTCTCCATTGAATGGAGTTGATTTGGTCTAGAATATCTCGTTGAGTGGATATGTGAGTCAGATGGCAAAATCCCCACCGTCGGTGCTATATCTCGGAGGGCGGCAGCCGCCACTGTTGACCTCTTCTTTGTCGGGGTGTTTCAGGCTGTGGTGATCTCGGAGGCCGACAGCGGTCAGCCGTGCATGAGCTGTCACGAGAAGTGTCCTGGCTTCAACCATCACCCCTGGAGGTGAGTTGGCTGCCGCTCAGGATGACCTCTGAGCGAAGACCGCTGAGCCGCTCAGACTGACCGCTGAGCGGTGACCTCCGACCTCTGAGCCGCTCAGCACCCAGCACTCAGAACCCAGCCGCCAGCTAGCAGGCCTCTGCTTGCTGCTTTACATATGAAGCCTGTGACCCCAGCCAAATAATGTTCTTGAAAATTCAGCCTGCTTTGCGCCATTTTAACTGTTTTTCCTCACACGGTCTTATTCCTCCCACTCTTGATCACGCTACGCACTTCGAAAGTGGTTTGGGTCTATGCAAATATGGATATTGTTATCGATGAATCAAACCATAAAAACAGCCCCCTCCCACACACATTCTTTACTCGTTGACCCCCTTAGCTGGAACATGGTTCTGCTGTGCATCTGCAGCCTATTGCAGCGCCCGCGCCGGCCGTGGGCAGTCGTGTCACCCCTCTGGGTGGCAGGCCTGTTGTACACACTCAGTATGCAGCACAATACCAGACATCAGCATTACAGATTGCATCGATTAGCCGGGTCCCTTCTACAGATTTGTGCACCTGCAGTGACTGTTGCACTATGGAGTGGTAGAGCTGGAGCTTTAAGAACTGTGTTAGGGGCTGCCAAGGGATACACGGTGCCGTGAATCAAAGCGATCGCTACTTATAATACGCTACTGCGTGCCTAGAACTGCTGACAAGACTATGCAATTTTTTGCCTGCCAGTGTTTTTAAGTCCTCCCAGCTCTTCAACACGTCGACTGTCCATTTGGGCAAGTAAATTATACGATGGCTATGATGGAGAATGTACCGCACAGGGCTTGCTCATTTTTCTGCGGCTTAGTGGGCAAGAATGGTTTTGGTCTTCTTTTTTCTAAGCTGTGGCTTAGCTACTGCGCAGCGTTTCCGCTTGCACCGGAAATGTGTCTCCGGGCAATCGGGCCGTCTATCTGTATCCTTCCGCCTGCGCCGCAGCTGGGGCTCCGTGGCAGCACCATGGAAACAAGGCGGAGAGGGCTGGCAGGAGGCCCAGCACTCGGGCAGAAATGCACAGGTTTTCCCTGTGCTGGATAATGCATGTAATGTATTCGATCAATTTCAGAATTATAACTATTTTCTAGCACTATTAGTGGGGAATGTAAGTAAACGTATTTTGATGGGCAAAGTTTTTGACAAATCACCGCTTTTGAGAGATATTTACCCTCCACAAATGTTTGTGGAGGCAAAGAACCTGCATTAAACAGATTTTTTAATGAGTTTTTTGCTACATGATTTTGTCACAAATTAACTTACGGCGTCGAGGTGAAACCCTGAAGTTTACTTGTGTTTTCTGTTATGTGCTGTCTCACTTCAATCGTCGCTATCCGCTGAGGTTGTTATTTTCTTCAAGTCGCCTCTGCGCCTAGAAGGCGGGTGGCGTGGTCGGTGAGAGCTCGGGTTAGACTCAGCCCGTTCCACTCTGTATATTCTGCAAATGGCACCGCGCTTGAGCTCGGTGTTAGTCGGGGTTTGGCACCCTGCTCCAGTCCAAGACTTATCGCCCCCCTTCCGCCCCCTCGTGTCCTCAACGTCATATAACGTCGGCATCGGCGCTCCATTAAACCCAAAGTTAAAAGCGTCCATGTTTATTTAAGCAAGTTGTCTGTTAGGGTTTCGATAAAACGTATTTGTAGATAGCCAAAAAAAGAACAAACCTGAAAAATTAACAGATCAAAGTGGAATATCTACGTGATATTTTACCTTCCGATGCACCCTTGTTCATCAAAGATGTGCCAACGATAGTGGAAGATGTGTTCTTTATATCGTCTCCTGCTAGTTTGTTTCTAACTATATCAGTAAGGTGGTATCTTTTCGGATCTAAAACCACTAGGATAATAAGAAACAAGTCGGGAAGTACTTTCTTCGATATCAAATGCAAATCCAACTTAGCCAAATTAGCCTTGAAGCACACTCAGGGGATGATTCACTCGTGCGGATTTATGTTTTGTATTGGTTCAACTTAGCTACTGGTTCAGAAGATGGTGCATTACGTACAATACTGATGATGTGGTTGTGAAAATTTTGTAATAAGCCACGATACTAGCACATTTAAGGCGGGCGGTAACGCGAGGATCCCATGCCCTCCATAAATGCAAGCTAACTGCAATATGAGAGACGGTGTTCCAAAACCTTTCAACTCTGCAATACGACGACTTCCCGATGCAGTGCGCCGTTGTCAGGACCGCAGCTCTCTGTTGGGTAGACGGCAGGAAGTGGTGGTGCTCCGAACACCTGCGGCAGTTACTGCCTCTCCGCCGCCGCGGACCGCAGCTCTCTGTTGGGTAGACGGCAGGTAGTGGTGGTGCTCCGAACACCTGCGGCAGTTACTGCCTCCCGCCGCCGCGGACCGCAGCTCTCTGTCGGGTAGACGGCAGGAAGTGGTGGTGCTCCGAACACCTGCGGCAGTTACTGCCTCTCCGCCGCCGCGGACCGCAGCTCTCTGTCGGGGTAGACGGCAGGTAGTGGTGGTGCTCCGAGCACCTGCGGCAGTTACTGCCTCTCCGCCGCCGCGGACCGCAGCTCTCGTTGGGTAGACGGCAGGAAGTGGTGGTGCTCCGAACACCTGCGGCAGTTACTGCCTCTCCGCCGCCGCGGACCGCAGCTCTCTGTTGGGTAGACGGCAGGAAGTGGTGGTGCTCCGAACACCTGCGGCAGTTACTGCCTCCGCCGCCGCGGACCGCAGCTCTCTGTCGGGGTAGACGGCAGGTGTGGTGGTGCTCGAGCACCCGGCAGTTACGCCTCCACCGCCGCGGACCGCAGCTCTTTGGGTAGACGGCAGGAAGTGGTGGTGCCGAACACCTGCGGCAGTTACGCCTCGCCGCCGCGGACCGCAGCTCTGTTGGGTAGACGGCAGGAAGTGGTGGTGCTCGAACACCTGCGGCAGTTACTGCCTCTCCACCGCCGCGGACCGCAGCTCTCGTTGGGTAGACGGCAGGTAGTGGTGGTGCTCGAACACTGCGGCAGTTACTGCCTCCCGCCGCCGCGGACCGCAGCTCTCGTCGGGGTAGACGGCAGGTAGTGGTGGTGCTCGAGCACCTGCGGCAGTTACTGCCTCCGCCGCCGCGGACCGCAGCTCTCTGTTGGGTAGACGGCAGGAAGTGGTGGTGCTCCGAACACCTGCGGCAGTTACTGCCTCTCCACCGCCGCGGACCGCAGCTCTCTGTTGGGTAGACGGCAGGAAGTGGTGGTGCTCCGAACACCTGCGGCAGTTACTGCCTCTCCGCCGCCGCGGACCGCAGCTCTCTGTTGGGTAGACGGCAGGAAGTGGTGGTGCTCCGAACACCTGCGGCAGTTACTGCCTCTCCGCCGCCGCGGACCGCAGCTCTCTGTTGGGTAGACGGCAGGAAGTGGTGGTGCTCCGAACACCTGCGGCAGTTACTGACTCTCCGCCGCCGCTCCACCCACGTACCAGCTCCGGTGCAGTGTTTCTGTTTGATCTGCGCGCCTCCCTGGCATGTCGGACGGGTTTCAAACTTACGCTTTGTACGTGATCACAATGTTGTTTGTTACGATGAAATGGAGAACTTTCGCCAAAGGAAGACATTTCGCCTTCGCCTTCAACATGCAGATCTATCTCTCCTTATGAACATTCGGTTAAGCGTTGTAAATCCCCGCCGGTCGTCGTGAACTTTTCACCACGACCTCTCTAACAAAAAAGGATCCGACGAGCTACTCTCTCAAAAAGGTGACAGCTGTGGTACGAGATAATGTGTTTCTAAGATCATGTGTGATGTGAAGTAGTTGCCCTTTCTGGCTAATCGCAGGCTTGATCTGTTCTTGCTCGTAAAACTGCGTCAGACGCTTCTCTGTCGTCAGGTAGAAATGAGCTGTATATGCAGTTGTGGGAAGTCTCGGATGTGAAGACGGTCGGCATGGTGGTGGAGTCGTGGAGACCTACGCCACGGCCAGTGAGCGCACCAAAATGCGCAGTGCGGCGGCGCGTGCGCGCGCTGCCGCGGCGGGCGACCCATCGCCCGCACGCTATTTTTGCCGCGCCCACTTGGCAGCACGTGGCAGAAACTAGTCCTAGGTTAGCTGGGATTGCCGGCGGAGTCAGTGTCTGAGACTGGGTCAGGGTAGGAGGAAGCTGGAGACCGCTGAGTAGCGGAGGGTGGAATGCCTGAGGCTGGCAGGAAGCTGAAAACTTGGAGAAGAGGACTGTCATCACAAGCGCTCGACGAAAGAATGCAATATCTTCTTCACTTGCAGCGTTTTTCCGAAATATTTACGTGGGGAGGGGGTGAGGGTACCACTACTGGCGGCGTTTGGGGTATGTAGGATAAATGTGCTCAATAAAATCTCAACTTTGGTCGTAGATTACAAATATAAGAGTCGTTGGTGTAGCGTGTCGGTAGAATTGAGGCAAGTGGCTACCTTTGAAGATTTGGAGCGCTGACCTCCGTAGAAATCAAATGCAGGAGTCATCGAGATTAATGGTCATATTGTGTCAAATTATCCAAGCTCTTCATAGCAGCAACTTGAAAATCATTGCTTCGCACTATTATTGCTATGCGTATGCATCCAGGCACGAACAAGACCAGAATCACACTTTGGGAGGAGCATTCTGGCACTGCGGGCCCCCGAGCGATGGGACAGCGGTGGGTACGATGCTCCCCCAGTGATAAGGATTGTTCTCAATGGCTCTAGCCCGAAGGTATAAAGTAGCTCTCAGTGACTTTGATGGGCCTCCTCTGGCTAATTTTAGGTGCACACCTATTACATTACTGCACACTGACATTATTACTGCTTAGTGCATGCCTATTACAACCGCATACACCATATGCTGCATGTCTACTGCAACTACATACACCGCTTGCAGAGCTGCTCTTACCTACTGCATCAGAGCTGCTCGTTCGGATGGTGGGTCCGGGGTCTCTGTGACAAGTCCATTGATGACTTTAATGAGACTCTGACTCGAAAAACTGAACTTGCGACAACTTGGGCAAAAATTAAAAAAGAGCACTCAACCGTCCCGCCCAAGGGTGCGGGATCCCCTGCCCACATCCTCTCTTATTTCATGGAGAGCTTCTCCACAGTGGAACTGCATGCGGTCAAACCAGGGACGTAGCCAAGGGGGCGACAGGGACAGCTGCCCCCCCCCCCTGAGGGCCCGAAGGTCCCTCCTGATGACACGATTCTGTAACAAGCAGGGCAATTTTTACCCATCAGGGCTCTTTTGGCGCTGTCGCAGGGGCCCTTTTCGGGGCGCCGCCCTCCCCCCCTGAGCGAAATCCTGGCTACGCCCCTGGGTCAAACATAGGATGAAATATAAGATCTGTTCAAAACCGGGCTATGTAGGTAATGTTGGGTCACACTGGTTGCTACGGGTCTCCTCTGTAGACTCTTTTGGGCCTCAGCAGGTGTCCATGGAGAGGGCCCTTCAGTAGATATTGTTGGTTTGTATATGTCGGCAGCCGGCTGCTGGCATGACCCTACGGCGAACCCCTCGGGTCCTTGCCGATTATTTCAGGGTGGATCTGGACTCTGTAAGACCACTACTGGCTACGTTCTGGATTGGAGGGAACAGGAACAGGTAACAAGAGCTAGGGGTCTGGAAACCTGCCCAATTTTCCTGGGAATATTTTCAATTTTTAGGGGAATTGGAAAATGTTCAAAGTTTGTGAAGTGGATGAATGAAACGTGATGGGAGTTCTTTTTTGTACGGCAATGGCTCAGAGATTTTGGTTTAGTTTTTTTACTGAAGCCCCTGCGTCCTCATTGATTCGGCCGGTTGCGACGCCTCATGAAAAGTTCAGTATAATTTTGGCTGATTCCAAAGCCTGGTGGCAATATGGATATTTTCGTTTTTTTCATTTTCCACATTTTGTGTTGTGCTGTGCTGCTCTGATCCCTTTTCCCTTTCACACCACTAAGTGCGTCAATATTTTTTAGATGGCTTTTTCAGGTATGAGATAAATAAGAAGCTTATTTGCTATGACACGTTTACATACAACTATAGATTCTTGCTGCTGTAAAATAAGTTAACTGTTAAAAACAACAATAGAAACTTGCTGTAACAGCTTCGATTGTTTTTTCTCTCTCTCTCTCTCTTGCTCTCTTGCTCTCTCTCTCTCTCTCTCTCTCTCTCTCTCTCTCTCTCTCTCTCTCTCTCTCTCTCTCTCTCTCTCTCTCTCTCTCTCTCTCTCTCTCTCTCTCTCTCTCTCTCTCTCTCTCTCTCTCTCTCTCTCTCTCTCTCTCTCTCTCTCTCTCTCTCTCTCTCTCTCTCTCTCTCTCTCTCTCTCTCTCTCTGTCTCTCTCTCTCTCTCTCTCTCTGTCTCTCTCTCTCTGTCTCTCTGTCTCTCTGTCTCTCTGTCTCTCTGTCTCTCTGTCTCTCTGTCTCTCTGTCTCTCTGTCTCTCTGTCTCTCTGTCTCTCTCTCTCTCTCTCTCTCTCTCTCTCTCTCTCTCTCTCTCTCTCTCTCTCTCTCTCTCTCTCTCTCTCTCTCTCTGTCTCTCTGTCTCTCTCTCTCTCTCTCTCTCTCTCTCTCTCTCTCTCTCTCTCTCTCTCTCTCTCTCTCTCTCTCTCTCTCTCTCTCTCTCTCTCTCTCTCTCTCTCTCTCTCTCTCTCTCTCTCTCTCTCTCTCTCTCTCTCTCTCTCTCTCTCTCTCTCTCTCTCTCTCTCTCTCTCTCTCTCTCTCTCTCTCTCTCTCTCTCTCTCTCTCTCTCTCTCTCTCTCTCTCTCTCTCTCTCTCTCTCTCTCTCTCTCTCTCTCTCTCTCTCTCTCTCTCTCTCTCTCTCTCTCTCTCTCTCTCTCTCTCTCTCTCTCTCTCTCTCTCTCTCTCTCTCTCTCTCTCTCTCTCTCTCTCTCTCTCTCTCTCTCTCTCTCTCTCTCTCTCTCTCTCTCTCTCTCTCTCTCTCTCTCTCTCTCTCTCTCTCTCTCTCTCTCTCTCTCTCTCTCTCTCTCTCTCTCTCTCTCTCTCTCTCTCTCTCTCTCTCTCTCTCTCTCTCTCTCTCTGTCTCTGTCTCTGTCTCTCTCTCTGTCTCTCTGTCTCTCTGTCTCTCTGTCTCTCTGTCTCTCTGTCTCTCTGTCTCTCTGTCTCTCTGTCTCTCTGTCTCTCTGTCTCTCTGTCTCTCTGTCTCTCTGTCTCTCTGTCTCTGTCTCTCTGTCTCTCTGTCTCTCTGTCTCTCTCTCTCTCTCTCTCTCTCTCTCTCTCTCTCTCTCTCTCTCTCTCTCTCTCTCTCTCTCTCTCTCTCTCTCTCTCTCTCTCTCTCTCTCTCTCTCTCTCTCTCTCTCTCTCTCTCTCTCTCTCTCTCTCTCTCTCTCTCTCTCTCTCTCTCTCTCTCTCTCTCTCTCTCTCTCTCTCTCTCTCTCTCTCTCTCTCTCTCTCTCTCTCTCTCTCTCTCTCTCTCTCTCTCTCTCTCTGTCTCTCTCTCTGTCTCTCTCTCTCTCTCTCTCTCTCTCTGTCTCTCTCTCTGTCTCTCTGTCTCTCTGTCTCTCTGTCTCTCTGTCTCTCTGTCTCTCTGTCTCTCTGTCTCTCTGTCTGTCTCTCTCTGTCTCTCTCTGTCTCTCTGTCTCTCTGTCTCTCTCTGTCTCTCTCTCTCTCTCTCTCTCTCTCTCTCTCTCTCTCTCTCTCTCTCTCTCTCTCTCTCTCTCTCTCTCTCTCTCTCTCTCTCTCTCTCTCTCTCTCTCTCTCTCTCTCTCTCTCTTTCTCTCTCGTGTTGTCTATTTGCAGCTAGGAGTTGATTCAATCTTTTTATTGGCCCCTAAATTTCTGAAGAAAAGAAACATAATTGGGTTCGTGATTAAATTTTTAACATTTGCGTGGAAGTTATCTCATTCTTTATACCAATTATTCGCCATACATCAAGACAGTTGCAGAGAAAAAAGCAATCAAGTTAGAGGTTGTTTTATATTATTGTTCTTGCGACCGGGCGGTGCCTTCAAATCACTGCTAATTTTCGAGCGCATTCCTGCCAGCCTCTGGTTGTAACCCACCATTTTGTAACATCACTACGGAGCAAGAAAATCCCTTTACATATCTTCAACATTATAAAAGAATTCCTATATGGATCGAAATTTGAACTGTTTTGGACTTGGTGCTGTACCTCGTACTTCACTATGTTCTCGGTAGCAGGGGTTTCTTTGTAAAATGTACGAAGACAGTTATCAATAGCAAATTTTGATTTTATTTCCTGAACAGAAATCAACTCGCGTAGATTTCAGTCTCTATCTTCAATCACCATCAGTACACAGCCAGCAGAATTAGCCAGCCATCAGATTAAGAGATTGCAGCCAAGTGAAAGACGCTATGATTAAGATCGAACTTTCGTGTCGTCAGACCTGAGGGCTGTGTCCAATCCACGCCTGCCAACCCCGGTGGGCGGAGCTCTGGGCAGCCGCTTACCGCCGACGATTAATTTGTCAGCGTCTCTCGTCTATGACGTCATTGCTCATACTGTGACGTCACGAAACGTCGGGGGTGCTGACTGACGACGGAAGGGGAAAATCACGTCATCCGTTTATCATCAGCTGTTTTTTGGTGATATGGCGTGACAATTGGAGAGTCCTGCTAGGGTGAGTTCACCAGATTATAGTTCAAGGAGGTCTGCACCACGATTTTGAAGTTGATATCGGAAACAGTCCCACGCAATTAACTTCTGACACCGTGCTGAGTTTTTGTTTGGCGGGTATTAGCGCCCATCCTTTATAACTATAATTTTTCGTCTTGGGAAGTAGTCGCTAGTGAACTAATATTTACATAAGAGTTTTCGGTTCTCGCGGTGCAGGTGTTCGGGTCCGTCTGGAGGTGATACTTCAATATTTATATTTTCAATTGCAAATTTCAACTCAGAAAATACAATTTTTTCATTGTAACGCAAACTTTTTCTTTGCACTTGTGTCCCAAGACTACTCTGGGCCGAAAGCATGGCCAAAAACTCGTTCGGAGTGAAGGTGGCAGAGTATTCTGCAGTCTTTTTTGGCCATTAAAGGGGATACTGACTTCTGACACGGGTGAGCTACCCCCCCTCCTCCCGCGTGAACAGACACGCGACGTTAACACTTGACGTCTCTGCTGGCGCAGCACTCTGCGCACCGTCAAATCGGCGTCTCCATTATGGGGTCTGGTATCTGTTCCTTCCAGATTTGCGTTTCAACCTTTTCATATACGGCCAACATGCTTGGCAAACAGCAGCATGCAGCCAGAATAGAAGCAAAGACTAATCACCGGCTCGAAGTGAGACAGTGTTCTGTGTCTCATTTCAGAGTTCAGTTGTATTTCACGGGTAATTTGGAGCCCTATAGCCGTGGAAGGGGGACTGTGTCTGGCCAGTGTAGCCCCCGCCGGCCGCGACACAGCATTGACACGCCTGGCGCCGCGCCGGGCCCGCGCCCAGATTGCCGCGCGACCCTGTGTCGGCGGCGACGCTGGCGCGGCGCGCCAATTATCGGCGCGCGTGCGTCTGTCGGAGTATGCTGCAGCTGCCGAAGTGGCGACAGCCCAGCTGAGCTGGCATCTCGGCCGCGGCCGGCCGGCAAACAGCGCCGGGAAAACAGCTTCGCCCCGTAGAGAAAAACAGCGGCTGAATCACCGCTGCATCTGTCGGCTTTGTACGCACGGAGAGTCGTGATCGACGCATTTACCTGTGGCAGACTGAGATGTTGTCGCGCGGATTAAAAGACTGTCAGAAATTTGGGAGAGATAAGCCATCTCTGTGGGATGTTTCCTGTTTCTCACATCAATAGGGCTTATGTCGCCGCTCTGCGATCTGACTCGCGATTACAGACAGGTCGTGGGACTGAGGGCTTGGGATCTCGTTCCTGTAGGCCACTTGAATAGCGCTGATACGTAGAACGATGTGGACTTTTACGCACCTGTCGCGGCATCAAAGTAGTGTGAGATTGAGCTCAGGACGTCACCGAGGTCCCCAGAGTCCGCGGAAAGACCAGGCTTGACCATGAATCGTCTCAGGCATCGCGAGTAACGTCCGACAGTCAGAATGATTGGGTTTATTGCTGTATTTTTATTTAGCACAGCTATATCATTCTTATTTAAAAATTGAGCTAGAAAATGGATTATTCGGGCCCCAACATACTTGTCTTTTGAACTGGGCGGGGATATCAGTTTGCCTGCATCTGCATTCCAAGCTCTGGAGGCCGCGCCGATGCCGCCTAAGCTGTTTGAATGCCTGCCATATGGCCACATTCACCTTTCACGCGGGCCAGTCGCAAACCTCGAGCAGCCAGTGCCAATGTATGTAAGTATGTAAATGTATGTATGTAAAGCATGTTTTCAAAATTGTGTATTATAGTATTACTTTCTGGCGATGTGTTACGGAAAATGTGTCCTGCAGGCTAATGGCAATGTCCAGATCGCGGACAAGTGTAACAACTGCGATGTAAAATTTCGTTCATTTTCCACGGCTTGAAAAATGTTTCAATAAATATGTGTTAGCATCTTATACATGCTTGGCATGGTTTTTTGAGTGGGCGCCCGGTACATTAGCCAACGCATCGCATCACCACACAGCTATTTAATGTGCCCCAGGACGGTTCAGGTGCGGTCATTTACTAAGCATATTAACATCCCTTTTGCGTATATTTTCAATATCTTATGTTTAAATATCAGCAGCCATATGAAGCGCCAACGGGGGCAGAGTGCGAACTACCCTCATCCCTGAAATGATCAATTTTAACACCCGTACGACGCCATAGGACCCAGGCAGTTGGTGCATCGATAAGCCCCAATAAAGATCGTAACACCCGTAGTGGAGAGGAGTCTGGTACTAACGTGCACTGAAGGGGGGCCTGGTATGCGCCTCCTCCTGAGATCTCAAAAATAAAGTAACGTGGAAAAGCACCCGTTTGGGAGGGGGTGTGGGGCTATGGTAATCTACATTAGAGTCTACTTTTATTAACCTAGTTGAATATCTTCAAGGCTAAACGGGGTCATAAATGTCAAATCTTGACCGTGCTGGGTATCTATTGGGAGATGCCGTATTTCTGTGGGACAGAGTTGATGGTATACCAAAAGTGGACAAAGTTCATAGAGGGGAGGTACCAATTAACTTTCCTGAAATTTTAGTGCCAAGGTCATCCAAGGCTGTTGACCTATGACGTCAGACTATGGTATATTCCATATAATGTACACTATAACTAGCACTATCGCAACCGTTGGGCGGGAAAGGTTTATTGACTTTGACCCATAACGTTTGATCTTGACCCCTGGCCTGGACCTTAACATTGAGTTACTTTAACTATGCCGTCATAGTATAATACGTCATACTGGGAAACGGCATTTAACCGGAAGCACTGGGGCCAATGACCTTGAAAATGCTAGTATGAACCTGAAATATGACCTTTAAACGTGACCTTGACCTTCGTGTGAGTTTACCTTGACACATAATTTCGCCTATATGGCGTAATGACTCCTCCACTGGATCTCCAATGCAGGCGAACTGGTGCAACAGCGCAATCGTGGCCATTTCAAAGTAAAGATATTACTTAAGAAGATATTACTTTGAAAGTCTACAAGTTATAACATTTTGTAACGATTTTCACATTTTTACCAATCGACGCGCCGTTGAATTCTCTCAAAGGTGGTCAATAAGCGTTTTTCGGCTACCAGCAGTCCTCTGGCCACCTTGGAAAAATAGGCGAGGAGCGTCTGAGGCCCTCCAGTCCGCGTGTTAACACTAAACCTATGGCGTTGACTGGAACGAAACGGGTTGAAAAGCCCATGTTGCGGCCCTCCCCTGGACCCCTGGCATTCCCGCGCCAGTGATGTCAGCCTATGTCAAAAAGGTAGGTGAGTGGAATGCAAGCATATCGTAGAGGGAAGGTGCAATGCATCCTCCCAGTGGATGCATCTTTATGAACTTGAAAGAAGTTAGCATTCGTTATTTTTGTTTTCCACCTGACATTTAGTAATCGTGCATACGTCCCACACTGTTTGCAGGTTAATGGGTGACGCCCCATCTTCGCATTTCCCCATGATCGCCCCACCCCTTATCTTGTTTGCCAGTATAGACTGCATCCCCTCAGCTAAGAACAAATCCGTAGTGAGGTCCCTACCCAGCAGCTTGTTCCAGCCAAACTTTTTATGCAATCACACCTTCTATGCAACACTTCTATGAAATCCCCCCAATTACACTTGCTATACAACAGAGACCTCATTCAGGAGGCCGGGCCCCACTGCTGACTGACCCTTAGACTCGCCTCTGCTCCCACATTGTGGTGAGCCCAAGCCGAGGCGACCTAAAACCGCAATAAACACATTCGGCACGCCCTGCACCACTGCGGGTCCCCTCTGAGGCCGTTACACGTCGGCGTCGTCGGCGGCTGCTTGCGGTGGGTCGGATGCGACGGCCGTGTCGCGCCGCGGGGGCTGCCGGCAGGTGTCAGCTCGGTCGCAGCTGGCCGCCGCAGTCAGCTGCTCGCCAGTCCCTCTGGTGTTGGGCGGCAGCACCGGTGGCGTCGCGTCGCTGGCGTTGACGGTGTGGGTTTGACGCGCCAGCAGGGCAGAGGGCGGTGCGGACGGTGCCGGTGCCAGCGCCGCTGTCGCCCACGAGGCCCAGATTCGCGCCTACCTACGCCAATTTGGCAGTGCCCGCCGGCGGCACTGAATGGGACTCTGGTGCCTCGTCCCCAACCGGGCATCGTCACAGCGGACGGCCTAACGCTGCCGACTACTGCTGCTGCTGCTGCTGCTGCGGCGCGCGATACCGCCTCCGGCTACACACCGCCTTATTCTGCGGCATTATGAATCCATCGGCGGAGCGCCTTGTCGAATGACGCCAGCGTGAAAGCGCGCGCGTGGAGCGTAGCCGGTGCGGTGGAGGGTCCGGCGGGGCCGGCGACCACAGCGGAAGGTCGAGTGTTAGAGCGCCGCGTACACAACTGGCTTTGGTGTTAGTGTGAGCTTCCGCGCTCTCTGGGCGTAGACGACAAGGAAACGTGGTTAGGAGAAGAGAAGACGATTGACAAGCAAGGAGATAGTCGCCAGCCGTACTTGTGTGCACTGTGAACGAATCAGGCACAGTGTGTTTCGTACAAGCACGCAGTGAGGTGTGTGGAAGTGAATACCCTCCGAGGCCCTGGAGGAGGTCAGTGAATGTGCAGATGGTTACGGTAACAACAGGTATATTCTGCGAGTGTCTGAAACGGCGCAGTGTCCAGCGGTGATTGAACCCACAGCGATGTGTGACCTCTAACAGATGAGTGAAACGCCCCGGTGGGATACCTTCCTCACGTTTTGGGTGGTGAATCGTGACGGCGCACCCCCGCACAACGTGTGAGTCATAGCTCATCACCGTTAGCTAATTTTTGCCTGGAAAAAACAAAAAGGCTGAGTGTGAACCGGTCAGAAGTGACCGAGCCGACACCACGTTGGTTCTCGGTCGCGGTTGTGTATCGGCGGTGGTTGCAGACCGCCGTGAAGGTGCCGATTTGAGGAGAGAGTGCAGCGGTGCCGACGGTCTCGCCCCCGCCAGTGGTCTGAGGCGGCCTGGGGCAGACGGCGGCCCTGTGGCCACCCCGCCGATGGGCGAGGTCCGGGCGCCGCCAGTCAGGAACACCATGGTCAACTCCACCACACGGTGAGCTCAGCAGATACGCTGGTGCCCCGACAGTCCCATAGGCCTCCCAGTTCAATGATGCGTTACTTCTCCAACCAAACTGAAATTAACTGCACTCCTGAAGAGGTCATAGTCCCAATAATTGAAAATAACCTTAACACGCACATTGACGGGGGGACGGATACCAGTCCCCCCTCAGATTTTTCGGAAATAACATAAAAAACAGCGGCGCGTAGCGCCGCCAGACTTGGCGTACCTTTTCTCTCATCATTGTTACAAGTTTTGTCAAAATTTTAGGTTAGGTTATCTAAGGTCACCTGACCTCAAAGAAGTTTAAGGTAACATAAGTCGGAACAGGGTAAACTTATCTGATTAAAACTCATATCACATAATTGGCCCACCGAGTTCTCTAAAATATGTTCGGGTATTTTTTATATCGATGACCTTAGGTCAGGTACGAGCCATGACCTCTCGGGAAAAATGGTTTTTAAATTACTTAGTAACGGATAGTGATAGAGCGTTTATTTTAATTGCATTAGATTCGCCATGTCTTTGCGGTTCTAAGGATATTAGTTTTGTCTTATTTGACCTTGACCTGACCTTAGGCCAGGTCAAATCCTTGATTTTACCTAGCAAGGTCATATCATATATCATTCGATTTGGCTTGCTGCGAGGATTCCAATGGTTTAATTTTTTGCTCCATCTTTACGTGTTCAGATGTAATGACCGAAAACCCTCATTTACATGCTATCCCTAAGACGGCATGTTTTGACCTCTAGTGACCCAAAATGTGGCCTGACAAAAACTGGTTCAAATACTTTCGATAAAGAAGTGGTTGGGCTACCCAACGTATCTTTACCGTTTTTCGCTACTTAGCGTGGTTCTCGAGATCTTAAGGGGGTGGGTACCCGCCCCCCCGTCAAAGCGAAGGTGGCTCAGACCCCCCGTCAATGCGCGTGTTAATGTGACGCCATCCACGTAAAATATGCCCTTTCGTCTACATACGTGGCGCCTATCAGTCGCGTGTACGTGTGTTAGATAGTCTTTAGCGTCAGAGTTGCCACCCCAGTTGAGGAAGAAATTACTAGACGAGTGAAATCGAATTGTTTAATACAGAACGCCCGCGGGCGTCATTCATTCCTTCCGAACAGATGCACCCGCCTGAACTGTAAGCGCCAGTTATGTCCAGCGATAAGAAGACTTCTTGAGTCGCGACTCAGAGTCGGAGTCGACTCTGAGTCGACTCAAATTTTCTTTGAGTCAGAGTTGAGTCGACTCACTTCCAGATTTAGGGTGAGTCTGAGTCGGCTCAACTGTTCGACCATTTGAGTCGAGTCAGAATCAGGTCAGTCTCTAAGCTGTGAGTCGGGAGTTGAGTCGACTCAGCACTCCCTTTTTTAAGATATGTGATCACATGGCTGACATTTTAGAAATTTTCACAACTAGTTTTGAAGGATTTAATATTAAAATTTGCCAATAACAGGTAACTTATTACTTTTATATCCACACTACACCCATCTCGGGATCAGTCATGAACAACAAATAAGTTGTGTAAAATATACAGTTTTAAAAGCACACATATTTCCTATTTATTTTCCATTTAATATTAGCAATAGCATGCAAAATCATACAGTCAAATGCAATTTGGCACACATTCAGACTGAGGGGGCACACCATAAAAAGTCCTAAGCTGATAACCATGCAATAATTCACTCTTAGGAAGCCACATCCTTATTTTCCATTTACTTATTTTCGTTGACTGAAAACAGTACAAAAACTAAGTAATATAAACGCCAGATAGAGGGTACCAAAAATCTTGTTTTGCACATAAACCTTGAAATGGGTCAAAACGGAAACTAAGAGCTTCAATTACCTGCTTTTTTAAAGTAGTTTCTTGATTTGTCGTGGTTTGAGGACATCCCCTGGTAGATAACATAAACACCGACGACACAGCACTGTACCTACTGTTCTCTGTATGCGGAAAGTAAAACTCAATCCTATCTCTGGCATTCCCTACACATGAAGTCTCTCACAAACCACCACTATTTAAATTATGTTGATTATTATTTACCTATTTTGCACCCACTGCACAACATACCACTGCAGTGCAACCCCCCCTCCTGCACCCCACGCGCGCCACGCTAGTCACAAAACCATCATTGTGCGCCACAATATATTAGCTTTGCTTTACTTTGTAGCCTGAAGGCGAAATCACTTTCCCGGGACTGCAGATTATCTGAGGTTTTTAAGTCACGTGACTTTTGAAATGCTATTTATTGTCAAATTTTGTGTCATCGAAGGTTAGGTTCGCGTAATGTCTTCAGTGCGCAATTTTTAGTATTTACCACAGCTTTTTCGGGAGGACGACGCCAGCGTTCATTGTTTTGTGTTTGATTGATTGAGGTAGTGCACAGGTTCGGTTCGACACGCGGCTTAGTATTTATTTCTAAGCTTAATTTGTCACAGGATTGTTCAGAATGCACTGGGGCAGGAATTGCCCCTCAAAATGTCAAATTTTAAAATATTGAGTCCTGTTCTTTGTGTTTGAAACCTCGCTTATTGCCTTAATTATGACTTTACCCATGAAGGACATACCTTCAAAATGGAAAACCCTCAGGCCCTTCATCTCACTTGCATGTTCGCATTTAGCACCTATCTTTATTCCTATGCAGACGTAATTTTTGTCATGAATTAATGCTTTGCAGTTGGCATTTCATTGAAAGAAATGTGCAGTTATTAAAGAGTTAATCCCAAGAAGAAATGTACTGGAATTTGTGTACTATTAAAGGAATTGTGCATTTTTGTGTACATACTTGGCCACCATTCTGAGTCGGAGTCGACTCTGACTCAATGTTTATTTGAGTCAGAGTTGAGTCGGCCCACTTCTGAATCTGGGTTGAGTCGACTCGGCTCACCATTTTCAACACAGTGAGTCGAGTCGGAATCAGAGTCAGCCTTTAAGCTGGGAGTCAGAGTTGAGTCGACTAAAAAAAATTGGGTCATCATCAAGTCTGGCGGTAAGCTTGAGTTCTCCTATCCAATGCTGAAATAAAGGGAGCTCCCTATACTAACATGCCTGTACTAGGACTCACTCCAAAAATAGGATTTCAGTCTTTAACCTTCGCCCGTTTCTTTTTAGCCCCCGCCCCCTCGGGTTTTTCCGAAGTGACCAAAAAACGGTGGCGCGCAGCGCCGCCAAACTTAGTCTAGCTGTTCCTTCATCATTTTTACATCTTTCATAAAAATGTTAGCTCAAGATGATATCAAGTCAGGTCACCAGGCCAATGAGTGACCTTACCTAAAAAATGTTTAGGACTGTATAACTAAAAGGAGGATTAATCGATCAGGTAGAAACTCAGACCACATATTGGGCCCACCAGGAGTTCCAACGTATGTTCTGGGATTTTTCATATTAGCGGCCTAAGGTCATGTGCAGAGCATGACCTCCCCATGGTAAATACATGTGGAAAATCACGAAATGAGCTTTTTAAGTAATTATGAATGGAATCAACTCCAAACATCGGTCACGGCCTGCTCTCAGCCCATTTCTGAATTTGATACAAAACATTTTGACTTGTGACCTACGAAAGGTCATCTTAGGTCAAATAAGCTTTTTTTGTGTTTTGCTCTATAAATTTTGAATAAACAAAAATAAAACTTTTATTTTGTCACCAAAGTGTTTGTATGGTCACTGCAAGTCAAACTATATACATTATGACTATACCAGGTCAAGTTAGGTCAGACCGTTGACCTGTGTCAGATCAAATTTTAAATTTGACCTGGCATAGCAATATTATATATCATTCGATTTTTATTGACGAGAGGATTGCAATGGTACATCAACTATGGCTGCATCGTGCTTGGTTTGGAAGTTACTAGCGAAAAAGGAAGCGCCTTTATGCATAGGTGGCTATGGACATTTCCAAGAATATTCCCAATATTTACTAATCTGCAGCTCCCTAGGCTTCGACCTGACCCGAAAATAATTTTCGCTGTAATGAAAGAACAACTCAAGAGCTTTCGAATAGTGTTCAAAAAATTGTTCTAGCTATCATAGTTTCTGAGATATCTGAGGTTTTCTTAGTACACCTCATATTAGCGATTTTGACCTATTTTGACATCGGGTGACCTCGATATTGACCTGACCTTAAAAAGGAGTGAAGTATTTTCGATATCATTTTTGAACAGCTTTCGATTGCCGTTTTGCGCCTTTTTCTAGCTCTTTTAGTTTTTGAGATCGTGGGGGTCTTTGTTAGCGTCCCCCCATCAGGGCGAAGATGGCTCGTTCCTGCCACCGGGGCAAGGGTTAATGGTCCATTGGGTCTCAAGAGGGGGAATTTTAGGTTTTGTTAACATGAAAATACTCTGACATGAATGCCAGCAAAATTCCTTCATTGTCATTAACTAACTGGACGTTTCTGTTTCAAGATCTTGAAATCCATCCATCCAAGATCTTGCCATCTATGGCAAGTGAAGGTTGACTGAAAGTCTATTAAACGTTTATTCTTCATACCTAGTAAAATTTTGGCAAAATTTTATTGTAAGTCTCGCCGTATTAAGTAATCGCATTATTTTCAGATAATTTACGTGTAACACATGATCAAAATCGAGAGGAAATTAATTCGTAAAGAATTGATTTGAATCGCAGAGTTATAACCTCACCAAAAGCGTTAGTACGTCCAAGGCGAGCCGTGCCGGGTCTTATATGTATATTTTCCGATTAAGTTAGGCCTCGGGGGCGCGTTTCGCCCGTTCCGTAAACTTTTTTTACTGTCTTACCTCTCTCAGGTGGTTTGTACCCCACTAGTGAATGGGGTACTGTCAGATTCTCCGTAGGGGAGGGGCACCATTACCGAAGGCAGTAAACATATTTTTTACCGTCTTACATTTCTCAGGTGGCTTGTACCCCACTAGTGAATGGGGTACAGTCAGATTCTCCGTAGGGGAGGGGCACCATTACCGAAGGCAGGGGAGAGAAAGGTACTTCAGTGAGTACCAAAACAATGTGCCGGATATCAGTTAATATTCATTTCGGGCACATCTAACGATACTGTCTCAGAAACAAACTATTTAAAAGTTGATCTAGCATACAAATGAATCATAACAGTTGCATTATTTCCAATAATGAGGATGCAAACTAAATGATAAGAAGAATGGACAAAGTTAACTCTTCTATGAACGTCAGTTGTGTCTCTGAAGATCGGGGAAGGTGAAAAAGCACTCAGTCAAACTTTGAGTTGTGCCTAGATACAATTTATACTAACCGGGACGTCAACTGGACACAGGAAACCAACGATCGCTATATGGCAGAAACTCACGCTGCCTTAGGACCAGGCTTCCGGCCTCCATTTAGGAGCCTTGGCTGGCTGCCCCGGCTGACCGTAGGGCACACACGGTATCTCCAGGAGGAAGACACGGCTCCTGCCAGATCAGATGGTGTGGCTCCCTTCAGGTGGTCTGCCCGGTAACAAGGTGCCCCAGCTGACCGCAAAGGGCGCGCAAATGGGGCAGCGCGAACCACAGCTGCCACTAGATTGAATAGAGCTCACTCTGGCCCCATCGATGGTAACTAGTTCTTCTACACCTTTGATGGGGCTACGACGAGAAACATTCTTAAATATAGGTTAAGGCAGCAAGCAAATGAAAAAAAAACAATAGCGGGTAGTGGTGCAGTCAACTAACATAATGAAACTAACACTGTTCTTTTTGCATGCAATTGGACAAGACTGGTTTACGACCGCACGGGTATGGAAGGGTACTTCTGCCTACCTATTTTAAAGGGTAGTGTTAAAAAACCCTATCAGCTGAAGTCCAGTGTGTCACTGTGGAAGTGTGTTAGTGTTTTGATAACGGTTTCAAGAATGGTGACTCTGCCTTATCTGTTGGCCTCAGGACCCCGAAATTCCTCCAGAAATAATTTTGAGGGTTTCAAGAATGGTTTTGAGGTACACTTTAAGGGCTTAGGGATCCACATTCGCATGCACAGAAACAGGATGTTTCAAGTGGTTATTGGGGCATTCCAGGACAAAACGACCAAAAATATTCAATTTGACACCACCATGTCTAGAAAAACGAAACTTGTCTCGGGGTAGTTTTGGCCAGAAACACGCCTGGAGAATCTTAGCCCCCCGACCAACGGTGACCGAGTTAAGCCCGAGGCATTTTCGGGAGGTCACGTTGTAGACTCATCTTGATGCTTCATAACTCAACAACGCATCACCTGATTAACAAGTTTTGTATATCATTGAACTCGTCTGAATTATAGTTTATTTTGAAAAACGAAAATGTTAAAATTGGAAAATTTGGACTTTTAATTTGTTTGACCTTTTCCTTTTGACCTAGCTTGACCTTTCCCAGTTGAAATTGCCCTTTAGACACCTCAAAAATGTTTCTTCATAAAATATCTTCGATAGCAAAAATAAAAAAAGCGTTCTTGCTATAAGTTCCGAATATTTAGCACCTAAGGTAGGTATGTACACGGTTTTTACCATTGCGGTAGTACAGCCTTATGTTTAACGCCGCAAATATAGCGATTGCTTTAATCGGTCGCTGGAAATCATACTCCATTGTCTTTACGAAATTTTAATCGTACAAGTATCCGAATTTATGACAATAACACGCGCCCACCCGAGGGGGGGCAACCGGCCTCCCAGGTCTCTACAGGTAGAAAAAATACCTCGCGCAGCGCCACCGTACCCATCTACCTCTAACACAACATTTGCGACTTCTGGAAAAATAATTTAGGTCAACTGAGAGGTGGTAGGTACCGTAAATGCTGAAGGCCAGCAGGCAACTCAGTGGTGAGGGTGACCTGAGGTAGACGGTCGTCGTTATGCCTTGTGGGACTTTCAACTTTGTTTCCTTGATTAACACTTTATCGTGGAGTTGCTCGTTTGGGTGGTGGGGTCAGGGTCTCCGTAAAAGTCCCTTGATGACTCTAGTGAGACACCTACTCCTAAAACTGCCTCCTTGCCGCCCCGGTAGCTCAGTTGGTAGAGCGTTGGGCTCCGGCCCGCCTCAGAAGCATGCAGTGGCAGTGCATGTCCAGGCTTGGGATCGGTTCCGCTGAGACGCTCCGGCGCTCAATAGCTTACCCGACGTACAGGTCGGCTGGCAACTGACTGGTGAGAGGGTACCTGAGCGGGGCGGCCGTCCCTGTGCTGTGTGGACGTTAAACGTTGGCTTCTAAAATCAACCCTTCATTGTGGAGTTGCTCGTTCGGATGGTGGGGTCGAGGTCTCCGTGACAAGTCCATTGATGACTTTAGAGACCCCGACTCCAACAATCGAACTGAGAACAACTTGTACAAAATGTATAAAAACTGAACTGGCAACAACTGGGCGATATTTATGAACAGAAAAACTGCAGTCATTAAAAGTGATAGAAAGGATCCGTTGTTTCGAGGAGACGAGGCAAATGAACTTATTAATAATGAACCTTTCAGCCTTAAACAAAATTTTACAAAGATGTCGCGACTTTATCAATAATTGAAACAAGTATAACTTATCCTATGAGCACCACTAACTCACACAATTACATCGTTCCCGGAGATGGAAAATAGTATCGATGCAAGCTGATCCAGTGCAGCACAGCATATGTTTGAGAGGATTCATGCAATGTAAACAAACGTGTCTGAAAGGCTTTCATTCCCAAAAAGTAATTTGAATCTGCTCATATATTCGACAAAATGTCCTGAAATTGTAACGCATTCGACTTGGTCGCTTGAACAGGTTGCCTCATGATATTTTTACAAGGTGATCATTTCATAGCTGACACGGATCCGAGAATCCCAGAGAAATAATGACGCAGTGCACTGGGTGATGCCGCTAAATAGCCAGTTTTAATCATTACCGAATATGTTACATACAATCTTTGGTCGTGTCGCCTTTGAGGTTGCTCAAGGTCACAGTATTTTACGGGAACTAAGTGAAACCTAAATTTTGTGGCATAATAGGTGACAGAGAAGAGCAGTAGAAAGAAAAGTTCAGCACCATTGGAACACTCTTGTTGAGCCCAGACGGATTATATATCTTATAATATTGCCTAGTCAAATGTCAAAATTAACCTGCTTTGACCTAGGGCCAGGTTTAGGTCTGTATGGTAAAAAGAATATTAATCAAACTGCAGTGGCAAGTCAGACACGACAATGTAAAAATACAACCTCCATCGCAATTCTCGACAATTCTCAATTCTCGCAAGTTATCAAAATTTACCGATCGCCCCATGCATTTCTAATGGAAAGATCATGACCTTTGCCCTGCTCCCGGTTATCGATATAGAAATCCTGCTACGAAAAATTATCTTGCTAGGCGATCTTACTATGTAATGCGATTCTAACCACGATAGGCTAAATTTGATATGATTTATGCACCTCCCAAAGTTTGAGGTTAGGTCTCTTGACCTGGGTTGGCGGTCTGACCTGGTATGACCCAGACCTAAAATTTTGCCAGAAGCTGCAAAAATTTCGAGTTAGAGGTACATGAAGTACGGTGGGCTGCGCGAAGGTGTTTTTACTACCTGTGGAAACCTGAGGAGGCCGGTTGCCCACCCTCGGGTGGGCGCGTTTAATTGTCATAAATTCGGATACTTGTACGATTAAAATTTCGTAAAGACAATGGAGTATGATTTCCAGCGACCGATTACAAAAGCAATCGCTATATTTGCGGCGTTAAACATAAGGTTGTACTACCGCAATGGTAAAAAACCGTGTACATACCTACCTTAGGTGCTAAATATTCGGAACTTATAGCAAGAACGCATTTTTTATTTTTGCTATCGAAAGATATTTTATGAAGAAACATTTTTGAGGTGTCTAAAAGGGCAATTTCAACTGGGAAAAGGTCAAGCTAGGTCAAAAGGAAAAGGTCAAACAAATTAAAAGTCCAAAATTTTCCAATTTTAACATTTTCGTTTTTCAAAATAAACTATAATTCAAGACGAGTTCAATGATATACAAAACTTGTTAATCATGTGATGCGTTGTTGAGTTATGAAGCATCAAAGATGAGTCTACAACGTGACCTCCCGAAAGTGCCTCGGGCTATAACTCGGTCACCGTTGGTCGGAGGGGACTGAGATTCTCACAGGCGTGTTTGTGGCCCAAAACTACCCCGGAGACAAAGTTTCAGATTTTTCTAGACATGGTGGTGTCAAGCCTTGGTCGATCTGTCCTGGAATGCCCCTATTTTCTTCTTTCTCTCTTTGGCTCATAATAAACAAGGAGAATGTCCTTTTGTGTAGACCTGAAATACCACCAAATCACTGTTTCGTAATGTCCAGTTCCAGGTTTTAGAACCAAGGGACATTGGCATATAGAAATCCCGACAAAGGCAGCAGACCAAGGGGTTGGTTCTAAGTTTGAGGAAATCAAAAGTCTTGACTAAGGCTGGAGATCTCTTCTCAATGCAGGGGGTAGGGGTTCGTGAATGAAATCAGGACAGGCATGGTAATGCAAGGCCCATGCAAACCCAAAGGGAGATGAAACATCCCGGGAGAGGTCCCGACACTCCCAACCCTGTGGAATCTCCACTCAGGGGCCTGACCGTCTTTTGGAATAGCTCGTTTCTGTCTTTGCACCCCGATTTGGGTCAGCAGCAGTTTTGGAAATGAGCCCATCTGGATCCGAAGTCAGTGTGGCTGACGTCCCGTCCCTGCCCTCCGCCTGGTCTGTCCGTTTGAAAGATACCATAGTCTCTGCCCGTAGCCCAACTCCCAGCGATGCGGCCGTGTGCTTCTTACCGCGGTGGGAGGCGAGAGAGGAAACAGCCGCGTCCTCAGTCCCCGGGAATTAGCGCGGGAATCTGGGACGTGGTTACGCATCTGGAAAAGGCGCGCCATGTGCCGAGACCTACACCTCAGTACTTCTCACCTATAACACAGTGTTCATGTCACAGTATTCAATCGATTTTTTACAGAGAATACTTATTTTGTGTGTGCATGCGCCAAACTCTATATCATCCTATACAAGTTTACTGGTGATCAGCTCACCGCCGTACTTCATCTGCGACACCAGGTCCTCCGTGGCGGAGCCGGAGATTACGCGGTGCGGCAGCTGCGCCAGCCCGTAACGCCGTCGGCGGCAGAGATTCCGACGTCGGCCGGCCCGTCACGGCCCGTCACTGGTGACGTCACAGTCTACATAAACCCGGTGTCACTGAACAGCCACCGGAGAGAGGGGCAGCCGGAGCTGCCGTTCTATACGTAGGTGTGAAGTCACTCCCAAACGGCTGCTGAGAGAAGGTACATGAGAGATATGTACGACATGAGAGAAAGTAAGACCTTGTCCAACAATCTAGGAAATATATTGCTACTAGCAGGATTAATAGAGTAATTGATATATATATATATATATATATATAAATTATCGTTTGAATTTCCACAACTCCAGAAGTGGTTGATTTTGAAGATAAACGATAAATCTTAACGGGAGTTGATGTAAACTGAGACCCTGAATATGGGAAAAATTTGGCCTTATTTAATTTTGGAGGCCCACCTAGTTGCTACATAACTGTTGTAGTTTTCACGATGGGCCCGAAACCAGTGACTCCCGCCGGGGTCTCTCGGCCAGTGGAATTGGCCTCAAAAGGAGTCATAGAGCAGAACCCGACAGCAGACATGGTGGGCTTTCCAAGCTTCCAGCTGGCACTGGTGGGAAAAGACTGGCAACCCATTGACGGTATGACGGTCTTAAGCAAGGGCAGATCTTAGCAGGCGCATTGACAGGGGTCTGAGCCACATTCGCTTTGACGGGGGGGGCAGGTACCCGTCTGGTACTGATAGATCAAACGCTGTGCCGGTGGTGTAGCGATGGGGCAGCCTGGACTTTTACCCCTAGAGCGTAATGGTGCGTTACGAGAATCAAAGGACTTTGGTTGCCTGCCTAATATTCAGGTTTGGAAGATGTATATATTGGTCCTACATCATAATGAATTAGTAAGTTGTAATTGTTTTTTATTTCAATACAGCTTGCATTAACATACAGTTTCGGTTGTAAACTTTTGGGTCACTTGTTAACTAAAACCTAATCACAATAATGGAGATTTATGCCATTGGCGGATCCGGGATTGCGGATCGGAAAGGGGCACATGGTCGGGGGGGGGGCATCCAGACCAGTGGGCCGTAACTTTTGGACGGAAAATGGGATGCCCTAACATGTGTGCTTATTTGCAAACCGCTTGTTTTTCTGTTTCTTTTGGCTTAAGTTTTGTTAACAGAAGTTTCAAATGCGCTGTACTTTTGTTCTTTTCGCTTGTTTTGTTTGTTTCGTTCCTTCGTCCTGCTTATAAAATCCCTACAGTTAAAAGCATGATAATACGATAAGTTCTGAAGGCTAGGTTCATTGAAGTCGAGCAATGACGACGCGTCGACGCTTCGCCTTTTTGAAGTCCCGACGTGTGAACTGACTCTGATGCGCGACTTCACTGCCCTGATATAGAGGCGTAAGATATAACATGTACAAAATACAAGTGATGGGTGATTTAGGTACTGATCTATCGCAGAACAAAGGTGCCCAGGTCCATTTTTGTCACCGTCTGCTCGGAGGTGCCGGGATAGGAGGCAGCGGAGCCTCCCCACGAACCGGCGAATATGTTTCAATTTCAACTAAATCAAAAACAAAAGTTATGTTTTTGGTAATAAGAAGGCTACGGCAATGATTTGCTGAAATCCAAAACCAATAATTTAAGAGCTGAAAATTTCACCAGATGATTCTTTTCAGCAGTAAATGAACTTGAAAAATGATTGCTCTTCGTATATTTTTTCCGGAGTCAATTTTCTGCTCTCTATTGGCTCTGTAGCCCTGCTTAGTAGGTATGAGTTTGTAAGATAAGCGCATACGAGGAAGACAAGCTCATCCACATTACACACTCTCAATTTAAAGATGTTGTCTCGATTGCTATTGTTTGAGAGTTTCTATTTTCAATGTGATGAAATTCGTTTGGATGGTTTTGGTTCGTTAAACACATGTTTTCAGGTAGGTAAAAATTTTTGAATATTTCAAAATGTAGCCTTGCATCCGTCTTTCCTTGCCGGGTGTGCTTCCAGCCTGATATTTGAGATTGATAAGACTTTTGGGGATAAAATAGTCAAACTTTGGCCAAATTATCATTTTTATACTGTTTTATTGTCTAAACAGTTCCTTTTTTCCTTGCCAGGATCCACGTATTTAATCCGAACTGTGCTACGGTCACAGCAAGGCGCAGACCTGTCACTGTTCTGCAGCATCTTCGGCATCAACACAGATTTGAACTAAGACGGAATCGAAAGTTCCCTTGACCTCACAGATCCCAAAATACGTCTAAAACCTTAACGTTTCTCAATTTGGCATAACATTACAATAGTAATACAATCGTTGTCTATGGTTACATTGTATGGTAGTGAAGCGTGGCCTTGCGACCGATCAGCATCATTCGCCACCAGGCTACCTACGCACCTGTATGAGTTGGCGTGCGTCCGCACTCTGCCCCCGGGGCAAAAGCTCGCGACCTGACCGAGTCACTCTGGCGGCGGCGTGTTTTTGTGTTGACACTGGCCTGAGAGCTGTGCGGCGGGGCACCGCCGGCCGCCACCGCGGTCGCCGCAGGAATCGCCTCAGGGCAACCTGACACCGACCACCCGCGCTCACCACACCCCGCGGGCGGACGCTGTCTGAACGGCGACTCTTCGCGTAGGGTTACCGACTTACAGGGAATAGACCACTTTCAAAATACTAAAAAGGACAGTTTGTGAAAAAATAAATCTGAACATCGGAGACTACATTTGGTTTCAACCTCCAATCGCTCAAAACAAATATATCGCCTTTTGTCTTACTACGCTGTTGACCCAAGCATCGCGTGTAATCACGAATCTGGCAGCTTGTGGCGGCTTGCGACATGCAAGGTTGCGGGGCTATGTCAATTGTTAATATTTATCACTGGACATGCGCTGCCAGATGGAAAGGGTTTCCTGGTTTAAAAAAAGGTAGCAAGTCCTCCTACTTTGAACTTGAAAGCGTGGGGAAATTGTATACAAGGAGCTTTGGGTGAAATGAAAAATGTCAATAGTGGTTTCTCGACACGCTCTCCAAGACTGCTATCTCAGTTCCAAATCCCCCTTTGAGGAATGGATCCAAGGGGATGTCACTCTCCTTTTCGGTTTTCTGCTGCATTCTCTGTCCTTGTCTGGTGCTGAAGATGAAAACATCAGTCGTTTGCAGGGTATGCACCCTGAAATTGACTTTAAAAGGTGGCCCTAAGACAGAGGCTCTGTTTCCCTGCGTACCTCACTTAGGCTGCCCTTTCATTTTCGGCTGTAGAATATCTGTTTGATTAAATGGGTGCTTCTCTGGGAAAATTAGATTCGCAGTGTTCGGATAAACTCTTCAAACACTTATCCCGTGACGAGCCTTAACTATACGGCGAAAGTGCGCGCTTTGTGATGAACAAACGACGCCCCAGCTGTTGTAATTGCGTTCTCCCAACTGGGGAACCAGACCTAGACGTGATGTCCCCAACAAATTGCTGCACTCCACATATGATGTTATCCTTTCCTTATGCTTAGGGACGTGAACCTCCGCGGGAGGTGCGCTACTCCCCCTGGCCTTCGTGTTACATGTTTACTTGTACGCTTTGGTTACGAAATATGTTATGTTGATTGACAGCGGTGATGGTAAGAGAATCCTAGAATTACGAAGCTCGGATATTTTAAACTTGTATGGAAGAGAAGAGGCAGTCGAGTTGTGTGCAGTTTAGGGGATTATAATTAATCCCTTTTAGGCTGCGGATTGGTCACACCTACACCACCGATGCTTTCCGCTTGAGCAGGGAGGAGCTACCTGAGTGCTAAGGATGTGGTGACCCGCTTAGTGTGAGGCATGTTCTTGCAGACTGTCCAGGCTACGAGACCGGAAGAATACGACATCTGAGGGAATAACCTGGATAAGAATATTTTTTGGACAGTTGCTAGCTGGGGGTGTGGTGGTGTAGTGGTCAGCATGCACGCTTTCCACCCGCCCGACCCGGGCTTCTTGAGCAAGGAGCAAACTGGCTCCCGAGAGACCCAACAGGGATAAAAGTTGGTGACGCCAGATAAACCTGGCACTTCGTGGGTCGATAAACCCCCCCAAAAAAGTCTTGTTTTTACTGTTTCCATCTGAATAAGGCTCTCAAATACCATATCGTATTGAAAAAGATCGACTGTAATGTAATTTATTCGCCGGTCTAGGTATGTGATGCGTAATGGCCAATTTTGACTGCTGACGTTTCGTGTACATGCTACAAACACTGGTTAAGTACTTTCTAAAACAAAACCGCGAGTTTTTACCACTTGGTCTGTTGAAACTCTACACTGACAATGTATTTGGTAATATTGGCGCCTTATGGTCTAGGGCCCCGGTGCTCGCCAGAATTCCGAATGTGATAATGACTGCGCGAATGTTCTCAAACTGTTTGCGGGTCATTCGATTTAATCTGGATGCCACCCTCCCAGGCGGTTTTTAAGTTTTAGTTTGACCTTACATCCCCTCCTCTTGCCGTCGTCAGGCCAGGTTCCTTTCCTCGAGTAAAACATCCGTGGCGGCGCCTCTGCGGCTGAAACCCGGGATCAGGCGTTCCATTTCAGTGACCATTCCATATTATATGCCCGTGCATAGTGCTGTATTTAGGTCGATGCTATGGGATGAGGTGGGGGGGGGCAAAGAAGTCCAAAAACTGTGATTTTTTTAGAAGAGAATCGGTGGAATAAAGGTTGGTGGCATGTACCTTTTTGCCCCCTTCCGACTTGATTCGTGCCTACACGTGCTCTAGCCATTAAGGCCACGCAGACATTTATTTTCACTCATTATATTTTTATCCGTCGAATTCTGAGTTTGCGGTGACTGGGGGCGGCACCCCTCTCCCTGGCGAGGATGCCTCTCAATCCGGTGCGTGCACTCGTCTGGGGCTGGCGGACCCCGAGAGTAGGTATCAGGAGGACGCCTGGGCATGGCCGACTTCGCATGCATTATGGAGGCACGACCCCACTTTTTGTACTGGTTTGAGAGCGGGCATTGCTGATGGATGGTGGCTTCAGAGATATCAGGTTCACTCGCTCCCCTGCGTCTGACCACCTACAATGCCGAGACGCTCAGATGCAAGCGAGGTACTGAGCCGCCGCAGGAGTTTAAGAGAAAGAGGTTATGAAAAGAACGGTTGTCCGCCCGTAGCGAAAGCTGTATGTTTTTCTATTTTCCAGATTCTTTTTCTCGCGCATGTGAGGTGGAAACCAGAGTCTAATTTTGTGTCTCGTAGCCTCTCTTCGACATTGGTACAGCAGCACAATCAGCGAACGACGCTGCCGTTTGCTGAGGTCAGGATGTTCAACAGACGCATGAGACGGCCTGTTGTAAAGGTGCCAAATAGCACCATGCGCCGGTTACTTTGGTCTGAACTTGGCCGCGCTGCTAGCCTAGCAGAGGCGAAAAAATAGACTCCGAACAAAAAGACACTTTGTAATTTCTACCAGAATAAAACTGGATGGGGCTTCTGAAAGCCCCACCAACGCCTACGTAAAGAGCACACTTTCACGTGTGTGTGCTACATGATTCCGGGCACCTTTGTCGGCGTGGTGCGAGCTGGTGGACCGCCAGTGATCCGGCACACCAGTCACGCGTGACCCCGGCCTATGATTGATTGCAATCTCCCCATGTCGACAGTATCGGCGCCCCACCTCTGTACTCATGCCACCTGGGCGCCTGCTGCTGGCTCTATGTACGCCACCCTGTGTTATGCGCAGTTAATCGCTTCCATAAATCGGCCCAAGTGCGTGATCACGGTAACCAGGTTTCTGTGCCACGCGCCTGAGGCCGGTGTTCCTTACCCAGTGAAGGACAAAAGCGTGAATTTCGTGCCCTGCGGCAGACCGGTGTGTTCAGCCGAAGCCTAGGCAAATGCGCGCCGGCGGTGGAAAATTTGATGTTGACCTGGGGTACGACTGACAAACCTGCCGTATGTCAAATCGGAACGGCGCCGCTGACCGCCATTTACCCCATCGGGTCAGTTCTGTAGAGACCTGCTCATTGAAATCAGTGCTGCTTCGTTCTTTAGCTTTGCCCCGTGGGAATTGGACGCCTGAGATGATCGAATAGCAAATATACCGGACCCCTGCTTCTGGGGAACATCGTCCTGGTCTCTCTCCGAAGGTACTCCGCGTGCCTGAAAATAGGTTCGCAAGAGGAAAAGGGTGAAAAGAGCGTAGCTGATAAGGTGTGGGAAAAACATCGAAAAATTTAACGTACAGTACTACCTCATTTTCTATGGGGCATACATTATTATTTGTTTTTATTCCGTTAGCATAATTGACGATTTACTTATAGCTTTTATTTGTTTCCTTTGCCCCTAAAGTGTATTCTGTTCCGTTCTTCGTCTTGCTTGATGTTTTGTTTTTTTCGTTTTCTTGCCTCCCCTCGCCCTCCCCTATCATCATTGGCGGACGCAGGGGGCCATTCCGGTAATGCCCCCCAAAGCGCTGGAGGGGGCCCAAACTATCTTTTGGCCCAACCCCAAACGCCGGAGAAATTTTTGAAAAAAGGTGTTTACACTAGGTCTGTAGAGCAAAAAATATTCGGTTCCACCCCTCCCTCCCAGGAGGAGAGGCAGACATGGGTTTGCCCCCCCCCAAAAAAAAACTCTGGTCTGCGTCCGCCCCTGCCTATCATTATAGAAAATAAGAAATGATGATAGCGATTTTTTCGGCGATACCTGTATTCCCTTGCGCCTCAAGTTCTGCACGTGTCACCACCGGCCTCAAGTGTCGCTAGTGGGCCCGGAACACTGGTTCCCAGCCCTTACGGAACTGTGACTACTTTTCAACAGTCAGTGAACCACAATACATGAAAGCTACCGTAAAAAGAGAATTTCCAGTTAATATGAAACTAGGTCTAATTGGCTACCAATGTCGTCGTGTTGCACCGGTTTCCATACTTTATCTGGTGTGTTATCGTTGGTAGTGGAAGGGGGAATGGAGAGCGCACAATGAGGTATTTTTTCAGTTTCCTTCCACCAATTTTCGATTGTGAGCTTTTTTGGCAAGGTGCACTGCAAGTATTTGTTTCCCATGGTTCGTTCCTGTATTTTCTTTTGTCACCTCTTTCATGGTGGAAGAGGTTTCACACAGACTTGCTGTCGGGAATGGCGTTACATTTTGCGCGACATGGCTCAAAGACGGGGTATTGCTACAATCCTTACAAAAGAAAACGGTGACAGGATTTTCTGAAAATCCGTTCTAGGCTTACATCCTCAAACTAAATAGTTTTTCCTCTGCGGCAATATCTCAGTCACTCCAAATGTGTTCAGGTCTCAGAAAGTGTGTTGAACGAAGGGTGCCATGAGTCTCATAGTTTTGAACCAATGGAGGCCGTGTCAAGGCTATCTTAACTTTTAAAGTTCATGATTCGAATTCACCGTCCACCGTGATTGCCAGAAAATGACCCCACAGCCCATAAAGGTCCATGCCGTATATTTGGGTAACCAATAGCCAAATGCAAGATTAATTTCTCAATTAAGGTATATAAGCTACTCGCTCTTAAGCTCAAGCATTTCTGGAGTGTATCTTGCTGTTCACGTGGGCTCCCATGACAAAGTTGATAATTGTATCTGTCTGATTGAAGTGGTAAGAAATTCAGGCGCAGCTGCCCTTTTTGCGGTGGTAGTCCTGTATCAACCAACTTCCTCCCTCAGTCATTGCCGTGGTGAGAAGGGCAGGGGGGACGATTCGGGGATGCGGTTATCTTGGGGAAAAGGCTCGCTTCTCTCCACAGGGCAAAGAACGCGGCGGCAGCCTCACCCAACTGACCATACCATGGGTAATGAAGGAGATAAGCAAGCTGATGAAGAAGAGTTATTGCCGAGAATTTATGATAATTTCATGCCAAGAATATTTCTAGTTGCGTAATCTACGAAAATACAATTTTTCCACGTATAGCATCTGCAGCTGCAGTGTCTTAAAACTCTAACCGAAAAAACAATTTTTATGGAAACATTTCTGATGAATTTCGTGCAAGTTATTTAAATGCATATCCACCAATCAGCGACCGCCATCCGCCAGCGTCGCATGCCCGCGAGGCACAGAGGTGAGAGAGGTCAAGGTCGCCGAGCACCGGCCGCTGCGCTGTTGCCGAGTTGAAGCTTTTTGGATAGAGGTAGTGAACCGGCTTGCAGTACCTACGTGTGTAGTAGTGAGGAGCCTGGTGGCTTATGCGTTGGTTGGTGTTGTGCGAAATCACTGCATATCCCATCAGTGTTATGAAATGACCGTGAGGAGTGAACTCATCAGTAAATGGCTTAGAGTGAAAGCACTCCAGTTGCTTTCATATATTTGCCCGCAATGCATGCGTGATCCCGAAAGATTCTGGATGGCGCCAGGCATCTTTTTGGGCTAAGCACTCTGCCTGCTCACAGAATACACAGGGTACTCGAACCATGTGTCCAAAGTGGAGGGGAGGGGTGAGCTGTAGCCCCTCTGCCCCCAGCAAATTCACCTACCTATCAGGCATCATTCAAGCCACAGCCACTGGTGAATGCTGCAAGTCAGGCAGCCCTTGTGGCTTGGGTCATATGCGTGGACGCGTTGGTTGACATTCTTAAGAAGGCTAGAAAGGGCTCTTGGCAGACTTATTGGCGGCTCACATCTGACGCAATCTGAATAAGAGCAAACTCTGCATCCTGACTCCATTGAGCTAGTCAAAAACACATAACTCAGACTCTCTCGCATTATTTGTCCACACAATCCCGCAGTTTTGTTGAGACAGTTGTAGTGAATTATGTTATGGAGCAAAAACATGTTTGAGTCAGGGTTGAGACACATCAGAGTCAGGCCAGCTCTAACTTGACTCTGACTCAGCCATATTTCTGGTTCTATACCGTAGTTTAGTGACCTTCTACTCAGCGAAACTCTTCTGCCAAACCGATAGGCGGTAGCTTGTGGCTTGTAAGGTTGTCTGGCTATGCCAATTGTTAAAGGAATGTGGCACCTTGGTCGAATCCTGGAATTTAGTGTAATTAGGGGCACTCTTAGCCGAAAATCATGGAAGCGTCCATGATTTCTCTGAGAAATGTACAATAAGTTCAATATTTTTATTTTTAAAATGCTCCTCTAGGGAAAGAAATGAAATATGTCTATGGATGACGTCATGATCTGGCAACTACTACCATATTCAATAGGCTTCAAGGGCTTCGATTGGCTGATACTTACCGTGGCGTCAGCATTTGTCGTCACACCAACAGCTGACAACAGTAGCCTGCTGCTGAGGGTACATGTGTGGTACATTTCAGGTAGCTTTTAGCTTTTCTCTATGGAAATTTTGAGTTTCAAGACAAATGGTATACAGAGTACCGGGTTTTCCGGCATGCTATACAACTTGGCCATCTCAGTTAAATCACGTTATAAAGGTGACACATTCTCTTTAACATTTATCACGTGAATTGTGTTGCCAGATGGAAAGTGATTTTTTTTATAAATTTGTCCAACTTGTTCCAGTCGGCTGCGGAGTCGGAGTCTCACGAAGTCCTCAAGGGACTTGTCACGGAGACCCCGACCCCACCACCCGAACGAGCAACTCCCACAATGAAGGGATAATTTAGAAGCCAAGTTTAACGTCCCACAAAGCACAGGGACGGCCGCCCCGCTCAGGTCACCCTCCACCAGTCGGTTGCCAGCCGACCTACGTCGGGCAAACTATTGAGCGCCGGAGCGTCTCAGGGGAACCGATCCCAAGCCTGGACATGCACTGCCACTGCATGCTTCGAGCAGCGGGCCGGAGCCCAACGCTCACCAACTGAGCTACCGGGGCGGATTCTTTCATGGTTTTGAATAAGGTAGTATCCCCCTACTTTGAACTTTAGAACGTGCTGAAATTCTATACAGACAGCTTTCGTTGAAATGAAATATCCCAATAGTGGATTCTCGACACACTCTCCAAAACCGTTATAACAGTTCAAAACCCATTATAAAAGTGAGACACACCTTTTAAACCCTCATTTAGATTGAGTCAGCTTTGATCACCAAGTTTTGACTACTGGGGAGCATACAGAAAAACTATCCTTGGTTCCACATTGGCTCGATACCAAGATAATCAGAGAAAAGTAAACAAAAACTTTGATACGGTCCTCTGCCAAACCCTGTCTCAAGCGTGCAAAACACAGTTATAATCCATGTAGTTTTTAAGCCCCTCATCAGCCGTGACAGTCGCGGTGACCTTTCTGCCTCCTTCCATCAGCGCCAGAGGCTGCGGTATCGCTCGTCAGGCGGGTGGGGTGGCAGGATGCACCACCTCTGCGCCGACCCCAGGCCGCCAGTATGGCGCGGCGGAGGCCACGCGGCGCTGGCGGCCCTCCTTGTATGGGCCGTACGCTCTCGCACGTGCTGGGCCGCCGCTCGGCAGTGTCAGCAGAAGGCCAAAACATTACCTGGCCGGCTCCACTGGTCCGGTATGGACGAGCTGCTCAATACCTGCCAGTCCCCATTTGCATGCGTATCGACTGTTCGTGACGCGGCGTTCTCGCGACATGCGATCCCCCCAGGCTCACTGCAGAGTTCTGTGAGCTGTTTAGACAGGATGCGGACGGACCAGTTGAGACGGATACACTGTGCAGATTATGCTGGGGGGGGCTTTCCTAACCTAATACTTGTCAGTTAAATTTTAAGGATGCGCCTAGAAGTGTAGTCAAGCACATGCAGACTACGGCATTCCACATTTTTCTGTTGAACCAGTATCTGTTTGAACGGACAGTATAGCTGCTAAACGTTATGTGATTTCTTATGAAAACACACCATACACTTTGCTGGTGGAGATGACGAGATGTGCAAGCTGTTATTCAGGTGCGTTTGGATTGTGATTGAGCACTTGCGGGTTGTTTCTTAAACATCTGCGTATTATATTGTCGATGCTGCCATATGTATTCGTCGAACAAGCTGAGCCTTGGGCCAAGCCTTTTCCCTAGTTGTCTTTAGTTGAAATGATATATCATAGAGGTCAGCACTGGGCATTATAGAAATCCATCCCGTTCTGTTCATTTTAGTCCGTTCCGCCCTGTTCCGTCCAGGAAAATGTATTCAAAAACAATTTTCCTGTGAAATCCTCGACAAACCCGCTCTGTTTCGCCCCGCCCCGAGTAAAGCCTGGGATTTACCGTCCCATCCTGTCCCATAATTCCAGTCCCGTGTCCCGTCCCGTTGCAGACCTCTGATATACTGTACACTGATATACTGTAGCGGTGGCGGATACAAGGGGGGCTTGGGGGCTCAATCCCCCTCTCCCAATGTCTGACTGCCTATAGCGAATACATAGGCGGGTGCTGATCCGAGGCAATGGCGGGAGGCTCGAACCCCTCGCCCCTCGCCCCCCTACAAAGAAATCCTAGATCCGCCACTGTGCTGTAGCTTCTCAAATGAGACGTAACTGTGATCCGTGATGGAGTCTTCTGCATGGATCACTTCAGCAGTATTCTGCATTCGGCACTGATGGTGCCGTTTTGGCCTGCGTGTACGTACCCATCTGTGCGAGAAAACGTGGTGATGTTAGTTTGGACTCTTCTGTTCAGATGTTGGTGCATAGTGCGGTAACCATGTGGAATGAAAAGGGTAAGAAACGTGGGCACTGATCGGTTTAAGTGACACACGCGGTTAACACCGTGTGGAAATGAATAATGATTTTGGGGAAAACAATAAAATAATTATCTGGAAATTTCCTCGTGCGTTACTGCGAATACAACGCCAAACAATGTGGTCGTAAAGGGAATAAGGATGCGTAAATGTGGCACCAGACTTCAAGATCAGATTTCGAAAACAATCACTTTCCGTCGCACCCGACCACTAATATAAGATCAGTCTCTTGCTTCTGACCCCCGTTATCGGGCTATACTCACGTCACTTACCAGGCTGTGAAGGTTACGTGCCGCTGACCATTCAGTTACCTGTTAATTATCGTCTTCTCTAATTGCTAAATGCATAAGGCGCGAATACCACGATGATGTATGCATAAGGTAGATATCTTAATTGGTTGAAAGGCCAAGTGTGTATACAATTACCTACTAAATGGCCGTGTGGTAGAATTAATAGTACTCCGTGGCAGATTTAGCCGTTCGACTCATGCCCTCCCATACTTGGTCGTGTCTCTAATTGTGCTGCTATGTCATCGTGAACTATTGAATCACTACGACACCTGCATACTGAGTGCCGCCTCGCGCTATCTGATTGGAGGGAGGGCATGGCGAGCGTGGGACTGGTGAGGCCATTTTCCGAAGATAGGTGGAACCAGCCACCTATTTTACCGCAGGGGATGCACTGACGTTGTGGAGAGTATTCGACTTTCACGCCGCTGACCCGGGTTCAAATCCCCCGGGCGGGTACTCTGCATAAGTGCTTCCGATACTAATAATACCCTCCCGACAGGGTGAGAATTGGCGACACCATGACATCGGCAGTCGGTGTGTCGTAAAGCCCCAATGTTGTTATTTCGCCGAGGTTTCAATTTTCGTTTAAAATGCAGAATGCTGCTTTCAGTACGTAACAGTAGGTACCATTGCGCCTTTCAGATAAATAATTATCCATTCTACCGCCAGCGCAGCAGCGTATACGTCCCAGGGCATTATACTTATACCACTGCACATAACCGAGTGCATTCCGTAAATATTTGACGGGCGGTAAATAAGATTTAAGAACATTCATCAGGCTGCATCCTGGTCTGCATGACTTAACAACGAGTCTGTCCGCCAATGAGTGTCCCGGCGCGCGGAGTTGACCCTGTCTGGAATTGACCTTCGACAGTCATGGCGGCTCTGCCCCCCCTAACCCCTGCTGAGCACTGGGGAGCCGGCAAGTGGCTTAGGTCAATAACTATGTGCACTGCTGCAATTTACAGTCAGAACCAACAGGTCGCTGTGTGTTCGGCCCACAGCCGGCTATCTAAAGTGATGCCTATGCTTTTCGGCCAGAGCAACGCTTTCGTAATGGTACGTGTGAACCGCACGTAGATATAATTGTTTACTAGCTGTAGTATAGGCAGGCCATTTTTTAACATGTCAACCGGGGGGCATTTGCCCCCCCCAGTTGGCCGAAATGCCCCCCAGTGCCCGGAAATTGTCCCCCAGTGAAAAAGACAGGAGATTACTTAAACTGCAACAAATGAAAACTCACCTAATGAAAATAAGACAGAATACCACCCTATAATAATAATTTAGTTTTATTGCTGGTGCCAAATTGGCAGTCCACAAAAGTTGTGTTACACAATTTCCATCCGTGGCTGTCTCCTCCATCGTGCGAAGACGAAACAAAGCGCATAGTTATGGGAAATCCCGGTAAAGCAACCTCAGCATCAAATAATCACAACGCTGGAGATGAACGCTGGCCTACAACCAATCAAACATCATGCTCTATCCGACCGGAAGCCCAGACCCCAGCCAGTGTCGCGAGATTGTATGATACTCTCATTTCACACGCGGTCAGTTGTGAGCGCTTAGAGCTCGTTCGTGGATTAGACGGGACACGGTGTAGTCAAAGCGCGTAAGGCTGGTTGCTGGTGTGGCGGTGTGAAGTGCTTCGTCTTTTTATTTATTATTGTGGTGGTAGCATACATACACGACACCACCGGTAAAAAGCGAGGGGGCCAGCCAAACTTCAACCTGATGCTGACAATAAATTTTCCACGTTAGTACCAAAAACTGTTCGAATTTGAGGTCCTCGTTGCCTTCCGCAGCGGCTGGTTATACAAATTTTCGGTTTTATCCCATTTTGACTGAGACCAGGAAATTGCTGGTCAAAAAGGGGCAGGCCCCTGGTCCCCCTTTTCCGAGGCTTTTAGCATACGTGAAATTTATAGTGAGATCGCTGCATCAATTTGTTCTGCACAGTCGATAAGTTGTTAGCTGGCCTTTCTTATCGATTCCTAGATCTTAGAAATTGGGAGAGATTAAATATTCGGCCACAGCCCTTCGTTGAAATTATCAAAATGTTTCCCGAAAAACCTTTCCAACAAGGAAAGAGCTGGCGACGCCATATGACCCTGACAGTGCGTCGATAAGCCTAAAAAATTATTAACTGGTTCTGTACTACATTCCCTAGATGATTTTGACAGCAACAGCCACACATCATAGTAGGTATGCCCATAAAACTTATCTTGATTTAGCCTATAAACCACTCGTGTTCGATACTTTAGGAATTTACTTACCTTGCCACACTCATAAGGCAAAGTAAGAAAATAACCATTTCATTTGGAATACATTGCGGCAGCTTCATGGCTGCCAGGTTGGCCATTTTGTGACCAAATGTCTCGAATCGGGCCTTTTTTGCGTTTGGCCCCACGATTTTTTCGGTTGGCCCTTTCTTGGAATCTGGCCGCTTTTGCCCCTTTTTCTAGCAGCTGTCACCTAAGATATTTCTGGTTTGTCCCTTGTCCTATAAACATGGCTTCTTTTGACCTCATCCTCTCTTGAATACGACATTCTGACACCGAAAAAGCAGCAGAGCAGCAGAAAAAATGGTATGATGGTGAGAGGGAGGGATAGAACTTTGTTAAAAACACGATCCAAAAAAATGATGGCCACCGAAAACTGGACGAGAAGCAGGCGATACAACATATGCCCTTTGGGTGGAAATTTGATGGCAAAGTGCGCCCTATGAGGCTCCGCACTCCTCACTTACCAAAATCCTAGTTCCGCCACTGTTCAAGAGCAAAAAATGCATAGTTGGGGAGAAAGCAATAGATGTTAGCGGGGAGAGGTGCGGCCAAGATGATTATTGATGCTAACAAATGTTCTGGTTATGTGGATAAAATCATTTGATAGTCACGCGGGATTTATAAGGGCACCCCTGTCTTCCTATTAAAGGGAATGTGGCACCTTGGTCGAATCCTAGAATTTAGTGTAATTAGGGAAATTTTTGCCAAAATCAAGGAGGCGTCCATAATTTCCCTGAAAAATGCACAATATCCTCAATATTTTTATTTTTGAAATGTGGCTCTAGGGAAAAATAATTATCTTCATGTGGATGATGGCATGATCTGGAAACCACAACATATTCAATACGCTTCAAGGACTTCGATTGGCTGATACTCTCCGTGACGTCAACGTATGTCGTCACACCAACAGCCATAAAAACTGTGGCCTGCTGCTAAGGGTACATGATGGGTGCATTTCAGGTAGGTTTTAGTTTTTTCTACAAAAATCTCGAGTTCTAAAACAAATGATAAATTGAGTACCGGGTTTTCCGACTTGCTTTACAACTTGGCTATCTCCATTAAAATCACGTTATGAAGGTGCCACATTCCCTTTAAATGAGTAGTGTGCTAGAAAATATTGTGCCAAGTAAATACCAAACTGTCAACAATCAGTTTTAAACAGTGATACAAGTCGCTTTTTCTGCGGGCTTATGACGACCGCTAGTGGTTGTTTTAGCCTCAAATCTGGCTTTTGTGGTTTTTATTTGGCTACTTTGGTGAAAATAAAATTTTGCCCCTCTTTGACACTTTTTCTAACTCGGTTTTACCTTTTCCGCGGAAAAAATTGGCAGCCATGGGCAGCATTTATAACCTGGAATAACATGGAATAACACAAAAATTTAAACATATTTTAACACTAACGCGTTTAAGTCTTATTATACCAATCTTGGCGATCTCCTATGTTGAAAATATCGAAGAAAATGCGTATGTAAAAATGATTTTCCAAATACGGCCCCGGTACAAAGTTCGCACGGAACTCAGTTTTTAAGCAAAAGTCGGATTAATAAAGTTAATCCCGGGCTTAATTGTTATTGCCGTGTCCTTCGCAACGCAGGGGTCATGCTCAACCACGTGTCCAGGCACTCAGACAAATTTTCAAACCAGTCGAGATACATCTCAAGCTACGTGGACTTGTAAAAAACTCCTAGTCGAGTTTTGGTTGTCTTATTTTCATTTTATATCCTAGTTCCTATTATCAATTACTCAAAGCACTAACCATGGATGACGAGTCGTCAAATGATAGAAGCAGCCTAGACTCACAGGAATTACAAGAGAATGCCCTGCAATGCATTCCTACAACACAAGAAAAACACGGTATGGGCCGAGAAACCTAACGCGGGCGCCCGGAGACCTCATTCCAAATACATCAAACCCGATGTAGGAGAGCAGAGAACGACCTACCGGCACGAACAAGGCACTATTAAAGTTCTATGCGGAGGTCCATACCATCAACGGTCGAAATTCATGCCAAGCCCCCTAGTACTCCGAGCCGGGCTTCAACGGTACCAATTGTCACTGGGTGTCCTAACCAAACGGTCGCCGACGGTCGCCAACCGTCGGCGACCGTCGGCGTCAGTGCAGAGCGGTAATTTTGGAGGTTTGGCCGACAGAGGAAATGTTCATCTTGGTAGCAATATGGTAGCTCAAACTGCGACGAATGCGCTTACCAACAACAAAACACTGGCATCAAGAACTATTAAAAGAACGATTTAGGAGAAAAGGTAATCATGTCCAGTTTCATAGATTTTTCAGTATGAATTCCAATTTAAATAATCATTCAAAAACATTTATTACGTTTGATGACTAAAAACAAGAACAAATAACAAGGATATCGGCTTCACGCAGACCGTCGGCGTCAAAGTTGGACATTGTTCAACTTTCTGCGACGCGTTGCAACGCCGTGCGACGCGTTGCGTCAGTGCGTTTTGTGTCCTGACCGAAAATCCCGGTCGTTGCGGAGATCGACGCCGTGCAACACCGCACGCGTTGCGTCTTGATTAGGACACCAGTCAGAAAAACCCCAAACAAAAAAGATATCCACTTCCACAACTGCACTTCCACGAGATCGTGCAGTTTGGATGATGCATTGATTGGTCATGTCACAAAATGCATTTTTGTATGATGCTAACATTGAGTTAAACACAATGTTCGAAATATAGCTTTGGGGCATACCTATAATCTTTTTCATCGTGACCGGAGAAAAGGCTGTGTTGAAAAAATAGCCAACTATCACCATTGGAGGAATCACATTTTTATTCATTTTTGAATATTGACCCAAAACCCGTTGGAAAAATTATAGAAAATTAGACTGGTAAATAATATATCACCTATAAAAAACGTTGGCAACATTATATTAATAGTATTATACGACATCTATATATGGTCTAAATAATCCGGCTTCCTAATAAGATTTTCTCTTAAACGTTCCTTTTCCCCAAGAGTCTGCCAAGCCCCTTTTCTTTCACGCTCCCGCAAAGAAAACCCTTTCCACAGTTCGGGTCAGAGAACGTCCAAAATTGGACATAATGAATATAACCGGACTGTCTACTCGTACACCGGATGGTATTCGGTATGCTTTCCTCCGGGTGTTTCATTTTAATGCACTCATAAATTCGTGCATGAAATAGGAAAATTACACTCATTTCATTCGTGCAATTTTCCAAAATGGTAACCTCACTTCGTTCGGCTACCATTTTTGTAGGAAATAATGCCCTCACTTCGTTTGGGGATTATTTCAAACACCCGAGGAAAGCATACCAAATAACACCCAGTATAACGAGCAGACAGCCCGGTTAAATATATATTAAACCCCCTCAAAATGAGGTTTTGATCCCCTGAAGACACTATAATGGCCAGCACAAGAAATGCCTCCCCCTACTGAATTTTCCTTAAAAAATGCCCTGGGTATAGGCATGCATGAATAATTATGTAAATATGAAAAGAAAGCAGTAAATTCATGTCAAAAATCGATTTTATGATGATAGAAGACAACATGATGTATCAATAGAGATAAGTTGTCTATAAAGTGTATCAATACTCACCAAACACCAGGTGGTTCCCAGCCCTAAACAGAAGTGCAAAGTTACGACTCAGCCATCAAAGTAACTGCGATGAACGCTCCGATTGGACAGCTCCCCATGTACAGAAAGGTTATAAAAATATACTTAGCCATACGTCTGCTTGCCTGGTGGACAGCACTGACAGTAGTTTTTGGAACAGCACATTTGAAGTATTATTATTCATACTGAATTATAAAAAGCTCAGGACAAAATTTCTTATCTATCTATGTGATGCTATGCTTATGATTATGTGCCATATGCTTGCTCATCTCTGTTTTCATAGAAGTTAAGTACAGCTAAGGATATCAAGTATTCCACTTTGCATAGCAATAGAGTAATTCTTCCTAACTGAACTGAAGATTTTGTGCTCCTTTTTCAGTTTGTATATCAACGTCGCAAATATATGAATGTGTCTATTCGTCTATAAAATTAATATATGGGCTTTTCTACTGCTCCCGCTGATATGCTCCTGCCTCGACTGTGCAGTGCCCTGTTATGTGGTGCTCATTTGTTTAAATAACTGCCGATTTAAAACGGGTTCTTACCCATTGGCAGTTTAGCATTGAATACAGGCTGGGGCAGTGGGGTCGCTCCCTAATCATTTTTTATCCTTTTGGGAGCTTTTTCGAAGCTGAAGCTCGAAACGTTTTTATGTCAGTTATTGCATTTAGCATGAAATAATCTTTGGCGCATGGCTTCCTAGTTTGTGACATTTCTATTATTTTGAAGAAAAAAACGCCAGTGTGCTATGTTGTTTAGAACATGTGCAGGTAACACCACCATGATTGATTTATAGACCTGAGAAACTCACTTTGTGTATTAATTTCTGCCAATAACATGCCGGTTTTGGCTAAGGCCTTGTGGGATAGCTTGTATCCGAGTAAACGCATGCATGTTGCCCCGTGATCCTCTGATGGCACCGCAGATCCCGTCTTGGTACTGTATGAAGTATCGAATTCTGGGTTTCCCATGAATTCCTTGAGCTGGAGATGTTCAGTGTTTCACTAGATGTCAAAAAGGAACGTAACCGGAAAATTATTGAAATGGCCTGTTTCGCTTGAATGCTCCTTCGGAAAGTACGTCTGAAATGGCGGTGTTAATTCTAAAAAGTCTATGAAAGGGGGCGCCAGCTGCGCCAAACTCATTGGTCGCTGTACATGAAATGAGTCGGCGGTAGAATCGAATCTGTGTTTTTTATATTAAAGAATGTTTATCTGCTGGTCTACAAACTGAAAATCTCTGGCTGCTGGAGGATGTTAAATGAAAAAATCAAAAGGTGATCTTTCAATATATTCATCTTTAGTTTCTCATCGTTTAAATCTCGTCATTAAATATTTAGGGATCATCCGTTTTAGGAACCCATGGTTTAGGATTTCACTGTTTTATAGCATCATGTTTTTCTTTTAATATTTACATGTTTATTTGAATTTAATGTTTCGCGGTTATAACTGTATATGGACTATCAGTCATCATCTCTGTAAATATTCACGTATTGTTTATCCATTGACTGAGCTGTAAGTGGATAATCCTGCTGCTCATATATACTGAATAAATACAAATATTCTCCTTCGCAAAGCATAAGAGTTTCCCAGACTCTGTAGCCACAACCAGGTCTCCGACTCTGAAGCCACAACAACTGTGTGCTCAGACTCTGAAGCCACAAACAACTGTGTGCTCCGACTCTGAAGCCATAAACAACTGTGTGCTCAGACTCTGAAGTCATTAACAACTGTGTCTCGGTGATTTCCTCGATGTCTGCATATTTGGCATACTTGATGTGGCAAGACGGGGCATAATTTTATCTCTGATTCATAGTTTCTATGCAACAGAGGTTGACTGTTTTCCAAGTAGTGGCGCTATTCCCACATCCCCAACGTATGCATGTCCATACATTTGAATTTTTATGAGGGCAAATGATTGTATAGGTAATGACATCATAGAAAACTGACGATAAGTTTTGACGGCACAAATGTACTTGGATATAAGGGCTTAACTCGTTCTTTAAAATTTGTTATGGCAATTATAGAACCACGACCCCAAGATTATAATCAAACTATCCATACATCTTGATCACGGACTACAATTTGAGAATCATCCCAGAGCATCTTTTGTCCGTTTTATCAGACCGGCTAAGCCCGCTAACCCAAAAAGCCTGAACTCCAAACATGCGCTGCCGTAGTCCAAACAGCAAACCGACGAAATGTCTCGATACGTATCCGCATTCCGTTGAAAAGGTGGTGAATGCAACCGGCGGAGAGCCGTCCGTCACTTTAGTGACGTCCCGTGAAATGTCAGCAGCGTGCTGTCACCTGTGCACCGTCACACCGGTGCACGACAGGCACACCGAGACCGAGCGCCGGCGGAGGCGGTGTTGAGTGACCTCGCGTGACGGTTTGGAGCGCTGCGTGACGCCGCCGCCGCTGCGGAGGTGTCGGTACGCGTGTTCGTCGGGCGTGGCGTGGACGCGGTACTTTGCGGCATCCGAGGTGGCATTATCCAGATTAGAGCCCAGAGATGTGTCGGAAGTGACGGGTTCGGAAATAGACACCGGCCAGGCGTGAACTGCGGCCTCCAGCTCGCCGATGAGCTATTCTGAGATTAACGCCCACGCTCCACCTCAACGCTGTCGACGAGACCTTGCTGCAAGTGTGCACGCAGTTGTCGCACTCTAAACAACAGACATGCGCCGAAGCAAACACTCGACAGTGCATGCGATTGTGGATAGCGGTGTAACCACGTGCGGTCAAGAAGTCTCGACTCCGTTATGTTTCCATAACAATGTATTGTGACCCACATAAGTCCATGTGTCCTTGGTCATGAGAGTTGGACCGAAGTCGACCACAGCCTGGCGGCAGAGGCAGTGAGCGGAAACGCCGCCCCTCCCCTTCTTGGGCCGTGTCCACCTGAATGCGCAGTCGGGCGCAAAGAAGCGCGACATTGGCCAATGTAGTAATGAAATTGTCTCCCAGGGTATAGGACTCATGGGCTGTCTGCTGGCTCCGACGTCCTGACTTGAGTGTTATCCTAGTTTTCAGAACCAAAAGCTTTATTCCTGTGCTTAATTGTTTGTAATCTTCGTTTCGTATAATAGTTTTGCTTCTATGCTGAGCATGGAGGTTGAAGAGAATAGGGACCATTCCGAGGGAAGAGGAGTTGGCAGAAGACTGGTCTCTTTCTCTACACGCAAATATGGTCTTCGTAGAAAGACCCAGCAAGAAGGTCACGACTCAGGGTCGGCTTTAAACCACGACCAGAGTCTGCGGGGTGAGCGCAAGCTCGGCTTATCGATTTGTCGTGATTCGCCTGCAAGGCAGAATAACCACACAGCGTTTTCCCACGTGGGGCGGCCTTGGCCCCGGGAGACCGTGACGAGATCCACTCCAGATATTTGTGCGGTGTATAGCGTGAATACGCCGGTAATGCGCGACCCGAGGTCGCCCCTGGGGCACGGCTTCAGAACGCCCCTAAGTACCCGTCGCAGTCGGACTGCCGCCTCGGAAGCCACAGCTTCCAGCAGTGGGCCGTCGTTGGCTCCATGCCGGCAGCATTCCAAGCACCTACACTCCGTCTCCATTGACAACCAGTCATTACGCCTGACTTCGACTAACTCGTCAGAGGCGGCGATAAATGCGCCGTTATTTGCCCGGGATATCCGGCACTCTTGCGGACAGAGCGATGTCAACCGTAAAAGCCTACAATCGGTCAACGACATCCGAACCGGAGACACGTTTCAGAAATATGTTGTCGAATGTGTTGACGATGACCTGATGGGAGGAGATTATTCAGTGCTCCGGAGTTTGGCCAGCGTGCTGCGGGCCAGTTTGGCGTACCATCGGGTTTCATCAATCGAGAATTGCACACCGTCGCCGGATGTGTGGCCATGTTTGTCCGTGCAGGCAATCACTTTGGCTCGGACATCGGCGTCTCCTGCCAGCGCCCTGCAGGTGCCGAGGCCAAGGTCAGTCTCGTGACGGCTGTTTCCAAGATGCTTTTGAATCAATGCTGCAGCATGGCGTAGAGTTCAGTTCTTTACTTCCTTTAGCTCGCTCCCTCGTGCTTTCAGGGAAGAGAATGTTCCTGGAGGTATGGACTTTGCTCTTTAAAATCATAACGCTCCTTTTGCGTTTTAAAAAGTGAAGATGGGGTGTGGTCCGCCGTTTTCTTTTATAACAATATAATTTTCATCTTAATATTTACCACACAATGCACTGATTACAATGCACTATGCCTTGCAGTCAAGGAAGGCGTCGTGGTAGGTGGAAACTGCTTTCTCCCTTTCTGTACTGATTCTCTCTTCGCATTTTTCGGTTCTATTGTTACCGTGAAAATTGTCTATGGGCAATATGCAGATAGTATGAAATTAATCAAGTAATTGGAATTCTGTTAAGTGTTCTTTGTTTCAGAACTAGAGTCCGATATTTCTACATATAATATTTTCAGTGTGATCATGATCACTCTTCGTTTGGGCGCAACCCGGAGAGCACGAAGACAACACTTTCTGTCTTCATTATCCATCTCTGCCGTTGTCGGATGTTTTCATGCGCTGTCAGAAGAAGGTCGGTCAACACTCGATAGACGCAGCTGCTGTCACCAGGACACCGCCGGCCTGTCATTGTCAGGGCGGTCCGCGCCTGTGTTGTCGGTATCACTAACAATCAGCTTCCACGCTGTGTTGCGACGGCCGGAGGTCGAAGGGTTCCTGCTGTCTGACAGGTAGCTGGCACCTCTCCACGCCCATGGAAAAAAATCCGATTCGTCTCTTGATATTATTGGCATCATTTATTTTGATGGACTCGGCTGAGACCTTGCTGTAGTCAGCTTTGTGCCGATGAGTCGCTGGCAGTGTGTGGGTACTGAGGGGTGGCATTTGGCCCCTCTGCCGGCGCGGCGACCGGCGACGCCGACTCTGGTGCTCTGCCTGGTAAACAGTGGAACCTCAACCTCCTGTTGATCTTTCGTCGTGGCGAATGACGAGCCGGTCAGGAATATGTTTACCATAAATGTTTAGTGTTCATTAGTCTTAGGTGGTGCCGGATTGGGAAAAGGCGAGGACGCCTCGCCGCCAGTGTTTGTATGCCTTGTTATTGCCTGCGGCTGGTTGGATCGATATTTTCCAAACTTGGTTATTATTTCCGTGTCGCGTTAATGAGAGATGTTTTTATTTTACTGCGGTAAGTTTTGTTTCACAAGGAGTTGTTTTCAGAGACAGGTACCAATCAGCTGATTTGAGGTGGCTGGGCTTTGGGCGTAGGAAAAGACTGTGAAAATAGCGACATCTATATTTGTTTTTGTTTCGAAATTGGAATGAAGGACTTCTTCGATTCTTCCTTTTCCCGCAATACCCAGAACTGGCCTCCCTATAACTGGGCGAGTCTGCTCGTAAAGAGTAGAAAAATAAGATGAATAAGAAACAAAATGACTCGATTTTCTTACTGAGCAAGTCCGTCACTGCTCGAATTTCGTATGACAGAGACGTATTTGTGAAACAGAGAAATATATTTACGTCAGTAATGGATCCAGGACTCCATTTCGGGGCTGTCCAGGGAAAGGGGCTCAGCTCTACCCCGCATTTACCTTGAATGACGGGCACTCCTAGCTTTGGGTTGGGGGGTTGACCCATAGCCCCCTTCTATACGCCACTGATGGAAATCACACACTAACTATAGAACATCTTCCTTGTGATTCAGACCATGTGGTACATAATTGATTTACTGCATACGAATGGTCTTTCTTTGCCGTCTGAGCGCATGCACGCGACAAGGCCAGGAGGTCAGGGGTCCGTAACCTCTGCACTTCCCCAAATATACAATGGCTTGGTTTGATATCGGTTCGCGTAAGTCAGTCGTCAAATCAGATTCGGAAACTGAATCAAACAGCATGGCCACATAGGTAAGCGTGGCACAGAATTGTTCGTTACGGTACCATTCAGCATTACTTTCAATATTCATGAGCAGTGGCAGGACGGACCTGGAAATGTTTAGGTTTGACGTCCGTTACTGCGGTTCTTTGACGCTCTTCGCTGCTTTCTGACGCTGTTCTGGGCCACCTTCTCTTTGACGGGGGGCGGGCACGAACCACCCCCCAGATCTTGCGGACCACTTGAGATTACGAAAAACTGTAAACAGCGCCATCCTGTCACTGAATACAACCCCTTGTGAAACATTTAAGGTCACTAGAGGTCAGGGCATGTCACCATAGGTATAATATTGAATGAAGGTTTGCAGCCATTTATTAGAGATAGAGCAATATATATATATATATATATATATATATATATCTTTTGAAAAGTTAAATTTAAGCAGCGCAGGATATTTTTCTTGGAGTTTTCTATTTTTCTTGCGTTGGTTTAATGTCAGTCGTTAATCCGTTTAAAAGGCACCAAAACTCATTAATAGAACAGTTCCACTGTATTTCAACAGTCATCCTCAGCATTAAATATTTGCTCATAGTTTTCATTTCACATTTCGAAAACATTTTTTAAATATCGCGAGAACAAGCATTATAACAGTACCACTCCTTATTAGCTACCTTACCATTACAAACGATGCATCTAGGTATCCTATAAGAACATTGACATAGTTTGAGCGTATAACACTACATTTACACATTTCAATACACGAATTACATAAATTAATACATTTTACATCAGTTACATGTGGCATATATTCATTAACAATGAACATAAATCATCATCTCATCCCCCCAAAGCGTAAGTATTCGGTGTGTGTTTATCTGCATGTTGAGTGAGGGCTTTGTTAGTGTATGTGTAGTGCTTCGAGGACTGCTAGTTTCGTGGTCATTGGTGGAAGCGATGATGTGTGTGTTCTGGACTAGTGTTTGCCTCATGTGTTCTGTGTTGTGTGAGTTTGCATATGCTGCTTGATGGCCCATCCTGCAGATGCATGGTGAGCCGTCGAGACAAGACATAGACACAGAAATAAACAGACAAATATCGAAAACAGAAGAACGAGACAACCTGCACAACACATCACATCTACTACAGAAACAACAGAGCAGCGCACACAAAACAGATGAGAGAATACTAAGGATATCATTAGGCGCAACGTAGAGTGCAAAACCAAGAAAGACTCCAACTCACATATACTACCAAACACAGAAAACACGCAACCTGCATGACTAACAAGCCAGTCGAGACAGTGCCGTTGAAGCGCACCAATGTGGGTATAAATTATCATGTCCACATGAGAGTTGTAGACCTCATGCCGCACACTACATTGGTGTGACTACACCGACATTGTCTCGACGGCTCACCATGCATCTGTAGGGTGGAGCCATCAACAGCATATGCAAACACACACAACACAGAACTCAAGATGCAAACACTAGTCCAGAACACACACATCATCACATCCACCAATGACACAGAATCCACCAATCCACCAATGACCAATGAAAACTAGCAGCCTCGAAGCACACACATACACGAACAAAAGCCCCACTCAACATGCAGATAAGCACACACCGAACACTTACGCTTTGGGGGATGAGATGATGATCAATGTTCATTGTTAATGAATATATGCCACATGTAACTGATGAAAATGTAATTAATTTATGTAATTCGTGCATTGAAATGTATTAAATGAAGTGTTATACGCTCAAACTATATCAATGTTCTTATAGGAATACCTAGATGCATCGTTTGTAATAGGTAAGGTAGCTAATAAGGAAGTGGTACTGTTATAATGCTCGTTCTCGCGATATTTAAAAAGTGTTTTCGAAATGTAAATGAAAACTATGAGCAAAGATTTAATGCTGAAGATACTGTTGAAAATACAGTGGCAACTAGTTCTAATTAATGAGTTTTGGTGACCTTTAAACGAATTAACGACTGACATTAAAACGAACCAAGAAAAATAAAAAACCAAAAAAAAATCTAAGTGCGCGAGTGCTGTACAATTTAACTGTCATTGCCTCAAAGAGAACATATTGCCGAACTATTCGAATATATATATATATATATATATATATATATATATACATATATAGGGTTTATAGACGCACCAACTGCTGGGATTTAACGACGCACCAACTGCCAGGGTCATATGGCATCGCCAACTCCCACCCTGTTGGAAGGGATTTTCGGGATCAGATCAACTTATTCACAGGCTATATAAATAAATATATATATATATATATATAATATATATATATATATATATATATATATATATATATATATATATATATATATATATATATATATATGATAATCCATATAAAAAGTGCTGGATATATATTGTGGTACCCAGTAGGCCCATTATGGGATAAGAGTTTGAGATCCAAGAGTTATTCCTGTTCTTACTTATAATATCTTAACCATTTTTAGAGGCGAGGTCACTTAGCCTGCAATGGTGACTTGACCTGAAAGGACCTGGACCCAAAATTTTGGCAGAAGTTACACAAATGGTCAGAAAAACATCCCAAGTACAGCGGTTCTACGTGCTATCATTTTTATTATAGTTTTAAAAACCCCGTGTGGGCAGGTACCCGCCCCCGTCAATGCGCAAAGATGAAGTACGCTTATGAAGCGGCCTTGCCTTGTAAAAGTGTGAGCTCTGAAAGAAATGACGTATAAAACCTGGAGATATTGGAATGCCCTTTACGACTGATGTTCAGTGCTTAACACCCACTCCCCCACCCCACTCTGTGGGCTTATCATAACTCAAGTCAGGGCTGGCAGCGTGCTGCTATGGCGGTCGCCTAGTAATGGTGGTGTTGCAGGCGAGGCGACTCCAGTCAAACACCGGCTATTTCGTTTCAAGTATTGTTACAGGACAGGTGAAATACCAATTGGATGTTTTTTCTTAATGCATTAATAAATGTTAATTTCAGTTCAAACTATAGGGGAAAAGGTGTCATATTACCTTTAAGCTCAAACACATGTTACTGTTTCATTGCTCAGTTATAGTTTTCCAACATGAAACTTTTTTAGATGTGTAAGAGGAGCTGAACAAATGACTGTAGGCATAGAGTTTTTGCGATAGATATCTTGTAATATTATGCATTTTTAAAAATCTAGGTTGTAGGTCAAAAATATTCAAATTACCAAATATATATTTCCCACGAACATTGAAGCCGAATTGGCAGCTGTGTTTACCTCTGCATTGTACTGTTGTTGTATGTGTAATTCATTGCCATGTCTTCTTTCTACTAGTTACTAAACACCTGTTACACAGCAGCCATTAGTAACATTCATAGTCCTGATGTGTTTCTAATGTCCACTGTTACGGTTGGGTTTACTGTAGAATGTTTTATTATATTCGTGGTTGATATTTGAGTCTCCGATTGCGTGGCACGAGCCAATACCGATATACCAGCTTCACGAAACCAGCCCAGGGAAACCAGCTTTCTGAGCAAGCCTTGGTATAATTGGAGAGGTGTAAATGTCATGATTCACTGGCATACTGCAGCCTTGATACATGCAGGTCCTCAAACGACAACAAACGAGAAAGGCTTAGAGTCGCGTTTTTCCAGCCGGCGCAGAATTATCAGAGGAAAAGTTTGATTAAAGTTTTGATGGTCGGATGACGTTTGTTTTTGGCACGCCTCTGAAGAAGCATGCGTAGGCCTTCAGTGCTGAAACGTGTTACCAACACTCAGCTAGTTTTCCCTGGCCCAGCCCCAAAAAGCGGACAAGCAGGGGAATGGGATTCCGGCGTGAGTGCAGCTTATTTTTGTTTTGGGATAAACATTATTATGTGACGTTTTGTTAATTGTTTTTTAAGATGGCGGCTCTGAGAATCACCCAAGCTGAGTTTCAGTTAGCCAGCGCGGAAGACATTTTCTAATTGCTAAGCCCTCTATATTTATTCAAACTCCAGTTAATACCATTAGGGTAAGGGGGGTAGCAGAAAACGCAGCACGTTAGACAGCAACCACAATGGAACCGTATAAAAACAGGGTAGTGCCGCCACCAATTCAACGGCCTCTTCGGATACAACAAAATAAATTTTGGGCACCCGATATTACGGCAAACTGTAGACCACGCCATTATCAAAGTATGATGCGGTCGTCATAGTAAGAACAGCGGGTGTGCTCAGGACCGAGCCACCAAAATGCCCCAACATGTTAGAAGACTTCGGGCATGTCCGCAAGAGACCGAAGTAGACCATGGCAGAGGCCATGCTAAGAATAGAAGTTAATTCACCACCAGAGACCGAACTCATATTTGAAAGCCCAACGTCAATATAGTTCTATATAGAACTATATAAAATCACAATCGCCTAGTTTGGCACAAAAACTTCGCACAGGCCATGCACCTAAAGCACACGGGGTATCAATGCGTACTCCAGCTTCTCGCGTACTCTACCGACCCACCCGGCAAGAGCACGCACGACATTATTTATGGGCTCGTGGCAAGTCCTTCAGAGACATCCAGTTGAAACATGGACCAACATAGACAATTCTCAGCCTAAACAACCACATAAAAATTTTAGCTGTTAGACTTATAGGAAAAAGTGAAAGCCCGTGAAAGTTAAGTGCGTACTCTGCACGGACTTCCCTAGTGAAAGTTGAGCAGAGGCTTAAAGGAAATGTGGCACCTTCATAATGGGTTTTGAACTGCGATAACCATGTGATAGAGCATGCCGAGAAACCCCTTGATTGAAATCTCATTTGCCCCGGAACCCACCACTCGCGGAGAAAAAAGGTCAAAATTCGCCCTCTACCGGCTCCGCCCTCCCAGGTCTGGTCCTTTGACATGAAATGATCTAAGCAAAGTGATGTCATACTAGAACCCCGCTGCGCGTGAGGCGTAGACAAATGTTTATTGCTTGGACATCTTTAAAACTCACCTGCTAAAAATGACCTTGGTACTGTCGATTATAAATGTATAGGTTAACGTGTTTTATTGGCTGGTTCAAAACATGAAGCATCTTTTAATATGCCAAGAGAACTAGACGAAATTAAATAATGCCACTTTTACTTCTTAATGGAAGCCTAGATTAGCTAAAAATGCTTTATTGGATTTGTTTTTATTTTTCAAGTTCAGTCTGTCACAATGTGGGCTTTTACGACGCCGATTTGACGTCACACAAATTTGGAGACTTTTACTGCTAACAGAGAGCAAATTAAATGTTAGGCTTTATGTACATTTTTCAGCTTTAATAAGGCTAAATCCATTATTTTCAACATTATCTGTCCCTAAAACCACTGCAGTCTTGAGTTGGCACCAAGGCACCACATTACCTTGAACGCTGTCTAGAGAATGTATTGGATCGAGAGGCTTATCTTAAGCTTAGTCCTTAAGCAAGTTTAAGAAATTGAACTATCTTTTTTTTGTTTATTAATCTGTACCCCCGACCAAATTTGGTCTTTAGATAACTTAAAGAAATTTAACGTAAGTTTTAATGTTAAGCCAAGTGGTTTTCCTGTCAGTCGTACCTAAAGTTCTAGTTCTGAATTCGGTCGGCGTAGCATACCGAAGTTGTGGTCGCTAGCACTGTAGTGCCTCGGCTCCGCACTTTATTGCAGGGCTAAGCCATTCGACTGAACTCAGGTCTGTGTGTGTGCTTATGTGTGTGTAGGGGGAAGAAGGGGCGAGGTTATGGATGGCTGGTGGTCGAGTATCCGTGACGGGTGTTTGACTGCACTGGTGAAACACGAGGGGACTGTGGTCTGCGTTCCTAAGAAAAGTTACGTTCCCAACTATGGGAGCGACGACCCATGTTTAGGAATGTTCACACCATAAATGGGAACGCTCATTTCCAACGATGTGCTTCCTACGGACTTTTTCGGAAAATTAAACCCTAGATACGAAATAAAGTGCAAACCTTCTCCCCGCTTGATTCACTCATTTCATGAAATGTTGGAGGACATAAACATTTCAAATAGGGAAATATAATTTTTAAACCAACTTAGGTATACAATTTTCGGATTTTATTTGTATTTTTTTAATGAATTGCGTTCAAGTTTTTGCAAGTTCGGTCTTTGGAGTCGGAGCTTCCGTAAAGACATCAATGGACTTGTCACGGAAACCCTGACCCCACCCTCCGAGCCTGGAACTCGCGCGATTAAGTTTGATTTAGAAGCCAAAATTTTGATTTGAAGCCAAAATTTAACGTACCACAAAGCACAGGGATGGCCGCCTCGCTCAGGTCACCCTTTCACCAGTTAGTTCCCAGCAGAAGTACGTGGGGTAAATATTGAGCACTGGATTTTATTGACATTTTTCTGAAAAAAGTGTGTAAATTAATTTACGGGGAAAGCATTCATCAGGAAAATTTCAAATGGTGCTCACAGGCTGCTTTGGAGGTTATTTGCTTTACTAGACAGCAAATAACTTGCAGTTATTCTGGTATGCCACGTCCAAGCAGTGCATTTTTTCGGTTTGATAAGGGAAAACGGTACGCCATTTAGTGAGCTCTATAAATTTTTCGACCTGCAATTTCATTACCTAGGTATTAATAATTAGAAAACCTACCAAATAAGAACTTAAAGATACAATTACTGAGAATCAGTTAATGTCTGTAGAAGATGTTGTTTGTTATTCCTTAGAGCTCTAAAAATTTAACATGCCATAGCATTGCTGTACTGAAGTATATAACTCCAAGTGCGTTCACATTTTCCGCCGAAGCTCCTTTTTATGGAAGTATCGCTACCAATTACGGATCATTGCTCCCATTATTGGCAATGTAGCCATTTTCGGTAATGCTGACGACAGCTGTCCCGACTGAAATGGCTAACCTTCAACTCAGGCGATTATCAGCTGTTCTGCCCGCTATCGGAGACAAGGAGGCGCCTTGCCTCCCAGCAAATCCCTCCTTGAGAACTTTTCTGATGTGTGAGCATATGTTGACTTCCGTTGCGTTAAGAATGACCACAAATATAATCCAGCTTTCCTTTGTTCTTTGAATTGAATCGAGCAAAATGTATCTGTCTTGGGATATGTGCTAAAAACCGAAAATTGATAGTGCATGGGGCAACACGTCACGTCATTTCCTCCTATGAAGCTTTGCGACCTTTTCCTGTCAGCGGCAGGACAAAAATCGGGAAATTTTGATAGATTCGGATGTATCGGAATGAATGTCCGTTTCGTGGTATGTAACACAAGGCTCACGATGGAATCTTGCACTAATGACAAATGACGACTCTGATGTCATTCTGTCATAGATGACAGACGGACAGATTCGCCCCTTCGCGCCGGAAACCTGTTTATGCTGGCATCTGGTCCCACTCCTCCGACGCCCACTAGTTAAAAGCCAATTTCTTATCTCTGAAATGTGAGGCGGATGGCTGATCTGCAGGTGCTAATCGCCATATATTAGTTTGAGGCTTTTTCCACAACACTGCCGCCCCCACTGAGGCTTTGTGAGGCCGGTGGAAGACTGTGGCCCTACAAAGTAGCCGTCCTTGGTGGACGTTACTTATTGCTGTTTTAGCAAGGTTAAACAACATTCTGGGATGTGTTAGTAAACAAAGAACCAGATATCCCACTGAAATGGATCCCATTAGTCTTGGAATAATTAGCAACCCTCTTGAACTGGGCACCACTAGGAAATATATGTATGCGGGCTAATGTCATCAATGATACTTGAACATTCGCCAAGAGTCCGCTCAGACAATCAGAAAATAATTCCCAAACCTATGTCGTCGGATGAAGGATCAAGGTTTTTTTGCGCTAGAGAGGGAGAGAGAGAGAGAGGGAGGATATATATATATATATATATATATATATATATATATATATTAATACAGTGCTGGTTGAACGTCACCGCAGCTTTGGCTTTTTGTAGTTTTCTTTCTAGGGTTTCAATTTTCCTGATAAGTTTTCGGTTTTCTATGCTATGTTCGTGTAAAATTATGTACAACCGTAAAAGCCTACTTCTATTCAACGTACCTCAGTCTTGAAAATGTTTATGTGAGATGAATGAAACCGGTCGACTTTAGGTGCGTTTTTACTTCAATTGTCTTTAATATGACATGAATATCGGAACAATTTTACACGAACATAGCTTAGAAAACCAAAAACTCATCAGGAACATTGAAACCCTAGAAAGAAAACTACAAAAAGCCAAAGCTGCGGTGACGTTCAACCAGCACTGTATTAATGATAACTTGCTTCCGTCTTATACTAATATATATATATATATATATATATAAATATATATATATATATATAATCGAGACCTATATTTTTGTCACAACAGTTGGCTCCAACGAGTCTACATGATTGCAATTGATTCATTAATCCCGTCCAGAGTTCGAACATGGGATACTGTAACCTATTTTAACCTACACGAAGCTGTCGTTTGAACATATACGTCAAATAATGTTTGTTTTAAAATTTAAAGAATCTGATAAAAACAGTGATCACTCCAGACAAGTTTAGCTTGAACTGCGTATTCAAATTTTATCATCACACAGAGGTGATAAAACAGATCACCCTAGGCCATGCTTTCTATAGGGATGTAAATAGTGCGTGCTGCGTTATTGCCGACTGCCTGTTCATTGTCCTGTCATGTCCATGCACGGGCTGCTTGCGATTGGTAAAAATTTGCATTCGTCAAAAATTTTTTAGAAAGCTTTTATGTTTAGACAATGTGCGCGAACAGTTTGTTTTTTTCAATTCTACGTACGATTCTAGCATATTGACGTTTGCTGTTTTGTTTCCCTGGTATGTGTTCACACATATAAGGGTATTTTTCGGCTACATATTACTGCATTAATATTTTGCTCATTTCTTTATTTTTGTCGTCAGCAAGCTTTCCGGAAACGTATTAAGTTGTTCAAACGTCAAGTGAAAGTATACAACATTGAAGATGGTTGGTAAAAACTCGCAAGTTACTGTGTTGAATCGGTAGGAGGACTTCGTAAAAGTTCATATTCTTCTCCAAATTATTTGCAAAAGTTTGCAATTTTGCAATTCAAACTACGACAAGCACCCTGTGTACAGAATTTATCTTCTTTTGGGACTTGAGGGCATATTTTTGATGAGTAACTGGTCCCGATCTATTTTTTTTACCTACCGAAATGTACATGACATTTTTGGCCGGCAGACGAGGTCTAGTCTCAACGCAGGCTTCATTGCTGCAGACACCTTGCAGTCACAGATATGTCAAAAGTCAAACTTCAATGGAATGAGGCACTCTTTTGATGCGACGAGGCATGCGTATTTCAACTTTCCTACTTGAAACAATCTCTTGCCGTCAAAGGTATTGGATAATACCGGCACCTATTTTGCTGTGTTGCCTATGAACGCTGAATAGTGTCAAATGCAGAAGTGTGGCGTGCCCAGACAGTGCCGGCCCAAGCGGGGTATTTTGGGTGATGTTGTGACGTCATCATCGATAAGGCACCGATTAGCCTGCCAGGCTGGAGCGGCGGCGTTCCGGATGGAGAGGTGCTGATAGATCTCCGCCGGCTGCCCAAATTAGAGATGCAAAACCCGGAAATTGTTGCGCCAGTATCACAACGTCCGTGCCATATTCTCCCAAGGGATCCGCTCAATGCTGTCTAGACTTCAGAAAATCCTATACATATTTGTGTTGATTTATCCATTTAATTGCATGCCTTGCATCGTCTCTGAATCTGTCACCCTCTAGGGGTCATAGATGTTCGTAACAGTCCCGCATAAACTAGTGGTCCTGAATTTAAGATGGCTGGTTCTGAACAAAATTACTTTTTCCAGATTTACATGCATTATCTCTGAGCAACTTTTTCGGTACCTGACATGTGTGAATACGAAATGTAGGTGGTTTCGCCATATTTCCCCAGTTCAAAATATGAGAACTGGTCGATCGTGTAACATGTGCTCAGCCCTGAAACTTAATATTAGTCGTTGATTGGCCCATTAATCGACAAATCTGTTAGAATATTTGGATTTAGAGACAAGGTATTCCTATCTATTTTTGTGCAATGACAGACATATCATCAAATGCGCATCTATGCGCATTTGAAGGGCATTTCCGCACACCGCTTGTTGAGCAGACTTACTCGCTTATTGCTCTCACTTACACCGACTCCTGCCACCTCTGAAACAAGACAAAAGTTTCAGGAATAAGAAGGACAGGACACCCATACCGATAAGGCACGCTGACTATGGAAAATAGTTGTCCACAGACCGGAGTATTGTGTCTGTTTAACACACCACATACTGCCTCAAAATCCACACCTTTTTAATCGACGCCATGCGGCACAACCACATGTCATCATAGATTTATGACTGGCAACGCACGGACACATCTATGGTGCACAGAAAAGCTACGGGTGTGTTTAAAGACAGTTCGCGAGCTCAAATCCGATACCGCAGCAAGCGCGAACATCTGCCGGCAAAGAAGACGCTGGAGGTTCAAGGAATGGGGACAGGGGAGGATTTTTGTACCCTAAACCATCCAATTTTTGCCGCTTTCCTAAAAAAACGGGACGTTCTTATCCCAAAGTTTGGCCATGTCATCCCCTCAAACCTCCCGTCTGTATCCGCCACCTAACACTAGTGACCGCAAAATTACTTCTGCGGTTAGCGCAGCATTGAAAAATGCACAAATCCAAACCGTGTTAAGACCTTGGTCATGACCAGCGTTTAAACGTCAAGCTCAGGCCTAAAGGCAGTGTCATTGATTGGTAACTAATAAAAGGAGGAGGCGGTGAAGAAGAAAAAAGGAAAGATTATTATATTTTCATTCTCTGAGACGTTTTTTTCTACGAACGAATGTAGCTTGCATCCATTTTTGTCCCGATTCACATGTTTTGCTGACGACAGTAATTGCTGTTAAACATCAGTACTCTGTCTAGATATTTGTGTGAACGCCGCGACAAATCCCTGTGTTCAGACAACCAATGCTATAGCCGATGAGTGTAATCATTAGACATTACCACTTATTCAGCACTGTAAGCTGTGTATTTCGCTCACTCAAGGCAAATGAATATTATCATGGGATACCTTGGATATATTTTCCAACTCATTTATAGGTCCTCCCTTGCTTTTCGAATTGTATTGGTGCTTGTTTGGACGTTACTACGAAAAGTGATGATTGGACTTTGCTGCTGCACTGGCCTGGCATTTGCGAGTGAAATGCGTTTGAAATCAGACAATGACTCATTCTGCAAAGATATATAAATTGAATACCGAAGGCGCATATGTAATGCAGACAATTGTTTCTAATACGTTTTTGAAAATAATTAGTTTTTTTAAGTGGGCCGCCTCTTGCTAGAATCTGTCACATCAAAGCGTGATATATCACCATGTTTTTACACTACAATTGCAGCTGTGCTAGAATTAAACCAAACATCATATTTAAATCCCTTTCTGCCCACAAAAGAATTGACCTGCTTTGCCAGAATCAGGCTCCCGCCCCATGCAGCCTATTACGGCGTCACCTAGCGAGCGCTGTGTCCCCGCACCTTATAAACAACATCGCATTCCACTCAACACCGGAAATCCTAGCCGGCGGGTGACTGCGGCGACCCCGCGCAGCCGGGCGTCACGTCACTCGGCCGGCCGTCACGCCCTGCCGCTCGCCGCGCCGTACGTCGCGCTGCCACCATGCACGCCGTCGTCTGCAGCTCCTCCGGGCGACCGGCGGCACCGTCCTCAAGGTCGCTGCAGAGTCTGCTGCTGGGGGAGTAGTTCAACATCACCAACGGAGAGCTTGTAGTTTCAAAGTGGTTTGGGCGGGGTCTTTTCGGTGACCATGGCGTTAGCAGTTCAGGAGAAAGAGAATTGTTCATTGTGTTTCTATTACAGAGGGAATTAAAGTTGGAAACTAGTATGGTTGTATCCTCGGAGAGGGATTTTAAATATGTTTACATTTGATATATCAAATTTTACCCAGTAAATCATCATAGGTAATCAATGTCACCTAATTTATTCCCAACTTAAGATGAACATACCTGACTGAAAACAGCTCCGTCGAAGCTTTCAAGCTGTGCAGCAGGATCTTCGACGGCCAAGCCATTGACATTATGCATATGATTATACCCTTATTCTGTTACTCCATACATAGGTGGATCCAAGGGGTGGGGCAATTGGCCCGCCATTGACCTACCCAGCGCCCCCACACCTCGCCCCGTGGTGGCCCCCCGGGAAACCCCTTCCCTTCAGAATTTAAGCGTTGGTACCCCCACGATGCAGTCCGATGCCTCTCTGATAGGTTACACCTTAAAAATGTGCGTCGCCTCCAGCTTCAGGTAGCAACCCCTCTGGACCCGAATGGCACCTGGCCAGAGTGCCCTCCCCTCGTCGGAAGTTGTTCGTCCGGCTGGGTCTCTAGGGCATAGGTGGTTTTGCTCCTTCTTGTGCGGCGTAACGACTGTATAAAAGTGCAGAAGCCACTTGTTGCAGATTCTGAGAAATGCAGGAATTACTATACAAACAATAAGTAGGCTGTCATCTTGCGGTTGATAGACGGTGGCCAGCATTTGTGAACTGTCAAAGACAATCAATCATCTTATACGGTGTTAGACATTCGATATTTTGGTACTGTCTCATCCAGAGTTGTGCGACTCTGGAATCGAAGTATACTTTCAACTTACATTTGGACTCTTGGCTCCTGAGTTTCAGTGAGTTGACTCACAAAAAGGATTCCAAAGAGTCAAGGTGAGTGGAATTATCTGATATTGTGATATTTTTCCGGGTTTGAGATGTTTCGAGTCACAGTGGGTTGTTGAGTTGAAATGTATTAAGTGCTGATATATATGAATAAATATGAGTCAGCGCAGAAGCTTAATTCATGACCAATGAAAAACAATTATTTCAGGTGCTGCGGACTTTTTAAGTTAGCTATTCATCTTTAGGGAGGCAAATGTTTTACACGCGCCGGTCAAGTAAGGGGACCACCATAAGTTTTGTTTATCAAAAATTAGTTTTATCATTTTTCATCTGAGTTGTGTTATGAGCTCTGAATAGGTTCTAGCTCAAAACCAAAGTGAAATGGAGTGAGTCGTGACCCCATATGAAAATGATTTGGATTTGAGTCAACCAAAACATCTGAAACGCCCAATCTGATTTTAGAACTACCATCAGGAAAACCTTACCTTCCTTATTAGTATTAGGCAAGATAGCAAAGGACTGCCTTCTCCGCGGACAAAGGTGAATTCCATCATGCGCCAAGAATTAGGAAACCCAAATACCTCTAATCTAGGATTGACGAAACTTTGACGTCATTAAGCGCTCCTGGTTGGATTTGTTTCCAAGGTTGATGCTGCTTTTAGAGCTTGCAAGGATGAGCTTTTCCAGCTGAAGGTGTTAGGTGTAAGCATGTTCTGGCCGGTGTAGGCCCAGTCGTGTCAGGGACAGTCGGAGGAGCGCGCCTGCTTTGATAAGCAGGTGGGTGATGAGCCGGATCCTATGCGTAGCCGGCCTGCTTTCTCTAGGTGCTGAACAAGCTTTTGTCAAACTCCTAAGTTAAGGTATGGTTTTGTGCTTCTCCTTCTCAACATAGTGGGTGGCGACATAGACCTCAGCAGCTGGAGTGGTGTTGAGCCTTACATGTATTTTTCTAAGTGTAAAGACCTAGCGCCAACTTGCGTTTTGTTAGTTTCCTAGATTTCCCCAAGGGCTGGCTCGTACAATAACTTTAAATCCAGTTATTCATTTTAATCCTACCGAGCGAGCCTCGTCCGGGTAGCTTCAATGTCCAGTATCCTGACTGGCCTTGTCCTCTTTACTTCCTGTTCTCATGGAGTGGGGGTGTTGTTATCAAGGCGGCTGATTATCGGGTACCGACATCCTGATCGCAACGCTGAAATCAGTGCTAAGCGTCACAAGTAGCGGAAGCATTCGGTGAACAGTGAGTGGTGCCGAAGAGCCATGCATTCATGCAAAGTCCATTAGTTATTGCTGAAAATATTATGTTTTCAGTTGAAACATACAATTGAATATTCGCCCCTGTGTGGAATGTACTTTGTTTCATGAAAAGGTGACCCATTAACGGGTAGCCAGGCATGCCCCTCCGCGATCCCAAGACAACAGTACCTACGTAAACAAACATATATTACAAGTTGCGAAATACTAAACATAATAAATATCATACTATTATAATAGTGGTCGTAAATATACAGGGGCAGGAATACAGGTCTATTTAGGTTAAATCACAATAATTAGCTTTACGTTGTTTGTCTTTTAAACGCACAACTTGAGCCTCAATTCTGGCAAAAGATAGACCTAGTAACATTCCCAGAAATAAAAGTAACAAATTAGGCATGCGCATAGCAAAGCAACAGGAAAACAACACCCTACACGCCCACCACACCCCCAAAAAAAAAAAAACAAACCCCTCATCTATATACTAAAAACTCAACGTCCATGCAAATGCACAATTAATAATCTATAACATTTGTAACACGCTCTTCTAAATTGTATGGTCCCGTGTTATGACTATAGCAGTCCAAAGATGGGAACTATTTCGGCTATACACATAAAAATCAGCGTGGTTTGGGACTTCCCCGTTCGACTGATAAAAATACTCCTCTTATGTTTTCAGTACTTATGTATACATCGGAGTTCTGGTAGTACGACATTCATATACAGATACGTCGATTTACACGTGTGTTGGTGTATATAGTGTCTCACTCACGATGAGCACTTGAGAATGGTCCATGATGGAAACATGATTTTTTCTTGATTTGATGTGTTGTTAGAAAATTGACATACGGAAAAATACTTTTTTTGCTACCATGGTTAATGAACAGCGAAGTAATTGAAGGCGTGAATTTTTTCATAACATTTTAGGTGAAAATATTCCGCAACATGCACTGAAAGCAAGAAAATGTATGATTATGTTTTGCTCCTTTCTTTAGACGCTTGACAAAAGATACACAATGAGCACTCGTACATATATATATATATATATATATATATATATATATATATATATATATATATATATATATATATATATATATATATATATATAAATATCCACAAAATCAACCGTAGAACCATTCTTGGTAGCCGTCGCATTTGTTATTTACATGTTTAAAGCGAACAGCATGATATCGTGGCCTACTGCTTAATGAAACCCGGAAGAAGTTGGCGACAGCGCTCGGGATTTTTATATTTGCATATACAGTTAAAATATATTTTCAAATTTATAATAATTTATATGTTCCAAACGTCATTTAATGGTAAATTTAGACATTTTCAATAAACATTTTATTTCATTCATATTTCCGTCTTAAAATATGGAATATCATCAATCCCTATCTAAAAAGAACTCAACACTAAAACTTACACAAATCCTACACACATAAAGTAAATTATAACATTACATTTTGTTAACAATATGACTATAATACTAAACAAAAACCTACTTTCAAAAAATGTGACAATGGATTTTCTCGGGCTTTTAAGTTTAGAGGTCTTTTAAATATTTAACATGTCTTGATTATTATCAGGGCATTAAGTTTGTTTTGCTATACTTACTACTATTTCTAACATTTTATAAGCAAAATACATATTTTCAACTCATTTAGGACTATTTTAAGTAAAAATATCAAACAGCTATAAAATATGAATAATTAAATCAAAATACTTATTGATATTAAATCATAAAAAATTATTTAAACCCATTAGATCAATTAAAAATACATTCTTTAAACACCTTATTTATATATATTGCTTTTTATTTTTTATTGTGGCAGCCAACTGCCTTTAACCAAGGAAAGATAGTGAATTGAATTTGATAATTTATATTGCAACTCCAAACACACGAGACTAGCCAAAACAACTGGGAAGACAAATTAGCAAGGATAATAATAATAATAATTGTTGGGGCTTATCGACGCACCAACTGCCAGGGTCATATGGCGTCGCCAACTCTTTCCCTGTTGGAAGGGTTTCTCGGGAGCCAGCTTGCTCCTTGTTCAGGGAAGCCGCCGGGCCTTGAACCCGGGTCGGCTGCGTGGCAGACAGCTACGCTGACCACTCCGCCACCGCGCCCCCACAATTAGCAAGGAAATGGTATGCACAATAATGCTACTCAATACCAATGCATCCTCGGATTAGGTTCATTGAACGAGGCATTTGTAAGGTAGGTAGACCATTAGCAATGCTACAACAATATTAGGCATACATCATTCAGGAACCAAGTTGGGACAATACAACTGGAACACTACAATCTGGGTCTGAAAATCAATCAGGACACTACAATCGGGACGCTACAGTAGGGACGCTACAGTCGGGACGCTACATGAAACCCTGAAACGGCAATGGGCATACACGTCAGTTGCAACGAAGATATAACGAAAATACAATGTAATGTCTCAATATTTCAATCACGATAGCTGTGAAGCTACTCTGAAGGAGTGGAGATCCAAGATATTCAACGGCTATCATTTCTCAGCTTAATCAGTCAAGCCAATTGCGCAAAACAACGCTTCCGACCACGTGACGACGAAACTAAATGTGACGGATGCGGCGCATAATACGCAACTGTTCTGGGCTGTTACGATCAGCTCCCGGCCTGTCTATTACCAAAACTTACTTTCTCCGGCTAGTTGAGCCCTTGAGCTCGCTTTCTCAATGCTTTCAGTCTCAGTATAGGTATAGGTTCGATGACCTCAGTACTTGTACAGTAATGCCACCATTTTGCAGCCAGCCATGCTGCCGTGACAACAGTTCAATAGCGTTTGATTTAGGCCGCGTTGACCTTCATCTGAAAGTGACAGAGTTACCAAATGCCACGAAACAACAAAACGAAATACCTCTAGGCGCAATAAAGAAACCGTCAGAAAAACCTACGGTAGCGGCCGTTACATTTATATTTTTATCATTTATATACCTGTCTCTCATCCGAAGGGCTTGAAAATTATTTTACCTCCAATTTTCAGTAATAGATGAGGGGCACTTTGCCATTACTCCTTTTTGGTGGACCTTTCCTATGCATAGATATTCACAAGGCATTTCACTACAAGGGTAGCTCATCCTAATGTCGGCTTGACAAATTGCTGGCTACGTCTCTGCTCACTCTCTATTTATTTGCAAAATGACGGGTCTGACACCATACAAAACTTGTTTCAAAAGTTGAAGCGGATTGTTGATGGCTGTAAGGGCGATGGTTAAATGCTGCGACCGTTTAATCATAACATAAATGAGCTTTCATCTGCTGCATATCGGAGAAGAATTCTGACCCTGGTATTCGGATTTTGTGGAAGCCTGTTCACCCGCAGTGAGACCCCGTCGCGAAATATCCGGACAGTATGCTAGGAATCCTGGAACTTTACTCATTTCGCTGAGGGGCCGGGTAATCCAGAAATTGAGCATGTATTAGGATCTATCTCTGCGCTAGTTTTAAACAGTTAACGTAATATATTCCTTGTGCTCTGTTTTAAGCCCTACCTATTTTTGTCCTCTGCTTTTCTCTCCCACCTCCCCTCTCCTCTCTCTCTCTCTCTCTCTCGCTCTCGCTCTCGCTCTCTCTCGTCAATTTCAGTTTTTGTATGCGCATAATTTGGATGGCAAAGAGCTATGTCGCCCAGACTAGTGTTCCCCTTGCCGTGCCGTCACACTCAATAGACTGTGACCTGCTTTTGAGCGTAGGCTGTTGCTAATGAATGTCATAAATCGACCTGTTGACCAATTAGCGAGCGCCGTTGCCGTGAGATGAGCGATGCTGGCGGCGTTCGATCAGGCGGGCTGGCCGCCGCCAGCGATCATCAGGCCGCGCCGAGCTGGGTTTGTTTATCGATCAGCTGTTTTGTGGCGCGTGCTGAGATTGGTGACTGACGCGAACCGCTGGTCCTCTCTGCCCTCCGCCAGAATCAATAAACTAGTGTCTGCTATTCGCTACCACGCGTAAACGATTTGCTAAAGGAACAATGGGTGGGGGTTTCCTTTCGGTAAGTGCTGCAGTGTAGAACATGGCGTGGGCATTGTTTGCACCCCTTGGACCGAGGTTTCCGGCACGCAGCTCTTAGGCTTAAGCCGTGTCTCACTAATCCCAATTACAACAACTCACCAGTCCGTTACGAACAACGAAAGTGGACAAGCCCTCCAGTGTGCCTTGGAACGTGATTGGATTGGGGTTGATAAGAGTCTATCTGCGCTATCTCCTCGAATCTGGGATGAGAAACTGAGTTAATCAGTGATTATGTATGACGCAGTTGTTGATCGGAATCTTGAGGTAATAGTTCCTTGCAAGAATAAAAGAATAATCCTTGGTCATCTTTTGCCGGCCAACCTCGAATAGGTCTCCCAAACTGATCATTGAAACGAATCTTTGTCGGGTTCCAGGGTTAGGACATATAACACTTCATTAACTTATAATCATGTTCCTCGCTGCAGTCTTGCAGAATCCATCAGGTGATTGGATGCAAACTTTGAAACCTTTGGCAGTTTCTAAAATGCTAACTGGCCTTTTACCTCGAATCCTGGATATACAATATAGCAAATTCACAATGATTATATATTTGGGTACAGCTCGTCCTCAGAACCTTCATGTAAGCAATCGAGGATCCGAAAAACTCATGGCCATAGTGTGAGCCCAGACCCCGAGAACTTACCGCCCAGAGGCCTCTACGCCTGGGCTGTAGGTAAAGGTAGGGCTTAGAGTATGATTGCTGATGAAGACAAGATGTTACTGTTCTCCTGGCTGTAGAGTAGGGCTTTGCCCAAGTATATGACAATTGTGCGTGTGCTATACTGCGCATCCAAGGTTCTAGTAGAAAGGCCAATTGATGATTTACCAAGTTATATTCATGCTCCTCGGTGTATCACTGCGAAATATATCTACCTTTTCTCAGTTTCTACCACGCCAACACTCCCTGTAATTGGGAAAGTGTGCCTGTTGGGAGCGGCCCTAATAAAGAAAGAAAGAAAGAAGTTTTTTTCATTTTGCACCATGTTATTTTCACAAATAATTTGCACCCTGGAAAGGATGATTTGAGTTACCAAAGTAGCAGGATTTGTAAAGCGATCTAAGAAGAAAGGTCAACGTGATATTCTAAACGTCAACAAAGTTGTTTTACCTTATTGTATCCCACCAAGGCAAGGATTAACATAGGAGGTGACAATACACAAAATTGCTAACCTAACAATTGGCGGGAGATTAACCTGTTACTCTATCAAAAGTTGACTAATATATGCAATATCACATCGTATTCACTCGCCATAAGGCCTGCTCACTACTCGTTATGACGCTAAGTAAAGTCAAGGCCTTATATTGATTTAAGCATTGAAAAATTAGTAACTTTTGGACTTATCGAGGCGCTAACTGCCATGGCATGATGGCGTCGCTAACTCTGTTCATGTTGGATGTATTTCTGGGGAGCCAAGTTGCTCTTTGTTCGAGGAATCCGCCTGGACTTGTACCCGAGTCAGTCGCGTGGAAAGCTACAGCGCTAACTACCTCACCGCCACACTCTCCCTTAGAAATGAATGTCTTTCACGTGCCCTGCTTTGATATGATTAAAGTCAGCTTTAATACCGGTGCGTAAGCTTTGTTTCAGCGATAGAAAAATTAAGCGTTGATATAATATTATCAATGTTTCAGCCTATTGCCAGAAGTTGGCAAATATTTCGGTGTTTTTGTCTTCTCCCGCCTTCCTCTCGATATGGCTAAACCTATGTTGCGTTGGAAAACGACAAAATTCTACCTGCAAATAAAGATTTGTGCACCCGGATATTTGGTGTCAGTGTTTACTGTAAATTGTAAGAGTATTGCTGCATTACTAGAAGCTTTGTACCCCATCCCCTCCTGGAGCTGCCGCTGAACTGTGCTCCGACTAACCAGATGGTCTGTGTGTGCCGCAGGAAGATCTGCGCCAACTGCAAATGTGACCGCGAGAGTCACGACCTGTGCCAGGACAACTGGGTGAACGTGCGGGACCGCCTGGGCTTCACCGGCGTCCTGGAACCCGACAAGTCAGTACACCCCCCCCCGCATCCCCTGATTCAGCAGCTTTTAAGGCCGCCATTGGTGCTGAAGTGCATCCAGTGTAGTTGTACATATTCTGGCGCAACCGAGCCGGGCTTAATTTCGAGATGTCGTGACGGGAGCGTATTTTTATTTTATTGATTACAACGAAGGGGTCAAATATGGTAACCCATGTTCCGTTCACCTGCCCTTGAGCGTGTTGTCCCGGAATAGAATCAACCTTCACACCCTCACTGCTTTGATACGCCAAGTACACCAAGTGTTGGGTCATTCAGCTTGGTGAGCCTAGCTAGTTCCTGACAAAATAAGTGAACAAAATGTATTATGTGACACCCAAGCCTTTCCAAGTGTCACTAGTTTCACTAACATCACATCTAGCTCGTATGTGCTCACTCTGCAATTGAATGGATCGGGTTGTAAGACTCTGCAGACCCCGTCGTTGTTTGCATGGTTTTTTAGATATAAGTATCAGCAGTGGCTGGGTCGAGCCAGGCCCCTTGGATCTGCTGTACTATTTCGCGGGAGAGACCCCGCGGGCGCTACGCGCCCACGCGGCTCCGAAAAGTGAAATTACGTAACAACATTCAGCAGGCTACGACGCACCTACAGGGGGATAGAGGAGAACTCCTCTCTCTGTGAACTTTCACAGTGTATCTTACTCTGATCGGAGTAGACGTGATGTCCAGTCTGAGCACTGTCTTAGTTGCATAAAACCCAACGTCTACTGCTCTGCCATATCTCAACTTAATCAGTGCTTTAAGCTACAGGTTATCTGATATAGTCAACATTTGCATGTGCTTAATCGGTTCGATAAGTGTTCTCTATCTCCATTAATACAATTAAAAAGTCGAGAGATGTGTCCTCATATTTCTGATCCATCTTTAGTTTCGTTCCAGATTTGGGTTCATGACAGAGATTAACTAAAACATAGAACCTCATTAGACATTGAGTGTGCTTATATTATTCCCAATGATAGACCGTGGCTGTGCCTTATGATGCATCGTTTGCCTGTCGCTCTAACCACTACCTGCAGATGCGAGGTCGTCTACGCCGGTTACGAGGTTACGATATGGCGATAGGATCGCCGAATCACTGGCTTATCGCTGGGTCTCGCAGTATGCCATGGTCTCAGTGTATGGAGCCCATGCTTTGCAGTACATACTATGTGCTTCATAGGCGGATCCAGGATTGCCGATCGGGGGGACACATGGTCGGGGGTTGCCATCCAGACCAGGGGGCGCCGCTTTTGAACGGAAAACCCTAGAGTAACAAGGGCGCCGAATCCTATTCTGGCGGTGCCGATGTTCTCACCTAGGGGAGGGGGATGGGAGGCGACATTTCAGAGGGCCACCATTGAATTTATAAGGGGGATGAGGGCGCCGTGACCATTTTAGGGGTACCAAGTGTCAATCGGAGGAAAGTGCCCCCTTGCCCCTTCGACCTAACTATGATACGCTGGGACTGGATGGTTTGACGTAAGATGAGATCCGTTGTCAGATAATGGCGATTGCAAGGTGTTGAGGTGGTGTGGAATCGTATTTATTTTTGCGAGGTGTCACGACCTCCATGTCTATTTGTTTTCTTGGAGATACAGGGTGTCACAGTAGAAGATAATTACATTTACCTGAATATTGTATTGCATTGTATTGCGTTGCATTGCATTACATTTAATTGCACAGTGCACAGTGCATTGCATTGAAATGTCGCTAATAATCTCCTAATTCAGTGGTTTCGCTCCCCGGAGCTCTGTTCCGTTGCTCCCTTTGATTGGTATTACATCTATGTGTGTATGGTGGGGGGGTTGGGGTGGGGATTTCCCAAAGAAAATGTACGTAAAGTTTTTTTTTAATTCAGCATGAATACACCAGGCACAGCATATATCTATAGGCCAACCACCAAAAGGCTATCTGGACATTGGATCTGCGCTTCTCTGCAGGTAATTACCGGGCAGGGGCGAGCGAGAAATTCAAATGAGGATTGGGAGGCTCATATACAATACATGCACATCGGACAAGAAGCGCAGTAATGACAGACTTATGAGAGTTGGCAGGTCCAACGGTAGCGTAGCCGGGACACCTGTGTATTACGGAGGTTGTGGTACTTGCCTGGGGCCGCTCAGCTTGGCACGAATTAATACGCGTCCTGCACAGGCTGCTGGGAGATGTCACATATTTCTTAAAGGTTTGACTGGTTAAATATTGTGATAAAGCTTGTACATAGTGTTTATGAATTCTGGAACATCCTTATTTGGCCAGGGATATGAACACGATTATACGATGTCACGATATCCTAAGGGATAACGTCCCTAGGGATGATATAGGGATGATATAAGGGCCCCTTATAATGTCATTAGCCCTTATGACTCCGGAACCATTAGACAGAACCAAGCCAAACGTATCAATGTGTTCATCCTGACCCAAGGATTCCAATGATGTGTGGCATGACTTTGTAAGGTTTCATCGTGGCCTTGACATGCTTGGACCTAAAATGATAATTTTCAAGGTCATCTTGTCCCGGCGGAGCCTCTGAATAAGTCGATCTGATCCCCAAAATCCCTTCCAACAGGGTGAGCTTTGGCGACGCCGTATGACTCTGGCAGTTTGTGTGTCACTAAACCCCAACAATTATGATTATGTGTATAAACTTCATCTACCTCTTCTAGAAGCCGAGTGACACCCTGTTATTTCAGCACCATTTTAGAACAGAATCGCCTTTCATGGGGTTAGAAATGACATAATAACTCGTTGACCTGACTTGTCAAATTTATCAGCCTATAGGTATGCAAAGCGACGCGCGCCTCATTTAAATCGGCTCGGAATCATTCGCGAAAAACCAAGGCAGGGGAGGGGGGTAAGATATTTCACTCCATGCGGTGAAGAGTTAACACGCGCAGTGGAGAGGGGTCTGGCGTCAACGCGCAGCGGAGGGGGTCCAAAAGTGCCCCCCTTAGTTCTCGGAAACCAAGAGGTTTAGTAAAACGCCCATTGGGGGTGTGTGGGGGCGATGGTGATCTACATTTTGGCGACGTTTCATTGACCTTGGTCAACATCTTTAAGGTCAAATGAGGTCGTAAAGGTGAAATCTGGACCGTGCTGGAGACCTATTGGGAAATGCTGTGATTATGCGGAAATAAACAGGAATGCACCAAACACTGACTAAGTTCATAGAGGAAATGTCTCAAAAATGTTCTCTGAAATGTTGAAGTCAAGATTATTCAAGGTCAAGCACCTATGACGTATTAATATGCCATATTCCAGATAATGTATAATATAACTGGCACTACAGCAGCCTTTGGGCGGGAAATGAAGGTTTGATCTCAAAAAAGAGAAAAAGACCTTTGACTTTGACTGTTACCTTGCCCTTGACCTTGAGTAGCATTGACTATAGAGCCATAGCATAACGCACATCCTACTGAAAAATGTCATCTGACCGGAATACTCGGGCCAATGACCTCGAACTGTGACCTTTACCTTGACACTTTTTGACCGAAAGTTTTGACCGAAAGACCTTTTACCTTGACACACAAGTTTTTGACCGAAGCATCATATCAAAGTATCAGCTTGCGCAGTCTCAGATGGCCTCTCATGGATCACAAGATGAAGCACACAGATGGCCTCTCATGGATTTTTCTTTGGGTGGGGGTTTTATGACGCACCAATGTCGAGGCATGGGGATCAGGGGGGTAAGAAAGGCATTTGCCCCCAAACGGAAAACTCGGGGCAAAACTAGTTTTGCCCCCAAGCGATCGGCCTCCTTTTTCCCCGATTCCTTTTTAGTTTGAAAGCAAGATTTTGGTGCTTCAACTCTCAACTTCAAACAGCACCAGTTAAGTTCAGTGGAAATGTGGGGCCTTGGAGAGGAAAAAGTATCTTGAGACCATATTTTTCACCCGGTGAGGTTTTTTTGCTTTTGCTTCTTGCCTCACATACCGAAAATTTTACAGGGAATCATATTGTAGCGCTATCTTGCACTGCGTGACGTTTTTTCCTTTTCGACTTTGGTTTGCCCCTCCCAAACCGACCGGCTCGATCTGCCACTGTGTCGAGGTCATACGGCGTCGAAAAGGAAGGGAATAAATTAGGCTTGAGTTAGGACAGGGCGCCAATTCCTACCTATGGGTGGTCTCAGTCTCGTGATGCTTTGCTCACCACAAGGGTCACGTGACCGAGCCGAACGCGTGCACGAGCCGTCTGCGCCACCCGGACCCAGCAACCAATGTTAACTTGCTGGGTCTGGGGACCCTCTCAAGAACTCGTGATATCACAACAACCAACTTGGTCCGTTCCTTTTTAATATACCAGTAAGTATGTGTGAAAAAGGTAAATAAAGATATGTGAATGTGGTCATTCATGTATAACGGAACTCTCCGAAATATGGACGAGCCGTAGGTAATAGTATTCGAAAATATGTAATGGCAGGGGTGGCCTCCCTTTGATACGAGTCATCATCGCCATCATCATTGGATTAGGATGTACGTGCATCACCATGTGTGTGCGGTGTGCCGGCGTCATATGGCGCCCTGGCATGGCAACAATTTTGGGATTCCCTGGTTAGTGTTGACTTTTTATTTTATGTCATTTGACCTGTCTGAGTGGTGTGAGGCGACCTGAACCTAAAATTCTGGACTTCCTAAACGATCAGACACAATGTGTCAATATGGTTTTGACGTTCTGCACACACCGAGAAAAGATTAAAGTCGAAGGTAGCTCGGTTCGCGTGGGAAAGAGGTGCTACCTGCACCTTCTGGGCCAGAAACCTACCAATTTGCATCTCAAAGGTGAAAAACAAATAAAAAAAACGGATGATCAAACCACAAGGAGTGCTTGAAATTAAGGATCGAACAGCCTTCTTTTGTAGTCTGTATTTTACAATGATGAGCTCAGGACTTTGTTAAACTGGCTGCATTTCCAGCGTCAGCGTCAGACTGTCTGACTCAAACAGTGGTGGAGACTGTCTGACTCAGACAGTGGCGGAGACTGTCTGACTCAGACAGTGGCAGAGACTGTCTGAGTCAGACAGTGACGGAAACTGTCTGAGTGAGACAGTGGCGGAGACTGTCTGAGTCAGACAGTGGTGGAGACTGTCTGACTCAGACAGTGGCGGTGACTGCCTGACTCAGACAGTGGCGGAGACTGTCTGACTCAGACACTGGCGGAGACTGTCTGACTCAGACAGTAGCGGAGACTGTCTGACTCAGACAGTGACGGAGACTGTCTGACTCAGACAGTGGCGGAGACTGGGCCGTGCCCCACCCCTATTCGCCAACGGGTGTCAGCCAAGCGGACAAATATTCCTCCTCACGTTCACATATCATCCAATTTGTCAGTGTTGTTGCCATGGTAACCGTTGTAGACGACTAATGAGGGCGCCTACATGTGATGTGCGACTGAACTGGTGGATTATCTGGAGTAAACACCATGCTTGATTGTTATCATTTCCGCTACGATTATCTATAGCTTTGGAGGGGTGGCACCTATGGTTGCACACTGGAAACTGTACCTTTGCGGATTCCGGTATCTCCTTTGTCACTGATGAGATTGACTGGTGTAGTGTTTAGTTATGTTGGGTGTTCCGTCACGTGTGACAAGTGTAAACTGCAGACTGTCGCAAGTGACAAGCCAGGTTTTTAGTTGGCTGTCACGAGTTTGTCTCATGGTTGGTGGTTAACATGTCTGCGTTAGCAAGAGAATGCGACGTTCCTTGCCTGACACTCTGTTCTCTGTGTTTGCAGACGAGTGTCCAAAGATAGGGCGTTTCTGCAGGGCTACTCCTGGGTGCCTCCGGGGCTTAGTAGGGAGAAGGTAAGCAAGTGAATCCACTATCCACTTTGGGTGAATTTTCACAACGTTGTGACGCCGAAAGTAGATATAAAACTGTGTATTTTTCTGGTTTAGATTCAACATTCTTGTCTAAGATGACCCGCGTATGTATGTACATACATATCTAGCTTGGCATAAAAACCAGATCCAAGCATTTTATCGATGCTTTTGTCAGATTGCTGTCGGTTCTTGGATGGAAAAGCTGTGTGTGTCTTAATCGCGTCATTTGAATAATGCTAACTGTTCCTAATAGCACGAGCACTAGATTGGGACGAATATGTTTTCCTGTATCGTTTTAAAACGTGTCCCATGTTTCCATCTTTTTCGGACGTCCGAAGCCCATCCATCTTCCAAAGTGATCGTGTTTGTATTATCAACAAAAGCTGGTGGTTCTTTCAAAAATGGTCTCCTTTGGAGATGACCTGGGCTATTGATCGGCCCGAAAAAGGAACGAGCCAACAATAGCTCGAAGCCGACAATCAAGAGAAGCGTAGCAACAGAATCTCGCGCCCAAATATTTGCAACCGAGCCATCGAAGTGCTGGGAAACATTCAGGTTTAATTGCTGTTTACTTTGCGGAAAGTTCAGGGCGTGACACGACTCTTATTGGCTTTTAGAGCTGTTCAGGATTTCAAAGGAGCATAAGATAACGCCCTGATGTTTTTTCTTACCATGAATATATGTTGAGGCCATGTAAGTAAATTTCCGTTATTTTCACAGCTGTTTTTAGAACTCCTCGTAAGGGAAATAGTGATGCGATATTTTTGTGACTCCGATCGTTTCAACCCCCCCCTCCTTCCCCGTGGATACCCGTTAGTTGCGGATCTTCCGTTTTGAGGTGCTTGAACAAGAGAAGTCGTATCTGGGATGTCGATTATCCCAATCGATAAGCTTGTGGGCTTATCCCTTTTTTATTGATCGTTTATGGATATCGAAAAATGCCTGGCCTGATCTTTTGCTGCATACCTACTGGCATGCCTGGCCTTCTCTTGCCTTTAACAAGACAAATCTTCTGAACAATATGAAAAGTGCACTGGATGACTGACCGGCTGGCCATATATACCAAATGAGAACTCCTCACTATTGTGGCGCTTTTTCACCGGTATCATGATTTCAGGGGTGGGAGTGGCGGTAATGTTAACTCATTCTTAGCCGCACTTAGCCTCAGGCATGTGTGCCGACTGGTGCAAGATCCTGGATTGTCCGCATTGCCTGCTGTGCGTGTTCTCTCTGAATCCTGGATGGTCCGCATTGCCTGCTCTGCGTGTTCTCCCCGGATCCTGGATTGTCCGCATTGCCTGCTCTGCGTGTTCTCTCCGGATCCTTAATTGTCCGGATTGCCTGCTGTGCGTGTTGTCTCTGAATCCTGGATTGTCCGGATTGCCTGCTCTGCGTGTTCTCTCCGGATCCTTAATTGTCCGCATTGCCTGCTCTGCGTGTTGTCTCTGAATCCTGGATTGTCCGGATTGCCTGCTGTGCGTGTTGTCTCCGGATCCGTAATTGTCCGGATTGCCTGCTCTGCGTGTTGTCTCCGGATCCGTAATTGTCCGCATTGCCTGCTCTGCGTGTTGTCTCTGAATCCTGGATTGTCCGGATTGCCTGCTCTGCGTGTTGTCTCTGAATCCTGGATTGTCCGGATTGCCTGCTCTGCGTGTTTCTCTCCGGTTCCTGGATTGTCCGGATTGGCTGGTCTGCGTGTGCTCTCTGAATGCTGGATTGTCCGGATTGTCTGCTCTGTGTGTTCTCTCCGGATCTTGGCTTATCGGGATTATGTACTCTGCGTGTTTTCTTCGGATCCTGGATTGATTGGATTGCCTGCTCTGCGCCTTCTCTCCGGATCTTGCAGTATCCGGATCGTCTGCTCCACTTGTTCTCTGCTGGGTTATCCCGAGAGAACACGAGGAGCAGTGGAGACTGGGAGATTTGAAATTAAATCATTAAATATATTTTGCGAGGACTTTTCGTACAGTCCTACTCAATTTCTAAATTCCAGCTCCCAAAATTATTATTTGATATTTGTTTAGTGAGTGTGACCTGTCTACCTCTATCTGCGACCTTAACCGATATGGCAATACCAATGCTACTGTTCACGATCATAGAGCAGGCAGGTGGTTATCATGAAGGGCTTCGAGCATGTCAAGCCTTCCAGATGTATTAGTGTTCACAAACATTGGATATTAGCTGACGGCAGAGCTGCCGGTGAGGACTGTGGTATGACTTTACCTTGTACATAATGGGCTTATGATAGAAATATAACTGCATGCGCGAACATAGATTCATCAAACCTCAGGCATTCAAGCAAGGAAGCAGACAAACCCATTTCAGAGGTCTCCCATGTTTTTGTCTCTGTCGTGGTGCAATGAATCACGTGATCTGTTGACGTCGGTATTGATGTGAAGCCAGCCGGATCACGTGATCCCGTGACACCATTTGGTTGCAGTGACAACAGCCGGCTCACCTGTCAGAATCTCTGAGCGGGGCCGACGTGCGCTTTCTGTTGATTTGCCGCTGCCGCCGGCTCGGCCGTTGCCCCGGAGTTAGGCAACAGATGATTCATGAGCACCGGTTTATGGTCCTGGCACGCGACACAGTGACGTAGGGCCTGTTTCCGCAAACAGCGACACTCGGCCCCCTCGCTGCCCGGGGGGCGTAATGGTCGCACTGTGATGACATTTGCGGTGTACTCCGTCAAAAAAGCACCGATGAATCACTCTGGGGCAGTGATTATTCTGACCTGGTCACCCCCCCCCCATCTCCCCGATCCCATACACCACAAACGCCCCCTGATACGGCTGCGTCCTCCTGCCGTTATCTGAAAAGCGGGCTAAAACTAGTACAATTAAACAGGCGTGTATCAAAAGAAAAACCCAGAGACCCAGGAGGTTCCAGATATTATGATGGACTAGACCCTTTGGTTACGAGAAGAGCGGGGGCATTTGGGTCCGAACGGGCGCCATGATTGGAGCGCCAATACTTGCGTCCTGGAGAAAAGCGACGGCCCTTGAATACGGCGCATGCTGTAAAAAGCTGTTCTGTGAATGTACGGTGGTTGTGACGAGGCACACAACAAAGGCTTGGGATGCTCGTAGAGTTGGTAACTTTCGTGGTAAAAAAACAACGGAAAGGCGTATAGCGCTCCAGGTGGAGGCAGACCTTTGCAGAGGTCCGATTTCGGTCAAATTAAGCAGCAATCTTGAACTATTATCACGGCCTCAAAATTTAAATGGAATCGGCACTGGCGGATACAAGGGGGACTAGGGCGCTCAAGCCCCCTCCCCGAAATGTCGGAGTGCCTATATAACCTGAGGCTGTTCCGAGACAATGGCAGGAGGAGTCGAGTCTCCTAGCCCCCCTAACTGAATTTCTGAATCCTCCACTGGCCTTCGGCATTGTTCGGTACTAATCGAACACATCAATTGTGTGCTCGATTCTGGACATGTTTACTTAAACGAGGCTATTTTAACGGTGATGTTGAATTGGAATTGTACCCAGTTCCCATTTTCCACCCCTTCTGTTCGCAGGCTTTTCGGCTCTTACGCTCTAGCCTTGTCTCTCGTGTGATTTCTGCACGCTTCCTGTTGGTGGTTGGCAAGAAACTAAGACCTCCCATCCAAACAGTATTCGCTTATCGTCTGATGAAATAAGGCTATATTCTTAACGAAATTTCATCGTGATGTCATAAACGTGCTCCTATGCTTGTAGTAATTAGCAGGCATATTTTTGGAAAGCACAGTGACAAGAACCCCCCCCTCCCCCAACAAAAAATGCATAATGGTTTGTATAACAGCAGAGATGTGATGGCGATGACTTGGAAAACCACTCAAAGCACCGGGACACGGTTTTTCCCGCTGGTGGGATGACACTTTTCGTCCTTAATAAGATATTCGTACTGGTGTGAAAAGGGCGTGCATGGGTGGATAAGCCTGGCTCGTGTGTGATACACGCTTTGGGATTGGGATATAAAATATCCACCCAATCTCCAACGATTGCAGCTTCTATTTCTATGCATGCAGTGGCAGATCCAGGGTTTCATTTCGGGGGGCTAAGGGGCTCAATCCTCTCCCGCCATTGCCTCGGACCAGCCTCCGGCTATACATTTACTACAGGCACTCCGACATTGCGGGGAGGGGGGCTTGAACCCCTATCCTCCCTTGTCCGTATGTGACATGCACTTTGCCAGATATGTGTCACATATCCTGCCACTGTCTGTATGCGTATACATACATAATTCATGCATAATTCAATTGTCTATGCATACCCATATGTATAGACAATTATCTGGATGAGATCAGCGCGTATTTCAATATATACTTGCGTTAACTTATACTGCACCTATAATTCCATAACGGTGTGTTTGAAGCATTTGGTGTTTGATATTGGTCTGCCGGTTATTTTAGGCGCTGTTTTTGTTCGTGGATGCAAGGTTTCGGTCAGGGTTTGCGGTCAACAGCAGCCCCAGTAGTCAACAGTAACAGCAGCATTTAAGCTCTGTCGGAAGTGATGTTAGGCTTAAACAAGTGGCGGTGGGATGTACCATAGTCATTGTCCATTCCTTCGAGCCCATCGAAAAAGAAAAAGAAAACTGAGACTTCAATTTTGGTCCAGTGGATTCTCATCCCTCGCTTGGTGATGACAAGCAAGTTCAAGATAAATGCACCGCGGTGGCTCACTACCTGTTTTTTAAGTACATTATGGGGGCCACTCTCAACAGGCACACTTGCCTAATTAAGGTAATCCTGGTGTGGTGCCTCCGTGCCTAAGGGTTCAACTGATGCATCAATATCGCCAGCATCCCCCCCCCACATCTCTCCACCTGACCAGCTGTGGGGACAGCACTCTAACCGGCGGTGTTTGCCGACAGGTGGAGGAGTACATGAGCCAGCTGCCGAACCACAAGATACCACGGCTGGGTACACCTGGCGAGAAGTACCGGGAGCGGAACCTGGTCCACCAGCTGCCGGCCCAGGACCTGGCCCTGACCCACTGTCGACACCTCTCGGGCCAGCACCAGCGCGCCTTCAGAGACTTCATCGAGGCGCGCAACGACATCGCACTCGACGTCGGTTTCGTGCGACAACTCAAACATTCCTCTGTGAGTCGGAGGAGGCGCGGCGGTGGGAGGGTCTGCTGCCAGCGCTGCGGTGGTTGTGCGTGTTCGCAGAGGGGTAGAGGTTCGGAGGGAGACTGGGGTGTTTTGTAAAATCTGAGCCGATGCTGATCCGGACAAATCACAGTCCATGCGTCACTGACCTTTTGACCAGATGGGATTTTATTTCACTAAAACAATGATCCACCAACATAAGATTTGTCATGGTGGTGTGGCCTCAGTAGTTGGAAGTGCGCTAAAACCACAAAGTCATCAAGGCGATAGACGTTGGTATCAATGAAAAATATTTGTATTATATTGAACATGTGTTCTCGCCAAAACCAGTGATTTGGTAGATCAAAATTGTTCTTTGTTTGTGCAAGGGCCGAAACAAACATGCACATGTAGGGAAAAGAAGTTTTACGTTGTTGCTGCGCGAGGACACGTGAATATTTATAAATGGTGTTACTTCTGTGAAACACCTGCAATTCAGAAAACCCAATGTTTCACAGAAAGGTAACGTCCTTGAAATATAGGTGGAGGATCAAATTGTAATAGAGAGTGATTGTGTTTTGGATCCGTCTTCTGTGGGTACAGATCTGATTTTGTTTCCTGGATAGACAAAATATATTCCAATAAATTTTTGCGTAAATGAATATAACAAATACACTTTATTTCTCCCTCTTAGCTCACTTTTGCTTAATTATGAAGTAATTCACGCTCACTAGGTTTGGTACTCACGCATTTGCTCTTTCGCAAAATTTTTGAAGTCAGTTGTCTTTTCTTTGCGCAAACGATAGTGCAATGATAATCAATGTACACCTTAAAGCAAAGCGAGAGATCTCTTCTCGACCAAGAGAGGGTCCTGGATGGGTTAACCCTAGCACGGAAATACAGGCCCTGTACAGTCTTTGAAAGAATAAAAATCCAGAGGAGTCCTGAACCCCGCAACCCCTCCCCACGATTTCCACCTATGCCTTATCACACGCGTTGACGGGGGTCTGAGCCACCTTCGCGCTTTGATGGGGGCCGGGTACCCCCCCCAAGATCTCGAGAACCACGCTAGATAGCGAAAAACAGTAAACGGTGTTGGATAGCCCATCCACATCTCTATAGAAAACCTGTGAATTATTTTTGGTCAGGCCAAATTTGAGGTCACTAGAGGTCAAGGTAAGCCACCATAGGCCGGGATAACATGTCAGTGAAGGCATTCAATCATTGCGTCTGAACTAGTCTAGATAGAGCCAAACAATCTAGACTATTGGAATATTTGCAGCAAGCTGAATCGAATTATATATAATCTGATCTTGCTAGGTAAAACCAGATAAAATATAGCCTTTGAACTGACCTGAGATCATGTCAAGGTTAGGTTAGTTCAAATTATTAGAGCCGAAAGGATGAGGCAAACTTAATGCCGTTAAAATAAACACTCTATCTCCACCATTTACGAAGTTATTCAGTGTAACACGCGCATTGACGGAGGTCTGATCCACCTTCGCCTTGCCGGGGGGAAGGCAGGTACCCTCCTCCCACCCCTAAGATCTCGAGAACCAATCTAGGTGGCGAAAAACGGTAAACAGTGTTGGGTATCCCATCCACTTCCCTATCGAAAATGTTTGAAACATTTTTTGTCAGGTCACATTTTAGGTCACTAGAGGTCAAGACATGCCGTCATAGGGATAACACGTCAATGAATGTTTTCGGTCATTACATCTGAACAAGTAAAGATAGAGCAGAACAATTTAGATCAATGGAATCCTTGCAGCAAGCCCAATCAGATGATATATAATAGAACCTAGTTAGGTCAAATCAGGCCGAAAATGGGATTTGACCTGACTTGAGGTCAGGCCAAGGTCAACTTTGGTTAAAAGCATATCATTAGAACTGCAAAAGCATGAAAAATGAAATCAGCTAGAAAAAAACGCTCGATCACCATCCATTACTAAGTCATTCAGTTCAAATATTTTTCTTGTGTATTTCCAATGGAGACGTTATGGCTCGTACCTGACCTTAGGTCATTGATGTAAAAAATACCGGAACATATTTCAAAGAAAGCAGTGGGCCTATTCTTTGACATCAGTTTCAATCGGATAAGTTCACCCTGTTCTGGCTTATGCTATCTTACTCTCGCCCCGGTGTGGGGGTGTTTATAGATTCCTCTCGGGTTTTTCCGGCGGCACGAAAAAAACGGCGACGCGAAGCGCTGCCATACTTGACACACTTTATTCTTGATCAATTTCGCAACTTTCTCCAAAATTTTAAGGTTGGGTCATCTCAGGTCAGGTCACCAGTGCAGGTCAAGTTACCTCACCTCAAGTTTAAGGTGGCATAAGTAAGAAATCGGTGAATCTATCCTATTGAAACTTAGACCACATAATAGGTCCACCGGGTGCTACAACATATATTCCATGATTTTTCATATCGATGGCCTAAGGTCAAGTACGGGCCATGACTTCTTCATTGGAAATACATGGGAAAAACAGAAATTGGGCTGTATTTGTGTAGATACAGCTGAGAATACCTTCATATTCTACAAATCATAGTATCATTGGCCTCTTTCCAGGTTCATCTTGCAGTTTTTTACCTGTGACCTTTGAAAGGTCATCTGGGGCTATTTAAGCAGTTTCCAGACTTAGGACAATAACTTTGCATGAAAGGATGATACAACCTTTATTTCGATCATTGCGCTCAGATTGCTATTGCGAGTGGATCAGTATGCATATTGACTATGCTAGGTTAAAAAGTGTCCTTGAAATGACCTGAGGTCAGGTCATTTTTGTGTTTTGACATAGTATGGTCATATTATACATCATTCGATTCTCTGTGACGAGAGGAAGCAAATGGTGCCAAAAGATGATTATAACTCAACCCTGTTAGAAGCTAAAAATTTAATATCTTATTTACGGCATGCCAATTTGACCACAATTTTTTTAATTGAGTATACAGCGCAAGTTTTTCACTTGCATAGGGACCAGTTAGGGGTTTCACTACAGGCGGGTGGCTCAGGCCACGGACGGTTAAACTTTTGAGGCCAGTCACGACTATAGTATCGAAGATGATGAAACTAAAATTTGGCAAAAGTTGCAAAAAGGATCAGAGAAAAGGTATGGCAAGTACAGCGGCGCTACGCGCCGTCGTATTTACGGTATCTCTAAAAAGCCTGAGGAGGCGTGTACCTGCCCCCGTCAATACGCATGTTAAACACTCTCCAATGTATTTCCGATGGAGAGATCATGGCTCGTACCTCAACTTAGGTCATCTATATAAAAAATTCTGGAATAGGTTATGTAGAACTTGGTGGACCCATTATATTATGTGAGTTTTTATCGGATGGTCCCACTCCGTTCTGACTTATACTATCTTAAACTTCTTTAGGTGAGGTCACTTGACCTGCACTGATGAGCTGACCTGACATGACAGCCTTAAAATCTTGGCTAAAGTTGTGAAAATTATCAGAAAAGATATATACCTAGTACGGCGGGACTACGCGCCGCCATTTTTATTCTATCCTCAAAAAACCTGCGGGGTGGTTACCGGCCCCCCGTCAATGCGCGTGTTTACCTTGTCAACTTATAATCATGCTCCTCGCCGCAGCACTTCAAAACCTAACGGATTGGCACTATGAAATGGGAATTTATTTGGCTCCTAATAAACCAAAGACCTGTCAATGGATTTCAATGAATTTTTGCACGTGAGCTATACCTATTGTTGTAACCCGGTGTCCTAACCAAGACGCAACGCGTCGCAAGGCGTTGCACGGCGTCGATCTGCCGCAACGACCGGGATTTTCGGTCAGGACACAAAACGCACTGACGCAGCGCGTCGCACGGCGTTGCAACGCGTCGCAGCAAAAGTTGAACAATGTCCAACTTTTGACGCCGACGGTCTGCGTCAGAAGCCGATATCCGTGATATTTGTTCTTGTTTTTAGTCATTAAACGTAATAAATGTTTTTGAATAATTATTCCAATTGGAATTCATGCTGAAAAAATCTATGGAAACTGGACATGATAACCTTTTTCTCCTAAATCGTTCTTTTAATAGTTGTTGATGCCAGCTAAGTTTTGGTTGTTGGTAAACAACATTCGTCGCAGTTTGAGCTACCAGATTGCTACCAAAGCTAAACATTTCCTCTGTCGGCCAAACCTCCAAAATTACCGCCCTGCAACTGTCGCCGACGGTCGCCGACGGTTGGCGACCGTCGGCGACCGTTTGGTTAGGACACCCAGTTAGATAAACCGAGAAAAATCAAGCCTTTTGGTCTTTCTGTTCTCAAGATGTCACCAACTAAAACACATGATATCCGGGAAATGGTGGTGAAGTTCTTAGAGAAAAACCCGGACATGAAAAAGTGTGACATCGTGGCCCACTTTAAAAAGCATCAAGTGCCAACGACAACCATTTACCGTTTAATACACCAACTGGCAGAACGTGGAGACCTCAACCACACCGGGCAGTGCAGAAGGGCTATAAAAGTGGCAAGCGCTATGAAAAATCACCTCATCAAGGCCGCAAAGAACAAAATTGACATCTCACAGCGGTTCATGGCGAGAAAATTCGGAATTTGGAGAACATACGTCCGCAAAATTATCTTTGAAGGTGGAGTAAAGAGACAGAAGGCACCACTGGTAACAGACAAACAGAAGTCTGCTAAAAAACCGTATTCGGACTCTAAGTCGGAACACCTTTAAGAAGTCGTGCCCATCAGAAGTGGTCATGGATGACGAATCCTGCTTTACGTTTACAGACAGTAATATGCCTGGAAATGCGGGATTCTACGAAGAGGCTATCGGCGAGGTTCCTCCTTACATCAAATACCGCCCGGAGAGAAAGAACCCGAAGAAGGTTATGTTGTGGGTCGCTATAAGCTCGCGAGGGGTGTCAAAACCTGTCATTATCTCCAGCAAGGAGAGTGTCGGTGGTGCGGTGTACCGCGAGAGCTGCATCCGCAGAGGATTGTTGGCTTTTCTGGAAGAAAAGTACCCAGACCATGATATGGTCTTCTGGCCTGACCTGACAAGCGCCCACTACGCGAGGGAAACACTTTTCCTTCTGGAGGGAGGAAGGGGTGCCAGTGGTGCACACGTGAATAAAATCCCCCTGCACGCTAAAACTCCGACCCATCACAGATTTTTGGGGCATAATTAAACAGCAAGTGTATCATGGAAGGTGGCAAGCAAACAACGAGAAGCAGCTGATCAGAAGAATCCAGCGGGTGATGAGAACATCGACCCGGAGGTGCCGCGCAAAATGATGATGACGCTCCCGGAGCGCGTGCGCCTGGCAGCGCGGAGGGGCATGGAGTCACTCATTCACTGAGCTCATCTGAAACAAAATGAAATATAGTCCAGAAGACTGAATGAAATTTGTTTATCACACAAGCACAATCTGCATGAGCTGAGATGGAAAAAATTCCCATTTCATAGTGCCTACCCGTTACCAATGTTTTCCTCTCATTTGACTTAAGCAAAAATGACGTGATGACAGCTTCTTCCAAGAAACCAAAGGTAGATAAATATATTTCCACGAGCTTCTGATAAAATCTGGTGAAGTCCAAGTAGATGTTGCAGTTGAAGTTGAAGTTTAATCACAGCCCTTATTTCCCTCTGATGACAATCACCAAGGCTTTTTGCTTGTACTGATGCCGCCTGGTATGGATGCTCTCATCACCCAATTGTTCAGCTTTCCCGGCTCCTGCTGCTTTACACATAGCTTCCTGTACATATAGCTATGCTGAGGACGCGAAGCTCTCATTGGCATGACGTTTGTATCAGTTCAGTCATGCACTCTGTGACACTTGGTAGCCCGCTGGTTCGTTCCGTTGGACTGAAGTGGCCGTGTTCTCCTCTTTTTCATGTGCATTTTGAGACCGGAATAACTGTAATCAGATTAGTGTTGTCTGTATAAGATCCATACTAAAAATCATACACATGAAACTACTGAAGATTATTTTCTTGATATATGAAAGCTGAATATCACCTTTTAAATTACTGTTCCTCATTGTCGTGTACACCAGTGGGTAATCAGCTTTTCAAGTAAGATGACGGGGTACTGCGCACGCTGAAACGTCTTGGAGAACGGGCGGATCCTTGTCCCATGGAGGGAAACTGGATTGCAGGAACGGTTGGTTCTGTGGCTGTGAGACCCGCTGATGTACCAGATGCTTCTTGTGCACAGTCTGCCCTCTCCATCGAGGGAATGTTGTTCCCTGCATTTATCAATACCTTATAAAAGCCATGAACCACCAGGATAAGGTACACATATATAGCGCTAAAGCATAATCCAAAAATGCCAAGTATTATGAGCCTCAAGATCTGTAAGACAATCGTCCACACCAACAACCCAAACTGAAATGTCATGGCTAAACTAATAGTTATGGCCGACCAGATGAGCCACGATCGAACAAGATGAGGGCGGTGCAAAAGCACACCTACAATCAGTACGACGTCAATGACTAAGCTCGTGAAAAATAGGACGAAGCATATGCCGACTATAATTTGGAAAATAGTGAAGGTCTCGCGGTGTGGCATAACCGTGTAGAAAGTGAAATGTCTGGCTTTCAAAAGGGACAAACATATGATCCAGCTTAGACCGTGAATAAATATGGATATTGCAGCTGTGGCCAGAGCGCCCGGACGTAAGCCCCAGCAGCAGCAGAAGCTGTCAATGTCTAAGTGCTTCAAAAATGACATTTTAATGTTTTTTTGGTGCCCAAAGTTTTTCTCAAAGTTTGATTGCAGCAAAACGAAATAAAGGAGCTGATATCCTGTTGTTTTCGCTGCAGATATTAGAACGGTAGGACTACAGCTACTACTATCGTTGCACACGCTCGCCACGTTACTGACAAACCAAGAGGGTCGTGCTGTGCTGGAATTGTAAAAGCTCGTGCCTTTTCTCCCTCTAATGCTACTAGTTCCGGCCGGATCGTATTCTGATACGCAGTGTCACACATGAAATACGTCTATGTACGAGTCACAACTTTTTGTCACTGCCTTTTTCTACTTAGTTATTTGGAGGACAGGGCACACATTTTTATAATTATTTTGAGCTTTAACTGCCAAACACAACATTTCTGTTAACATATGTGTTTTGTGTTTACATCTTTATAGTGGTATTGAAGGAAGCTATGCAAGAGAACAGACAAGTGTTTAGTTATCATGGGCTGTTACATGTTGTGCTTTCTTTGTTGCAGGCATGCCGGAAGTGCCAAGGGGTGATACGAAACGGCGAGCTGGCTGTGATAGCCCCACGCTTTGGCGACGTAAGTGATGTCAATTTGCTCGGGTTGAGATAGTGGTAATGGGTTTTTCGGGAAGCACTGAAAGATAAAACGCACAATATTCCAGATATCGAAGAAAATTATTATAAAATATTCCCAAAATTTGCCCAATGGTAGAAAATAGAGGAGACACACTGCACGGACGAACAAACCAAAAGTAGCTGACTGTGACTGCCTGTCACGCACGCAACCGCAAATCTGTTTTAGGCTAATGACAGCACGCATGAATTGGATAAATGGATGAGAGAGTTACGTGCTTAAGAATCAGATAAAACAAGCCATAGGACATGGAAACAAGCGGCTGCTGCTCACCAAAAAAAAACGAACGGAAAGCCAACAGAATACCTCTATGTTTTGTGAAAAGTTCAAGTGCTATTCTTTAGTACCTGTGTTCTGCGTTATTAAGAAGTACGACCATGTTTTTGTATATGCCTACTATAATATTGTATCTTTCCATTGATAGAATAGTTTTGATAACTTCTTCGAAATATTTGGAATATTTACCTTTTAGCTATAGTTGCTGTCATATATCCACTATCTAATAACCATTATCATGACGTAAGTCGTATTTCTGAAGTAGCTTAAAATAAATACAAGATATTGGGTGTCGGAGAAGAAGGAAAGTAAGCTTGGAGCAGCGGCATGGAACTACCGTATTGTCTTTCCCCTATTCTAGCCCAGTTTTAGCTCCTGCTCCCAAATTCATTGTCATCAGCACATCGTATTGGAGAGTTTTTTATGAAGAAAACATCAAAGTCTAGCCCACATTGACTCTGGCGGGCCATCGAATGTGTGCAACTTCGTGGATAACCATAATCAGCATACATATCGCATTACGTCTGCGTCTACGAACGTATTAATCAATCCCGTAACCAGAGTAACCAAGTATGTGCAAACTCCTGAGAGCTTTTCCAGGGTGGAGGGTGGGGGGGGTTAAGGGGTGGGACTGAGACCCGCCAATGCGGCGACGTGACGCTCCGCCGACTCCCCGCTTCTGAGAACGTGCCATCATCTGAGCGCCGTGTCAAGCCTGCCGCCTTTCAGGGCTCTGGCTCGGCCAACACGCCGTCATGGTCATTGGGTGACGCCATAAGGCGTGAATGAGCTAAGTTGGCAGTTCCCGGATCTCTGCATTTTTATTGCGGGACTAAGCTCAGGGCTACGTGGCGTTTGCCTGTGCAATGGCGGAGTCGTCATTGAGGTTCACGGACATTTAGCCCGCTTCTCAATGCTATTGTCTGATAGTCCAGTCAATGGTGGCTGGGTCTTCAAACACTAACACTAAATCTAGACAGGATATTTTCATGGGAGATAATCAGAGGTGTCGCCATGGATTTGGTTCCATGGGGGCCAGGATCAAGGGGGACTTCCTATCCCTGGCCCTGAAAGGTGCTTCCTAGCTTTTGGGAGGCTCCATTTTAAGTAAAGGGGTCTCCTAGTTAGGCTGTTATGGGGTCTCCTTCATAGCTAATGGGCATCCTGCATAGACCAATTAGGAGGCCTATTTTATAAGCAGGGAGACTAGGCTTTTTGATACTGATAGGGCCATTCCAGACCTAAGTATTGAAGGGAACTTCCTGAGTCAGGTAGAGGACCTTAAATCCATGGAGGTCATGGCCCCCATGGGCCCCATGGTGGTGGCACCCCTGGAGACAATGTAACTGTGGCACTAGTAGGATTCAGGCTTCGATTCCAAATAGGCTTAACAACGTATATCTCACTTATTCAGAAAATGCGGACTTTTCTCTAAATACTGTCCTGTTAGCCTCTGGAGATGGGCATGTGCCTGAAACTGTGCCTTTTTCAGTGACACTTCTGAAATGACAATAAACGACAGTCCTTGAGGATCCGAGTACTTAATCTTATTGGAAAATATATTTCAGCCTGAATAATAGAGAAGACATCTACGCTGTAGTACTAGGAGCCCGTAATATGCCAATGGATTGCTTTGCTTCCACAGGTACAGGCCGTACATTTTTGGATGTAAAATAAAGTCGATAGCCCGATCAACACGGCTCATATACCCACAGTCTTCATTGGTGGACGCAGGGGGGCCATTCCGGCCATGGCCCCCAAAGCGCTGGAGGGGGGCAAACTATCTTTTGGCCCCCCAAACGCTGGATTTTTGTAAAAGGTTTACACTGGGTGTGTAGAGAAAACAATTCGCTCAACCCCAGAAACGACATGTACTGGAGAGGAGCTTATACTAGGTCGTCGAGCACCCAAATTGCACGTCCCACCCCCAAGAGGAGAGGCAGACATGGGTTTGCCCCCCAAAACCGGGTCGCGTCCGCCCCTGGTAGTCTTGACGAATACTTATGCTTGTTTTTGTTTTTTAATAAATGTATCGACACAACACCGAAAGCACCCCATAGCCGCCAAACTTACCCGAACCCTGATCGTTTTACTTACTTATGGGGTATTCCAGGACAAAACACCAAAAATATTTCAATTTGATACCACCATGTCTAGAAAAAATCTGAAACTTTGTCTTCGGGGTAGTTTTGGGCCAGAAACACGCCTGTGAGAATCTTAACCCCTTCCGATCAACGGTGGCCGAGTTAAGCCCGAGGCATTTTAGGGAGGTCAACCTGTAGACTCATCTTTGATGCTTCATAACTCAAAAACGCATAGCCTGATTAACAATTTTTGTATATCATTGAACTCGTCTTGAACTATAAGTTATTTTGAAAAAGAAAATTTCCAAATTTTAATTTTTTTAGTTTTAATTTGTTTGACCTTTTCTGTTTTGGCCTAGCTTGACCTTTTCGCAGTTGAAATTGCCATTTTAGACACTTCAAAAATTTTGATTCATAAAATATTTTTCGATAGAAAAAATAAAAATTGCGTTCTTGCTATAAGTTTCAAATATTTAGCACCTAAGGTAGGTATGTAGACGGTTTTTGACCACGGCGTTAGTACAGCCTTATGTTTAACGCCGCAAACATAGAGATTGTTTTTGTAATCGGTTGCTGGCAATCATATTGCTTTGTCTTTACGAAATTTTCATCGTGCAAGTGTCAGAATTTATGACAATTAACACGCGCCCACCCGAGGGGGTGGGCAACCGGCCTCCTCAGGTCTCTACAGGTAGTAAAAAAACACCTTAGCCAGCGCCACCGTACTCCATCTATCTCTAATACAACATATTGGAACTTCTGAAAAAATAATTTAGCTCAACTGGGAGGTGGTAGGTACCGTAAATACTGAAGGCCAGCTGGCAACTGACTGGTGAGGGGGTGACCTGAGGTAGACGGTCGTCGTTATGCCTTGTGGGACTTTCAACTTTGGTTCATTGATTAAGACTTCATCGTGGGAGTTACTCGTTTGGGTGGTGGGGTCGGGGTCTCCGTAAAAAGTCCCTTGATGACTCTAGTGAGACACCTACTCCTAAAACTGAACTGGAAACAACTTGGACAATATTTGTAAACATAAAAATTGCAGTCATTAAAAGTGAAAGAAAGGATCCGTTGTTTCGAGGGAGACGAGGGCAAATGAACTTATTAATAATGAACCTTTCAGCCTTAAACGAAAATTTACAAAGATGTCGCGAGTTTATCCATAATTGAAACAAGTATAACTTATCCTATGAGCACCACCAACTCACACAATTACATCGTCCCCCGAGAATGGAAAAATAGTATCGATGCAAGTTGACCCAGTGCAGCAGAGCATACGTTTGAGAGGATTCATGTAATTTAAACAAACGTGTCTGAAAGGCTTTGATTCCCAAAAATTAATTTGAATCTGCCCATATATGCGAAAAAAATGTCCTGAAATTGTAACGCATTCGGCTTGGTTACTTGAACAGGTTGCCTCATTATATTTTTACAAGGTGATCATTTCATAGCTGACACGGATCCGAGAATCCCAGATGAATAATTATACAGTGCACTGGGAGTGATGCCGCTAAACAGTCAGTTTTAATCACTACCGAATATGTTACATGCAATCGTTTGGTCGTGTCACCTTTGAGGTTGCCCGAGGTCACAGTATTTCTGACAGGAACTAAGTGGAAACCTAAATTTTGTGGCATAACAGGTGACAGAGGAGAGCCGTAGAAAGAAATGTTCAGCACCATTGGAACACTCTTGTTGAGCCCAAACGGATTATGTATCTTATAATATTGCCTAGTCAAATGCCAAAATTAACCTGCCTTGACCTAGAGCCAGGCTTGGGTCTGTATGGTAAAAAGAATATTAATTAAACTGCAGTGGCGAGCCAGATACGATAACGTAAAAATAAAACCTCCATCGCAATTCTCGACAATTCTCAATTCTCTCAAGTTATCAAAATTTACCAATTACCCCATGCATTTCTAATGGAAAGATCATGACCCTGACCCTGCTCCCGGTTATCGACATAGAAATCCTGCTACGAAAAATTATCTTGCTCGGCGACCTTACTATGTAATGTGAATCTAACCACGATAGGCTAAATTTGATATTATTGATGCACTTCCCAAAGTTTTTTCGAGGTTAAGTCTCTTGACCTGGGTTGGCGTTTGACCTGGTATGACCCAGACCTAAAATTTTGCCAGAAGCTGCAAAAATTTTGAGTTAGAGGTACATGAAGTGCGGTGGCGCTGCGCGAAGGTGTTTTTTTTACTACCTGTGGAAACCTGAAGAGGCCGGTTGCCACCCCCTTGTGTGGGTGCGTGTTAATTCTCATATATTTTGACACTTGCACGATGAAAATTTCCGTAAAAACAATGCCATATGATTGCAAGCAACCGATTACAAAAGCAATCGCTTTGTTTGCGGTGTTAAACATAAGGCTGTACTACCGCAGTGGTCAAAAACCGTCTGCATACCTACCTTAGGTGCTAAATATTTGGGACTTATAGCAAGAACGCATTTTTTCTATCGAAATATATTTTATGAATCAGAATTTTTGAGGTGTCTAAAAGGGCAATTTCAGCTTCAAAAGGTCAAGCTAGGTCAAAAAGAAAATGTCAAACAAATTAAAAGTAAAAAAATCAAATTTTGCAATTTTCTTTTTCAAAATAAAGTATAGTTCACGACAAGTTCAATGATATACAAAACTTGTTAATCAGGCTATGCGTTTTTGAGTTATGAAGCATCAAAGATGAGTCTACAGGGTGACCTCCCGAAAATGCCTCGGGCTTAACTCGGTCACCGTTGATCGGAGGCGTGTTTCTGGCCCAAAACTACCCCGGAGACAAAGTTTCAGATTTTTTTCTAGATATGGTGGTGTCAAGCCTTGGTCGATCTGTCGTGGAATGCCCCTTATATGTTATTTGAAGCAACATGTGTGTAACGAATGTTGACATAATTCAAGAATTAAACACGTTTCAATATATTTCCCCTTAACCTAGCACGGGAACAACCAGAGGGTGAGATCTGAAGTCCCTTTCACGTTTGCTAGATGTGGAACAATGGTGATTTATTGTCATCCCATTTTCTATATGCCCTGGATCTTTCAAAATCCTGGCCCATCTCCTACAATACCTGCAAAGCATGGGCGCCGAAAGTGGGGAGGGGGACGGGGGACGCGTTCCCCCTGTTGGCCAACCAGGGGGACGTCACCCCCCAAATTTTTGGGGTCCATCGTCATTAATGCTGTTAGGTACCGAATATGCTCAAAATTCGCCTCCCCGGTTAGCAGCAGCCCGGGTCCGTCCCCCCTGCAAAAATTCCGTGGCGGCGCCCCTGCTGCCAAGACATGAGGAGCCAAAGTAAGAGCATCTCACCAGACAGAGTACGGTGGAGAAGTGCTTCTGCCATAAGACAGTTTGTTTTGAGAGGATACCAGGGGCGGGTTGAGAGGAGTGGACCGCCGGCACCCGGCAGTTGTGACGCAACTACACCAGTAGACTGGGCGCCCTGTCAACCAGGCCCATCTCCCGTCACCCACTATCACATTAACCAAGCCCCTCAAGCATGAGTTTTCTCTGTAACGATAAGAAAGCTGCTTTATGTATATTACGGGCACTATGGGATTTCAGGCATTTTGCGAACTGCCCAGGCATTTTGCAAACTGCCCAGAAAGCAGGGCAGTTTGCGAACTGCCCGGCCATTTGGTCAGTTTGCAAACTACCTGGGCATTTTGCATAGTGTCCGGCTCTCCGGTCATTGTACAAACTGCCCAGCCGGCGGGCAGTTTGCAAAATGAACGGTGTTCACATGAATCGGAATGGCTGTAGGTTTAGATTGAAATTATAAAACAAAAGGAAAGGATTTGACCCACGTGGCATTGGTTTGAACCACGTGACAACATGACTGGTGGTGGGACTAGGGGGCACCGGGGGCACATTGACCCCCTTAAATGAGAAACTTAAAAACTATTACATTGCATTGAATGGAAATAATGTATTGAAAAGTCCATGTTGCCCCCCCCCTTAAATCCAGACGTTTTGCCGCTCCTGACACCAGACGGTGGCCGTCCAAAAAGCAGTATGAATGCAGCACTCTAGCGGGGTTGAATGTTGGCCGGCTAATTATTCTCGTCTACAGGCCAGAACATTTAATTGAACATTGAGAGTTTCCCTCGGATTTTCCGGTGGCACGAAAAAATGGCGGCGTGAACGCTGCCATACTTGCCGTAGCGTGTCCCTGATAAATTCCGCAGCTATTCTGAACGTTTTAAGCTTGGGTCATCTCGGCTAAGGTCATTAGGCCAGGTCAAGCAACTCCTCTAAAATGTTTCGGATTGTATTAGCCAGGACAGAATTAATATATCGATCTGAAACTTATCACATAATGAGCCCACCGGGGGCAAAAAACGTATTCCGGTATTATTTTATTTCGTTGCAAGAGTCATGGCGTCAGATGCGAGGTACGGGTCATGATCTCCCTATTGTAAATGCATGGGAAAACGCAAATTGGTTGGAAATTCTCTCAATTTCGGTCCATACGGCTTAGAAGACTTTTTATTCTTGGGATCGTTTTTTTAGGCCACACTCAAGGTTCATTTTGCATGTTCGACGTGTGACCTTTGAGAGGTCATTTGGGAATACTTAAGCTGGTTTTGAGGCTACAATAACATCGCAGGAAATGGCGACAGAGTTTCAGTTTGATACTGATACTTCTGGATCGTCACTATGAGTCGATTGATATGCATGTTGACTGTTTAGTCAGATAATAACATTGACCTGACCCTAGATTAGGTCATTGTTTTTTCCTAGTATGGTTATGGTATACATCATTCGAATTGCCGTAATGAGAGGAATCGAATGACCCTAACTGAAATAAATGAATGCATTTAATACAATGAAATATATTGACCCAGTCATACGCTAAAAAGAAAAGTATTATAAGAAAATTATTTAACATGTCTTGACCTCAATAATAGCCTGAGAAAAATTAGTGATACTGTTTCAGTATTTTTTATGGACAGCTAACCGCTTTTCACGTTTTTTCGTTACCCCGCTCGGGAGCCTAGTTCGGGGGGATGGTTGACAACTCCCCTCACTGGGGCGAAGGTGAATCTGGGGGCCACTGGGGCGTGGGTTAAAGGCCCCCGAGACCAACGTTTGCCCCCCCCACCTCCTCCAAGAATACCCCAGAGACCAACTCTGGGAACCCCGAAGACGAACTAATAATATTAAGACCCTCCGAGACAAGGATTCCGATGATGTCTGAGCTTACATAATCAACTTTTGGAACATAAAAATCCGCCTCGGTGGGCCTCCGAGTCAGTGATGGTGAACGTTCAAACATAGGGGAGGGGAGGGGGGCACCATGGGCTTTTCAACCCATCTCTTTCAAGTCAACGCCATAGGGCTTGTGATAAAATGTCTGGTTTAAGGGGGCACCGTGCCCCGGTACCCCCTTTCCCCCCAGTCAGTTCCACCCCCCAGTGTTCAAAGCCACCTTTGCCCTGGTGGGGATGGGGAGGTATTCAAACACCCCCTCCCCCAACTCGGCTCCTATGCGGGATAGCGAAAAAAACAAACGCTGTTGGATAGCTCATACGAATTCATGACGAAACTACTTTTTTTGGCTCAGGCCAATATTGAGGTCATTACCGGTCAAAGAATGTGGCATGTTAGAGAAGAGTTTCCGGGCTCTAGCTCTGACAGAGTGGTGTTAGAATGCATGCTTAGGCACCATTCGCTTCCTCTCGTTACGGTGAATTGAATGATGCTTTATATGACTGTACTAGGTCAAAACAAAAATGGCCTGACCTAAGGTCGGGTTAAGGTCACTATTCAACCTAGCATAGTCAATATGCATGGCAATCGACTCGCAATAACAATACAAACGTAATAGAATCAAAATAAAAGCTTTATCATCATTTCGTGCAAAGTTATTGACCCAAGTCTGAACCTGGCTTAATTAGCCCCAGATGACATCTGAAAGCTTACGGAAAAAATTGCAGCATGAAGCTGGAAAGGAGCCCAAGATACTACGATTCGGCGAATATGAAGGTCTTCGTAGCTGTATCTACACAAATACAGCGAAATTTCGGTTTTTCCCCATTCATTTCCAATGGAAAGGTCATCATCAATTCATGACGCTTGGTAATCGATATGAAAAATTCCGGAATATTTTGTGTAGTACTCGCTGGGCCCATTATGTGGTATAAGTTTCAATTCGATGGATTTACCCATTTCTTACTTATGCCACTTTAAACATTTTTGGAGGTGAGGTCACTTGGCATGCACTGGTAACCTGACCTGAGATGACCCAACCTCAAAATTTTGGTGGAAGTTGTGGAATCGTCAAGGATTAGATGTGGCAGGTGCAGCGGCGCTTCGTGCCCCCGTTTTATCGCACCTCCGAAAAACCTGAGGGGTGTTCAAACACCCCCCCTACCGGGTGAAGGGTTAATCAGAAATCGACGAGGGCCCTGCGGGAGACCATTTTCACTGCTTCAACTGAGCCCAAGGGGGAGGGGCATTCGCTCATAGCCCCCTTCCTTGGCTACGCGCCTGTATGCTGAGAAGTTATACTCCTTTCATTCAAGGGAAGACTGAACGCCAACACAAAGTAACCTTGGTCTTAGGTGGCATTTTTTAACCAGTGTGCGAAGTCGGTTAGAATTTTCGTGAATTTTTCAGTCAGTTTGCAAGCTGCCCAAGTTCTCATACTACCCGGGCAGTTCGTGAAATGACCGGAGAGCCGGGCACTACGCAAAATGCCTGGGCAATCTGCAAACTGACCAAATAGCCGAGCAGTTCGCAAAATGCCTTAAATCCCATACTGCCCGTAACATATATATTATTAAGTGTACGTATGTTTGTTCGCTTAAGCCGTGCCCTAGCTCGTTGTTTACATTGTCTTTCGCTGGAGTGCATTTTATGCCCCTCTGCTTGTGTGAATTTTCTACATTCGGGCTTCGTGTGCAAGTTTAACTTTGGTCTGCTGGCGATCCAAATCGAATGAACAGTACCTAGGTGTAACAGGTGTTTATGTTTACTTACTGTGACGATATAAAATGGCAATGGACACGTGTTTTGTCGGATACGGTTGTGTTTTATCTCGTTGCATCCCAGTAAAGTGTTAAATTACATTCCAAAAAATGTTTTGTTAGACTTCGTTACGTGGTTTTTAAGCAGTTTACCCTGTTTGTGTACATTCCTAACAAATATCCCAGATGAACTAGAAATATTTCGTACCCAATGGCTCGTGGAGAGAAGTCAGTGTGTAAAAGTGCACCCGTTTGCGTGTTATTTGAACTTTTTGCGTGTTTGTATGCAAATGGAGCGTAGGTTAATCCCGTTTCATATAGTACTACTAATTTTTAGGTGTAGCCAGGGTTCTGAAACTCACCACAAGGAAAATCTGCGTATTGATAAAAGACACAAGTCCTAAATTTGTTCTGGAACTCCACAGGTTAACTCTATGTGTGGAAACACTTGGAGCATTTGTTACACAAAAAACTGTAGTGTAGAAAGCATAGATGGGGTTTCCTTGCCTCAAGTTTTGCACATGCAGGCGCAAATGTTTGAGAGGCACCAGGTGGAGGCGCTGCTACTGCCACCTGCCGGATAACCTATAGAGTCATCTACAGTCACAGTTCCCATCCTGGGAAACTTTGACGCCTGGTGGGCGGAATATGAAGCTTCAGTGCCTCCACCTTATGTCTATTGCGTTTTGCCCTTGGTATTGGTATTGAGTTGGCTGTATTGAGCATAGGGACGGATCCAAGGGGGACAGGGGGCCCGCCCCTCTTAGCTCCAAACAGCACCCCACTCATATCGGGTGCTGGAGGCTCCCGATATTAGTGGCGTGCCTGTACCCATTTCGGGCGCCAAGGTGGTAGATAATACTTTTGCCATGTCGATTAACCCCCTGCGCGCAAAACCATGTAAAACCATGCATAGGCAGGTACCCCTGCCCTATAACTAAACGCTTTTTTGCCCTTTGAGCCCCATTAAAAATAATCAAGATAGAGTTAACCTGCGCCCCGCCGGGGTCCGACGCCACCTTCACCCCACGGGGGCGTCGATGGCCCCCTCTAACTCCAAAAATATGGGAGTTAGCGCAAATCTACATAGTGCAATAGAAAGCTCGCGTGAATTCAGTAAGAAATCACTTCCAATGTTGAAGCACTTAGGTCAATGTGTTGACCTCCAGAGGTCAAGTTAGGTCACGATAGGCTATTTTCACTCAAATATGCAATGCTTAAGAAAACTTGGCATAACTCTTATGTCCTTAGTGCTATTGAGATCTGGTAAAGTACATTTGGTCGGAAATGGACAGACCTTTTTCGCTATGTGGAACGTAGTGACCTCCCGCTAGTGGTTTGATCTCCAGAGGTCACCTCGTGACTTAATATGACCTGAGGTCATGAAAAGCCAGAAAGTGACCTTGCCGTATATCAAATAAAAGCCAGTAACGAGACATACACGATGATGTTTGATTCAGCGTTCTAGTTTAACTAGGTCAAAAGTGATTGTCAAAATACTGTTTTAACCCCTGGTGACCGTGGATGACCTTGGAGAAGTCAAAGAGACGATATCGCCCCTGGGATCCGTAAAGGGGTGCCCAAGAACGCTTTGCTAAGCAAGCTGAGCATTTTCAATCGTTTTTGTGACTTTTAGATCATAAGACAGGTTTTCCCATGTGTTTTTCAATGGGAGAGGTCACCTCAGTGACCTAACCTCAGGTCACGAAATCGAAAAATCCCGGATATACACCTTGTAGACCCTAGAGGGGTCATGAAGTGTAGGAAGTTTCAAATCGATCGACTAAGAAATGTAGCTCTTATAGAGCTCAAAAGTTGAAGTGAGGTGACAGTGGTTGACTTCGCCTGGTGACCCGACCTTGGGTGACCCGAGGAAAAAGTTTTAGGGCTGGTGGGAAAATAATGGGGGAGAGATAGGGCCCTTAACCGCGACGCTGCGTCACGTCGTTTTTCTGCTATCCCGAAAAAATCTTAGGGGGCGGCATTGATGGATGAGCGAAGACTTTTTGCTGGACAGACGTAGTGTAAACACCTTTTTCAAAAAAATTTTCGGACTTTGGGGGCCAAAAGATAGTTTGCACCTCCCCTACAGCACTTTGGGGGGCCATGGCCGGAATGCCCCCCCCCTGCGTCCGCCAATGGCCTTACTCACAGACGCTTCCAAATATTATTTTTTGCCCTATTTGCTGGGCAATGTCAAGATGGAGAATTTCTATCTGATCAGTCTCGCTCCTGGCATAAGTACTATTTCTTACACTTTTGCTACGCATTGAAAATAAGACGCGGATAAATTTCATGGCCCTGCATTTATGCCGGGCCAGGTAACTGACCCTGGCCCAAGTCCGTGAAAAATCCAGACTTGCACTGTTGGGGCGTGTGGTGCCTTTGTAACATGGGGAAGCCTTCAGATTACCGAGACACGTTGTACCAGCCCAACGCCCTAAGGCTTCTGACTGTGAGGCCATTTGACCTTCCGCGATGATCAAACTTGTGATAACTAGAGCGAAGGATACTGCGGGAAGTCGCGAAAGTGTTAGCATAAGGTATATATTCCTTACGTTACCGAGCAAGCCTTTGTCTTTTTCTGCCCGTCTTCTAAGCTCTGTATGGCTGAACTATCACCTGTGAGATCAATAGTCTGAGAAATATTGTGGTTCGAGTAATACTATTGTAAGTAGGATAGCTGAGAACGTAAAATTAGCCTAGAAATAAACGGGCCTACTCATGCATTCGGTGCATTATTTCCATAGCTGTATGTGAGTGGAAGGTTGCATTCTGAGCTCTAAAATGTTTGACCTATGACATCTGAGAGGTCATCCGGGGCCATTTAAGCAGTTTTCAGACTTAGGTCAATAACTTGGCGTGAAATGATGACACAGCTTTTATTTTGATATCATTGTGTTCAGATTGCAATTGCGAGTCGATTGATATGCATATTGACTATGCTAGGTTAAAAAGTAACCTGGACCTGACCTGAGGTCAGGTCATTTTTGTGTTTTAACCTAGTATGGTCATACTATACATCATTCGATTCGCCGTAACGAGAGGAAGTGAATGGTGCCTAAAAAGGATTATAACTCCACTCTGTCAGTCGCTAGAGCCAAATAACTCTACTCAAAATCCCACTTTCTTTGACCTGTCATGACCTCAACATTGACCTGAGCTAAAAAGTGAATGATATAGTTTTTCATGAATTTGTACGAGCTATACACCAGTGTTCGCGTTTTTCGCTATCCTGCATAGGAGCCGAGTTCGAGGGGGGTGTTCAGACACCCCCACCAGGGTGAAGGTGGCTCGGAGTCCCACCGAGGCGCGGGTTAATGCGTGTAGTGGAGAGGGGGTCTGTCGTTAACGTGCAGTGGAGAGGGTCATAATGTGCCCCCCCTTGAGATCTCTCAAACCAATAGGGATAGAAAACGCCCACTTGGGGTTGTGAGGGGGTGATAATGATCTAAATTAAATGGCTAAGTTTCATTGACTTAGGTCAATATCTTCAAGGTCAAACGGTGGCAAAGGTCAAATATGGGCTGTGCTGGAAGACCTATTGGGAAATGCCATGATTTGTTTATTTATTTCAACGTCACGGAACTCATTCATTACTATGGCTATTAGTGAGCCCAGGTCGGTAGGAGACAACATACAAACTCACTCCGGGACACATGCATCCACTTTTAACAAGAAAAGATATTAGAAGCTATAAATAGGGCCGATGTCAGTTTCCTACATCCCTCCACTGCATAGATGTTTCCTCAAAGATATTTTAACCCTGGCCCCACCGGGGGCCATCGATGCCCCCTAAGGTTTTTCCGTAATAGCAGAAAAACGACGAGGGCAGCACCGCGGTTGAGGGCTCTACCTCTCACTGCATCATTTTCCCACCATTCCTGAAATTTTTTACCCCGGGTCACCCAAGGTCAGGTCACCAGTCAAGGTCAACCAAGGTCACCTCAGTTCAAATTTAGAGCTCTGTAAGAGCTATATTTCGAAGTCGATCCATTTGAAACTTCCTACACTTCATGACCTCTCCAGGGTCTACAAGTTATATATCCGAGATTTTTCGATTTCGTGACTTGAGGTCAGGTCACGAGGTGTTCTCTCCCATTGTAAAAGCATGGGGAAAAGCTGTCTTATGATCTTAAAGTCACAAAAACGATTGAAAATACTCGGCTTTGTCAGAAAAGCGTTTTTGGACACACTGTCACGGATTCCAGGGGCTATATATGCTCTTTGACCTCTCCGAGGTCGTCCAAGGTCACCAGGGGTCAAAAACAGTATTTTGACCATACATTTTGATCTACATTAGCTAGAGCACTGAATCAAACACCATCGTGTATGTCTTGTCACTGGCTTTCGTTTGATATACGGCAAGGTCGCCTTCTGACCTTTCGTGACCCCAGGTCATATTAGGTCATGAGGTGACCTCTGGAGGTCAAACCACTGGCGGGAGTTCTTTACGTTCCACATAGTGGAAAAAGGTCTGACATTTTTCTATCCAATGTACTTTACCACATCTCAATAGCTCTAATGGCATAAGAGTTATACCCAGTTTGCTTAAGCATTGCATATTTGAGTGAAAATAGCCGATCTTGACCTAATTTGACCTCTGGAGGTCAAACCATTGACCTGAGCGCGAAAACATGCAAAGTAATTTCTTACTGAATTGATGCAAGCTTTCTAGTGCACTTTGCAGATTTGCGCTAACGCTCATATTGTCGGAGTTAGAGGGGGGCCATCGATGGCCCCGGTGGGGCGAAGGTTAAAGCTTAGGAGTGAACCGTCCCGAACCACCGGCTTGATTGTGCGTAAATAAGCCAAGAGTACACTAAAAACGGCCTAAGGTCATAAAAGGAAGGTCCCAAACAATGTTCTCGGAAAGTTTGAGGTTCAGGTCATTCAAAGTCACCGACTTATGATGTAACAAAATGGCATTCCCAATAATGTACAATATTACTGGCACTACAGCAGCCTTTAGGCGGGAAATGAAGATTGACCTTCAAAAAAGGCCTCTGACCTTGACCTTGACCTTGAGTAGACTTAACTATGAAGTTCGGGGCTCGCCGTCGCCGCTGGGAGTTCGCCGTGCTCCGCTCCGCCCCAGTTTACATTACACCCGTGCTCCGTTCTGCCGCAGGTTACATTACACCCGTGCTCCGCTCCGCCCCAGTTTACATTACACCCGTGCTCCATTCTGCCGCCGGTTACATTACACCCGTGCTCCGCCGCCCCAGTTTACATTACACCCGTGCTCCGTTCTGCCGCAGGTTACATGGCACCCGGCGTGTTTTGTGTGCCACACCTGTGATCAGCTTCTAGTGGATCTCACCTACTGTGTGTACGATGAGGAGATTTACTGTGAGCGGCATTACGCGCAGCAGCTGAAGCCGCGCTGCGCGGCGTGTGACGAGGTAAGGCACCCGCTGTATACGCCGCGTGTGACGAGGTAGGCACCCGCTATATACGCCGCGTGTGACGAGGTAAGGCACCCGCTGTATACGCCGCGTGTGACAAGGTAAGGTACCCGCTATATACGCCGTGTGTGACGAGGTAAGGTACCCGCTATATACGCCGAGTGTGAAGGGGTCAGGCACCCGCTATATACGCCGTGTGTGACGAGGTCAGACACCCGCTATATACGCCGCCTGTGACGAGGTAAAGTACCCGCTATATGCGCCGAGTGTGACAAGGAGGCACCGCTACATACGCCGCGTGTGACGAGGTCAGGCACCCGCTATATACGCCGTGTGTGACGAGGTCGGACACCCGCTATATACGCCGCCTGTGACGAGGTAAAGCACCCGCTATATGCACCGTGTGTGACAAGGTCAGGTACTCGCTACATACGCCGTGTGTGACAAGGTCAGGCACCCGCTACATACGCCGCGTGTGACGAGGTCAGGCACCCGCTATATACGCCGCGTGTGACGAGGTCAGGCACCCGCTATATCCCGAAGGCCAGGCACCCGCTATATACGCCGTTTTTGGCGGGGTAAAGCACGCGCTATACGTGCGAAGTGTGACGGGGTAAGGCACCCGTGATACACATTCCCCCATTAGTGATTGACGTGAAAAGAGAGAAAAGACTTTTCTTAAGCAAGGTCGATGGATATTATTGGAATAAATATATTAAGATACCGCTTCCGTGTCCCCCCCCGATTTTGCCCAATTTTTTCTTAGATCCTATGTTTTTTTACGATTTTTGGCCCCGTCGCCCTCCCCGCTCTCAAATCGGTATTGGGCCGCCGCTGAACCGATCTAGGAGGCCCGCGAGCCCTCGCCTAATCCTCATAATTAGCAACATCACTTGAATCTTCTATCCTAAACTGTTCAGTCCCATCAGATGGGGGCAGTCTTTTCACGGCAGACTGTTCCCACCGGAACTCCTCGATGCTGCCCATGAGCCGTACATCCAGGCTGATGTCAATGGGAATTCAGTGCCTTTGAACGGGACAACACCCGAGGGCGTAGGCTTGTGTGATCTACAAATAGAATCCTACCGCTAACTTATGGCGCCGGTAATGTACCATAATGTGCGGTTATGTGTTGAAATCCCCCGGCGCCCATCTATAGCCTGAAAGGGTGACATTGGCGGTACCTACGCATGGTATTCGTCATTAGAGCACCGGATGAGCCAGCCAACTGAAGGATTTAGAAGCGATTCGGTCCGTTTCCGTCCAATCTGAAACCACGCCGCTGACACTGGAAGTCATCAGACGCATGACACACGTTGGGATTGCGGCCTGTCAGGCTCAGTGCATCCTCATCACTCCACCCACCGCCAGACGCCGGCTGTTCGGTGCTTCTACAGGTGTTTCATAAAGAATGATATTTTGAACTGATCATAATGCGGTTATAAATAAGTTGTTATGGTATGATTTACATATCGTTCGAAAGATAATTTTGGGACATTTACGATTATTTGTACTTTGATAGCTGTTTTGACATTTTTCTTGTTCAAAATAGTCTTAAAAATGACTTGAAAAATGCTGTCTATTTTTCCTTCATCAAAAATGTTGGTAGAAATCACGCGCGTATCACGTAACAAGTATCACGCCAATGACACTGAAATCATTACAACGTCACTATGGTACATCACAGTCCACTTGCACATTACCTTTAGGAATTAATTCTAAAAACGCACCTCTCAAGCTTAGGAAAGCTCGGGTCCAAGCAAGCAATCCCCAATCGGTCCATGTCCCTTGTTCTGCGGTGAGCAGTGGGGTCTTGTGCGCTGTGTCCACGTGAGCATGCACATCAAAAGCAAAAGCTACAGTAATATTACAAGTTTAAAACTTTTGGCTCAAGCTCCATATGGCTCATTGGCTTACCGTCCATATGAATGATGCGGCGGACACAGCCCACAATACCCCACTGATCACCGCAGAACAAGGACATGGACCAATTGGGGATTGCTTACTGGACCCGAGCTTTCTAAGCTAAGAGGTGCGTTTCTTATAATTAATTCCTAAAGGTAATGTGCGTGTGGATTGTTATGTACCATAGTGACGATGTAATGATTTCAGTGTCATTGGCGTGATACTTGTCACGTGATACGCGCGTGATTTCTACCAACATTTTGATGAAGGAAAACAAGACAGCATTTTCAAGTCATTTTAAGACTACTTGAACAATAAAAATATCAAAACAGCCATCAAAGTACAAATAATTGTAAATGTCCCAAAATTATCTTTCGAACGATATGTAAACCATACCACAACAACTTATTTATAACAGCATTATGATCAATTCAAAATATCATTCTTTATGAAACACCCTGTAGAAGATGACTCGCGCCGCGCGCTCTGCGTCAGTTCCGCACCACGCGGCTGGAGCTCCCGAAAATATCCCGCAAACCGGGTGTCATACACCGAAAATAGACGCCCGTCATGCCACGCCAGCAGTCAAACATGCGTCATTGCCTGTCCCGGAGGATTTCAGCGCCTGTCTAACCCCGTTTCCAACGAAGCTACTCTGAAGCAAATTTGGCGAAAAACAGCCCCGGCCATTGTCTCCGCGTGGCTTCTTGAAATGAAATTCGGAGTGTTGTGATGACCTCTCTTATCAAAAATAGAATATTTGCTGGTACATGCGTTCTACCGTAGGCTTGATCTCATTGTGATGCGATTAATCACAGGTCTTATATCTTGCTCTGTTCACCGCCAGTTCACTGAGAGAAAACTGAGAGGGTTTCGAAGGCGGGGCCCCTTATTATGTGATTTCCGATCCGTCGGGCGGAAATACATCGAACTCTATCAGAGCGTCGTATTGGTGACTTCTGATAAACAGGAGCTACGCTTACAAAATACTGGCGACTTGACGGTACTACTTTCTCGTCACGGAAGTCTTCTGCGCTTGTTGCGCTCTCGCACACGAGTCTATTTTATTCCGGCACCTGTTTCCGACTCTATTGCATTTGCCCTGGGGCCACTGGTGAACGCGCTGCGTGGTTCCCTGCCGGCGCTGGCGTTCATTTTTGCGTTAGCGCTGTACGTTTGGGAACGGTCCATTAGTTAGGATGAAAGTGGACTGGAATGATTGATGGCGCAGGTTGGCCCGAAACACAGGCTCATTTGTCTGCTGCGTTGATCGCTTTTAGATGTATAGACCAATGATGATGCATGGCAGATTATGCATGTATGCCCATACATCAAAAATGTTGCAATGGCTCTGACAGCCTATTCTGTTATTATTTCTTACTTATATAATAGTTCTAAATGCTCTCAGATATGGTCACTGAAGTAATATTATTGATATTCTATATCATGTGATGTAACATATTATTGCCACTCAAATTAATTTTAGATTAATGAGTTTTAACACGGACCGATACGGGGTGGGTGGGTGCGCGTCAGCTGAATCGGTGCGGGAGGAACGCTGCCACCCTCCCCCTCCTACGATCTAACAAAATTACGCGGGGTAGCGAAAAGCGCAAATGGACTTGAGACATCCTGTCTTGATCTCTACCTAAAATTGTACATCAAAGGTTTTGGCTGTTGACTTGAAGTCCGAGTACTGTTTCCATGGAAATAGAATGGAAACTTACGTTATGCGTCACAACAGTTGATAGAGTACAGCTATAAAAGGTCTGATCGTCGGGTCCAGTCACATCGTGTATCTTGCGACCTTGTCAAGTCAAATTCTAAACTTCACCTGACCTAACCTGGCTTAAGATTAGGTGAAGGTCATATCCATATCATTCAAACCGCAGTGATAGGCCTAATACCATGGAGTCGAAATAACAAATGAACGCCTTACCTTCATTATTTGTGAAATTATCGGACTTACACCAATGTCCCCATGCATTTTTGGTGGGGGGAGTCGTAGTCCTGACATGCCCCATGGTAATCAAAATAACAATACCCGTTACAAAAAGTGTTTAGTAAGATTATTATTGAGTTGCTAAGATGTTCCCTGGCCTCTCCCCTCTAATCCGAAAATTTAAAAAACACTGAAGATTATATATTCGGGCACAGCCCTTCATCAGAATCGTGGAGTAAATATCAATAATTATCAGTCCTAGTATAGCCAGACCTCGAATTAGGTCTGGCTATACTAGGACTGATAATTATTGATATTTACTCCACGATTCTGATGAAGGGCTGTGCCCGAATATATAATCTTCAGTGTTTTTTACATTTCCGGATTCGAGGGAGAGGCCAGGAACATCTTAGCAACTCATCATCATGCTCCTCGCCGCAGCACTTCAAAACTTAAGAAAAATATTATTATTGACTTAGATTTCAGACTGATAAAGTTTGCGCTCACTGCTGCATCTCTAAGCACTTTGGGATTAGGTCACTCGACCTGAACTGGTCCCCGATCTGATTTGATCTAGACCTGAAATGTTAGCAGAAGCTACAAAAAACCAGCTAACAAGTATCCCAAGTACGGCGGCGCTCTGTTCTTTGGCTGTCTGCTAAAAACCATAGGGAGGCGAGCATCCGCAAAGTACAGGCGCGTGTTAGTTATGCCGTTCAGGCAAGCCTTAATTGCTGATTTATTGCGCTTTCGTGTTTAATTTTGGAGTCGAGCATGCCTCCCGACTGTTGTCCCAGGCTCCCTAATTGGGTTCTCTGGGGGAGGGCGGGGTGGGGGGGCGCTGTTGTGCTGGCACAGCACGTTCACTCGGCCCAGACTTGCGTGAGCGCCAATTTTGTCAGCAAACAAAACGGCGGGGGGCTAATGCGAGCGCGAGGCAGCGCAGGAACGCCGGTGTCTCCGGAATAGAGCAGCATACTTGAAGTTGTGAGGCGGTATTTTTGGCGCCTTGAATCTGATTTGAAGTCTAGAAAACTGTTTTCTCCAACTTCAGTGATATTGGGAGACACTCTCCTGTTCGCGAGGCTTTGTGATCAATATCTGTTCGCGGGGCTTTGTGATCAATAGCATGATGGACTTGAAGCACTTGGCCTCTTGGACCGTTTAAGCTGTTTTGCAGCACCAGCCCTAATCATTTCCGTAATTGTTATCAATGATGCTTTGCTCGATCGCAGACCTCAGAAACACGTTCTATTTAATACGCAATGTGGTCATGCAGATCTTCAGTGCATGCAGTCTTCTCACATGTTCAAAGCTCAACAATAAATTGAAACATCGTGTAAGGTGAGGGTTATGCTAAATGACTCTACTGTTGTAGAGAGTGCTGCTTTTTTATTTTTCCATTTTTCACACAGTTTGCCTAGGTTGCACTGAGGGACCTGTGGAATGTACAAATATCATGTGCCGGGTCTCCCTTCAGCTATTAGTCAAGTCTCCTTTGTTATCGGAAGTTTCCCAACGTCTATCGCTAAGTCGTTTTTTTGTTTTGTTTACATTTATGTCCGTTTTTGACATTTTATAGGCCGTGTTGGATCTAGGCCTCTGGTTTGGCTGAGGGAGCTGCAGGGTTCGGAGTTGTAAAAGCAATAATTTTTTTAGAAATCGGAGATTTGGGGACAAACAATTTGGCCCCTCCCGTTGGGTCCGTCCCTGCTCGTAAATCGGTTGTTGACCCGACAGCAGCACTCAGGCCACTTCCTGCGCCACTCTGTCTTATCGATGGTCGGCTCCGGGCCCAGCGGGGCGGCTATTTCGGTGTTTGGGGCCGTGATTTTGCGCACAGACGTCCTACTTGTCAGATGTCCAAGGCTCGGCCGCTGTGACAGCTGTGGGGGCTTGTGTTGGCAGCCGTGGCGGCCCGCCAGAGCCGGCTGTGTCCAACGGCCGCCTTGCACTGTCGTCGGCGCCGCCACTGCAATTGTTTCCAGTCGGATTGCTGCAGAATTCAACCGACTGTGTTGGTGTTTGCTGATGATCGAGTTCGATGGTAGAATTTGATGACTTCGCTGATTGGGGATGACGTGATATGGGATATGGTGCAGCACGCAACTTTATTGTAAATCTGTTCGATTACAGCGTTTTGCGTTGATAAGATTTGTTTCAGATATCATACAATCTGGTTTTTCCCGAACAGGCACCCAATAGTTTTCCCTGAGATAAGGAAATCCCTGAGATTTTTCCCCTGAGATAAGGAAATTTCCCCAAATAAAAAGAGCTGCTGTAGCGTTACGAGAGAGAAAATTATAATCTTCTTATCTTATTATTAATTATTATCTAGCTCTTCTAGAAGCTGTTACACCCTGCTTTTATCAGCCTGATTTTAGAAAAACAGAATTTCCTTACATAGGTTTAGCAATGACGTCATAACTCGTTTACCTGACCTAACCTAATGTCATTTTTTGGTCACAAGTTGTCAAATTAATCACTCTAGGGGTGTGCAAAGCAACGCGCCTCTTATGTAAATATTCTCGGAATCATTTGCGGAAAAGCGAGGGGAGGTGCGATCGGTCCGTGAACAGACATGTACCAAAGTTTTATACCATACTGTATTGAACGGATTATGTGCACCTCAAAAATAGCCAGTCTCAACTTTTATATTTACTCCTCTGGTTGCCCAAGAATTTTCTCAACTATGTTGGTAAGGTCAGGGGCCTTTGACCTCTAGTATTTTCTTGGACTCGCCTTCGTTCTTGGTGGGTTGGTATAAGGATCGTCTCGAGGTACCTTAATCCTACACTGTCCTACTTATACGTATTATTGGCCTAAAGCTAATCCGCATCGATAAAGTTATGTTATGTGGTTTCAGATTTGTTTTGATTTCATGGCTCAGGTGGGGACCCCATCTATGGGAGAAGTTGTCAATATGATTATTTTCCCCAATGGAGAACAAATTTCTCCAGGGAGAAAGAAAATGTCTCAGAAGAATATAGCATGTTTAGCCTAACGAGAGAAACAAATATCCCCGCCCCACCCGATGCACGGCGTTTGTAACTTATGCTAGTCCCCCCGCCCAATCAACTTAAGCTAGTCCCCCCACCCGATGCACAGCGTTAGTAACTTAGGCTAGCCCCCCACCCAATTAACTTAAGCTAGTCCCCCCACCCGATGCGCAGCGTTAGTAACTTAGGCTAGTCCCCCGCCCAATTAACTTAAGCTAGTCCCCCACCCGATGCACAGCGTTAGTAACTTATGCTAGTCCCCCGCCCAATTAACTTAAGCTAGTCCCCCACCCGATGCTCAGCGTTAGTAACTTAGGCTAGTCCCCCCGCCCATTTAACTTAAGCTAGTCCCCCCACCCTATGCACAGAGTTAGTAACTTATGCTAGTCCCCCCATCCAATTAACTTAAGCTAGTCCCCCCACCCAATGCTCAGCGTTAGTAACTTAGGCTAGTCCCCCGCCCAATTAACTTAAGCTAGTCCCCCCACCCGATGCACAGCGTTAGTAACTTAGGCTAGTCCCCGCCCAATTAACTTAAGCTAGTCCCCCCACCCGATGCACAGCGTTAGTAACTTATGCTAGTCCCCCGCCCAATTAACTTAAGCTAGTCCCCCCACCCGATGCACAGCGTTAGTAACTTAGGCTAGTCCCCCGCCCAATTAACTTAACCTTCGCCCGGGTGGGGGTCTTTTTAGACCCCCCTCGGGTTTTTCCAAAGTAACCAAAAAACGGCGGCGCGCAGCGCCGCCAAACTTGGTCTAGCTGTTCCTCCATAATTTTTACATCTTTCCTGAAAATTTTGGCTCAAGGTCATATCAGGTCAGGTCACCAGGCCAGGTGAAGTGACCTCACCTCAAAAAATGTTTAGGACCGCATAACTAAAAGAGGCGTTAATCGATCAAGTTCCAACGTATACCACATATTGGGCCCACCAGGAGCTAAAACATTTGTTCCGGGATTTTTTATATTGGTGACCTAAGGTCATGTGCAGAGCATGACCTCCCCATTGTCAATACATGGTGAAAATCACGAAATGAGCTTTTCTCAGTAAGTATGTATGGAATCAACTTCAAACATCGGTTGCGACTTGCTCTTAGCCCATTTCTGAAGCTGATACCAAAATTTTTGACTTGTGACCTTTAAAAGGTCACCTTAGGTCAAATAAGCATTTTTGGTGTTTTCCTCTATAAAATTTGAATAAACTAAGATAGAGCTTTTATTTTGTCACGAAAGTGTTTGTATAGTCACTTGAAGTCAAATGATATACATCATGACTATACCAGGTCAAGTTGGGTCAGACCGTTGACCTGGTTCAGGTCAAATTCTTAAATTTGACCTGGCATACCAATATCATATATCATTAGATTCGTATTGACGAGAGGATTGCAATGGTGCATAAACTATGGCTGTATCTAGTTTGGTTTGGAAGCTATTAGCGAAAAAGTAAACGCCTTTATGCATGGGTGGCTATGGACATTCCCAAGAATATGCCCAACATTTAGTGACCTGCAGCTCCCTAGGCTTTGACCTGACACGAAAATGAATGCCACTGTAATGAAAGCGCATCTCAAGAGCTTTCGAATGGTGTTAGAAAAATGTTTCTAGCTATCATAGTTTCTGAGATATATGAGGTTTTCTTAGCACACCTCATATTAGCGATTTCGACCTATTTTGACTTCTGGTGACCTTGATATTGACCTGGCAAGAAAAATGACCGAAGTATTTTCGATATCATTTTCGAAGAGCTTTCGATTGCCGTTTTGCACTTTTTCTAGCTCTCTTAGTTTTTGAGATCGTGGAGGTTCTTTTTAGCCCCCCCCCACCAGGGCGAAGGTGGCTCGTACCCGCCACCGGGGCAAGGGTTAAGCTAGTCCCCCCACCCAATACACAGCGTTAGTAACTTAGGCTAGTCCCCCGCCCCCGCCCAATGTACAGCGTTATTAACGTACCCTAGTTGCTTTCTCACTGGATACTATTCTTAATTGGGAGGGAAATTGAAACCCAGGAAGTAGATGTTCAATCCTTTCGTTTTCTGATATTTTCCCTAAAGACGTTGACAAGACCGTTTGTTTAAGCATCTGTGTGCAGCTCCATTATTGATAGCATAGCACAGTGCCTGATTCCTTTTGCAGCTGCTATCATTCTTACGTCAAGTTGACACGCGCCCCGCTGGGAAAGGGGAAATTCTCCCCCTCCTGGTTTTTCCCATATAACGCATAATCGAAGCGACGCAAAACGGTGCAACTAAAACCTTATTCCTGATTTATTTAACGCATCTCACCATTTTTGTTAGGCCAGGTCATGTAAGGTCAAGGAGCTGTTCAGGGTCAAGCGACCCAACCTCATAACCTAGAATCACGAGTTCGAAGCGGCACCTAAGGAACATCTGCCAACCGATCAGTTTCAAACTTTCACAATATGATTAGGACCTACAAATATGCTGTATTCGAATTTTCATATTGTTATCTAAGATGGGGCAATTTTTGGTCATGCCATTAAAAGTCTATGGGGAAAATAGAAAGGACTCCTTTTCAGTATCTAGTGAATAGATCTACTTGAAAGTCCTCAAATTTTGTATTCATACCGCAATTTTGACCATACTTTTGGGTTTTTGACCAAATGATGTTTCAAAGATAATATAATAACTTAAAGATAATTCAAAGATAATATAACCACTGATTTCAGTAATGAGAGGCAGAGCGGGAGGTGCAGGAGCAGAGAGCCGGGGCGGTACTGTATTTGTTCATCGGTGGCAGCAGCAGCAGTAACCTTAGCCGGCAGCAGGGCGGGGAGGGGCGCCGATGCTGCCCCTCCAGGACCGTGCCATCGCGCTGGAAGATGCCGCCGCCTTCCAACTCAGCGCAGCCAGGGTATATTTAGACCAGCGCCTGATCGGCGCCGCCCACGGGGCTCAGAGCAGGGACAGAGCGTCGGAGGGCGGGTAGAGACTGCGGAGCGGTGGTGCAGGCTAGGTGGTTTTCGCCTCCTACTCTGTATATATGCTTATGGAGAACAGTGGTGGCGGTGTGGATGCAGAGAAGATGGTCATGCGAGACCTGGAGTGGAATGTATGTAGGTATGCACTGGAAGACATGAAGAGGCTGGAGGTGGCGAGAGCAATGGCGCAGCTCCGCAGAGCTTGGTGCTCCGCACGATGCGTTGGATTGGCGGAGCTGTGCGAGAGAGTTCTGGAAGGAGAGAGCGGAGCTGCGGAGGACCTGAATGGTAGGGTGATGACTCGAACAAAAGACCAATTTCTAACGTAAACAGTATGATTGGTGAATCTATGTTGAGATAAAATTGACCTTTTTTCCTTAGACCTGCCAGGTTTATTCTTCAAAAAAGTGGCCAAGCCATTCTCACTAATTCCAAACATTTTGCTTGCCGTTAACGGTCTTTTTTAGATTCACCTGTGAATAAATGGAGGAGCTGCAGGTCAGGTTGAGAACTGGATGAACAGATCGCCAGGACAATCATGAAACCCGAGTCCCCGGGAAACGATAAGTTCCAGGGCTGACACGGAACGAATAAAAACGCGTCAAATCCAGCTGGATGCGTCGGCTTTGGAAAGCGGAGAACAGAAAAAGACCAGAGTTAACTGAATAAAGGATATGTGCAACATGTCGTGCTGCAAGATACAGAGAGTGTACTGAATTTTCTGCGGCTGTGGCGCATGTATGCATGAGTACCACAAAGGTTGATCTGAGAGAGCTCACAGGGAGTGGAAAAATAGAAATAAGCAGGATCTTATCACCCAGACACACTGACACAGGATGTTTATAGGGCGGATTTATCCAGCAAGAGGAGGATGAATGGGGAAATGAGACATCTAAAAAAGACTATCTGTAAACTGGTGTAGCTTTCTCTTCGCTCTTCACCGGGATTGGCAGTGGACACTGTGTAAGATCACTACCACCAGACACAGAACTCAGGATCTATAGCTGTGAAACGTTTACGATTGCTTTTCGTGACCTTCGTCCCCTGAGCAGGTTGGAGTTGGGTATTCGGGGAATGAAGTAACGCAAATATGTCCAGAGACCTGGAATCGTACACTGACAACCAAGGAGCTAAGGCAGACACAACGCTAAATTCGGCTATTACTGTGAGCCAAGCCATTCTGATGAACTAGATTCAGGTGTCGTCTAGAAGCTTTCTGGGCCCTTCCCTATCGTTAGGCGGTTTTTATTATCTTTTAGAGGCATCTGCACACTTCCAAAAGTATACATACGATTATACACGCTTGGATATAGGTGGAACGTGCCTTCTCCCCCCGATCAACCTAGCCGGCAACCCCCCCTCCGCACCGCGCTCCAGCACCTTCCAGAAACGTCACCCCCAGGGTGCAAGAATCGGCGCCTCACGGTGCAGTTCGGCGCCCTTGTAAGATATATTGCCTAAATAGTTGGCTAAATCCTCCTAAACCAAATGGCGCCCCTGAACAAAGCGCCCTCTCCCATTAGAAAGCCCCTATCCGCCCCTGCTGCTGGAGCTAAACGCCCATAGCGAACGACCGAAGCCGAGCATCACACAAGGCCAATGCCAGTATGTTGGGCTGCTGCTGAGGTGAATCTCGTTAGATTAATGGTACTGGTGCAAAGTTGGAAATGAAGCGATCAAATCATTTCCCGAATGGAAATTACATGCAAATGAAACTATGTTTCAAGAATATGATGTTTGTTTAGAAAAAAACTAGGCAAGGTGATATGTTTAACTATCCTGAAATTCCACGATGCTGCTGGGAGCTTAATAGTTATTAGATTAGCTCATAGTTTCTAGTTCATTATATTTGCATGGAAAGGAATTCGGAAATGGAACAAGAATATCACAGTGAATATGCCCGAGCGAAGTTAATTGTATCTGAAAGGTCACACCCCAGGAAGCTGTCAGTCGGTGCCTAAGGGTCACAAAAGGTGCTTGTTGCCGGCCATGCGGTTAAGTTACCTTTCGTGGGGATGATGAGAAGTGATCTATGTTAGGATTATGTTTGTTGTGCAGCTTTATCATCATCATTGTAGTGCCTTGCACCAAATTTTAGGCTCTCGAATATCTACACGGAAAATTGGCAAATTTGTATTGCAGAGCGTTCCTGTCTACGTGGATGTATTTCCCCGGGAATTGGGAGGGGACTTATGTCATCCCCTGGATCTATGATCTCCCAGAGGGTTTGTATTTTACCTGGAGATTATTATGGTTTCTGTGTCAGCTCATGCAGGAGCCTCCCGCCGCCACCCCCTCTGAATTGAGAAAACCTCTCCGGATATGTCAGTACATCAACATCGTGTCAGCGACAGGTCCTTGCACATTCAGGATGTACGCTGATGTCTGGTGTGCCCCGGTCGGTGGTTTATGTTTGGGCCCACGATCCGCTTTACCCGCTTTAAAGGCCAGAAACCCTTTGCCGCTGCTCACTTGTCAGTATTTAGGTGAAAACGTCCGAGAGATTACTGCAGCGAACAAAACTGTCATTAAGGATCATCCGCTTGATTTCACATGTCTTGTATCTGATTGTTATGCTGTATACATGGCGCCCCCGAAACAGGAGTGAAGCGATTCCTTAGCTTGTATCACTGGGCCAGCGAAAGGACGAGGAGGAGTGCACGCGGAGTAGCAGTATCGCCGTCTGATTGGAGCCTCTTGACAGCACAGTGGGGGTAGCATAGTACTAGGATCATCTCGATCTGTCATTTACACATCCTTCTACACTCCTCTCTCAGTCATATGGGTGAATAAAACTCAGGTGGTCGCAATGCTCCCCTCAGTTTTTCTCATTATCCAGCGTTTCTCTCCTGTCCTGTTTCCTTTAAGCACCTGCGTACTCTTCACCGATGACATGATTACAACTTTTTGATGTCAAAATATTGAGCTAGATTACACCAGCAGACAGGAGAGATGGGCCAAATGCTTAAGATGGGACAAACAATGTGTCGTTGACCAGAAAATAGGTTATCCTTACATAAAAATGTCATCCGAATTATACTTTTGCACTTAAGGCGCATCCTATAATTAAAGCGTGTTTTTTAAACATATCAAACTATTTAGACGAAACCGAAACAAAGAAGTGGTGGGACTGTGCCTGTACTGGACCCATCCGTACCCATAAGTATATGTCACGCACGGTCACCGTGTAGTTAAACAGTTATATAGGCGGGAGCCCAATAAGAATTACATAGAAATAAATAATAAAAACTGAGCCCCGGCAGTTATATGAGAGTCCTCTTGGCGAGGAGCTGTCGGAGGAGGTGATGTCGGTCTGGTAAGCCAGTCCGACATCTGACTTTCAGGTCTCCGATCCTGGAAGCGATCTCTGCTCGGAAGGCTGTTTTCGTCGAAATGAAATGTTTTCAGCCATTACTTATCCGTGCTGATAAATGATGGCAATCAGAGGCCACCATCTAGCCTACATCTGCCAGAGCTCTCACGGGAATGCCTCGGTGTGCAATTTGTGATGGTAAAGTCCCTGGAGACGGGGGCAGGCATCACACAGGCTGCTCTTCCTAGGTCGTGCTGCTTAAAGGGAATGTGGCACCTTCATAACGTGATTTTAACTGAGATAGCCAAGTTGTAAAGCAAGTCGGAAAACCCGGTACTTAATATATAATTTGTCTTGGAACTCGAAATTTCCGTAGAAAAAAACTAAAACCTACCTGCAATGTACCCCTCTTGTACCCCTAGCAGCAGGCCACAGCTGTCATGGCTGTTGGTGTGACGACATATGCTGACGTCACGATGAGCACCAGCCAATTGAAGCCCTTGAAGTGTTTCGAGTATGGTAGTGGTTGCCAGATCATGACATCATCCACAGGCTGATATTTATTTATTTTCCTAGAGGAGTATTTTAAAAATCAAAATATTGAGCTTATTGCACATTTTTCAGAGAAATCATGAGTGGTTTCATTATTTTCGGCTAAAAGTACGCCTAATTACACTAAATTCCAGGATTCGACGAAGGTGCCACATCCCCTTTAAAGGGAATGGATTACTTGGTGAAAATTCTGAAAATAACATTTTAAGAACAAAGGAGGTCTGAAAAACAGGAAACAACATTTCTCCCCATTTTTATACGCTAAGACAGAAATATATCCTCTTTTTAACAATGTGTGACGTCATCAAAATAACACTGTTAATAATCATTGAAATCCCAAACGTTGCTCATAGACTGGCTATAAAGCTCCATTCACAACATTTCTGCATGGCGAAAATAGCATGCATCACAAGGAGCGCTGGTGCAAAAACTGAGCGTCAGATGTTACTACGGAGGCCGAGTTTATTCAGTGGTGGAAATATTATGCATATGTCTGATGTAAGGAAACAATTTCAGGGTTGGATTTTGACAAAAACAATTGAAACTTGTTTTGGCAAGTTCGGTGGGGGGGATGTGATGTGTGCTGGGAAACTAAGGCGTTGGATTCAAGGGCGCGCAAGATTGAGGCGCTGCGGTAAATACTGCACTGGAAATTACGATAAAATGTGTAATCGTGGAATGAGGATGTGAATTTTCGCGAGCAGGCTGGTTGGGTCTTTTAGTTCACTGAATACAGAGTGGTTTTGAAATTATTAAGGTTTTATTTTCTCCATAATGTGTATTACGGCTGTTGGGCTAATTTCGGCCCAATGACGCTTTGAACTGGACGACTACTCGCCTCAAGTTTTCGATCGACATGCAGTTGCATGCAGGTTCACTCGCTAGCATGGTATTTTAGCGAGTGGGCGTGGCGTTGGGCTTACGACCAATCAGAGTACTGCAACCACATGGAAGGTATTCCTTCAGGTTTTGAAATAAGGCAATAAGCCCCTTTACTTTGACCTTTAAAGCTGGCGGAAATTTTATACCGAGAGCTTTGGGTGAAATTAAACATGCCGACACGCTCTACAAAACTGCTATCTCAATTCAAAACTCATTACAAAAGTAGGACACTTCCCTTAAGGAGTGTTTAAATGTCCACTGGCCGCTTTTTCGGGAAGTTTCTGATGTAGTTCTCTCGATGACATTAGCCCGGTTGAACCGTGTTTTCTCGGTTCGTTCACTTGCTCGGTTGACCGAGACTCTGCTTCTCACCGCCAGGCGGCAGCGCGCATGCACGGCGCCAGGGCTGACGCTTTTGGGGGCAGGCTGTAAGATTGGGCTACATCACGAGTAGCTGTTGTCTTCTTCTGGACTCATCTCCCATGAAATTATCTTAATCTTACAGCTTTCCCAAAAAAGTCAACTTGGCTGCGCATGCGCGTTGCCGCTGGCAGCGCGAGAAGCGCATTCTCGGCTGGCCAAGTAAATGGTCGGTCGAGAAAACGCGTGTAACTCGGGCTATTCATACTTCTCGTTTGAACTCGTACACATGGTGCAACTTTAAGACCAATCCACTCCAGTCAGAACCTGCGAAACAATCTGCTAAGATTTTTGTCGACAGACACTCTCCTCACGTGCTTTTGTAGTGTCGATCAGCAGAAATCTCGGCAGATTGTGCCGGGTGCAAATGGGCGCTTAGTCTTTGCCGGTGGACGCTGTGCCCTCAGTATGGAAGTTGCCTTTGGTGTGGGAATCAGGCGATTTAGAGGTGCGTTTATACAGCAATCACCTGAAGATGAAGATCTCCCCGCGGGATACTTGTACCATAAGCCACCCCGCTAAACAGTCGCCTCCAATTGCTTCGCTCTCCAATTGCGTCATGACTGTAAAGCAAAGCAGTTTAGTTTACCTGCGAACGATTTGCGAGAAGTACAATCCATTTCAGTAATTAAGAGTGCACAGAGTGTGTGCCAACACCCAGTAGAGCAGGCTCGTATTTCAACAAATGTTAACTCGTATATCTACAAATGCTCACTCGTATACATTGCAACTGTGTGCGAGTAGATATACTGCACAGTCCATGCTTGGTATGTGCAGTACGCGGGTGCCTCAGATCGAGTCCACTGAAGGTACATAACTCAGTGATTTATGTCTCGTTGGTTTGCTTGCGCTGTGCTAACATTTGTCCTATCTATGTTAACCATGTTTGCGTAATCAATCATGAGTGATAGGGTCAGTGTAATAAACTTCCCAACGCGTTTGGTAAAATTGCTGCCCGCTTGCTACCTGTTTTCATGAGGTATTTGTCTCACGCATGTTATTACGCGCGGCGTTTTTATAGCTTCCCCTGAGAAGGCAAGAGCTAAGGTATAATTGTATTCGTGTTCTCTCAGAAATTTCCGAGAGAAGGTGCCAATAAATTAATACTCCGGATTTCAATTTGTTCTGCCTTGGCATTGATTTTTGTAATGCATATATGTGTATATATTTTTTTGTCCCAAATATTTGTAATATTGCATATGCTGACATCGAAAAAAATCGAGACGTATCTCCATGTCTAATTGTGCCTGATTGTGTAGGCTGGCATTGAAAAAAATACGAGCCGTGTCTCCATGTCTACTGAAATGTTTCTTTGCGTTTGCCTTTATGGGCTTGAGCTAGAGCTGTAGGTGTAACTACGCCGCATCAAGACAAAAACATGTTTATGCTTCTGGGGGTAGTTTTTCCACCAAAAATCTCACCCAAATGGATCGTATTGGCTCAGTAATGTTTCCAGCTTCTCAATCGTCTCCGTCTGTCTTCAGTTTGGAAAAACACCAATTCACGACAGGTTCCACAAGTACCAGCCGTTCTTCGTCTACAATTTAGAGCCCGAATTAAGTTCATCACCGAGCTTTGGCTTTGTAGAGCATACCAAATAGGAACTTAACAACGGCGGAGAAACGATATGCGAAAACATGACATAAATAATGCACGTTGCGAGTAATTCCTGTATTTTTAACAAGATTAAGACATTTAGCTACAGTAGGCTAACAAAAAGTGTGAATGTGATGTATTTCTATTAGTTGCGGTGGGACCGCTTATAAAAACCGCATCTAGTATGGTCACAGTCTTGGTATAAGCGGATAAGTGTATCGAGTGACGCATATATCTGTCGCAGAAGCATTTAGAAATGCCCGTGTTCGAGGTGATGATCGAAGCCAGTGGCGGATCCAGGACTTCGTCTGGGAGGGGCTAGGAGGCTCGCATCTCCCCCGTCATTGCTTCAGACCAGCCTCTACGCCTATGTGTTAACCCGCGCCCCGGTGGGCTTCCGAGCCATCTTCGCCCTGGTGGGGGGGGCTTTTGAACACCCCCCTTCCCCTTCGAAGTTGACCCCTATGCGAGATCGTGAAAAACGCGAACACTGGTGGATAGCTCATACAAATTCATGAAACTAAATCAGTCACTTTTTTTGGCTCAGGTCAATATTGAGGTCATGACAGGTCAAAGAAGGTGGAACTTTCAGTCGTCAAAGAACTCAGCAAAGAAAGTGGCCTTTTTTAGACATTTTGAGAAGGTCGTACGATTTGACATGTACCCTGAATTGGCATTGCTCCTATACTCCTGAGCCCGTGCCAACAACGTGCGAACTGGCGAAGTTGTACAACCGCCCCAGTGTGTGAGTCGCTAATCCCGTAAACAACTGCAACTGGGACAAGTACTGCAATGGCCCTGTCAGTCGAGCAGAATGTAATAGCACACATGTACACGTTTCCGACACAGGGTAGTTTCCCTCGAGCGGCAGGTCTGTTCCTTCCGGTACAGCTGCTGCCACCCTTGTGACCGAGGTATCCCGCAGGCCTGTGTGTCGGTCGCCGCTGGCTCCATGTCCTGACTGTGAGCTCCAGTGCAGTGAGTGACCGCCAGTTTCATCCACCTGGCTGCTGACACTGCCCCGACACCGGTCCTGCTGCATCGATGGCTAATTTTACCCGGCCGAAAAGTCCGACTGGCTCCAGCCCTCCAACGCCCCCTCAACGCCCACCTTTCGCGCCGCGCCCTCGACTTCCCCTGTCTCCATCCCCTTCAGCCGGGGGGCAGACAGATGGACGAGGAGAGACACCTGGTACCCTGAGGCTGTCTGTGTGGGCGGTGAGGGGGCGGAGACTAGACTGGGAGCCTGCCACTTGTGAAAGAGCTGACCCAGCCAGCCGCCATTCCGTAAAGCTGCAACGTTTGGGTATTTTGTGGCATTATCAGGTGTTGCTTGATCTGATGGTATAAAATTACACAGGGATGACGCTTGATTTACCTACATGATTGCTGGGTATTGTATTGTATAAATTGAGGGCTTACAGCTCTAAAAAAGTACCAGATATTATAAGAAAGGCACTCTTTCCGGATTCAAGTCCCGGCGGAGCTTCTGAATAAGTTGAGCTGCTGATTCCCAAATCCCTTCCAACGTAGTGGGAGTTTCGACACAGTATAACATCGGCAGTTGGTACATCTTAGATCCCGAACAATTATCATTGGAACGTTTCCCGAAAGGGCCACTTTAGATGTATGTAACCATACCAATGGCCTATTTAGATCCAACGCTGAGGTATCTTCGCGAAACATCTTTCCCATGAATTCACCAGCGCAGAGCACCAGGTTCTGTGACTCAGATTGCTTCATTCCAAAAGAGCAGGCCACATTTGCACCATCACCAGGCTAGCAGGAGAACGACAGCGATTGTTCACAGGCTGCTGGATGACATGTGTCCACGGGATTCCTTGGCACTTAGTATTTCTAGTTTGGCTCAAACGCACTAGTTGATGTCGAATACTTGTGTGGAGTTTTAGAGGTCGTCCCATACCGCCGTACTTCCGAATAAACCATTGACTGTGAACGTTCCGTCCTATTCGACTTTCTCAATCAGGCATCTCTACGGAAAATTGGGTGCATGATACATATCAAGGTATGTATTTAGTTCCTTACTGCTTATTAGTAGAATATGGGTATAAATGCAGTAGTATCTGCTCCGATTTCCTAATTCAGTGCCGGTACAAGGCTACAGATGCAAATATCTGTCCAAAAAGCAGACATTTATGTCCTTAACTGTGGCACTGTTAACTCATTTTGTAAATAATCTCGTTTTGGGAAAGGTATTGAACAGTTTACAGCCAGCTGGTGGAGGCCGGCACCCTGTTTTCCAGAGCAAGGGTGACTGATCCCCAACCACCCCCCTTCACCCCACGGAGGCGACACGCTTAGAAAAAGACTTGAACGTTACAAGAGATGACAAAATTTCAGAACAATTGGAATCCATTGAACAGTTAGTCAGCTACGGCCGCTGCTAAATGCAAGCGCATGAAGCTCGAGTGTCGTGTATGGTTTATGGTCAAGGTCTTCTAGTGTTCTGCAAGATACGCATAGCTGACATATGAGATTTATGACGTCAAGTCCAACAATCTAGATTTTCACCCAGCTCTCTGTCTGACCTTGCAGTTAATCGTTTTAGTGGACAATTTCTGACAGCTCGATTAGGCCATTTTGGGTCAGCCTCCAACCACCAATCGTGAGTCACCTTTACTGTGACGTCACGCTGGCCGTGAAACGGAAAGCTCCATTTACCGTTACCCATAAGGTTCCACGTTAAAATCGATCAAGTTCGAATGTCTTTGACAGATACAGAATGCATTACAGGTATTCAAAAATTTGCATTTGCCGCCCCGTAGCTCAGTTGGTAGAGCGTTGTGTTCCGGTCCCCTGCTCTGGAACATGCAGTGACGGTGCCTATGTAGGCTTGGGGTCGATTCTTCTGAGACGCTCCGGCGTTCAATATTTACCCGACGTAGGTCGACTGGCAACTGACTGGTGAGAAGATGACCTGAGCGGGACAGTGGTCCCTATGCGTTGTGGGACTTTAAACTTTGGCTTCTGAATTAGCCCTTCATTGTGGAAGCTGCTCGTTCGAATAGCAGGGTCGGGGTCTCTGTGGCAAGTTCCTGATGACTGTAGTGTGGCTCTGACTCTAAAAAGCCGAACCTGCATCAACTTGGACAACATTTATAAACAAAAATCTTACTTTCGTTTTTTCCTACAATCGATCCTTCCAGGCAATATCGTTCGAACTAATCAATGCGTCTAAAGTTGGCTCTATAAACTCGGTAAAGGCTATGCCTTGTTAGTGCAGCCATATCGCCGCTGGCAGCGAGATCCCTTTAATGGGTCGACGTTATATAAAGTAATTGCGCTTTTGGGCTGGAAGCAGTAGTCTTCCAGTTAACTCTGGTGGCTCCACGATGACCACATTTGACTGTGTTAATATTTATTTTTGATGTGTGTTGCAAGGTACGCAGTTAAAGCCTGTCTACCCTGTCGTGCTGCTTGTGTGATAATGATCAAATTCAGTCACTACCATATAGTATCAGTAAAGCAAAATATCTGCTTCTAAGAAGTTGTACGAAAATATGCCTGAGTCTGGGTCTTAACCTCACTTTGTTTGAGGTAAGTCTGTAACTGTACGTGAGTTCTGACAAAGCCAGGCTCGGGTACCGCGAGCAATTACTGCATTGAACCACCCTACTAACACGGCTCGCCTTGCAAATTTGATAATTTTGAGTTTTGAGTCCAATGGCAAGGGTAGGGCTGGCTTATTCTATGCTTTCTACGGTGTTCTCTTGCTGCCGTATTTATTCTTGTTTTCTTGTTTTTGATTCGTTCCCCATTTAACACCAACCGACTACCCCGGCAAAAATAAATGTGAAAAATAAGTCCTGAGGAGATATGCCAACGTCTGTATTTCAGCCCTCGTGATTTGTTTCCTCCAATCAATCAGGAAAAAACCGCAGGACTGGGGATCACTGGCAAGAGGAGACCAGGGGATCAAAAATGTGCCACAGTTCGTATGCAAAGATACTTGTGTGTTGCAATGGCATAATTGTATCACAAAGAGCTGTAACCCATCCTGGGTCAGGCCAGGGTCAAGTAGTATCCCGTCGCGGTAAGGATGCGCTAGGTTTGAAACCTGAGTTATCAATGCTTCGGTAGATAATTAAAATTGCGTTTGCCACGAGTTGGTTGAACCATATGGTGCATATGTACAGTGACGGACGCATGAGGGGGGGATTCACAGCCTCGTCGTGCTAGGTCTGCTCGCCCGGAGAGCGGGGCACCTTCCAGTCTGAGATACTTCAAGCGCCTGTTTGTTTTCAAAGATCATAAATGATGAGTCACGCTTCGAGCGTGTTTCATCTGACTAGTTAGCCTGTTTAGTCGGGATTGCTTGTTACATTGTGGCGACTTTTATGAGTAGCAAGTCCGTTTTGTTTGCTAGCTTTTTATGTGGGATCACTCTTAAGATTTTTACGCTCATTGTTTTACCCAATCGAATTTTTCCTAGATTATTTCCTTTTATCAAAATCAGTGCATGGTATATTTTATGTATCTTGGATACATATATTTTCTCGGCACTTGGAGCCATCCAGCCTCATCCATCCAGCATATCCAGCTTGTTAGTTTGAATGCACTGATAATATGCTAATCACGCACCAGATGGGCTTCTAAATAGTCTGTAATATCTGTCTAGCGTGCTCACTCTCTATTTTTTCTTGATTTGCTTTCGTTTTGATCTTGCTGTTTTTTATCAGCAGTCGGACAAAAAACAGCAAATAAGCAGGCCGTGGGTCTTGGAGATGTTCTTTTCTTGTCGTTTCGGTGAGCCGGGGCGCGGCGGGGATTGCCGTCCTGGGTGGTTCTGTGATGAGAATGGACGTGGGACCGTCCAACCCTGCGGGCAATGAGCTTACTGGGACTTACAGGAATCAATGGCTGCAGAAAGACGGCCGGCTGGAATTGGATACCGAGGAAGGCGGCCGGTCACGCTACAGTTACTTTTTGTGTATGCTTGCAGTTTTTATTTATAAATGTGTGCCGAGTGGAAACGTGAAATGAAAACTGCCTTTTCCTATATTAGTGCCGGAAATAGCTAGCATGTCCTTGAGCTTCTGCCTATTTTTGGTATTTTCTCATTGGTTCCGATACAGGACATATATCAGCTTCCGCTGTAATAATATAGCACGTCAGACAAACCAGAGATTCTATCTATTGACCATTAAAGGGAATGTGGCACCTTTATAACGTGATTTTAGCTGAGATAGCCAAGTTATAAAGCATGCCGGAAAACCCGGTACTCTATATATCATTTGTCTTGCAACTCAAAATTTCCGCAAAGAGAAAAGCTAAAAAACTACTTGAAATGTACCCCTCATGCACTTCAAGCAGCAAGTCACAGTTATCAGGCTGTTGGTGTGACGACATATGCTGCCGTCACGGTGAGTATCAGCCAATCGAAGCCCTTGAAGCCTATGGAATATGGTAGTGGTTGCCAGATCATGACATCATCCACAGGCAGATAATTATTTTTCCCTAGAGTCGCATTTTAAAAATTAAAAGTATTGAGCCTGTTGTACATTTTTCAGAGAAATCACGGACGCTTCCATGATTTTCGGTTAAAAGTACCCCTAATTACACTAAATTCCAGGGTTCGACCAAGGTGCCACATTCCCTTTAATGAGATACTGAGTCGCTCTGTTCTTTCCGTCGTCTCTTACCATTCTTCGTGTATATTTGTGTCCCTGCCGACTCTGTGGTGGTAGTGAGCTGGCGCAGCGCTAAAACCGCCGTCCGGAGGGGGATGACGGACGCGGTAAGTGCGCCCCGGGCGCCTCTGCCTCCCTCCCTTTCTCCCTCCCCCTCTCTCTCCACACGTGCCAACTGCCCCGCTCTTCGAGAGGACGCAGTGATATCACGACGGCGAGCAATGGCAGACTGTCTTCATTTGTTACGCTGTTCACCCTAACTTAGTCTGGCCTAAAGCTCTTCGTTCAGCATTCTAGCCACTAAGATTTTGTGACCATCGTTCATAAATCTCAATTGAGGAGACCACAACTTTAAACCCCGCCAACGATGACCACCATATCTTGTATTTATATATTTGTAATTAATCAAGCTTGCATCGAACAATTTTGCCGTTATTGCTCGAATAATTATGCTAGTCTGGGCAGTTATTTTCTCCATCACAAAAGGCTAACAACAAATGTAATGATTGCGGCTAGCGTTCTCGATGTGCCTTGGAGTGTGAGGACATCCATCAACCTCCTGATGCAATGCTCGTTCCTAAATTCGTGGCATGTTGCTTTAAAGTAGAATGAATTGTTGTGGTCACGATTCACATGATCTTATTTGTATTTGAAAAACGACCCCACTGTCAGAACATCCTGCTGAAATTCAAGACTTAAGTACAAAAAGATATTTCTAAATATTTTAGGAAGGTAATTTCTCAATACTTAAGGAAGGTAATAGTAAAGGTAGTGTGTGACTGCACTACTCCTGGCAGGAATATATCGTGAAAGAGTCTTATTATTTACTTACATATTTGCACCCCATATTAAAACTGATCTAATGGGGTAGAATCTATGACGATCTCATCTGTTACGGGAAGTGACACCAGAAAATTGCAATACAATACGGGGCATTGCCTAGCAAATGAACTGATGTTTGAAGCAAGGCTGTGTTTAAAAATGGTAAACCTTTGTGTGCAATCTGTATTTGCGTCTTTTGTCTTCCGGATTGTTGAACCTTTTGAACATGTATATCCTGCAGTGAGCTCCGTCGAAGCCTTCCCCATGCTGACCGAGAAAAGCATGTAACTATTACACATTCTTTGATGGGATGGCGCTGTCAATTTTGTTGTGAAGTGGACTGATATGGGTATTCGAACTATTTATAGGATATTGAGCATATTTGGTGCAGATAAAACAACCTCACACAAATTTTCGTTTCACTTATCATCACTCCTAAAACAGATCTAACAGACATCACTCAGAGAAAGCGAGGAGAATTCCTAGATAGTTGGAAAGGTTTATCTTCTTAGAATTATCCAGTCAGTTTCTCTGGAGATCTATGGTGTATTTTATTTGTATCGGTTGGTTTGTGCAGCTGTTTATTTTGGCGGATGCCCAAACTTCCAGCTGCCAGCCCTACCATTGGCTGGCCATTTGTTCTCCGGCGGGCCAGTGAATCCTCCCAACTTCCAGCTTATTTTTGTGGTGGATGTCCTGGGTAGCTGTTTACAGGAATGCTGAATATCTATACATAAATATTTGAAGTATTTTATTGTTCTTGTATTACATCTATATAGATAAAAACACAAGAGAAGCATACATTTTGTGATTCTCTTGTGAGTATTCTGGCTTGCATATGGAAGGCTTTGATTGATTGTGTTTAGTAGCGTTGTGAGCTAGCTCTGGCCAGCGTCACATAAGATTGACTAGCTGTTTAGTGTGATGGTTTTCCCTGCTGTTATTGGTCCGTCTGCTGAGTGAGATGCTGGTGCATACGTTTCAGGATGGATTTTATTTTAATTGAGTGATCTCTTCAATACTTGATAAGTTGTTAATTGGCATTTCTTCTCCAATCCTGAATGCACAATATAGCAAATTCGCTCAATGACAAAGATAGGTGAGTTTGCTATATTGAGCATCCAGGATTCGATGGAAGGGACAATGTAAAAGTTGACGACTAGAATCTTGCTCCTCGGCTTAGCTCTCTGAAATGTTTGATGTTATCATTTTTCACCTCTACTCAGGTTTTATCATATCTCATGTGTTTATTTCAAGCTCTAGTGCCTAGTCCGGGGAGCCAGATAACTAGAATTCCAGCAACGGATTGTATCGAAAATTATTTCGGGTTGATCTGCGCCTTAAGTTAGTGTTGTCGGACATGACTGATAGACTGAACACTACTGCGCAGTAACAGTCTGCCTGGGGCAAACGTTTGCGTTAGTCACCGGTTGGCGAGTCGCTGGCTATGGTGGGGGAGAGGGTGAGCCCAGCGTCTGGGGGAGCGACTTCAGAGAGCGCCGCAGTCGTAGTTTAACTAGAGCTGTCCAAGGCGTGATGCCCGCTGCTAGAGACGATGTCTGCTGCAGAACACCGTCTATCTGGGGTGTCACGCTGTAGAAGGAGGTGATCCAAATACTAGATAGCCACGGAATGGACTGAGCCGAGAGTGGATGCTTCATATACAATTAGAAATGTGTTCACTCGACAGTGTTAACCGGCCGCTGAATGTCTTTGACGAGCGACAGTTAGTGTACAGCCCAGCGATAGAGGCGGGCACGTGTTCAGAGCTCTCTCCCTCTTTCTCTCTCTGGGTGATTCGTGCTGAGGAATGTGGCCGGCCAGCCGCATTCCGAGTGTTGCACTGACAGTAACAGACGACTCGACTCAGGGGGATTGGGGGAAGCGGAAGATTTAGAGGGTGCATCAGGTACGTGCCGCCCCCCCCCACCCTCTCCACCCTGTGATCTCTCGACTGGCATAACAATCCGAAGGGTCAGTTTCAATAACATTTCATAGCAGATCGAACTATCAATCTTTAACTGAAATTTGACACCTTTGATGTCATCGAATCTTGACTTCGCACCCCAGACAAGGTTGATTCAAAGCGTAGTATTTTCAACGTATTCAACCAACGCATATTAGCTGAAGCATCTGACAATTTGAGCATTTCACCCATGAACTTTTATGTGTAAATTTCGGGATGTGGGGTTTATTTAAAAGCTTCCTGAAATAAAACACAGCTAATTGTACCACGCAAGATAATTATCCGAATACGAACGCGTTTAAAACGGTGAGGTTTCCGGAGCCGGAACTGTTTGGAACCCCAGCGTCAGAGCCAGGCCGAAATTACCCGGCTCCGGAGCTCCGCACGCTGCGAGGACTGAAAAACCGCCGCAGAGCGGCAGGGGTGTAACTTTGTGAAAATCTTTAGGGGTGTTTTTCCTAGCCAACCCATAACATTTTACTGGCATTGTTCGGGGATGAAAAACGTAAAAGGGGTAAAAACTTTACACTTTTGTCCTTACACCTTTGTTCTGCGACATTAAAGTGAACACCCCTCCACAAAATTCTCCCACACACTTTAGACGCGGGCAAAGGTGCTTTGCACAGAATGCCTTATAAAGAGCCCTTAACTAGCTAGCTAACACTTTTGTCGAAACATCTCTAATGACTTCTTTCTTGCTTTATTTGCACTCCACACTGTTCCCCTTGGATCAAAAAAATAGTTTGGCCCCCTGGTTTTAGCGTTTGGGGGAGTATGGCCCAAATGCCTTCCCCTGGATCCGCCAGTGACTTAACACGCTCATTGCTGGTGGGCGAAATTCGCCCCCTCCTGGTTTTCCCGGAATAACGCTAAAACCAAGAAACGCAGAGCAACGAAACCTACAGTACCTTATTCCTGATCAATTCTACGCATCTCACCAAATTTTTGAGGGCAGGTCATGTCAGGTCAAGGAGCTATCCAAGGTCAAGCGACCCGACCTCAAAACCTAAAATTACGAGTTTGATACGGCGCCTAAGGAGCATCAGCCAACCGATCAGTTTGAAACTCCCACAATATGATGAGGCTATTAGGGTCTACAAATCTGCTATCTCGGAATTTTGATATTGTTGACCGAAGGTGCGGTCAATTTTTGGTCACCCCATTTTAAGTCAATGGAGAAAAATAGAAAGGGCTCGTTTTGGTAAAGCCGGGATAGATGAAGCTGAAAATGCTCAAACGGTGTATTCTTACCACGATCTTGACCATAAAGCTGAGTTTTGGACCATCTGACCTCTCAAAGGTCATGTCAGGTCACAGGAGCATACAGTGATTGTTTTGGCAATAACTTCTCACTGATTTGAGATAAAGCTCCCATTTTGGTTTTATTGTGCTTGTATTGTCACGAGGAGTCCATTGATATGTAATATGACCATACCAGGTCACCCTGTGACCTTGACCTAACTAGGTGTTAGGTCATTTTCACAGTTTGACCTAGGAAGGTCATATTATACATCATTCGATTTACCACAATGAGAGGAAACCAATGATGCATAAATATGTGCTCTAGCTCCACTGAGAGAAAAATCTAGAGGGGAAACGTACATTGCCCTGTTGTAAGCCTATGGGGCATTATTTGACCTATGCTGACCTCAATATTGACCTGAAATAAAAATACTTCGTATAATTTCTCTTCGTCTCGTGAAAGAGCTTTCAAACGCCGTCCGTAATATTTCTTTAGCTTTCCTGGGAAATGAGATACGGAGGGAGGGGCGAAATTCGCCCCCTCCAGCGGGGTGCGTCATGCCAGGGACCCCAGCGGGGTGCGTGTCAACATACTTTAAGAGATGCGCCCAAAAACCGTGTTAAAAAACTTTCGGACTATGGGGGCAGTGCCCACCATTTTCCAGCCGTTCCCGTACCTTTTTTCAGCAACAAATCAAACGATAAGCCGAGTTACCTTCGGCCCCACCGAAATCGAAGGCCCTTTCCCACAAGTTCAAAATGATTCCTGCGCGGATGCTTTAACACGCACCCCGATGGGGGCAAAATTCGCCCCCTCCCCTCCTGGTTTTCCCCGGATAAAGCAAACACGAAGAGTCGCAGAGCAACGAAACTTGCAGTACCTTATCCCTGATCAATTTTACGCCTCTGAATTTTCTAGGTCAAGTCGTGTCAGGTCAAGGAGCTATCCACGGTCAAGTGACCCGACCTCAAAACCTAGAATCACAAGTTTGAAGCGGCGCATAAGGAACATCTGCCCATCGATCAGTTTGAAACTTTCACAATATGATGAGGTCATTAGGGTCTACAAATCTGCTGTCTCGAAATTTTGATATCATTGACCTAAGATGGGGTAATTTTTTTGGTCACCATATTATAAATCTATGGTGAAAAATTGAAAGGTCTCGTTTTCCGTAAATACTGGTTAGATAAAATTGAAAATTCTCAAACCGTGTATTTTTTGCCACGATATTGACCTTTAAGGTTATTTTGAATATTTGACCTATCAAAGGTCATGTCAGGTCACAGGAGCAAACAGTGATTGTTTTTGTCCATAACTTCTCACTGAATTGAGATAAAGCTCTCATTTTGCTTGCATTTTGCTTATATTGTCACAGGGAGTCGATTGATATGCAAAATGACCATGCCAGGTCACCCTGTGACCCTGACCTAGCTCGATGTCAGGTCATTTTCACATTTTTGACCTAGCAAGGTCATATTATACGAGTGCATTATTCGATTCACCACGATGAGAGGAATCCAATGTTGTGTAAATATTTGCTCTAACTCCACTGAATAAATATATAGAGGGGAAACGTGCACTGCCCTGTTGTAAGCCTATGGAATATTCTTTGACCTATGCTGACCTCAATATTGTCCTGACATAAGAATACTTCGTGTAATTTTTCTTCGCCACGTCAGGAGCTTTCGAACGCTGTGCGTAATTTTTCTTTAGCTTTCCTGGGAAATGAGATACGGAAGGAAGAGGGCGAAATACGCCCCCAGCGCGGTGCGTCATGCCAGGGAACCCAGCGGGGCGCGTGTTGAGCTTCCTACTCATCAAAGGTCACAGCTCGAAAAGCTGCAAACGTGGTTAAGCCAGGAGTTTTTGGTGTCTTTTTGAACTAGCGCGCAGACAAACGGCTACCTATTTAGTGTTATTTTTGCATTTTACCACCATTTAAAGCTTATCTATGGTGTTACATTGTTCTTGGACCAACAAAGCTTTGAACACTTATCTATCCCTCGCCCCGGGGTGGGGTGTTTGAACATCCCCATTCGGGTTTTTGGCGGCACGAAAAACGGCGGCGCCGCCAGAATGATTTTCTATATCGATGACCTAAGGTAAAGTACGGATCAAGACCTCTCTATTGGAAATGCATGGGAAAAACAGAAATTGGGCTGTATTTGTGTAGATGCAGCTGAGAATACCTCCATCTTCTCCAAATCGCAGTATCCTGGGCCCCTTTTTCAGGTTCATGTTGCAATTTAAGACCTGTGACCGCTGAGAGGTCATCTGTGCTACTTAAGCAGTTTTCAGAACTAGGTAAATAACTTTGCATGAAATGATGGTACAACTTTTATTTTGACACCATTGCGCTTGGATTGCTATTGCAAGTCGATTGATGTGCATATTGACTAGGCTAGATAAAATGTGACTTTGACCTAACTTGAGGTCAGGTAATTTTTTGTGTTTTGACCTAGTATGATCATATTATGCATCATTCGATTCGCCGTGATGAGAGGAAGCGAATGGTGCCTAGAAAAATGGTTCTAAAACTCAACTCTTTGAGACGCTAGAGCCGAAAAACTCTACTCAAAATGCCACTTTCTTTGACCTGTCATGACCTCAATATTAACCTGAGCCAAACAATGACTGATATAGTTTCTTCATGAATTTCTATGAGCTATCCACCAGCCTTCGCGTCTTGCGCTATCCCGCGTAGGGGCCGAGTTCGAGGGGCAGGCGTTCAAACACCTCCCCCACGCACCCACCAGGGCTAAGGTGGCTCGGAGGCCCACCAGGGCGCGGGTTAATAGCCAAACTAAGGTCGAAAACTGCGTTAAGCTAGAGCCATAATGTAGGCAAATCCTCTCGTTACGGCGAATCAAATTATGTATGGTATGGACATGTGTCAAAATCTAAGAATGACCTAACCAAAGGTCAGGCCAAGAGCATTACCTTGTCAGACATAATCGATATGCATACCAATCGACTCGTAATGACAAGCTAAGCGAAATGGTACCAAAGTGAAATCTCTGTTATCATTTCCTGCCAAGTTGTCCAGCGAAGTTGTCCGGGTTTCCTGCGAACCCATGTCAGAAAAGAGGCTTAAATAGTCCCAAATGACCTTACATAGATCATAGAACAAACATGTCAAGTTGGTCCTTTGGGGTGGCCCAATATACTTCTATTACGAGAACAGGAAGCTATTTTGACCTTTGCCCTTCTGGAGGTATTTTACTCCCTCACCCTACCGGGGATCGATTCGACCCTTATCCGTTTGAAAACTAAGAAAGGTGGAAAGACGCGGTAAAGCGCAGCCTGTTGCCCGAGATCTGAACTCTCCGACAGTGTACAATTATGTTTACCCTAGGTTAACTAGTAACCTCGTGAGGTCAAAAATGGTGAAATTTTGAGACATTTAGAAAATCCCTTATGATTCGGGAATCAATAGACCTAGAACCAAGGTGTCAATGCGTTTGTCGTAACCCAAGGAGTTCCACAATATGTGGCATGACCTGGCAAGGTCACGCATGACCTTGGCCTTAGACCACCTAACATAACCTTAGGCCAAAGTCGAAGTGAGGTCGCATACCATCGAATCCTTGGGTGATGCTCGTAACTATGATACCAAATTAATTTCTACATCTTGTCCCGTCCATGAGTATAGCCAACAAGAGCTTCTAAAACGGTAACCTTTGCTGACCTTTGGGGACCCCTGGTGCCTTCGTTATGGAATTGATCTCAAAATATATGGCGTATTCCAAATTGCCTTTTCAAGGAGCCTTCGAATCCTTTTTTAGAAACCTGATCTGCCTCTTCTAGAAGCCGAGTAACGCCCGGTTTTTCAGATATATTTTAGTACCAAAATTGCCTTACATGGGCATAGAAATGGCGTCATAACTCGGTGACCCGACATGACATTTACTTAAAATTTGGTCAAGATGTGTCGAAGTAATTTTGTTATACAATTTCCACGCAGCATTGGGCTAAACAAAACTTTTTGTGTCATCACAAAAAATAACGAGGGGCGTCGAATCGGCCCCCGAAGGACGAGGGTTAACCAATATGAGCCAAAATATAGCTATTTTACAGTTTTTACCCTGTATTTCCATTGAAGAGGTTGCCCGTAAATGAAACTAGGTGTATCACCGATTTCATAAAACCCGGAATATATGTTGCAGCACCCGGTAGGCCCATGATGGTTTTTAAGTGTCGGATTGCTAGGTTAAACGTGCCCCCGAAGGAGGAGGGTTAACCAATATGAGCCAAAATATAGCTATTTTACAGTTTTTACCATGTATTTCCACTGAAGAGGTCGCCCGTAAATGAGACTAGGCATATCACCGATTTTATAAACCCGGAATATATGTTGCAGCACCCGGTAGGCCCATAATGGTTTTTAAGTGTCGGATTGCTAGGTTAAACGTGTTCTTACTTATAAATAACTTTACTTTACTTATTGCATAAATGCAATCCTAATATTTTAGATGAAGTCACTTTCCTTTGCCTGATGACTTAACCTAACATGACCAAACTTGATTTTTAAAGATGCGGAATTGATCAAGGAAGAGATATGAAAGGTACGGCGGCGCAGCGGCGCCGTTTATCCGCTATCCTTACAAAGCCTTATGGAGACCATCGATGCTCCTCTCGGACAGGCGAGGGTTAAGCACAAGCTACGTTTCCCAGATACTGGCCCTGATTTCCCTCCCTTTCTAAACAAGTTCCAATAGATCACAGCTACCACATGTTGCGTTTTGACCCTCTTTTGGTGCGTATTATCAGCTATGGACAGGTCTGATCTACATGCAGCCTAAATAAGTTCAGAAATAAATTGCAGCATGCACTATGGCATTTTGGAAAAGAAGTCCAGCATTTTTTTCTGTATGGAAGACATGATCAAGGAAGCGACGAGTGCACTCGATGGTACTGATTCTGAGACAACGGCGACACGGCAATTAACATTTTGGAAAACGCGCTCTTTCGGCTTTGGTCGCAAATGGCAGCTACCTAATTTCCATAGTTACTCCTGCGGCTCACCGTCTAAATATGACCTCATGCGGTTATATGAAATCTTCAGATCACTTAAGTAATCTTCTAAACTCGACATTATCTTTAGATGAATAGTTACAAGAGAGCTCCGAATCTTTGATACTTATTATTTAATTGCTACATAATCCTGACATTATGTCCTATTAGAACATCGCATAATAGTTTTAGGGGTGCTTTTGGAAGTTTAGGGGTGCTTTCAAAAGTTTTAGGGGTGCTCGTGCACCCCTAAAAGTATACTAAAGTTACACGCCTGCAGAGCGGTCTCGGAGGCACTGGCACAGCACAGCGCGTCAGTCCTCACTGGCAACCACTGCGGCACATCACAGCACTGGGATAGTGAGAGATAGGCTATCCCGCACAGCCCACTGTGCGGGTGGGCGAGATATAGGCTGTCCCGCACAGCTCACTTTGCGGGCTGGTCAGATATAGGCTGTCCCGCAGAGTCTGCCGCCGGGTGATAGGCTGAGCCGCAGTGAGCCGATGCTAGGCGGGACAGCGGTGTCCGGGCGTGGAGTCGCGTGCTCCGCCCGTGATAACAGCTGTCACTCCCCGAGTCGTTTTCGTGCCTCCATCAGCGGCAACGTTCATTGTATGTTGTCGCTCATTGCACGAAGAAACCAATTTTTTAACGAGCATCCGTAGTCTCACGCATTGTTTGAAAAGTGTATTGTCAGTAGTCTAGCAGGTGTGTGTATTTACATCTCTTTGGGAGTGTACCAGCTCGCCCAATGAAACGTCAAGGAGGTGTTAGTTTTTTTCTCAATTAAAGGATTTCTTATTGTTTTTCCACAGTCAAACGTGTCCTTGAGTAGGCTAAAACACACATTATACTTTACCATTTGTTTTAATGTGATGGCCGTTGATACAGTTTCAAATTTGTGCACCCCCAATAATTTTCCGAAAACGACGCCCCTATATCTTAGCCACTCAAGAATCTTGCGTGTGTGGGATATATGGCTCAGTGGATAGCATCCATGTCTCTTGAGCCACAGGTCCCGGGTTCAAGTCCCGGCAGAGCCTCTGAATAAGCTGATCTGATTCCTAAAACCCCTCCAAAAAAACTGGGTGAGATCAGCAAATCCTTATTATCTCGGCATTTGGTGCGTTATTAAAGCTCATAAATTATTATTAATACTCTGCATCGTATCAAATTATATATATATATATATATATATATATATATATATATATATATATATATATATATATATAGGGGAAGTCCGTGCAAGAGTACGCACTTAAGTTTCTAAAGGCTTTCACTTTTCTCCTATAAGTCTAACAGCTAAAATTTTTGGGTGGTTGTTTAGCCTGAAGAATTGTCTATGCATGGTCCATGTTTCAACTCGATGTCTCTGAAAGGAACACGCCACGAGCCTATCAAAAATTAAAAGTCACATGCGTACTCTTGCCGGAGTGGGTCGGTAAGAGTACGCAAGAGAGGAGGCTGGAGTACGCATTGATGCCACGCAGTGCTCTAGGTGCATGGGCCATGTCGCAACGTTTTTTGTCGCCAAACTAGGCGATTGTATGATTTTATATCGTTCTGGATATACAAGAACTATGTTGCTGCATTTTGTTTTCCAAATAGGAATAACGGACTCTGTCCCGAGTGAAAATTACATTTTCCTATCTCTTAAGCATGCGCACTCTTGCCCAATGGTCTACTGCGTACTCTTGCCGGACATGCTCTCTTGGGAAGAAAGTCTACATAAACATGTTGGCAGGCGTTTTAGCATGAGCTCCGGTCCTTGAGCACACACCTAGCTCAGCTTTCTTACTGATGACAGACCGTAATACAATAGTTTTGATAATAGAAGCATGGTCTACAAGTTTACCCAGTTAAGAAATATTACTTCCAGGGTGCCCAGAAACTTATTTTGCTCTGTACTCCCGCGGGAAAAACAGGAGCACGTTGAATTTTGGTGTGCAGCCTAGGCACTGACCTCGCTTTTTTATGCCAGAGTATCAGCCATCTCAGTGGTTGCTAAGTAACCAAAACAGCTGCTGCGTACTCTTATCTCCTGCGTACTCTTACCCGCCCCTACCCTATATATATATATATATATATATATATATATATATATATATATATATATATATATATATATAAGTTATAGACTGTTGTAATTTTGCAGCTTTGGAAAATTGCTCCTAAGCTGGGACTCGAACCCAGGTCTCCGGATTTCCGGCCCGGCATGCTAACCACTACACCACTCAGGAGCCTGAATTTTCCTTTCAAGTTTGCGTATTTATACTTAATTTATCGGCAGTTGTTTTACTGGGGCATTCTCATGCCAGTCAGGTCTCAGTGTACCTCCAGTATTGATATATAAGCTATAGACTGTTGTAATTTTGCAGCTTTGGAAAATTGCTCCTAAGCTGGGACTCGAACCCAGGTCTCCGGATTTCCGGCCCGGCATGCTAACCACTACACCACTCAGGAGCCTGAATTTTCCTTTCAAGCTTGCGTATTTATACTTAATTTATCGGCAGTTGTTTTACTGGGGCATTCTCATGCCAGTCAGACCTCAGTGTACCTCCAGGAGCAATTTTCCAAAGCTGCAAAATTACAACAGTCTATAACTTATATATCAATACTGGAGGTACACTGAGACCTGACTGAACTGTGTATATATATATATATGTATATTTTTTTTTTTTTTGCGTAAAGCTGCGGTAGAGCTTATTTTTGTGCGTTACATTTGGCACATTAACTGATATGCAGAAGCCCACGGAACAGAGTCATTTTTGTGGTGCTCGGTATTCCGAAATGGTATCATTACAGCAGTTTATTTTTCTTGCCGTATATTAAGTCACACGAATGCCTACCATTCTGTTTCAACGGATTGTGAGCGTAAAAGGCTTCCAATCTGTGCGTATCTCTGTATCCTCTGCCGCATCAAACGTCCGTATAGACTGCTACCCAGCGGCTCGCCTCGCCAGCGCGGCAGGGGCTCCGCCCTGTGTCGCCGTGGCCCCCGTTGTTTCATCTCCCGGGGATTGTTCCATATGGCGCGGCTGCCAGCGGCTCCAGATTTGGCAGCGCGCCGACAGATTTGGCAGCCGTCCGAGCGGGCCCGCGCCTGATCGCGCCCGGGGCGTCGGAGGCGACGATGCAGACCACCTGTTGCGTCGACACCCGATGCTGCCGTCGAGGTCGACGCATAGCGGATTTGCCAAGAGGCAGCTGCAGCAATGCGGAGCTGATGATAGCTGCGCGAACTGCCACCACTGTTTGTAATGAGATGACAGAGTAGGTTTCTCATCCGTTCCGTACCGAAGCGCCATTCTCAAGTTGGTTATGTGATGAGGTAACTGCAAATTTATGAATAGTAGCGCAAAGATGACTCAAAGGGTGAAAACCTCCATAAAATGCTCTTTACTGGCTTTGACTTACTTTAAGGTAGTTATTCTAAAGACTGTTCTATTTCTTTTCTTTTTTAGTTCTCTCCTATGTCCCAGACAGCTGCAAAGCGTAACATCAACACCAATGGCCAGACCCTTCTTTCGGATATGGCATCGGGTTGGATGTAAAGACTGGGAACTGGGTACTTTTCAGGGGAGTTTCCCGTACGTCCTGGCACCACCAGTGCTGGAAAAACCTACTATGGCACCTGAGTCCTGAGTCCCACCATCTATTCAGCCCCCCCGGAATCAGCAAATAGACACGGAAAGAGTCGTTAGAGAAAAATTTACATGCATTTAAATCTGATCATAGATCTAGTGAAGGAATTTTAGTCGGGTGACCACACAATGTCCACCCCTATTTTCAGCAATGCTGTTATTTCATTAGGCTTGCCTAGTTGTTGTTTTTGTGGTTAGAGGACTTAGCTGGGTGACGAGTAGCCTCCAGTAATCTGGTCCGGTTGGCGTGACCATCCAATCTTCGTAAGCCCTCCAGTTTTTTTCTCATTAGGCTCTGTCTCCCCGGAATACTGCTGGGACCATGCCCCACCCCTTTTCCGCTCCTGTTTAGGTGGTGCACGTACAAGTAAGATGAATGAGTCGCCGAGCGTTGAAAAATATCACTTAAAATGGAGTGGTGCGGATGTGTTTATAGCCCGTTCTAGAAACTTAAAATCAGTGAGTGTGTGTGAGGATTGGGCTCATCCTGCTTCTACATTATGTCTCACCATTTTCCTTCATAAGTCTCATAGGAATTTTCTTTGAAACGTTGATATAAAAATTGAGCCTATACAGTGAAGGTGGCTTGGATAGATAACTGAAATTGTATTCATTTCCAGAAATGGTTATTCAAAAAGTATTCAGAAATAATTTGAAAGATTGTGCGTTTATGGATAAAGAAAGCAGTGCAGACATCTTTACACTTTCACAGTCAGGTTATTTCAATTTCATACTATTGCTGCTCCAACATACTTACTAATTAAAGATTTTAATCAAATATTTGAAAATGTGTAGTTTAAATGCTCATTAAAATATCATGCTAAGCTTAAACATAAAAATGTGGAGCAAGTGTAAATATGAATAAGCTGCGTATATGTATATGTGTCAAGGCTTGTAGTATCTTTAATACTTCAGGGGTATTCTATGTCAGTCAGTGGTCATCCATATACATGTCAGGGGCCTACAACACAAATTGAGACATATCACTGGTGATGAGGAAGCCTCTGTCGTTAGCGGGGCCCCCTCGTGTCCCTTAACACCGTCCGATGGGTCTCCCTTGACCTATTCACAGACTCCCTTTTCCTGCCTGGTGGCTTCCCCATACATGCCAATGGGGTTCACGCATCGAATGTGCTAGTTTTATGTGTTGTATTACCTGTTGGTAGAGTATTTATAGTTAATCAGACTCGTGATGCTTTCTCCGACCTTCAGCATCGAAACGGTCCTCCTGAATCCAGTGGATGGTCTCTTAAAATGTAATGGGGGGGGTAATTTTAATACCGAGAATAGCCTGTCGTTTGAATCCGACAGATTTAAGAATCCAACTGCTTGCCATTGATTGGCTCGAGCCACGTTTCCGGTATGCTTGCTCAGATCCTTCGGATTTGCACAGTTTGGCCAGCCTTTTGGCTCTCCGGTGAAGGTCCAGAGTCCGGAACCACTTTGGAATTTGTATGCTCCGGACGGCTTTGAGCATCGTATAAGTATTATTCTTTAGGAAAATTGTGCATTTTTTCTCATTTTCTGGATACATAATCTAACTTTTTACAGTGAGACATTTGATTTACAGTCACTGCATCAAGTGCCGTAGCACTCATATAAATGAAGTTGAAATTGATTCACATACCACGGTTCAGTCAGTGCTTAGTTTCAGCTCCGACCAAACGATAAAACGCACCATTTCTGAGGACTAGTGTCGTGTCAGTTATCCACCGACACTGCCTTGAGATTGCTACCCCCACCACTGCAGCGACCCGAGCCCAGAGATGGCTGCTCCACTGTCAGACTGCAGGGTCGATATATCGATTCGCTGTACCACCCGAGCTGTGACAGCCAGTGGCAGCGCATGCCTCGAAGGCAGAGGGCTAGTTTCCCTGCACAACATGCAAATTTTATCGCCGTTTAAAACAGCAATAGTGTGCTTGAGACAGAAGAGCTGGCCAACAAAAGCGGCTATCCTTTTGTTCCGTCCTACTTGCCTTGTTTGTTGCAGCTTTGAAGTTTTATAGTGGTGCGAAATGGGGCCATCAGCCGGTGGCTTGGGCAGGTCGTGGAGGCTGCGGGATGCTAGTTCCGGCACATCCTCTGCTGGCACTGGTCCGGGGGTGTTCGTGTGCCTGAGACTGTGTCATCTGTCTTTCACGGCTGGCGTGCGACGCTAGCCGACCTGACAATCTCTCTTTCAGCGCGGCCGACAGTGAGAGGTGAGGGAGGCCAACATACGTGTCCGGGGTGAGCCCCTGATGGGACTTGTCACGAGATGATGAGAATACACTGTAAAAACACTAACGGGAGAACCACAGACGGCCTTGAAATATCCAAATCGTCAAATGGTATCTATTGGTTATTTCTTCTGTTTTTTATGATCCTGCTCCAAGAAACTGATGCTTTGAATGGCGGGATTAGTAAAAGGACTCGACACAGTTTTTCAAAGAGTCAAATTGTGTATAATAAAGATCGCAACGCACGCGAGCAAATTTGAACTACCGGGCCTCTACGTTGCTTGGTTCTTTTGGTCTGCTGGCAATTTAGCGTTGTATTCTGTCGAAGCTTGTTATTGCAACAATAACATTTTGATATCAGTTTTTCGGGAGAATGTAGGGTTACTTAGATTACTCATCTCTAGCAAGCTGCAAAATCACAAATTATTTGTCTTCCCATTCAGATGGGAAGACATCAGAGGCCATGAATGTCAGAGCCGCATGACGAAATCCATGGAGCGAAGCGGATTGAGATTTCTCAAGAGGCTCTATTCTGGCCGCTTGGCGGTTCTGACAGTTGATGCAAGGTCTGTGCAATTGTTTAGGGTGATAGCCCTTCTCCGCTAGACGCCCAAACTAAGGCCCACGAAGCTAAATTCAAAATAGTTTTTGAGAAATTTTGGAACAAATGTTTTCAATTTTGCATTTTTCACATTTTTATTTCTTAAGCGACGAACTTGAAATTTGCCTCTTTTTGAATAAGCAACAGGTGCCACCTAACCTAAGAAAAAACATTTCGAACTGGTCCGACAATATTTATTACGTCAAAACGCAGTATTTCTGATACAAGCAAAAGAGCTATTAAAATTTGACGGCCGACTTATAAGCTCGAAATGTCAGAAGGCACGCTTCACTTAGTTTAAAGACAGACACCTGGAGGCAGCTGGGTCAATTTGATCGTGCTTAGGCACAGTTTCCAGTGGAAAACATAAAATTATTACCTAGTTTTTGCCATTCTGCCGGAGGACTACATTTTTGCACATTTCATTCAAATCGTAATATCCCGTGACCTGATGCGCCGATTTGACTTTTCATTTCAGATAATGAAAGAATATTGCTTACGCCTGATAATATTTTTATTGGTCAAACCATCAAGATACATTTCAGGATGAGCATCTCAAAATGTAAACAACAAATTCTGTCAAAATCGCCCACTTCCTGCTGGCCGTGGTAGGAGACGAAGTCTCAGGTAGAGCTGGTGTCTATTTGGACCACCTGCCTGCACAGGTCTGTGTGCAGGTGGAAGAATATGTAACCATCGTGCTGGTTTCCGTTGCACAACACGTGCTGCTCCGAGGCGCAGGTAACACTGCGATCGTCGTAGTGGAACCAGTGCTGCCTACCCAGGCTGTAGACATCTGCCACGTAGTGTCCCGCCTGGGTTGTAGCGCCGTGGTGGCTGACTAGACCCACCAGCCGGTAGCTATGGGCGCCGGCCAGGTCCGCTTTTTGATCCTCAGCCGCTGAGCCGTCGTCCTCCGTGCATAGCTGGGACGGCTGTGCCTGTTCGGCGGCGATGTCGGCCGGCTCGCCCTTCTTTTGTGAGCATCGGACTGTCTCCTGCAGCTGACTCTCCTCGTCTCCAACAGTGCGCGTGGGCCAGTCCTCGGCTCCGTCCTGCTCTGTCAGTTTCTCCGAATCGGCGTCAGACACGTGCGGGGGTCCAAATGGCCGCAGCGCCGCCTGTCGCTTCGGCTCATCCCAGTTCACAGGCGGGTACAGCGAGCCGTACCTGGTGGCGTCCCATCCCGGGGGATGGTCGGCGTCCTCCGCCGCGTACTACTGCAGCGTCACAAACTTCGATATCTTTACGTTGGTGCAGATCTTCTTTGACTCCTTTCCAATAAACATGTGACGATTCAGATCAACCTGATAATATTTGGAGATGGATATCGTGATATTGAAATTCATTGTTTTATATGTATAAATATAAGGTTACAAGAAAGCCTTTTATTTTTAGCTCCTTGGTTCCGAGCACATGCCACTCACAACCTCAAAATTAACATGGCTGAATAGGAAAATCAATTGCGGTCATTTTATTCGTTTAACCCTACCCACTTATCTCCAACGGCTTTCGAGTAATTCGTACGAAAGGGTATTTCAAGGTGCTAAATTTCTCGGGACATGTTTGCTTCTCACCATGGTTTCAAGTCCTTAAAATGAAAGTGCCTTAAGTTTGGCATGAAGCTAGCTTAGAGTCCTGGGTTGCCGATTTAAGTAATTTTAGGCCAATATAATGTTTAGTTCGTCTTCTAGGAGCAACTTTATACCATGCCTTTTCTGTACGAACCCACAGCACCCGGCGCCACGATCACGGCATCGTTTTGATTGAGCGATACCGGCCAGTGACCTCCTGACGGGTCACAGGTGTAGGGCTAGTGGGAGTTGGTAGATCATGGCGCAGTGGTCTAGTGGTTAGAGGCACTGTCTCGGGATCAGGTGTGTCCGGTTCGAATCCGGGGTGACCGTGAGCTATTTACTAGTTATTTCAAAGAAAATAATGATAGCACTGACCTACAGGCTTATGGAGAGATACATTGAAAGCGAAAGATAGTTTTATTTCAGCACATTGTCATGCGGCTCTCCTGCGCCGGTGGGGCGTTAGCCCAGGTCGCAGACTGGGGCTGGTACTATGTTTAAGCTGGGAAAAGGGGGTCTGTAAGATTGGGGACACAATTCCTGCTTTTAAGACTGATTACATAGACAAAAATAACTCTCTCTAAATACGCTTCAAAATACTTTAGAAGCGGTTATATGTGCATTGTACATTGTGCAATGCCAGCATGGGGAGTGACGCCTCAGGTTTGAAAATGGTTTAATCGTCCGGGAAATACTGTTTATCTAAGACAATTATAAAGAAGCAAGAACCATTCCAACTATGAATTCGAAGTCGGGACACACGGCTCCCCCTCCCCATTACCCACGTCCTTGGCAGCAAGTCGTCTGTCAGAGTTCCCCCGGAAATATCCGTCTGCGTCGGGATTCGAACCGCACCGTTCGGCTTGTGTAACCAGTCACTCACCCGCGGGATCGTTAGCCTCTGCAGTGCCACTCATTCCCCATGTCGTACGGATGATGACGATGTGAACTCCGCCGGAACGAGATTGTGGGTGGTTAACACGCGCAGTGGGAGGGGGGTCCTGAAGTGCCCCTCCACCTATTTTTCGAAGGTGGCCGGAGAACCATTGGCCGCCAGAAAACGTTACCTGGCCATATTTAAGAGAATAGATGATCGCGTTGATTGGTGAAGAAATTGTGAAAATCCCTTAATAATTTCTTACCAAGAGGCTTTCAATATTTTGAGAGAGATATTAGATATATAGAGACCTATATTTTGAGACCGTCGCAATCGCGCAGTTCGCTTGCACTGTGGAACGAGTGGTTACGTCATAACGTCATACAATCAGGTTATATGTCAGGGTCAACCCACATGAAGGTCAAGGTCAAAGATCAAGTTAATTGACCCTAGTATTCCGGTCAGATGATAGCATTCAGTGTGAACTTCATCATGCTATGACTTCATAGTCAAGGCTGATCAACGTCTAGGTCAAAGGCTTTTTTAGTTCCCACAGGGACCTAAGGAGAAGAGTTATGCTACTCTAGGCTTTGAGTCTATGTTTCACAAGAAGCTAAAAATGTATTGTGTGTTCAGCGTACATCAACTCCACGCGAAACTTTTGCATCTACTGCAAAACGTCTGCAAAGAATAAGCCAAATGGTGAAAAAGAAGAGAGAGAGAGAGAGAGAGAGAGAGAGAGAGAGAGAGACAGAGTGAGAGACAGAGAGAGACAGAGAGAGAGACAGAGAGAGAGACAGAGAGAGACAGAGAGAGACAGAGAGAGAGACAGACAGACAGAGAGAGAGAGAGAGAGGTTTCCTTATTCTGTCAGTTGTAAGTGAAAATATTCCCAAAAGTAACGTAAGTAACGTAACAAAGGTTATTTAATGGATGACTGATCGGAAGTCGACTGTGATGTCAGCATCGGGTTGAATTCTAAAAATAACCCAGTTTTTGCCCCGAACATTTATTTTCTTTTGTTGTGACATTTCGTTTGTCTTCTTTTTTGGGAGGACCGTCTATGTCTATGCGGAAGATTGCGTTTGTTTGCGGTTCTTGTGTCTGTCAAAGTCAACCTCCGTGACCGGGTGAGTCTGAAGGTCACGCCGCGCGGAGTCTGGCTCAAGTTTTTCTTCTTCTCGCCGTGTTAGAAGATGAATGTGGCCCGGCCGGGCCTTTGTTGCCCTAACAATCACCTAAGAGCCTTAAAGACGTTGAAGAGGGAGTAGGTGTGGTCCAGAGATTGATGGCTTGACTCAGCTTGGGTTGTATATTGAGACATTCGTATCTCAGGGGGAACCGAGTTTGGATGAGTGATAATTCTGACGTTTAGTCTGTAAGTGTTTGTCTTGTGCTCCTATTCTATGCTATTTTTGGAGTTCGAATATGTTTTACTTCCTCTCCATTTTTACGAGATAGGGCGCAAAAGAAGGCTTCATTTGAGACGCCCATTGAGTGTTCCATACCCAGTGACGGATCCAGGGGGGCGAAAAAGGTATTTGTCCCCTCAAGCGGAAAATCTCGGGGAAAACTATGGTTTTACCCTCCCCTCAAGCTTTCGACCTCCTTTTTGTTCGACCCCTTTTGAGCTTATATGCAGGGTAGGGTTGCCCATTTTTCCCGATTTTAGAAAATGTTGGGTGGGGGCGTTTTTTCCATTATTTCGTCACTCCTGAACCCATCTGTGCCAAAATTTATGAAATATAATAAGTTTTAGGGGTCGCGAATTGAGATTTAAAATGGTGTATTTATGCAGAAATGCCTAAAATTGGGCCTTTTCTCCCACTAATCAGAAGTCGCGTCACTGACCACTACTTAACCCTAATGGCCGGCTAGAGTAGCTATCTAGATTTCTTTTACACCCATTTCGATCGCGTGCATCGCTTAGTTGACCACCTAGGTCAGGTCAAAGGCTTTAACAGTGTATATTTCCTGCAATAATGAGCCCATATCAGAACCGCATGACGAAATACATGGAGCGCAGCGTCTTAATGTTGGTAAGAATGCGACAGAGCTAGTTTGATTTGGTAGCTGTTGGTAGCACCAGTCTGGCCGTTGTGGCGTTACTTTTCCTATTTTCAGGTTATTTAAGTATACAGATTGTGATTGTGACCTTCCATGACCTTTCAGGTCATATAAATGTGACTTTTCACCTTTCAGCTCATGGCAGAGGTAGCTAAAGACAAAATGTCAAACAGGTCAGGTCAGATTTCACTGTATTTGTTCAAACGGAGGTCAAACCATGCATCGCTACACTTACCTACTTAGTGCACTTAGGCAGATATTTAATTAGGAAAAACTGAGCTCACGAAGACTATAAACACTTCCCAAAATCAGCGCAAGACCAAACTGAGTTACCTATGCACCAAATCTCCATTCCTGAGCGCCAATCCTTTCTAGGACCACGAATTACTGATTCGCTACAGCGGCTTCAGTCAGGACACGCACCAAACCGTCACAGCTTCATCAGAGCAGACTTGCTGAAGCTGCTGACTTGCTTCCTATGCCTTTCAACAAGCTGCATCACATCCTGTAGCTGCTCCTCGTCCTTCGTAACCGAGCCAATGAAGTCTTGCATCAGCTTTATACCTCTTTCGGCCACATCATTCGTAACCTTCAAGCATGTTGTGAACTCCTTGAACTTCATAAACTCTTCATCCTCTTCCACGACTCCGACGGTGAAGTCAGCCACCCTGTGCCGCATACGTCATGCTCCTTGAAGAGCATCCAGGAACGCTCGTCGGTAAGGTCAGCCAGATGCGTTTCGTGTTGATGACCATGTTGCTGTTCGTGTAATCGTCCGTCTCCTCCATCGAGTTCAGCTTGGTCGCCATCTCCTCTGTCTCTGCCGCACTCAGCTTATCGCTGCACAGCGACAGCACGACCGTCTGTGGCCTGAGATACCACAGGTGGCGGGTCGCAGCAGCCAGAGCCGCACCAGCTACCTCACAGTCAACAGCCCTGTAGCGGAGGAGTTCCTGATGCAACTGCAGGTCATTCACAGGCGCATCTTTGGCTACGGGTGACTTCAGCCACGCTGATGTGTACAACAGAACACGAAGGTCGCCATCCTCCGCAGCTTGACACACAGATCACTGCTGAGCTCTAGCTGGTGACTGAACATGTAGAGCTTCATGTAGTAGATTATCTTAGCCATCCAGCGCGCGTGGTGGCATGCACCAGACGCAGAAAGTGCGTGCCGCGCGGAGGTTCAGCACCGAGGACGATGAGCGTCAGTTCCGCCGCCTCTCGGTAATCATCTCGGGCCCAATCTGTGACTGTCAGCAGGTAGCTAACGGTCCTTTCTCGGAGGTGGCTGAGCCAGTCAGAGTCTGGCAGATCTCGGATGTCTAGCCGCAGGTACTGCGAGTAGTCCAGTTCAGTCCACCTTTTCTTCAGGGTCTGGAAGAGAGGGTCCGTAGGGGCCGTTGTCTTGCCGAAGATGCTGCTGGCAGCGGCCCCACTATCAGCTCCATGACATGATGTCTGCACCCCAGCTTCAGCAGCTGCTTTTCCAGGAGTGCCTCTAGACGGACAACAGCACCCTGGACTCGTCCTGTATTGATGATGTTGTGTCAAAGCACAGTGCCTTGACGTTTGAGGCACAGCCCCAGTCCTCGATCGCACGAGCTGTCGCGCGCGCCTGGGTCAGGCCAGTGCCATCCTCCACAGGCAGGACCGCAAGCAGCTTCCCCTTCCCCATGGCCCTGGCCTGATATGAGGATGGCCTGCCGGTGTTCTGGGTCTCCCGATACGTTCTGAAATGAGAGAGATACACAAATTCAGTCAGGTACCGGATAATTGACGAGGCTGCCTCTCTTTCCACGCTTTTGAATGATAATTCGTTTTGATGAAAGTTCGTGATAGCTTCCATAGAATTTATAATTGTGATCGTACTTTTACTCTTAATGATACCTAATATTGTGATATTCTGTAGGCCTATTCTATATGAAACGTCACTGTGAAACCCAAACGCGTGAGTAGTACGCACCTTGACCATCTTGCCATCCCAGTGCACCACTGCATGTGGTGGGGAACAAAGGCTTCCTTTTGATCAGCAGCCACTTGACGACGGTGTGAAGCTCGCACCCGTCTCGCTGTCTCTCTCGAGATCCGGAACTCGGAGAGATCGGCTGGAGGATTGGCAGAGCGCAGTACAGCTGCCACCACCGAAGTTATCTCGTTATTGGATATCCGGAGGCGGTCAGCGAGTTCCTTGACTGACGACTCCTGAAGAATGCGACGTGGGAGCTGTAACGTCACATAAGGATTCTTTGACGTGTACCTTCCAGGTCGTATCGATGCGTCAAGGTCAGTGTCCTCTTGAGGATCAGTATTTTCCTCCGTTTCTTCTTCAGTTGATGTTTCAGCCACCACGGAGCTTTGAAGCATCGAATCGCTGCTGCTTGGTTCACAGGCTGTGAGCCTTCCCTGCTTGCATGTTTGTTTCTCGACTCGTACCTCCTGCTGCCTTTTCTTGGCCGCGAAAATTTTGTCGTTACCACTCATGGAGCCCTGTCTTTTTCGCGTTGGTCTTGATAGAAGGCAATATCTTGATGTTTGTCAGTCGGTGTGAGGAGCCGGTTCTTCTCGATGACCTCGATGGCGTCCGGTGCCCCTATGTCCCACAACAGGTCGAGCTCAGTCTTGAACTTTTCCACTTTGTCTTTTGCGGCTTTACCTTTGCTCTTCTGCAGACTTCTCCATTGATCCCATAACCTCGTCAGCTTCTCTTGGCACCCTCTTTCTGAGACGGTTTTGATGCGAGCTAAGTTCCAGAACGTGAGTACGTTTCTTACTGTTTCTTCGAACGCATCCTGCCTGTTCGCAGATTCCTTCACTGCATGGAAGAAGAAACTGAGGACCTGGCGAGTTGTTGGAAGTTTACTGCCTCCAATCGAGGAAGCTGGCTGACCAACTAGATATGTTTCCGTGGCGGAACGGGTACTGGGCATCGCTGCCTAGGTCTAACCTACCCCAATAGGTCTAAAAGATGCTCTAAGCTCCCCGATCTCCCCGGCTGTGACGTAACGCTCGTCAGGCGTCAGGAAAGTGACGTCATGACCAAGCCCCTCTGCACGTGCTGCTTGGACAATTTTTCTTGCTTGACCTTGCACGTGCTAAACATAATATTGGTACCGTCGATTAGAAATGCGTATAACTTGCTTTATTGACTTGGTTGAAACGTGAAATATGTTTCAATATATCAAGAAAAGTAGAAAAAATGGATAATTGTCACTTTGATTCCTAATGGAATCCTCTTTATCTAAGACCGCTTCATTCGTTTTCGTATTCGTTTTTGGCGCAACACAAACATGTTCAATTTTGCGCAAGCATTACGCCGATGTGACGTCATGCTAATTTGGAGACTTTTATTGCAAACAGAGAAAAGTGAAATACAACGAAATATAGTCATTTTTCAGCAGAAATAAGGCCAAATCCATGATTTTCAGAATTTATTGACCTTAAAACCACCACAGTCTAGAATTGCTTCAAGGTGCCACATTCCCTTTAAGACCGATGTAAAACACTGGCAATTCACGGGTGAAATATGTCAAATTAGGTCAATTTCCGCGAAAACGGAAGTTTTCATTTTAAATTCGCGACCCCTAGAAATTGTTCGATTTCGTTAATTTTTCCACTGATGAAGTCAGAACAGACCAAATAATGGGAAAAACAACCCCACTTAAAATATGGATTCCTTGCCCAAAAATGGGCACCCCTAATGCAGGGTTGTGCTGCCTCAGCTCCCAACGTCAAACAGAACCAGTCGACTTCAGTGTAAAGATCGGGCCTTGGATAGCAAATCAAGAATGTTGTGGCCACATGTTTGACCCCGGAGCGTTTCTTTCTTCTTTTTTTTGCTCATCGACTTCTGAGTTTGCCCCCCGAAACCTACCGTCTAGTTAACTTGTGGCATACTTTAACGGTGTGACATTACTTAAATTTGTCACCCAAATCTACCAGCTAGATCCGCCACTGTCCATACCCACATGTGAAGAATCTATATACATTTTCATTCACTGGTATTTTCCTGAGACTGTTGCACAAATAGTCTCAATTGCAAATCCTCATGCGCACCCAAGCTGAAGTTTGTGTGTCGGTGCACATAAACCCCTTGGTCACATTACTGCCGTAGGAAAGGAGGAAAACATACTCCAATTGAAGGCTTTAATCTTGAGTTAGTTCTTCATAATGTCATGTTGTTTCGAGCCTCATCACCAAACTGAAATGTTTTCACCTTGCGATATCAGAATGTTAGGATACTGGAAAGTTTTTCCACTTTTCATCAAAGTGTCAATGCTCTGTGCATCGTCCTTGTGTAAGTACATAGAATGTTCAATTGTTCATTCATAAAAGGAAGTCTGAACTAATACATTTTTATTCGAAATATGTTCCGACGTTTCATCGAGCGTTTCCAGACGCATATATTGAAAAAGTTTGCCTTGACGCATGTAAGCTTAGCATCAGTGGCAATAAGTGTGCCCAGCTTATGATTCCAGACGTGATCCCTAGTGTTCTTTTCTGACTTACCTCCTCTTTCTCTCTGAATTCCTTCAGATATCAAGATTATATTCACAATCACAAATATTACCTTCGGTGAGTTTGGAATGGATGTAAACTATGTAAGTGTTTCCTGAGTGTGAATTAATCTCTCCTTTTCGATGAAAACACTAAAAACTTTTTGCAAAGATGTGAGTTGTTCCATCATTAATGCTCAGTTGATATATACCTGAGACGTCCTCGGCTTGGCCGCAACCATGGTAGTTGTCAGTCTTACAGGTATCTTATTCTGACGGCGAATATAAGTTTGAAAGTAAGGAAGTGCTTAGATTTAACGTCAAATGGAAAATCAGCGAAGGCGTTTGAAACATTTCTTGATAAATTTGTCAGCTAGCTCATCAAATGTGCCTACCTACTAGATGACACATCCATAAATAATAAATACTGTTTTAGACATGAGGGTCAGTATCTAGCCTTGCTGGCTGCGGGGGCATCGTTCCCGTTCCCGGGGAGGGGGGAGTCGGGAGCGCCGTTCCTGCTCCCATCTCCTGCACCGTTCCCGTTCGCCGCGGGCCGTGTTCCCCCGGGGGTGCCGTCCGTGTTCCCATCTTCTGCACCGTTCCGGCGGTGTGTAGCGTGGCCAGCTCCCACTACCATCAGAGTCGACACCATGGCTGTAACTTCCCGCACGCTGCACCGCTCCATGTGTTGATAGCTTTGAAACAGGTGGGGCATTCCAGGACAGTTCGACCGAGGCTTGACACCACCATGTCTAGAAAAAAATCTGAAACTTTGTGTCCGGGGTAGTTTTGGGCCAAAAACACGCCTGTGAGAGTCTTAGCTCCCTCCGACCAACGGTGACCGAGTTATAGCCCGAGGCATTTTCGGGAGGTCACCTTGTAGACTCATCTTTGATGCTTCATAACTCAAAAAACGCATTGCCTGATTAACAAGTTTTGTATATCATTGAACTCGTCTTGAACCAAACACTATTTCTGAAAAAGAAAATTTTTAAATTTTAAACATTTTTACTTTTAATTCGTTTGACCATTTCTTTTGTGGCCTAACTTGACCTGTGAGCAGTTGATATCGACATTTTTGACACCTCAAAAGTTTTACCTCATAAATTATCTTTCGATAAAGAAATTAAAAAAATGCGTTCTTTCTATAAATTCAAAATTGTTACCACCTAAGGAAGGTATGCAGACGGTTGTTGACCCTTGTAGTAGTACAGCCTTATGTTTAACACCGGAAACAAAGCGATTGCTTTTGGAATCAGTTGATTGCAATGATATTGAACTGTCTTTACGAAATTTTCATCGTGTGAGTGTCAAAATGTATGAGAATTAACACACGCCCACACGAGGGGTGGGCAACCGGCCTCTGCAGGTTTCCACAGGTAGTAAAAAATATCATCGCCCAGCGCCACTGTACTTGATCTACCTTTAACTCGACATTTTTGCAGCTTCTGGAAAAATTTTAGGTTTGGGTAATGTGAGGTCCGACCTCCAACCCAGGTCAAGAGACCTAACCTCGAAAAAAAACTTTGGAGGTGCATCAGTAAGATCAAATTTAACCTATCGTACTTAGATTCACATCACATAGTAAGGTCACCGGGCAATATAATTGTTCGTAGCAAGATTTCCATATCGATGACCTGGGCCAAGGTCAAGATTTTTCCGTTAGAAATGCATGGGGCAATTGGTAAATTTTGATAGCTTGCGAGAATTGAAAATTGTCGAGAATTGCTATGGAGGTTTTATTTTTACGTTGCCTCATCTGACTTTCCACTGCAGTTTGATTAATATTATTTTTACCATACAGACCTAAGCCCGGCTCTAGGTCAAAGCAGTAATAATAATAATAATAATTTTTGGGGCTTATCGACGCACCAACTGCCAGGGTCATATGGCGTCGCCAACTCTTTCCCTGTTGGAAGGGTTTCTCGGGAGCCAGCTTGCTCCTGTTCAGGAAGCCGCCGGGCCTTGAACCCGGGTCGGCTGCGTGGCAGACAGCTATGCTGACCACTCCACTACCGCGCCCCCGAGGTCAAAGCAGGTTAATTCCGAAATTTGACTAGACAAATTTATAGTATGTATGATCTGATTGGGCACGACAAGAGCATTTCAATGGTGCTGACAATTTTTATACGGCTCTGCTCTGTCAGCTATTATACCACAAAATTTAGCTTTCCACTGTGTTCCTGTGAGGAATACTTTGACCTCGAGCGCCCTCAAAGGTGACCCGACCAAAGGATTGTATGTGACATTGTCGGTAGACATTAAAAAGGGCTATTTAGCGCCGTCACTCCCAGGGCACTGTTCATTCTTCATCGTTTACTGAACAGCAAAGATAACCAACAATTAGGCCACGGAGCCTGTGTGATATCACGGAGCCTACGAAGGCTCGTGTTTTTTCTTCAGAACTTATGCCTGGAGCATGAAAGCGAGAGAAATGACTGAAGAATGTACATCATCATGTATTTCTCACACTTCCACACAAATGAGGTGGCTTTTAAAGTGTTGTCGCAATGAGTATGAAGTGATTATAAACTATGGAAGGAGATGGTAAGGATGAGGAAAGGTGAGGATCAAGAGGATGGGATTCTACCTGGAGGGGTCGCTGCAGCCACAGGCGCATGCGCTAACAGCCTCCAGGTAGAGTAAGGATAAGGATAAGGATTAGGTACTGGTAAAAAAACACACACACACAATCGCACACTCACTTCGGACATTTAAACTAAAATAATATGAGGATGAAAGTGTTCGATTCTTTGGCTTCGTTTTCATTTCGTCTTCGATCTAGTAAATTTCGTTGTTTGTGCTCCATCTTATCTGTGACGTCGTTGACCTTGCTTCACTGATGTTCAATTGTTGCATATTTTTTCTTTTCTTTAATCTCCGGTGCTGATGTTCTCTTTCACAAAACTTGTTTTTTATTGTTCTCTAAAATTAGTCATCCTGAAATATTTTAATATTCCAGCCCCAGAAGCTTTTTTCTTGAAGGAGCTTTTAAAAACACGTGAAACGCAACAAAAGATCAAGGAGAAAGATTAGCGACGAAACGAGGATAGTAGGCCAAAAATGATGACTTTGTTCTTATTTTTATCTTCTTCTAGCTTGCACCAGAGACGGTCGAGGCGAATGAAAATTAGTACATAATGTAGACAAAGGAATATATCTTTCACCTGTATGGTATCATTGCGGATTTTGAATTAGAACAGGAGTATTTTTATATTTTCAAAATAATTAAGGGTTAATTAAGGAAATTAAGGGTTAATTAAGGAACCAAAGTTGAACGTCCCACAAAGTATAAGGACGGCTGCCTACCTTAGGTCACCCTCTCACCAGCCAGTTGCCAGCTGACATACGGTATTTACGGTACCTACCACCTGCCAGTTTATCCTAAATTATTTTGCTAGAAGTTGCAAAAATGTCGAGTTAGAGGTAGATGAAGTACGGCGGCGCTGGGCGATTTTTTTACTCCCTGTGGAAACCTGAAGAGGCCGGTTGCCCACCCCCGTGTAGGCGCATGTTAATTCTCATACACTTTGACGTTTGCACGATGAAAATTTCGTAAAGACAATGCAATATCATTGCAAGCAACCGATTTCAAAAGCAATCGCTTTGTTTGCAGTGTTAAACGTAAGGCTGTACTACTGCAGTGGTAAAAACCGTCTGCATACCTACCTTAGGTGGTAAAAATATGGAATTTATAGCAAGAACGCATTTTTTTTATCGAAAGATGATTTATGAAGCAAAATTTTTGAGTTGTCAAAAAGGTCGATTTTAATTGCCAACAGGTCAAGCTAGGTCACAAAAAAAAGCTCAAAGGTATTAAAAGTCGAAATTTTTAAAATTGTAACATTTTCTTCTTTGCAAATAATGTATGGTTCAAGACGAGTTCAATGATATGCAAAACTTGTTAATCAGGCGATGTGTTTTTGAGTTATGAAGCATCAAAATGAGTCTACAAAGTGACCTCCCGAAAATGCCTCGGGCTGTAACTCGGTCACCCTTGGTCGGAGAGGGCTAAGATTCTCACAGGCGTGTTTTGGCCCAAAACTACCCCGGAGACAAAGTTTCAGATTGGTCGTTTTGTCCTGGAATGCCCCAGGTGGTGAATTATAAGCCTGTACTCTCCGCCGGCCGCCAACCTCGCGAGTGTGTAAGTGCAGCACGTCTAAAGGCGTGGTCCTCTCATCCCAGGTCTGTAAATGTATTTGTCTACCAAGTGACCGGTTGTACACGTTCTCGCTTGTGGTGCACAACTTCGGCATGTCAAGACTCTCTTTGAGGGTGGGAGGAGGGGGCTGATGCGCATTAACTGCTGAGGCCATATGGCGTCGGAGAGGGAAGGGGAGTGAGCTAGGCTTGAGCGAGGGCAGGGCACGAAATCCTGCCTCTGTGTGGGTTCGAACCAGCGACACTTTGTACACACAGAATGCCACGGGCCAATCCGAGAGCACCTTGTCAAGCCTTCCGAAAAATAAAGCGCATCTTGGCACAAACATAAACACCTCGTAAAGGATCCAGTTCCAAGCGGTAAACACTATTTTGGCCTTGTAATCTCGTGCTTTACATCTACGACGCTGCTGAATGGGTAACAAATTGTCGTGAACTGGAGCAGCTAGCTGTCGCCACTGGAACATTACCGTACATAATGAGCGCCGCCCGCCAATGGAGGCTCTCTGTGGTGGGTCATTAGCAAGTCGTCGTGGGACATCCATTCTAACACCTCCGCCCCCCGCGCCGCATGGCTTTTGTTGGCATCTGGTCTGTCAGGCGACTCTTTGAGGGGTCTGGGCTAGCTTCCAAGCGGATCTGGATTCTGGTGGCCCCCAGCTAATCAGCAACTCGATTGGCAGACGTTGCATGGGCGGCGCGTGATTGGGTTTGTTTAGGGCTAGGGATTAGGCCTGCCTTACAGATGGATGGGTTCTTGTATACTGATAAAATATTCACGGCATAGAAAGGGATGGTAAGTCTACGGTGGGGATTGAGAGCTGTAAATAAATATTCCAACATTTTCGAAGCGTATCTATGCATACATTTATACGTACACACAGACACACGCATAGAGCACAAGCGTACAACGTAAACATGATGTGATAAGACATGTGCGGATGAAGGATGCTGCCCAGAATGATACCGCACGGTCTAGTGGGACCAGACAGCAACAGAAAGGTACCCAACAGGCGTCGGAGCGGAGGGGACCAATACGGGGTCAGGAGCGGGTCGAACGAGCGGGAGATTACACGGCTGAAGCGCAGCGGTAGTGCAGTGGTGGTCGTGGAACAGTGTCAGTTTATTCTGAAAAAGAAACATGAGAAACAAAAGAATTAGGGAAAATAGACAATTGAATAATGTAAAATACGTTTATGGACCGGATAGTTCGCAAACAGCTTGACAGTAGTAAGTTCACAGTGCTCTTTCTCACACATGCGTCATAAACATAAACAGCTGTCTCTCTTAGTAGTAAACAACACCACCAAACATATCCGATCCCCCCACTGGTAACCATCACCATGACGTGTATAAATGACTGATCATGCCCAGAATCAATATTTGCGCTCATCCCGTCTCTCAATACGCTCTCTAGTATCTCATGTTGTCTCTGACCGGTGCCCAATCGCCCGCGCCATCCGTCCGACCACACCCACACTGGGCCCGCCCCGCCTTCTCTTATCCGGTCGCGCCGAGCGTTAGTCATTGCCATCAACGCTAAAACTAGCTGTGGGCGTCATCGGCGGGCGTCAAGAACCGTAGACGTCGTGGTCAGCCGTTTGGGTTGGCTGACGGGTCCGGGTGTAAATAGCCGGGTTCGCGGTGTGCTCCCTCCTGCTGTGGTCACGACACTGCCAGTACACTCGCCCGGGCCCGTGCGAGAGTGCGAGTGAGCTGTCTGACCGGCGTGCGAGAGAGTGCGAGTGAGCTGTCTGACCCGCGTGTGCGGGACTGCGCCCGTCCGAACGCCCCGCTGGGACTCCGAACGCGTCCCCTAACCCGACAACGAGCCGCTCCCGAAACTGTGGCCGTGGTAAGCGCTAAACTCAAGGTGTGATTCCGTCGTTTCCGGGGGTGTTTTCAGGTTGGTCTCGGCTCACGTCCGAGAACACCGCCGAGACATGTCCATCGCTTTCCATTCCTGTGCGCCAAACAACTTCGAACTGTCTGTCCAGTTAAGAATTTTCTTTCGAGACCCCTGTCCGCTCCAGCCCATTTTCTGGCTAATGGAATTCCTTGGCAGTCGCGATTCCAGGGGGAGCTTTAGCTGTAAGTATCGGAGCGTCCGTTCTGATTAGAGTTTGGCAGTGCGAGCCAACTGGAGCCGGCTCAGAAATGCACACTGTCTGCGCTGCCAGGACTGAATGTCACCGGGTCAATTGGGGGCTCGGTGGCACAGACCCAGATCTTCCAATCTGGGGCCGGCTTTGTTTTTGTTTCTAGATCCCAGACAATATGGGCGATATCTCAGAGCTGGCTCGCTTTTATCGTTGATGCCATGGGGTACGGGATGGTCGACTAAGATACACACATCGCGAGCGTGAATGTTCTCCTAGAATATATGCTAAACCTTCTAAGAAGTCCTAAATACTGGATGAAGTCGCAAAAAGCTCAATTTTCTAAGTTAAGAAGATGCTGTTTGACCTATCTCCTGAAGCCGAAGTTTGAAAATTGAGTAAATCCTGTGATGGTGTATTCTGATGCAGTCATTTATTTATGCTTACCCTTTGCTCTTTTGTGAGTGCTTATGTTTCGCTAAGCACATTTTATGGTATCATTTTTGCGGATTATTTTGGTTATATGAAACACATGTTGGCCACGTATCAACTTTGATTTTCGAAATAGTCGCAATAAGGTACAAAACAATTATTTGCTGTACCTTATTTTCTCGCTACCTACTTATTTGACTCACAAGATATGCAGTGCGGCCCAGACAGCGACTGCGTCTATGCAAATGGTGGCATCAGTTTGCAGAGATGGGGAGCGGGTGTTTTTGCCCACTCTCGGAGTCAGCTGTCGTTTCCTGGCAACTCTGCTCCGCGGTAAACAGGCTGCTGGTGGATTTAGAGGTTTTTTGTGCCACATACTTACCTGGCGCCTCTAGATTTGCTACGCCAAGTGCTGGAAACCCCTCAGCTGCTGCAGTAATTAGTCCGAGTCAAATTAAGCCGGTAATTATCATGTTTGTGAACATCTCAGTCAATCTACAATTTGGCGTGTGTTTGGTAGCACACCGTGCCTTTCAGGAGTATGAACTTTGAAGAAGTCGAGTGAATAAGCGCCTCTCCACTGCACGTGTTAGGCTAACCGTCAAAGGCTTGGAGGCTAAATCCGATACGTATGTATCATCATCATGTATTACTCACACTGCCACACTATTGAGGTGGCTTTTAAAGTATTGTCGTGATGAGTAGGAAGTGATTATAAGCTATGGAAGAAGATGATAAGGATGAGGGAAGGTGAGGTTAAAGAGGATGGGATTCTACCTGGATTCTATGTATCAGAAAATTGATGGAAAGAATTGATTGAACTTGATTCTGGCTTTTCATGGTGGTGTTTATGGGACATATTCGTAATGCTCTACCTAAAGAACAGCTAAGCGAAACCTGTGTAGGAAGAAAATCACAAATGTATCCTGAAAAAATACTGTAATCAACTGGCCTAATAAGTGAGGACATGAAGAGGACTGAAGAGAAAAGAAACTACGAATACACTATTAAGAAATACGACCTGAGAAACGAAGAGAAACGAAAACGAGGAGTCAAGAAAACAAAAGCGAAGAATGAAAAGAGAGACCAGCCGACAAAGAACGAGAATAGTTCATCATCACCGTCATCGTCACGCCTTGTTTGTAATTTTCCATGTTTTTTCACCGGATCCCTTCATCAAGTCCCACTACCTCACTCCATGGGTTGAGCGCGGCGCCTGTGGCGACCCTCCCCGGGGATAATCCTTGTCCTTCCCCATCAACCATCATATCCGTATCCTTATCCTGCAGTGTGTTTTTGCTTAAGTTTGTCATTATTGTCCCTTATCTTCATTACGACCGGCGTCAGAATAGCCATATGGATAGTGGAGATGCTGTGTATGTCAAATGAATAAATAAATAAATAATAAATAACAATGTATTTTGAATCCCTTTAATGTTGTTAGGTGTAGTTGTGACGTTAGCCGTCTGGGGCAGTCAGGGAGGTCCCTAACTGCCTGGCTTCCTTTTGTGTCTTCTAATACCCAATAACTTTTTAGGAAACATATTTTTCTTATGAAATTACAATTTATACGCCTAAAGGGAACGTGGCGCCATTTTGTCTGAATAATTGATAATAAGTTAAGTATTTGGTGCAGCCAGTTTTCTTTCACAAGAGTTGGAAAGTTTTCCCTGCATGCATGCCCTTTTTGTTCTATAGTGTTTCTTGCTCTTGTATGCATATAATCAAAGTTTTAAACAGATTGATATGCGCCACGAATGAATACGACATGCTGCAATTTTGAATTTTCGTTTTTTATGTTTTCAACATGAGAATCACTCGGATTTGATAGGTGTCGTAAGCTATTATATTTCTCTTAACACGCGCCCCGCTGGGGTCCCTTGCATGACGCGCCCCGCTGGGGGGCGTTTTTCGCCCCCCTCCGTATCTCGTTCCCCACGAAAGCTGAAGGAAAATTACGAGCGTTGTTTGAAAGCTCATGACAAGACAAAGAGATTTTATACGAAGAATGTTTATATCAGGTCAATATTGAGGTCCGCATAGGTCAAAGAAGGCTCCATAGGCTTACTACAGAGCAGTGTACGTTTCCTTTTCTAGATCTGCCCTCAGGAGAGCCAGAGCAAATATGTATGCATCATTGGATTCCTCTCGTCGTGGCAAATCGAATGATGTATAATATGACCTTGCTAGGTCAAATAGTCAAAATGACCTGACCTCGAGCTAGGTCAGGGTCACAGAGTGACCTGGTATGGTCATGTTGCATATTAATCGATTCCCCGTGACAATAAAAGCACAATGAAAGCAAAATGGGTGCTTTATCTAAATTCAGTGAGAAGTTATTGGCAAAACCATCACTCTCTGCTCCCGTGACCTGATATGACCTTTGAGAGGTCAGAGGCTCAAAAACTCAAGTTTATGGTCAAGATCATGGTAAGAATAGAGTGTTTGTGTACTTTCAGCTCTATCTATCCAGTCTTTACTGAAAACGAGCCCATTCTATTTTTCACCATAGACTTACAATGGGGTGACCAAAAAATTGACCCCATCTTAGGTCAATAATATAAAAATTCCGAGATAGCAGATTTGTAGACCCTAATGACCTTATCATATTGTGGAGGTTTCAAACTGATCGGTTTGCTAATGTTCCCTGGGCTCTGCTTCAAACTCGTAATTTTAGGTTTTGAGGTCGGGTCACTTGACCCTGAAAAGCTCCTGGACCTGACATGACCTTAACTAAAAAATTTGGTGAGATGTGTAAAATAGATCAGGGATAAGGTACCGTAAGTTGTTCTGCGTCTCTTCGTTTTTTTAGCTATCTGGGGAAAACCAGGAGGGGGGCCGAATTTCGCCCCCCTCTGCGGGGCGCGTGTTAAATGCTGGTATTATGATGGAGCGACACCGTGGAATATATAAACCCGGAGAAATATACAACACTAAGTGCATTGGCCTGTGTTGCTCTGTCTTGCAAATTTGAAGACAGTCGAGGCCGCGAAGGCTTACACACCCAGTCAGTATTACTCATTTTGCCACGGTTGCCAAGTTTCACGTGACGGCCAATGGAGGATGGGTTCTGAAGGGGTAAATTTCAACTATTTAGCGTCATTTATCTGCGAACGGCAAGCTGCGGCAAGTCGAGTGAAGTATCGAAAGGGGATTTTCCTTATGCTTAATCATATTGGTACCTCTGTTCAAATCCCATTATACCAGTGCCACATTTCCTTGCGGGAAAACTTTCATCAATATATTTATATTTGATTGTGCTTCCTTCTACTTTGATAAAGAGCTTGGCACTGCTCTTTGTCACGAACAGAACGTACTTACGGAAAAGTGGAGAGATGCTTCCATCGCTGATATTGCCCCCCCATTACCCACGGAAAAATCCGTGGTGATACTCCTGAGTGCATTTCGGTATTCTACTAAAAATCAGCATACTTAACCAGCACTAGGAAAGTTAGAAATATACTATTGTATATTTTATGCGCACGTTGTTCTTACAGACGTCTACCCAAAAGATGAATGTATGTCACCGGGGCATTCACTGGTAATAGTTTCCTCAGAAGTTCGGTGGTATGTGGTGGCCTCCAAAGAATCTTCACGCACCTATTCCACTCACTTAGCTCGTTGGAACTGTTCGAGGACAGTGACTGTCGAAGAATTCCGCGGACAGACGTCGTCCAACGGTCCGAGAGGGATCGCTGTTGTGCTCGAACTATCCTGGCGGTGCCAAGGGTCAGCTGACTTCTGGAACGGAGGTATATGTATGATTCACAGCCGCAGGTGCATTGAATCAGCGAATTCATAGGATACATGCATCGGGAGAATTCCGTTCCTCAGCGATGGTATGGTAAATAAAGAATGCTGAAGTTGTGTGTGAGCAGGTAGAGATATCGGATACATCTCATCGGGGGAGGAAGGAAAGCAATTGTATTAAAGCAAAATCAGGGCACGCTTGTCATTAGTGATTGTTAAATTCAGGCATCGGAATAGACTCAACATGTAGATATAATTTTCGAGAGCTTCAATACAAAGATGCATATAAAAAGAAATAAAGGAAACGTGGATGGTATTTCACAACATGCAATGTTTAGATCATGATTCTTCGAATGCAAGTTAAGAGTGGAGGGTCACGCGGGAAGAGAGAGAGAGAGAGAGAGAGAGAGAGAGAGAGAGAGAGACTTTATTTGCGCCCTCATGAAAAATTATTGGGATGAGGCTGCCATTTTTTTCGGGTAAAAAAATGCCAAATAGTTGTCGCCAAAAAACGCAAAATTTCTTGTTTCATTCAAATTCAGTAATCAATTCATCTTCATAGGTCTTTTTAAGTCAATTGATTCTTTAGGGATCTTTCTGACCAAATTATCCATGAAATCCCTACCTCCATCGTTTTTCATGGATTTCGCGGGAAAGCTCCACATCAAACGTCATTCCTTAATACATAGATATAAATTTGAAGATAAAAAGTGTCTACAGATGTACCGAGATAAGTACTTACGGAAACAAAGTATCATAGGTGGATCTGGGATTTCTGATTGGGGGGGGCGCCATCCGGGCCAGGGGTCAGCACTTTTGGGTGGAAAGACCTATCAGGGGGATGCCAAGTCCTATCGTGGGGTGCCGATACTCGCATCATGAGAGGGATGGGAAGCGACATTTCAGAAAGTGCCATCAACTTTTCATGGGGGCGACGTGACCATTTCACGGGCACCGAAAGTCGATTTTAGAGGACAAATACACCACCTTGCCCGCTGTATCCACCTATACAAAGCGTCAGCGGCAGCGTGGTATGCTGATGCTGGCCTGTTGTGTCAATGTAATGGACATCTTAAGGTTACAGGGAACGTTTAAGGCTGGCTCATCATCCCAGCCTCTCTGGACCAGTCACTGACAACACCGGGGCACTGCTCTAATCAAACGTAGTGGGCAGTCAAACCCAGGGAGTTCGAGTCGTGTGGGCCTCGGCAAATATTCTGCTTTCTTATTTAAGCAAGATATCGACCTAGTTCAATTAAAGTTTTCGGCAAATTAACTCGCCAGAGCCGTTGTACGTATTCCCGAACGAGCTTTTTCCTAATCCTCTTGCTTTTTCGAGGTCCCAGGGGCTGGGAGGCATTTTGAAAAGCCCTGTCGCTGCCGCCAGACCTCTCTTCACTGCGCTTGCTAAATATATACTTTTTGTGCTGAGCATGAATAAAATCTTACAGGAATCACGGACGGAGTTTCATCTTTTAGAAAATATTGTGCTTACCAGCATTGGCGTTTGGAAAAGTGCAAAGAACAGAGTGGTTATATGACTAAGCTCTCAAGCAAAGTATTCGTTTCAAACGAGGCCTCCGTAATTCCAGCTCGCAGAGGAAGAAGGCTTCATTTTGAAATCCGGGAGGGCTGTTGATTGCCATGGAATTTTTCTCACAGCCCACCTGGGGCTAACTGGGCGGACTTCGGGAAGATGAAATAAGCGTCAGAACCTTTCCCCAGCAGGGACGACGGCAGGCTCATTGGTGAAAGCTGCGAGCTGGTAGAACTTCAAAATTTCCGTGAGGATGTCAGTAGTTAGATTAAACGCTTTTTGGCACGGAATAACCATATTTAATTACAAGGTATTCATTTCTAAAATTTTCAAGACGCAGGTCTTGTGACATTAATTTCGAATGTGCTTTCTTAATTCGTGATAGTCGTTCTGGCCGGGTAATGCCGGGTAATGTTGCCATGACCATGGCATGCGGTTGTGTGCTAGTTGTAGGCCTGATAAGTGATATCCATTTTATTTGTACGTGGTGCATAGTGAGTTAAGCTGATCCGATGTTTTATGGCCTGCTTCCTTGAATCCTGGATGAAAAATGGAGCTGGAGCATACGTTTCACCGACACAAAGAGATAATTTCAACCCACGAACTTCAGGTCAAATACACCGATATTTGTGCTGCACCACCCTCTCGCATTTGTCCTCCGTTTTTCGGCATACTTATATTTTCAACTATGAAATATATTTTAAATATTACTTTTTATTTATTTTAGTCACACTGCTAGAGACCGAAATCTCTGCCATCTCGCCAACAAAGTTGGTGCAAAAATATATCAAGTTGATGAAGAAATAGGTAAGGCTATGCTCCATTCCTCGTGAGAAGTAGACACTTAGTCTGACAATACGATCTTTAAGATTCAAAGGACTCAAATTGTCTGTCAAATGATCCCCTTTTGATGCCAAACTTCGAGATCTTTGACCACACACGTGGGGCCTGAAATTTCTTGGTGGTGCTAAGACACTTTTCCGACCTCTGCACGCTGCTCGCAAGAAAGAAGGCGTCAAATACTTTTGGGGAACGATATTCGAGAAAGCATATGTTGGGTTCCGTTTAGATATTTACGAACCATCACTGTTTAATAAGTCCTTGCTATCTTTGAGCAATAATTTGTTTTTGTGAAGAGCTTACAAAACTTCCCTGGAACGCTGTATACTTTTCTAGCTGTGAGGAACATTTTTCCGAGGGATAGTAGCAGCTCTCTGGAATTCGATGCTGCCACTCTGTCTGTGGAGGGGCGGAGGGGCCGGAAGAGGCATGTGGCCCGTGAGCTCTATCTGGGGCACCGTATTTGCGGGCGCCGCCTACTAGAGTAGTTCCGGTTTGAGCCGCACCGAGGCGCTGCTGCTGCGGCCGCCGACGATGCCGTCTGTTTTGAGGAGCAGGTATAGCACGTGACGGCGGGGCGGGGCAGCCCGGTGCGTCAGATCGGCTTTCGGCCCTCTCCTTACCAGGCCCTGCTGTCCTACCCAGTCCGCCTGCTCCTGACTTTCAATAGTTCCTGGTGGTGGAATGGAATGACGTGGTAATTCGGGGCCAAACTATATGAATTACCGTGCATCCTGCCCGCATCCTGGGTGCATGCAAGGGGGGCTAGGGGTTCAAGTACCCCCTCCAAATGTCAGGGTGCCTATAGGATATTTATAGCCGGAGGCTGATCCAAGGCGATGACACTTCTAGGGACTCAGCCTCCCCCGTGAAATATCAGAATGTCGATGGTAAATTCATAGCCGGGGGGTTGATCCAAGGCAATGGCGGGGAGGCTCAAGCCCCCTAGACCCCCTCCAATGAAGTTCTAGATCCGCCACTGCCTGGATCGTAGCATTTAATAGCGATCTCTCAAATAAAAAAATAATCACCTCAAGTATAATCGAACTTAACAGCGTTTCTACCGCGTGGATTGTTTGACTACCAGCCGACAAGTTGCATCCGACAACATTTTGTCACCGTTTGGACAGAGTCACAGCACTTAGTTTTGCAAAGTGTTTAGTTCTAAAATACTGCGTCTGAGGTTTTTGGCCGAAAATTTCCTAATCTCAGCCAAAATTGGAGAAAACGGCGATTTTTATAACCAGTCGCTGCGGAAGGCAAGGAGGAGCCCAAATTCGAAGAGTTTTGGTCCAAACGTGCAAAGTTTGTTGTCAGCATCAGGTTGCACTTTGGCTGGCCCCCTCACTTTTTCCAGTGGTGACGCTTATGCAAATTTATACGGAATATTTTCTCGACTGAAATTCCCTAGTTACATACCTAGTCAGTGAAATCCAGCTTAAGTCGGGCCAGAAACTCATAAAACCACCCATTGTCATATCATCATGCTTCAAGCCACATCCCGTCACTCTCCCTGAACTCAGTAGAGTTATGCGGCAAATGAATTCATCGGGGGCGGAAGGCATTGATGGTGTTCCTCTGAAGGCCTTAAAACGATGTTTTGCTGTCGTAGGACCCTACCTGTTGCGAATCGTCAATACCTCAATATCGACGAGCATTTTCCCGGAGAGCTGGAAAATTGCTGAGGTCGTGCCCATATACAAAAATAAGGGTGACATCAACACTGCTGCTAACTTCAGGCCCATATCCTTGCTTTCGCACATGTCAAAGCTACTTGAGAAGGTTGTGTGCAACCAACTATCAGCATATCTGACTCGATGTAACGTCCTCTATCCTCAGCAATATGCCTACAGGCCGAAGCACGGCACGGAAGATGCGCTGTTAGATGTCGCTGACTGGATCACCCAGAACTCCGAGCGAGGTGAAGTCTCATCTGTCACAGCGGTAGATTTAAGCAAAGCCTTTGACAGTGTGGACCACAGTGTACTTCTAAATAAGCTTGGATGGTATGGCATAGATGATGCATGGTTTCGGAGTTATCTGACCGGGCGAATGCAGATCGTAAGAGGTGGTTCGCGGACCATTTCCGTCAGCTGTGGCGTACCACAGGGGTCGATCGCTGGGCCAGTCCTTTTCAGCCTTTTTACCAACGACATGCACTGCCATCTGCTGAAAAGTAGAATTATTTGTTATGCTGACGATACCCAGCTTTTAGACCACTCGGATCCAGACAGCATAAGTCTGAACTCATTGAAAATACGGATCGAAACAGCGCTCAACACACTGCAGTGCTGGTTCAGATCAAACTCACTAAAGATGAACAAAGAAAAAACGGACTTCATTCTAGTTGGAACTCGCAACGCTATTGAAAAGACAAAAGAACTCAAACTAAGTGTAGCAGGCTGCATCATCAACCCTTCTAAGACCGTTCGCCTTCTTGGTGTTGACATTGACCCGTATCTGTCTTGGGAAGCTCATATCACGCAAGTCGTTAAAAGATGCAACTCTCTGCTCATCCCGCTCCGCCGCTTTCAAACATCACTTCACTCAGGATGCCCTCAAGGTCCTGGTAGAGGCGCATGTGCAACCACACATTCTATATGGTCTATCGGTTTGGGGAGGAACTACGAAAAAACAGCTGACTCGTGTTCAGAAAGTTATTAACTTTAGTGCGCGAGTAGTGACAGGGATGAAAAGAAGAGACAGAGTGGGACCAGTACTTGAGTCATTTTGCTGGAGACGGATTGAGGATCAAGTGCGGGAAAGAGATCTTCTAAAGACCACAAGTCCATTCACTCAGAAGGTGGTCCAAAAGCCATCCGAGGAATGTTTGTGATGCGGCATGAAGTTTCACGACGAACGACCCGATCGACCGAGACAAACTCTATCGAGCTGCCTGTCTGCCATCTAACGAACTCTCAACGACAATTCCGATACCGAGCTACAAAATCCTGGAACGACCTACCCTACCGAACGATGAACGAGCCTTCTCCTGCACGATTTGAAAGATTAATTAGGTCCACGCAGTAAATGACGGACTTATAATATTTGATTGTGTGCTTTGATGTGCAAATGTGTGCTCTGCTTTTCTGCTGACCTTGTAACGCCGCAAACCTGAAAACCCACTCGTGGATGGTCCGGTGAAGCTTGCTGCTGCACGTGTAATATGCTACAAATACATACATACATACATACATAAACGTTTCAGTTTCAGGATTCAAGAGATAATTCCAGAGATGCATAGATATGATAACAAAAGCCTCGTCGACCGACCAAGAAAGTAAAAGCCGGGAGTCTTCTTTGAAGTTTTGCGGTCAGAAGAGAACCCTCTAAGAAAATAAACCACCCAAAAACTCCTTGTCTGAACTCGTTGCGACCTTTCGCTTATTCTGCGGAAAGAAAATTAAAGACTTATATTTACTTTGCTGAAATCGGAAAATGTATGAGTAAAAAGCGAAAGAGCACTGCCCGAAAGGATTGGGAAGACATCCACTCTGTAAATTAGAATGTGTTTTTGACACTATCGCGTATTCCCCCGTAAGATCTCGAGAAACACGCTAGATACCGGTAAACGGTAAAGGGTGTTGGATAGTCCATCCAAATCTGTATGGAAAATTTTTGTACCATTTTTTGACATGTCACATTTAAGATTGCTTGAGGTCAAGGCATGCCACCATAAGTCATTACATCTGAACCAGTAAACATAGAGAAAAGCAATCCACACAACTGGAAGCCTCGCATCAAGCTGAATCGAATGATATATCATATGACCTTGCGAGGATAACTGCAAGGATAAAACGAACCCAATGCCGTTTTGATAAATGTTGTACCGTCATCCTTCACTAAGTTATTCGGTTTAAACCATTTTCCCATTTATTTCTAATGGAGACGTCATGGCCGACCGACCTTAGGTCATCGATATAAGAAATCCGGGAATATGTGTTGTAGTACTTGGTGAGCTCATTATGTGATGAGTTTCAATTGGATAGATTCACCCTGTTCTTACTTATGCTATCTTAAACTTTTTTGGAGGTGAGATCATTTCGGCCTGCACTGGGGACCTGACCTGAGATGACCCAACCTTAAAATTATTTAATAAATTTGTACAAACGATCAAAGAAAAGGGGTGCCAAGTACAGCCGCGCTACTGCTGCTGTTTTAATTCTGTCTCCCCAAAACCCGAGGGAGACGGGTACCCGACCCTCCGTCAATGCGCGTGTTGATCCCTGAACAGCGTGTTGGCCGTTTCATGCATGTAAAACCGGGCTGCTACCTGTGTACTTGCATTTTTTCAGCCTCATAATTCTATTTTATGAATCATCTTTAAATTATTAATTTTCATAAAGATTTGGCGAATAACGTTGTGGCGTCGATAATTTCATGACAAAGCAGCTTCAAGCTGAAGGAGCCCATGTATTTTTAAACCTACGGGAATGCCGGATATTATTAATAATTTTAGTCTTATGGTCGGTAATTTTGTCACTGATGCTTATGCTGTCATACCAAATATGGCATGTCAGCTGAGGTTATCATGGCTTGGATTACGCACGTCTTTTTCAGCATCAGTGATAAAAAGGAGCCTTCAAAGCCGAGGTCATTTCTGTGAATCAGGGATATTGAACGAAATGTTAAGGGTCATGCAGGGTACTGAAAAGTCTGAATAATGGTCCCATTTCATTCATTGTGTCGGAAACTGTCATGATTTAAATCTCAGAACTTGAGAAAACAGCAAATTGTATGCCTACTTATAAGTTTTTTGGGCTTTCTTTTGTATTGTATTGTTGCGTCCCTGTGTCTATAAGACACTATATGTCATTTTCACCGGGTATGGCTGCTTTGTCAGTGTTTGGCCTTGACCTACTGACCTGGTTTTCCGAATTTCGAGCATGAAACGTGTAATGGGTGTCCTCACGTCCATCAAGTTTTGCGCTTTGGCTGCGACCTCTCACTGGGCTGATGTTCTGTCATCTTCCAAGAACTAAGAAAGGCCTGTTTTGGGGATTGCTGACGCTAATTTTTGTACAAGTACGACTGTCAGAGCCTTCCGAGGCAGAGCAGGCTGCAATTTTCCAAATACAGTAACACAGCCCGGTTTTAAACTTCAGCACACGGGTGTGGAGGTATCGGGCTGGTCTATTTATTGCAGTCCTAAGCCTCGTTTTTCTGGTTTCAGTGCAGTTAGCTTGGTGTTTGTGTCCAGCGGCACGTGACAAGTGAGCATTCCTTTACAAGACAGCATGAGGCACATTCAGGCGGAGACATTCCACGTCTCTCTGCTTGCAAACTGTACTTGTCGCCAAGCATAGGCGAATGCAGGATTTCCGATGGGGGAGGCATTTAATCGTGGGTCCCAGGTGGACCAGTGGGAGCCACATTTGGGTGGAAAGAATATCAGGTGGGCGCCAAATCTTATCGTGGGGGTGCCGATACTCGCATCCTGAGGGGAGCTACATTTAAGGAGGACGTGACATTCCAGGGGGCACTGTGACAATTTCAGGAGGCGCCGAGGGTCTATCGGGGGAGGGGCAGTGCCCCCTCGCCCCTGGATCTGCCTATGCCGCCAAGCGTCCACCGTTAGTCGTACTCATCTTGCGTGAGCCCCATCTCGATGACGGCAGCCTGGAAGGCGGCGGAATGCGGTGTGTTTTCTGGAGCTGGATTCCAGGAACTGCTTGCAACAGCAGTGCAGCGCTATAAATCGCCAGAACCCGAGGCGCACCCACACCCGAAGCTGATGATGATGGACGGCGATGGGAGGTGGCTGCCCCGCTCTGGCCGATGGCCTGGGGCCGCCGCTGCCGCCCCAGGCCTGCGGTCGGTTCGGCCAGTGCCTGTGGTAAGGTGCAGTGCCACTGTTGAGCTGTGCGCTCCCCGGCGTTGGCGCGCCGTGCAGCCAACAGCTCGGTCTAACCGGGCCGCCACACCGCCTTATAAGGCCAAGTCACACCGGCCGCGCTTTCCGTCATTGCGCGGCACGCGGCGTCTCACACGCGCGGGCTGAAGCGGCAAGGGAGACACCGGTCTCAGTCGGCACCTGGCTCTTCTGACTCAGCAGCCCATGACCCGGGGTCAGCAGGGGTCACGCCGGGTCAAAGAAACGCGCCGGGAGGTCGCACTCGTCAATAGCCTTCGCCCCGCGGTGTTGAGGTGTCTGATTTGGGCAATTTATGTGGTAATATACATGTGGGGCCCGTCTGGATGGCGCAAGCTAGGACGGTGGTGTATTGTTGAGCGATTGAGGGGAGGGATGTTGGAGGAGCCCTGAGGATGATGGGCTCCAGGCGGCGCCGGGGAGTGGCAGTGGCCTGCGGTGACTCAGCGGCGGCGGCGGCGAAAGAATGCTGGTCGGTGGGGTGGCTAGCCGCCTCGTTCTGTCAACGTGGGCGGAATGAAACATTTAATGTTTTAAGGAGTTGTCTTTTACTTGAGCCATTTTTCAATTTACTTAGGACTTGCGCTCTTCGTTTGCACAACGAAGTAAAATCTTGAAAACTTTGTTAGGCGTCAGATCTGGGATTGTTATGCTTGAAGCAAGACTGAAATCCCTAGTGTACCAATAAAAACATAGCTTGCCATTTAATCCAATTTCTCGAATACCACCGACAAGTCTCATATGCCGGGAAGACTGATATTTTACCTTGCCATCTAGTTTTTCACACTTTTTCAACAGGAATTTATCTTGCTAGAATTTAATTTCTTCCCTTCATTACCAAATCTTAGCTGACACATTTATGCATACAACCCTTCCGAATGTCTAATCATGGGAAACACCTTGAAACTGCTTAGCAAGCTCATTGTGCATCTTCCTCATTGCTGGATAAAATCGGTATAGGTTGGCATCTCAGTGTTTCGATGAGAATTTTACTAAAGCCTGTCGTACGCTTCACTGTGCAAAATACCCTTATAAACACAGCTTATTAATTATGACAACCGGGTAGGAGGCATCATTATGCCAGCGTTGGACGAGGCTACAGCAAAAAAATCAAGGAATATATAAAGGTCCAACGAAAGTGGCACGATAAAAACTTTCACTCATAACGTTACAGGAACTGACGTCATCGTGCCGCGAATAGTGTTCGGGACGACCACAAACTTGGCCACCCAGGGAACCTTGAGGCTAAGGCTCTCACGGCGGAGCCGGCTCAGTACTGGACAGACTGCACCGCCCCGGTAGCTCATTTGGTGGGCGTTGATGATATCGCCTCAAACCGGTTTCCTTGTGTTTGGTGGGGTGGTCTGCGGTTCTCGCTTCCTTTTTCGTACCGCGACATGGGACTCACACCTGCTCAGGCTCCGGTCCAATGAGCTGTTCGGCTGTCGCCAGGTAATCGGATATCTTAATGACTCTTCAGGTAATTATGTAAACGTTATTGGGATGTTTCTTAACAGCTTCTCCCATGCCTAGGTTAGTTATTTTTCCATCCTTGATTATGAGCTGGATTCCAATCATGAATGGAGTTTTGTGACTTAAACTTCCGCGTATCTATGAGCGAAGCATAACTTGGAGGAATTAGACTCTAGTTTTGGTCCTTTGTAAATCCATCAGGTACGATAACTGCCAGTCCGGTGCTAGTGGCCGAGTCCGCGATCATGGCAACCGGTTATCGGGGCAACCCTACCGCGCTCCAACCATTTTTCCGCCGTATTTCATCGGTCCTGATAATTCCAGAGATGTGATCAGACCTGGACACTATGCCAGTGTTCAGCGCCGTCTCATGGACCCAGTTTACTCCAGCTCTAAGTTCAAAGTGAACACGGTTTGAGAAGTGATAGATTTATGGATTTTATAATGGGTGGCTAATTGTCTGGTAGTGTCGGTAATTTTCGTTGCACAGTCTCCGGGCAGCAGGTTTTTTGTCAATTATCGCTGGGGTAAAGAGTGTATATGCTTATGTAACCAACTTCATGTCATGCTATCTTTGATAAAGACTTTGATAAAGAAATTGCCTGCAGGATTACAAAAAATACATTAAGTACCTAAACAGGGCGGGGTTTTGGGACTGGGGTTCTGAACAGTTTTTGGTGTCATGTAGCCAGGTCCAAATCTGTAAGTGCCGGAGCGCCTGGTTATGTTTACTCGTTCACAGAAGCTGGGAAGGTCTAGCTAATGTGGTATGTGTTCTGGAGCCTGTAGCCATGTTTTCCCGCTCAAGAACATAGTGACAGCGTAGGAGAACGAATTCTCTCTCTCTCTCTCTCTTTCGCTCTTGCTCTTGCTCTTGCTCTTGCTCTCTCTCTTTGTGCCGTTTGCTTTAAACGAACTATAACAGGTGACGCGAAATATGACAGATGTCATTCTCTATAGTATTTTTATTTTCTTCCGATTTTGTTTCATCAGTATTCGTCTCTGTGTTGTGAGATATTGTATTCTTGCATAGCTTTGTGAAAGTTTAGTAGGCATTTGGAGTTATGAAGCAGCCAGAAAGTGTCATATTAATCACACTTATTCTTAAACAGTCTGTGCCGCCGGGAGGGAAAAACAGCAGGTTGTGAGGCATGTTGTGAAAGACGCTCTCAGCCTGGTTCTGGAGTCCCGCCAGGACGAGGGATTTGGCTCATTCGCCGACACGAGCAATTGCTAGAACCCAGTCAGTGGTGTGCTCGTAATTAATCTAACGTCCCAAACAGAGCGCAGGTTACTACTAGTGAGAAAATCGGGCAATTAGTCTGTAGTTTTAAATTTGCTGCAATGTAAAGATAAGGAGCAAATTCTGTTTATAGATAATGCTATAGTCTGAAATCTAATGGTCTTCCCTGCTGGTAATTGTTTGCCAGTAGCTACTTTAAAAAGATGTTGGATAACACATTTTGGATTATATTTTTGTTTACACCGCTCTGATTATAACACAAATTTGTTTTTTCTTTGGCAAGTGTTTATTTTCACGTTTCTTATTGTAAAAAACATTCTCGTTTACTTGCTCAGACCTCATAAGTGAGAGAAGGAAATGAAGAATGATGGAAGAAAGAGACTGGCACTTGCAGACATCCAAATGCAAAACTATCGGCTGGTTTATGTTTTGAAGCCCGTTGAGCTGCTAAATGGCATTTGCTAAACGAGATCAGAGCTTCACCGGCTTCAGTGTTTGATATAACAGGAAATAAGCGAGCAGAAGGAACTCCATTCCAGGGGTGGATTTAAGCAGAAAAGGGCAAACAAGGGATTTGTCCCCTATCCCTCCTCTCCATTTTTGCCGACTGTGTTAAAAACAGCATTTTTCACGTTTTTGGGCCTCGTGCCCCCCCACCCCCCCCCCTACCCTACCCCAAGCCATCGGCCCAGATCTGGCACTTCTTCACTCGCTCTGTAAAACTTTAACAACAAACAACTGTCGCCTCCTTTTAAAAGTTCCGGTATTCAAACCTGATACCTAAGAATCATTTGTTTCTGCCTGTGTTTGAACCGGTTTCAAACATTCCAAGCTTTCAAGTGCAAGACAAAAGCGCTGAAGCTGTAGACAAAGAACAAATGTATCTGCTTGTCTTAATCGCTTGCATGTATGTATGTATGTGTGTACAAGTACATACAAAAATCACAATTACAAGAACATACATCGGACGGGTAAATTGGACGTCATCTTGTTTCTACGGCGCAGGTGAACCCTGACGTCGCCCTGATGTGACGTCAGCGCTGCAGTGACTACATTTCCATGTTTTAACATCAGCGCCGCGGCGACTGACGTCTCCCTCTGTGACGTCAGTGCCGCTGCCAGTGACGTCTCCCCCTGTGACGTAAGCGGTGGGCCCGTCTAGTCCGGTCCGGTCTGGTCCGGTGGTGAGTGTAGCCGGTCCAGCTGGGCCCGCTGACGCTGTGGGTAGCGTAGCGTCTCAGCTGGTAGCGCGGCCTCTGGCTGACCTTGCGGCGCGCGGCGCGGCCGCTGCTGTCACAGCTCTCTCTGGTACCAGGACGCTGCTGTTCGGGAGGAAATACTGAAACGTGAAGATAATGGACTCAGAGGACCGTCCTAATCTTTAACTTTTTGTCAACCGTCTCTCTTATAATGGTCGGAAGAGCTGCAGCTGTCAGAGGGAATATGGTTTCAACTCCACCACCTCAGGGGGGCAGTTTACAGCCGCAAGCAAATATTCGCAGGCGCAAAACGGAGATAATTATTTTGTGACCGAGTATCGTGCATACTAAGGGGCTGATTTACTCCAGGATTCAAGTTGACACGGCCGATTTTCTGTGTTTGCGTGCGGGCCAATTCCCCTGTTTTGATTGGCTGGTGGGTTGGCCCGGCCATGGCTGGCCCCCAATCGAAATGCTTATGACTGGTCTGCTCTAGCTCGGAGCTGTTTATGATGACCTGTACAGGAGCCAGCAAGATTTGGACCATGATGTCATCATGTGACGGCTTGTAGTCGTCGGGAGACCTCCCGCTGGATTATAAACGCCCTGGCGTTTGCGTCTTTGCGCTGCGCCTTTGTGTACATCAGTGGCAGATTTCTAGGGCAGGTTTGGCACGGGCTTGTGTTTCCGAACCCCGAGTAGCGTTATTTTTAAATCGGGCAGGAGAGCAGGGGGCTTGTTCCAGCACCAATCCGTGACCGCTTGCAAGGCGACCGCCGCAGGTGGCAAAAACACAACGTGATCGCCGGCGGAGAGCGGGGCGGCGATGGTGGCGCTTGTTGCGTTATTGGGGGCGGTGAGCGGCTGGCTGCGGCGCCGCGGCCGGGGAGGCGGCGCCACCCTCGGCTCGAGCTGTCGAGCGTCCGCCGTCACTGCCGCCGCCGCCCGCCGTCCGCAGTCCCGCCGTCACAGCCACCGCCGTTGCACCCGCGCCTGACACATTCAACCCGCCATGGAGGATTGGGAGGGCGAGATCCAGACCCAGGTGGTCACTGAGAAGAAGACCAAGAAGACGAAGAAGAGCCGCAAGCGCAAGGATGATGGCGGTTACGAAGAAACGACGACCACGGAGACTACCACGATCGACGGGGACGCCGGCGATGGAGGACAGAAGTCGATCACCACGACGAAGTAAGAGCGCCCCGGCCTCGGCAGCACCATGTGCGGCTTCGTCAGGTCACGACAGGCTCAGGTCCCACCCGCGTGCTGTGTGTTTGTGTTAGCCTCTGGCCAGCAAAATCTCGCCGATAGATCGATCCTCTCGGCCAGGCCATGCCATAGAGTAAGCAAGGGTGGTGGTGTTCTGTGGTGATGAGTCACGTGACAGGCCGGGGCGCTCTTACTGACGCCTTTTCTGGTGAGTATCACGACAAAGCATTATCCCGACCGCTGCTCACTGTGATTACTTTTAACCACGTCTTCCATCGATGTTTCCGTGTCTGTCCTCGCGTCGTGCACTCCCGAGACCAGTCACAGACTCCACCCGATGATATCTGTCAGATAAGGACGGGGGATGAGATACGTTCATTCCCATCACGACCTGCCCGGTTGCCGTGCATACGGGCGGCGCCGACGGCGGGCGTGGCAGACGACTCAGTAAACAAACGTCGTGGCCGGGACCTTGGCCGGCTGTCGCGTGCTGGCGACACCCCGCGGAGTAACGACACCGGCGGCGCGGCGGCGGCGGACAGGGCCGACCCCACGTGCCACCGCGCCGGGCCCAGCAGATTTAGGATGTTTGCACCTCGGCTGGCTGCTGGAAAGAGCTTCCCGTGGCGCCATTTGGTTTCATTAGAACGATTTAGGGTTGAGCGTGACCGGGTAGTTTTTGTTTCGTTTGGATGGACCCAAAGTCGGGTTTTGGTAGTGTGAAATTGAAAAGGGGTGTTGAAATATTTCCAATTGTATGACAGCCATGGGTATTTAAAGTGGGGAGACGGGGAACCGCCCCCCAACTCTTAAATCAGGGGGACTTCCTCTAAAATTTTGGGATTCTGCCTAGGTTTTGGCATTTTCAACCTCTGACCTGTGGTAAATGTGTTGGTAAAGTGTACTGTGGCTAGATTTTTTTTAGAAACAGACAAAGTTGCCCCAAATTTGTCCCCCACCCGGTTCACCACCTGTCTGGTGTCCATTCCCCGCTCAGTGAAAATTCCGTGGGGAGGCCCCTGGTGGCAGCATTCAGATGTAGGTACTATGCTGCTGGAATTGTAATTGCATATTGTGCACGGATCTAAGAGTGCAGGCTGGCTTTCAATTCTCTTCAGTTTCAATATTTTTTCACATGCATTTCAGTCTATGTGCTTATGTCCGTGTTTGACCAGTTTAACAGGCGCAGTGGGGCGGTCCTAAAGTGCACCCTCCCTATTTTTTGGAAGTTGCCGGAGACTGTTTTCTGCCGGAAAATATATCTGGCCACATTTGAGAGAATTTTTTGAGCGCGTCGCTTGGTGACGAAATTGGGAAAATCGGTCAATAATGTTTTGACTTATAGGCTTTCAAAATCATACACACACACACATATATATATATATATATATATATATATATATATATATATATATATATATATATATATATATATATATATTTTAAACCCTTGCAATCTCGCGGCTGCGTCAGCTTGCCTGCACTGTAGACCGAGTAGTGACGTCATAAAATCATATATTCAGGTTATATGTCAGGGTCAACCCACATGAACGTTAAGATCAAAGGTCAAGGTCATTGACCCCAATATACCGGTCAGATGGCATTATTCGGTGTGACGTATGTTATGCTATGGCTTCATAGCTAAAGCTACTCAAGGTCAAGGTCCCAGGTCAAGGTCAAAGGTATTTCTTGGTCGAACCCTCATTTTACACCTAAATGCTGCTTTAGTGGCAGTAATATTGTACATTATTGGGATTATGTCATATTGTTACGTCATAGGTCATTGAAATTGAATGACTTTGACCTCAAAATTTCAAATTATATTGTGTAGGACCTTCCTTCTATGACCTTAGTCCGCGTTTGGTGTATTCCCGTCTCTTTCTGCATAATAATGACATTTCCCAATAGGTCTCCAGTACGGCCCAGATTTGACCTTAACGACCTCGTTTGACCTTGAAGATATTGACCTAGGTCAATTAAACTTCCATAAGGCAGATCATCATCTCCTCACAAATTCCTTAACGGGCGTCTTTCTAACCCTTTTAGTTTCCAATACCTCAGGGGCCCTTTAGGACCCCTCCACTGCGCGTTGACGCCAGACTCCTCTCCACTGCGCGAGTTAAGCAGTGCCTTAATAAAGATGGAGAACGATAACCTTTTCATAAATAAGAAACTGTGTGAGAGAACCCCAACTGATGGTGTACCAAAAACATTACATTTCATCATTTTTCAGGCTTTGGGGTTTCTTACGTACATTTATATCTATAGACACGCTAATATTCCATGTAATTGGACAATAACCCCAGTAGTTCGGAATGACCCCAATACGATGAAAAAAATGTATTAGATAAGCCAGATTTCTAGGTCATCTGCCCGACAGCTTAGTAATGCTCGGTATGCTTCAGAAATTGATGAATCCAACCTGTTTAACACCCGCACTGGAGGGGGTCCGGCACTAACGCGCACTGGAGGGGGGCCTGGTAGGCCCCTAAGATCTCGGAAACTAAAAGGTGTAGAAAAACGCCACTTAGGAGGTGGGTGGGGGCTATGGTGGTCTACATGATGACCAATTTTCATTGACCTAGGTCAATATCTTCAAGGTCAAACGAGGTCGTAAAGGTCAAATCTTGGCCATGCTGGGTACCGATTGGTAAATGCTGTGATTATGCGGGAAATGGCGGGAATAAGCTAAAGGTGGACCAGGTTCATAGAGAAGAGGTCTCAAAGAGGCTCCCTCACAATTTTTGGGTCAAGGTCATTCAAGGTCATTGACCTTTAAGGTCCCCATATGGTATACTACTTATAATGTACACTTTGACTAACACTGTAGCCACTGTTTGGCGGGAAATGAGGATTGACCTTTCCCAATGACCTTTGACCTTGACCTTTGACCTTGACCTTGGTATTGGGGTACCCTATCAATGACGTCATAGCATAATATATGTCAGACCGGGTACCGTCATTTGGCCGGAAGCACAGTGGTCAATGACCTTGAAATTGCAGATATGACCTTGACCTGTGACCTTTGACCTTGACCTTGACTTTCATGTGAGGTGACCTTGACATATAATCCAGGTTATATGGCATTATGACGTCACCACTCGGTCTCCAATGCAAGCTAACTGGTCCGACCGCCCGACTACGGCGATCTCAAAATGTAGGTCTGACTTTGAAAGCCTATAAGTCAAAAATTTTCGGCCGATTTTCAAAAAGTCTTCACCAATCGACGTGCCATGGAATTCTGTTAAATGTGGCTACGTATCGTTTTTCGCCTACGGGCGGTTCTCCGGCCACCTCGGAAAAACAGGTGGGGGGGCCTCCGAGGCCCCCCTCCAGTGCGCGTGTTAATGCAGCCAAAATGATCGGATTTAGAAAGACGCTATTTTGTATATTCACCACCTACAGCAGCGGGCTCCTTTGACGGTGTATCTTTACTGCTGGGTATAAGAGGCAAACCGGGTAATTGTCCCAACCCCTCGATTTTTCAGATTATCCTTAAAAACCCAGGTTTTCACGATTTGGGGCCCCGTTGCCCCGCCTCCAAACGGTCGGTCTGGATCCAACCCTGTGTATGTTTGCTCTCATAACACCTGTGGCCTCGCCTGAGGCATCGGCTAACCCGGCTTCACCCCCACCCGTGGTTCTGAGCCGGCAACTCCCGGGGCGCCGCCACAAAATGCTGGGGGACGGACTCGGACTGGCAATGATGGAGAGACAATTTTTTTAGCATTTTGGCTGTATTTGAACAAGCCGCCTAAACACCTCACAAAGATAGATCGGCAACATTTGCATTTGTCCACGTGGATACTAGGGTGAATTTTCAAAAGACTCTAAATAGAGTCACTTCAATATTCCTAGGGGGTTTTCCGACTGATTCACCGGTAGGGGGAACGTGCCCTCCGTCCCCCCTGCTTTGGACGCCCATGGCAGCACGCCTATCCGCTGTTGATTGTTATCCCGGCCGATCTCGCCCACTCGCAGGAGGCGAACTCTCGCTGACGGCGTGCTAATTCCTCGGCGTCGAGGTAAAACAGACATGCCGAGTCACCAGTTGGCTCTTCTTTTATGCATGAGGGCCTGATTGTAGTTTGACATTCATGATTCGCCTGAGCCACGGAGACAATCGCCTCCGAGGGACACATCAGGATCAAATCAGCTCGTTCTCGTCACGCTTTGTTCCTAGAATAAATCAGCTCGCTGCCAAATGTCTACAAATTGGCATGTTTGGAGTTGTTGCAAATAAAGTATGGCCTGCGCATCAAATTTTAGAGCAGCTGCCAGGTATATCATCCTGAGCAAAATGGACGTGGTACTTCTCCCGTCTTCCCCGAAACATTTCAGTAACGGTATTCCTGCTGTGCAGCCTACATGGCCGTGGGCAGAATTATAATAACCGCTGCGGGAGGAAGTCCTATGATGGAGGATGCAACAGGACTCATCTCGAGCATGCGCTTACCTTTGCTATTGCGATCCATCTTCATTGCTTAGGTACTTTCACAATAGCCTTCAAACTTTTTCAAGTTAATACATTGTACTAATTACCGTATTTTTCTGGTAGATATGCCTGATTTTTGTTTATTTCCACCGGCGTCCGGTTTTTTTACATTCTCGGCTGTAGTTTACTGGCATTTGTTATCTATCTTTGATTTTATCGGCCCTTTAGCATTAGTACTCTTGGACATTTGTAATTTTACCAAAGCAATTTCAACTGAACAACTAAGCAAACACTCTGAAAATAACAGAAAATTTCCTGAAGTCCCTTCTTTTTGAAAAATATCGGATTTTGCTATACGGAGGTGACCATTTATTTCGCCTCACGCGGACTCCTGAGCCGATTCCACGCTGTTTTCGAAACCAGGAGAAACAGTGCTGGAGAAATCAAGAGCAAAAAGTTTATTAGAGTACATTTAGAGGTGATATTTTGCTCTACTCTCGTGTGGGGTTAATTCTGGTCTTAAAAGATAATCATTTTAACCAGCTAAACTCCGCATCCATTTATAGGTAGACAGGAGGGACCTTCTCGTTCCCGTGTGACCATTTGCATATGTACATGTCTCCGAAAATAGCTAGTAAATGCTAAACTGGTCGGCTAGGCTTTCTAGGTCACACCACTCTGCACTATATTTTTATTATTGCTTTATTTCTCTCTTGTTGGTATTGGTCATTATTCGGACTTTAATCAAGATGGCTAGGCTCAGCATGTGTTGGGTCATGTGGTAAAGTGAATGCAAGATCTTCAAGACCTTCATGCCTCTGAGATTTTGGAAATCCAAAGCCTTGCAAATAACATTTCGCCGCGCTTTGACAATTGCATTATGATTATGAGGTCGACTCGGCGGGTACTGGGTCGGTTCTCTGTGGTGCCCTCCCTCTGATTTCAGCCACTCGGCGGGTACTGGGTCGGTTCTCTGTGGTACCCTCCCTCTGATTTCAGTCACTCGGCGGGTACTGGGCCGGGTCTCTGTGGTGCCCTCCCTCTGATTTCAGCCACTCGGCGGGTACTGGGCCGGTTCTCTGTGGTACCCTCCCTCTGATTTCAGTCACTCGGCGGGTACTGGGCCGGGTCTCTGTGGTGCCCTCCCTCTGATTTCAGTCACTCGGCGGGTACTGGGTCGGTTCTCTGTGGTGCCCTCCCTCTGATTTCAGTCACTCGGCGGGTACTGGGTCGGGTCTCTGTGGTGCCCTCCCTCTGATTTCAGTCACTCGGCGGGTACTGGGTCGGTTCTCTGTGGTGCCCTCCCTCTGATTTCAGCCACTCGGCGGGTACTGGGTCGGTTCTCTGTGGTGCCCTCCCTCTGATTTCAGCCACTCGGCGGGTACTGGGCCGGGTCTCTGTGGTGCCCTCCCTCTGATTTCAGTCACTCGGCGGGTACTGGGTCGGTTCTCTGTGGTGCCCTCCCTCTGATTTCAGTCACTCGGCGGGTACTGGGCCGGGTCTCTGTGGTGCCCTCCCTCTGATTTCAGCCACTCGGCGGGTACTGGGTCGGTTCTCTGTGGTGCCCTCCCTCTGATTTCAGCCACTCGGCGGGTACTGGGCCGGTTCTCTGTGGTACCCTCCCTCTGATTTCAGCCACTCGGCGGGTACTGGGCCGGTTCTCTGTGGTGCCCTCCCTCTGATTTCAGCCACTCGGCGGGTGCTGGGCCGGGTCTCTGTGGTGCCCTCCCTCTGATTTCAGCCACTCGGCGGGTACTGGGCCGGGTCTCTGTGGTGCCCTCCCTCTGATTTCAGCCACTCGGCGGGTACTGGGCCGGGTCTCTGTGGTGCCCTCCCTCTGATTTCAGCCACTCGGCGGGTACTGGGTCGGTTCTCTGTGGTGCCCTCCCTCTGATTTCAGTCACTCGGCGGGTACTGGGTCGGGTCTCTGTGGTGCCCTCCCTCTGATTTCAGCCACTCGGCGGGTACTGGGTCGGGTCTCTGTGGTGCCCTCCCTCTGATTTCAGCCACTCGGCGGGTACTGGGCCGGGTCTCTGTGGTGCCCTCCCTCTGATTTCAGCCACTCGGCGGGTACTGGGTCGGGTCTCTGTGGTGCCCTCCCTCTGATTTCAGCCACTCGGCGGGTACTGGGCCGGGTCTCTGTGGTGCCCTCCCTCTGATTTCAGCCACTCGGCGGGTACTGGGTCGGTTCTCTGTGGTACCCTCCCTCTGATTTCAGCCACTCGGCGGGTACTGGGCCGGGTCTCTGTGGTGCCCTCCCTCTGATTTCAGCCACTCGGCGGGTACTGGGCCGGTTCTCTGTGGTGCCCTCCCCTCTGATTTCAGTCACTCGGCGGGTACTGGGTCGGTTTTCTGTGGTGCCCTCCCTCTGATTTCAGCCACTCGGCGGGTACTGGGTCGGGTCTCTGTGGTGCCCTCCCTCTGATTTCAGTCACTCGGCGGGTACTGGGTCGGTTCTCTGTGGTGCCCTCCCTCTGATTTCAGTCACTCGGCGGGTACTGGGCCGGGTCTCTGTGGTGCCCTCCCTCTGATTTCAGCCACTCGGCGGGTACTGGGTCGGTTCTCTGTGGTGCCCTCCCTCTGATTTCAGCCCGCTGTCAGTATCCCTCTCCCTGCTGAACTCTGGCATTCCTGTCGCTCTGGTTGTGCAGGCCGTGCAACATGTTCAGTATTTTGTCTGCGTGGTGGGACCTCGGCTATCGGGCCAGCGATACTGCAGTATTCAACACGGGTGTGCTAGGTCCGCACTGTTCGGCTCAGTGTAAAGAAATCAAGGAGAGGCCCGGTGAAAATGGACTTCAAATCGTGTCGAGGTAGAAGGTGATATGTTGGGATGGAATTTAGAAAAAAACGACTTGAATGTCAGTGTAGGATTAGTCATTATTGGAACGAAAATGATTGTTTTGCTATTCCCGGTCTATCGGCTTTTGATGTACCATATTAAATGGCTTCTATGAGGACATTTCTGAAGGTTAAGTGGGGTTTTATTCCCACTGACTCACCCTATGACTAGGTATAAATGCTAATCTTAACTCTTGCACTTGCAAATTAACATGTAAGTGTTTCTTTGTCCAGCATGAGCATTCAATGTATATGAGGTGCTAAAGAGCAACCTTTATGTGCATATGCTACGAGGATTCAGAAGGGGCTGATGTAAGAGGTGGTGACGTCATTGTTACAGCGTTACGTGGTGTGAACGGCGGGCAGAAGAACCCATGAGTCACCATTTCCCAGAAGCCTGGCTGGGGCGATGAAGTCTGTAGAATGCCTGCCCTCAAGGACTGCTCTAGATCGATTGTAAAACTCAGCCTAACATGTTCGAGCTGAAAAAAATTATGGGATCACTAAGTTTCAAGTGCCGTTCGCCAGCTCAAAATCTGTAATTCCTCTTACACCGGCATTGAAGTTCTCTTTTCTTTGAACTTGTTTCGCGCTGCTTTTGGTTTAATATTATTGGCGATGTCAGCCTCAATTGATGAAATATTTTTCACTTTTTTACTTTTCCTTAAGTATGCAAGCCTCCGGCATTGGTTTGAAAAGCTATTATTTTCTGGCCTGTAAATTACAAGTTGTGTGTCTTATTCCTAAATGGTTTAAATGTTATCCAAAAGAATTCATACCAATTCTACCCTCTCTTGAAATCTCTAATGGGTTTACCTCATGTTCTAACACAGCCCCGCCCCCCACCGTCCGGACGGCGAAGAAGTCAGAAAATGTCCAACCTCCGCTGACTTCAAACCACTAGCTTTGTAACTAAATCCCTGAGATCTGTGTTCATAATCGTCGCTGCCCCACCGTGCAAACAGGGTTATCCTTGTTGCCCAATATAGCCGTCATGGGAACAATTCGGAGTAAAAATGGTCATGCCTCCTGCCCCTCATCGTTCTGACAAGTATATTCAAGTGGTCCTGCTACACAATATTTGTCAAGCCGTGCTTGACATGAATAATGCAAACCATGTGTCATACTGGCAAGGGATTTGCCTTGCCACATCCCACCTATAACGCTTTCAAATTATGTAGTTGGATTTTGGGACCAGTATGATGTTAGACTTTAGGTTGGAGCAGGTAGAGAAACGGATAAGTGAAGGCCAAATTACGTTAGAATTGTTAGATTACTTTAGTGATTAAATGGTTAAAGTAATCTTACAACTCTAACGTAATTTGGTCTTCACTTTCACGTTTCTCAACTTGATTTCAGACTCCGGCCTTAGCGAATAATTCAGAGAGGAACGCCACGTGACGTCCCAAGTCATTTAAGTACTCACTAAAAGCAGGTTGCGACTCCAAACTCACTTGTGAGCCCACGCTCTGATAGAGGTAATGGAATGGGTCGACATATACGGCCCAGGAAGTCGGAAATGGTAGCGTGCTCTTCGTCAGAAATGGGAAGCGGTGTGGAACATGCCAGAAAAAAACATGTTTGAAGTATGTTTCATCGATTTTATTCAAAATTCTTAGCTTCTGTTCAAGCCAGACCGTGGTAATTAATGGATGGCTTTGACCTGTGTTATGACTCATGTCTGGCCCCTTCATCAAAGGCATGTTCGTTGATTGCATGAAATAATATACATCGTATGTTTTAAACTGCAAGCTACCAAGATCGATGATCCTTAAATGATCTTGACCCGTATGCGTTAGTAAGCGTCCCTGTAAACACGCCTTGCCAATGCTGACAGATCCGATCTGTGAAGCTGATGCGTGACTACATGTAAATAAGAGAGCATCTGCTTCCGCAGTGATCAGTCTCGTATTAAACTCCGGTGTGTTTTGAACTTCTCCCAACGCTCGGCGAGATTTACCAGAGCTACCTCCCTCTGTATCAGCTGTGACTTTAGATTCCATTATGTCTCTGACTGGGATACTAGTAACAATAATCTTACTATTAGGAAAAACATGTTATTATCAGCCCGATTTGTGCCGTAGTTCTAGCCCAGCCATCTTGTGCGGGTGCGTGTTTAACATTGTTTGGTTGGGACCTGGCCGTCTGTGTCATACGCCTGGTTTACAGATGGTCTGAGCCTTCTTTGCACAGTGACTCGTGAACGCTGCGTTCTTGTTGGTTCAGACATCGCTCGAACTCAAGGTTAGATTCTTCCTGGCTATTCAACGGAAAGCCTTACGAAATCAAGTAGCGGCGAGCAGTGGCGGCTCCAGGGATTTCGATTATGGGGAAAATATTCACCAGGGACACATCGTGAGGAATATTACATGTTTTGTGGCGTAATGGAGGAGTTGCATTTGGGGGAAGAGGTAGAACGCAATGTTCCAAGTGGACGGGTGTGAAATCGATACACATTGATGCTGTCACGTGCCCTCCTCCTTCGCGTGACATCGTGAGGCCAGAAACTACCAACTGAGTCTCAGCACTTGACCTAACATTGGGTGATTTTATATTAGAAACACCAGCAAAAATCTACTAGCTACCTCCCAATCCCTCCGCGAAGTTTTCTCTTTTGGATAAAACAATAGGCACACATTAGCAGATGTTTTTGGAAGTACCGAATTCGCATGTGGAGAAGTGTCCAAATTTTATCATAGCTGCCTCAACACTTGTATGAGTGGATAAGAGTTTGGCTGCATTTTTATGCAGCCTGAAATAGGTGAATATTTGACTTAAGACTTTGGAGATCTGCTCGCTTGATGGCTGCACATAAACAGTATACGGCTTTCACGTTTGAAAGAGGGTGGGTGGAGACAGTGGGCCGACTTTTTTCAACTACCGTGTATTATGGATATAATATCAACGTAGTTTTATTTAGTTGTTTCCTGAGGGATTTGCTTTTAAATACGCTTAGCAGAAGGATGCTCTGAATTGCGTGTAGTATGAGGGGGGCTTAATTAATCATTCTCCTCTGTGGTCTCAAGCCGTATGGGTTCCTCTCAAATCTTGCCTGACGAGAAAAATGCGTTTGAACTACATTCGCTGAAAATTTCTGGCAAATACTTATATATTCATACTATCCATGGAGCTCCAAACGCTTCGGGGGATGTCCTTTCTGGATGCGGAATTATGGGCCGAAGTAGTGGCATTCAGCTTTTTATAGGCATACTATTTTCGATTTGGGACGATATTTCAAATGTCGCCACCATAAGGTGTGCTGTCAACTTTCGGGGAAAATTTTTCAAGTGGCATACCTCTAGTCGTTTCTCATTTTTGGGTGTCTGGTATTTCACCTGAGGAATGGGTAGATCTCACTTTCCGTGGGTAGATCTCACTCATTTGCCGCTGTGTGTGTGTGTGTGTGTTAAAAATTAATAAGGAATATCCCGGCCTTGTTTTTCTGTGGCTCATCATAACAGGTGCTGAGATATCCCTCGCAGGTAACAGGATACGTTGTGGTCTGTTAGACATAATCAGCATTACCTTCTGGCTCTAATTAATTAAGGTTCATCAGCAGGCGCTTTTAATTAGTGCAGCTGCCACCGCTTGAAAATAAGCATCTTCGTTAGTGACAAATGATATCGAAGACGAGTAGGCGTATTTTCTTTATCGTCATAGCGCGGTGGATAGTTTCAAGGAAACGATGACTTCTGTGGCACCGCCATAGGACGAAGCTAGATGTACTGACTTATTTCTGCGTTGTGTAAACAAAACAGACTGTGTCACTGAAATCAATGATAATCGTCTTTCAAAGTAGTCCAGCTATACTGCGAAAATGGGACATAAATGATGTATTGTAAAGATTTCATTTCATGTCGCGACCTTAGATTTATTTCATTGCTGTTGAGGGGCATGTCTGTGAACTAGAGACACTAATAATCACTCGCCCGATACCGTGAACCGTGAATTTCTGATTAAAAAGCCGCTACTGAAAATTATGATAAGTAATTATCCCCCCCCGAGTGGCTCGCTTTGTCCGTAATGCGTTGATCGCGACGATACAACATTACACGACAAATCAAACGCATGCCTTGCCACATCAAATCAATGCTCAAGCTGTGCACTATATTTGTGAACGCTCAAACTGGACCGTTCATTCTCTCTGCACGGTCTGGCGGAGGGTTGCACCCTGCCGGACAGGGTGCGGCGGGTGGCACGGCGGCACGGTGGAGCGCGGGGGCAGCACGGGCGGTTTTTGCCGGCGACAAAGCCCCACCGGGTGTCACTCCGGCATGGCTATCACACCAGCATCTGCCGCTGGGGCACACAACTCGGACGCTCACGTGAGCACCAAACGCCGCAAACTGGCACGCTGATGCGCCGGAGCGCGGAAAAATTCCGCTGTCGTCCTCGTCAGGGACGAATCCAGGGGAGACTGAAAAGACATTTTCTCCTTGAAACCTCCATTTTTTGTCAATTTTCTTGGACAAGCAAACATGTCTTTCACGATCCTGGGTCATGCTGCCCCCCCCTTAAACTATCGGCCTAGATCCGGTACTGGTCCTGGTGGTACGGACCATAATTTGTTGAGCAGACTGAGGCCCTTTGTACGATGATTCTGGATTCTACAGTAGCAAGAGCCGTCATGCAATGTTTATTGGATGTCCATTTTACATGGAATGAGGTTTGGATTGAAGGTTTTATCACATTGTTCAGAGTACTTGACGGTTGCAGACGAACAGATCAAGAGCAAATGGGGTAATTTTCTGGTTATAAGATATGCAGTGTGAGAGCTTGCCGGGGGCAATAATTTTGAGGGGCTATAACGCTGTGTTGTGGTTATTAGAGCTGTACATGCTATGTTACTCTGCTCTGTTCGGGTTTTACACCTGGTAGGGAAACAAACAGGGCGCTCCTAGTGAATGATTTCATTTTAATTTCTCCTTGTTGTTTTGGGTTCCTGCTGAGCTGGGACATGCACCAGCTCAATGTTGAATTGAGATGGGCGCCATTTTGAGAAGACTGTATCTCTTAAAATACTGCCTGAGCCGTTTGGAAATTGGTGTGAAATATTCCGAAGCCGGCTTTTCTTTTACATGCCAATTGTTTGATAAATCAGCATGAATTTGGCGCTCAACCTTTCTCAGTTTTTGTCATTATGGCAAAAAGACCTCTTCAGAACAAAACTAGTTTATATTATCGTGAGTTACCGTCAGTGCACCGAAACGATGGCTCTGCCGATGTGGGCTAACAGCCGAATGGTCGGCGTGTAATTGTGGTGGTAAACTGGTTAGTGCTGCGCTGACGAGCAACAGAATCGTACCAGACGAGCAACACAGACAATGCTTTCCACATTTAGACCGGTCAGTCTGACATTCCACAAATAATATATATTACATTATATATTTATATATATATGATATAAATAGTGGTATAATGGCTATATCAATAATATAATTTAGATGTGAATTATATATAAATATATAAATTATATATATATATATATATATATATATATATATTGTACTTATGTTTATATGATACGAGATAAACTTAGTCCATGCATCGTACCTCCACTTCAGTTTATGTTATACGTTTTCTTATTATTATTACAAATATGTTTTTGTCTGTTCATTATAGAGGTGCGCTCCTCCTGGTTGTTGCGGTAATCAACTGAGACTGTAACGGCTGCCGTATGTATGTATAATAGATACTGACACTTCTTGGAAGCGTCTGCGCCTATAATAAGTCCGCTAATTAGTCACACAGTGATGTGTGGTCTGGTCCGGTGAATGTGCCCGGAGCCACGCAATTCCTGGAGATTCTTGCACATCGTGTGTATAATGAGATTGACGTCGTTCAAAAAATGATATGTTTACACGTCTTTGTTGTCTTGATGAAATCCCTCCTTGATTATTTTGTGGGTGGGTCGAAAATGGAAAAGTTTTTTGTTTGATGAAAAATTTGTTTTACTTCGATTAATGAAAGCCTTCACCTTAGGTAGTGTTCAGGCTGCTGCTTTCGCCATTGCGGGGAATGCAGCTAAAAGATGTTAGGGTGTTTGGTTTTGGTAGTAATTTGGTGCAGTGAACTGACCAAATTAGACGAGAAAAGTTATTCTGTAACGCTACAGAAATGTATTCCCGCTCTGTGGAACGTCTTCTGTGTGTTTTAGTTTATCAGGGATCAGCTTTTGATGCTGTAGTTGAGCTACATAGGTGCAGGAACCGGGGACGGGGGAGGGGCTGCTGCCCCTCCCCAACTTTAGGACTGGGGAGGGGTAGTGCCCCCCCTCCACTTTGAGCCGATTCCGAACATTTTCCATTCACAAATCAAGTAATAGGGCGAATGATATTTGATCACAACAGCGATGCCAACTTTTGCCCACCCCCCAAACTTGGAAAAAAATTCCTGCGCCTATGTTGAGCTAATGAGCTAAGCAAGAACTTCAGCTGTGTTTTTTTGTGTGAAAAAATCAGTGCCGTCCTTTGTATGAAATATAAGCCCTTGATTACCTTGTGTTAGCTTGCTGTTTCGTATTCGTACTTTTTATCAGGCTGGCAAGAAAATTGTCCTTGGTTCAGTCACTTTCATTCCGTCCTCCTATTTTCTTCAGGTCATATTTCTGTGCGAAATGAAGGCGTGGAGCTGTAATCCTGTTTACGTTCCAGTCTGCCCTTCGGTCTGTGCAGAAGACCGGATGCCACTTCGCGCAACGGGAAGAGCTGAATAGAGGCGCAGTGATGTGTAGTTGCAAAAGTCAGTGGCGAATCCAGGGGAGGAAAAGGGCACTGTCGCCCCAGCCTCTGATTTGGCAGAAATCTATTTAAGAAAACAATATATTTTCCATAACTTTGGGTCCCGTTGCCCCCCCTCTCCAAATAACTGATGTAGATCCGCTACTGGAAGTAGTGGAGAATAGTCAAGAGTGTTTGTTTTGTGCCACTCTGAATCATACCCAGAACAAACAAAAAACCGAAGGCATGACGACGGTGTATTGTAGTTTCGACAACTGAACTGCTCTTCTAAGTGTAAACAATTGACCGAAATGAAGTAGAGAGACATGTTGTTGCAGTTATTTCCTGTAAACTATTTTATACCAATCAGTTCTGGAATGGTTACTTTGTAAAGGGCCTTGTAAAAAAATTCAAAAGGATTATATTTAGATACTGTAAGTTTGGAAACCAGAAACAAAGTATGGGAAGCCTGGCTCCTCAGACTTTGTTTGCAACTCACATTTGTGCAACTGAACTTTCGAGGACTTGTAATTCACACATTGGGATGAATTGTAATTCACTTCGAGAGAGAACGGTGGAAGGGAATGGTGATTGGACGGAGCTGGATCGGGCGCTGGTCCAGAATATCCGTATTTGGCCTCGCAGTAAAGAAAACTAGATACCGCAAGCTGTATTGTCTAAAACTTCGAATTCGAATGTGTTACCCCTAGTGACGCGCGCGGTGAAAACTTTTTCATAGATCAAGTTCATTCCTGTGCTGAATGTCCACGTCCATAGCCTGGGAGTGTTCAAACACTATCTTGAAAATATCTGTGCCAAGTATTCGTAATTCTGCGTGGAAGTATGTAATTATGCAATGCCTATAATCTGCGAAGTATGCGTAATTTGGCATACCTCCATGGGAAAATTTTTAAAAGCTTGCACTCTTCGCGGCCGTTTCGTGGCCCATATTCACCAGATCAAATCTAATGGCACGTTTTGGGAGAGAAAGCTATATACAGAAGGGTATGAGCCAATTCGTACCCACTGCTATTAGGATACGAGGCATCTGAGCAGCATTTCCGCCTCTGGAAAGACATGTGATGTGGACGCCGTGACCCCCAAGACAGACAGATGTGTCCTTCGGCAATAGGCAGGCTCTAGAGACTTGGTTCAGCTCAGGATGTACGACCCCGTTGATAACACTCCAGCTCGGCGACTCCGGACCTTTTCTGCATTCACAGATTAGCCTCCCACGAACGAGATCCGTTGGATGTTCCAGCTGGAATTTATGCGAATCAACAACGATAGCTTCTTCTCTTTCCGGAGAAATGTTGGCTAGGTGATCGCATTCAAATTGATATGTCACAAATTGAAACTGTTGTCACTTCTAAAAGCTGGTTCTTGATTGCAACGCAAAACTGGAGTGTGTTGTAGTCGCTGTTTGCGTGGTTGTATCAATGCTTCAATAGGGTTACCTGGCAACGATTGATATAGTGTCCTGTCTGCTCCAGAAAAAATTATTTCTAGATACTTCAGCAATATTGATTGGATTGGTGTGATTGGCAAGATTGGCGTGAAGATCACACTGTAACTTTGAACAAAAAAAGACCGTGGCAAAGATTGGCTCTGGCCATTTGTATCCATATTTACCAACAGATCCGAATGAAATCTATCTTTATTTCTGATACTCTGCAACTGTGTGATATTATCCGCCTAAGATTGTATTCCTGTGTGTGGAAATGGTTCAAAATTAGCGATATATATAATCGTCAACCTTATATTATTTTTTATTACCTAACCTTGCTTTTACATTGTTCCAAGCTTACGTTTTTATTGTTCTGTTCGTGTAGAAACATCCTCTTCCTCTCGCCACTGAAGTGCACGGGAGTTGTAGATTACGACATTTTGTTTTCCCAATCAATTTTAGGACGCATAATTGTCCTTATTGTGCGTGCTCAAAGTTTTGGTTCAGATTGAAAAACCGAAGCCAACTTGTGCTGACAGTACCCTGAGCAACGCTTTTTCAAATTAATAGGCTCAGTGGGGGAATATCACCGTTAAAGTCTATTGCGCAAGTAATCAGTATCATTCCTGTCGTCGGGTATTGAGTCGTTCCAGTCTAGTAGCTTGAAGAGCTGCAAGCTTTGTCATCAATATAGTCAACCTCACCGAGGTGTCCTCGGACCCCAATGAGGACGAAGCTCCGACAGCCCGAAATCCTCTATTCTGGACTGCTCAACGCCATATGATTGGAAAGATACTTATGAAACAGACCATACATATGCTCACCTGTTTTGAGCTACGTGCAACAGGCCTTGTTCCAGAGTTTCACCCGGTGCCTTTCCAGTCTGTTTGCCAGCGACCACCTGATGACGACCATGGCCTCTAACCTCGCCTGCCCTGCTGTGTTTCAGTTGATTTTCAGCGGCGAGTACACCAAGGCCATGAACAAGGACTGGCACAGCGGCCACTTCAGCTGCTGGCAGTGCGACGAGTCGCTGACCGGACAGCGCTACGTGCTGCGCGACGACCACCCCTACTGCATCAAGTGCTACGAGAACGTGTTCGCCAACACCTGCGACGAGTGCAACCGGCTCATCGGCATCGACTCCAAGGTCAGCCGACTGGCGAGGCCCAGCACGGTCGGGAGTGCTACAGTGTAGGCCGGCGTTTTGTCCTTTTCAAACACCCCATCCCTCGACTTGGCCCGAATGCACGACTTACCAGGCTTAGTGTCCTTAGTCTGTATTTTGTTAGGGACAAATTATCATCCCAACACGTCATAGCCTCATAGACTGGAAATCCTCAAAATAATGTTTTTCCGTGCTTTAATTATTTTCTATGCCTTGCCAATATGACCAGATTTCGATAGGATTAACAAGAAAAAGTTCATGTTCAGCTTATTGCACAATGATCAGTCTATTTACATCCGCCTAATTTGCCTGAAAGGGACTGTAGTACTTTTATGATGGGTTTTAAACTGATATGCATTTTTTTACAACATGCTGAAATAACCTCGTTTGTTCCCCGTTTCCGGAGTGCAGTTGAACTCCCCGTTTTCGGAGTGCAGTCAGGGTGACCGGAGCTGAATCCTCCCCCCCGCCTTACTCCGAATCCAGCGCCCACGTGACACGGCGGTGCCCTGTCTCAGGCCATGGCAGGGAAATGGAAGAGGTGTGGGGAACTAGGCCGAACGCCGAGGGAGCGCTTGCCTACTACTTAATTCTCCTTGCTCTTGATTTGTCCCGGTGGAGGATGTTCTGACTAAACATGACCTACACCTGGCATTTTTGAAAACATTTTTGGAAACTATAAGGACTATACATATAGAACTAGTATACATGAGGGCTACATATCACGAAGCGAGGGTTGATATATCGTTGTTTTGTTCAGATGTTTTCTAGATAGTGCAAGTTTAGTTTTTGAAATCAGCATCTTATAAAGATTAGCAGGGAAATCTAAATTAAGCGCTTATCTTTCCACATAGCTTAGGGACTCCGACCCTGTTGGGTCACCCTCTCTCCACTCAACCTCCAGCCGACCTACGTCGGGTAAATCATATAACACTGGAGCGTTCCAGCGGATCCAATCAGCTCAAAGTTATCAACTCAAGCAGTGACGTTGATGTAGACCTAAAATTGCAGCTGTGTTTGTGCTGTACACTTTTTCAGCCTGAACAATGGCTCCAGGTATATGCTTCACTATTCATGTGTATGTGAAGAGCAAGTGAACATCATGGGCTGCTTTAGAAGTTTTTGTTTAGAATATTATGTAAAGGTCCCGATTTTCTAAAAAAAAAGATACTGGATTCTTGAATTACTGCTCATTCACAGTACCTTGTGCACAGATGTAATGAGTGCCCAGTGAGCTGGGGTTGTCTCGCAGGGTGATGTATTGATTACGTAGTACATCATACTTCAAAATACTGACCGATATTAAGCCCAATTTGGCAAGCAATGGGCATCCAATATATGTGAGAAAATGATCGCACCTAGGTATGCATCTGCTTGTGTTGAGCCTGAAAACTAGATTACTTCGGGTGAGATAGTGATGTCTATCCTTGCGATTTTATTGGCTGATGTTGAAGTAATGTTATTTCACCTGGGGGCAGGCAGCTAACATTAAAATTTATGAACTTTACGACTTACATCAACGTGGTAATACGTGCAAGATTCATGGGTGGATATGCCATCACTGTGCAATTTATGCCTAGATATCATCAAAAGCGTATTAGATCATCCCGTTCAATCCTCAGGTAACCACAGCGTGATTCCACCTGCTCTTGACTTTGGACGTTTTTCTAGATATCTTCAGTGACAACGGTATAAAAATTGTCACTGAATACCAATCGTGAGTGGCATAAGGATCGTATCTTAAAAGAGGACTATAGTTCTAATGTAGCTGACATCATGAACATTTGATACCTATGAAAGAAAGAAAGGTGAAACGTTAAGGAATTTTAATATAATGGCCCCTGTGTTGAGAATTAATGTTGGTCTTAATTCCATGTGAACAGATGTCCTACGATTATGTAAAACCGCGAAATCCAACATTTCTAAGAGAAAGTGTAGAGTTATGATACGAGTTTCGTTGTCCTATGCCTCACAAATGTTTCCATTACCATTTTCAGTGATTTTTCATTGTGAGGCAAAATCCCAGTGTCGAAAGCCATTGTGAGGCGATTTCTTGAAACCGCACCGGCAAAAGCTGTTATTGCATGTGCAGAAATTCAGGTTACTTTGTTGTCGTTCAATCAACTTAGCGTCGATGCTGACTCGGCGGTCGGTGGCCAGCTGTCACGTGTGACCTCCATCTGATCGATGTGTGCGGCCATAACCAAACGAACCGCCGGCTGGAGAAAACATGGGAATGATTTGGTCGTTTCTACTAACATTATATGCTGGAGGCTTATAGCGTAAAGAAAGTTCATTCCATTAAATGCAAGCTTCCTATTGATTCATAGTGCAATGTCTTAGCACCATTGTTCCATAGGCACTAGTTAATCCATTAGATGAAGGTTGTAGACACATGTGGGTGTCGATTTATCCAAGAGATGAGGCCGACCCAGTCCAAAGTGATTTTGGGGCTCTCCATTTTGACAGATAACTGTCAGACAGATATTCAGCTTTATGGAGTTGGACCCAAATCCTGTAAATCGAATTCATTTTGTAAATGTGATTTTCAGAGAATCGTATTCCGAGGGAATTTAACCAAACATCCGGCTCTTTGTTTTAGACTCAAGGAATTGGAATTCTCAAACGGCTGCGGGCATGGTCTAAAATCAATTTCTTTGGAGGTGCTACTATATTTGGCAGAAAGTTCGCAGTATCCATTCGCAGTTGACACGCGGCGATGGGGGTTCTGCCAACACCGCACAGTGATGCAGCGGGCCTAAAAAACGGGACGAAAATGCCAAAAATTGCTTTCTAGAATTAACATCAAATGTATGCGATACGTTTGAGAATTGTTTGGAACCGGGAAAACCATAATTATTTTCTTCCTCTAGCGTACCACATTGGTTTCACAGGAGCTGAAACTTGAAACTTATTCTGCCTCTCTTAATACGGGTATCTGGCCAGAAATAATAGCGTGATCTAAAACGTTAATAACAGGTGCTCCCAGCTCGCCATCCATAAAAACGTATACTACCGTAAGGTTTGGGATGTTTTTTATCTTCTGGTCACAACAATACGGCTCTAGCTGCTCCAGAGAATGCATTGAGTTAATTTTAATAAACATAAGTTTCGGAACTAAAATTCATAACATATATCATATTTCCTTAGACTGGCGAAAAAAGGCACAGTCAGGGTCAGCTAGAAAATCATACCATTTATTTTGCGAAGTGTCTTCTTTGCATTGGTGGAATCCGTAGGTCGGCAACCGACGGCCGAAAAAAGTTATGACAGTTTTAGTGAGCTCATGTTCTACCCGTAGTAGGCGGGTGGTTGTGGCAATGACGCGCGCGGCATCCACAAATCGCCGTGTATTATTTCCTTTCTCCAATCAAATGACACATTTAAATGGGGGAAGGGGGGTAAACAATAAAAAATATGGTTAACGTTATTGATGGACAGCCTTTAATTGAAGGAGGCAATAAAGTTGAGAAGCAGGAGGGTAAATTGAGACATCGAAAGCAGGTATTAGTGTCAATTCAGTAGGTATTAGGGTTAGTTCAATACTTATTAGGTCATAGCGAGATCAGGCCCTAAATAAGCAAATTCAGATTTTAACTTTGGCTCACATTCTTCCCCTTTGTAAAATGTTATTTTAAACCGATTTTCCGTTAATCTTTGGCCTCCGCCCCCTGTTTAAACTGACTGTCATGTATGTACATACATTCAGCCGGTTCCCCAGTGATTTGTAGGTATTAGTGTCAGTTCGTTTAAGAAATATTTTAAAAACGATTACTCTTCTCATAAACGTTTCGTCTCTAGCAATGAATTTTGATGAGCTCTTTAAATTTGGGACCCTGCAAACTGGATGAGACGTAAATTTGTAAAATTATGGACAAAAAGTTGTTTTCACCAATCCCGATGATTTTCTGTGTCTTCTCAATAACTTGCAAATTTTGGACATTATGAAGTATTTCGCACGTCAGTTCATGCATCCAGTTACAACGCAGCAGGTGAGGCAACAATGGTCTCTGTAAAGACCATCTCTTGAGAGATATTTTGCAAAAACGACCGCAGCCTAATACCTACCAATCAGTATCGAACCGGCTGTAAATACTACCTCTCTTGGATTTTGAAGATAGTCGCTTGTCGCACATTTTGTTGCGTTTGCCGGTTGTTAAAGCTTAACAGTGGTTATCTTCTGGCTTGTCGCACATTTTGTTGCGTTTGCCGGTTGTTAAAGCTTAACAGTGGTTATCTTCTGATGATGTTTTATTACCCGGATCTACCCTAAATGTGTTCACAATGCTAATAAATACGAGGTGAGAATGCATTTTTCACTTCCAATGTTTGCCGGCTAACAACTGGGGAAATCCAATCATTCAATCAAATTATCAATCATATGAATTGATTCTCTTACTATTACCTTTATTCAGCTTATCGCGTGGTCAGATTTGCGACTAAGTAATTATTTCATAAAGCTACTGCCACTGTCAGGTCCGTTAAAAACCCTGGATAGCCTCTGCATAAAGTAGCGCACCCAATGGGTCCCAAGGGGTGCTCTGGTGCCTTCGTTATGGACCTGACCTCGAAATGGATGTCCGCCCTATATTTTTCTTTACAAGAGCTTTCGAATAGTGTATAGAAACTCGATCTAACTCCTCTAGAAGCTGAGGTATTCCCGGCTTTTGCCAACCTTGTTTTGAGAACCAACATTGCCTTACATCGGTTTAGAAATGACATCATAACTCGGTGACGTGACCTGACCTTGGATTGAAATTTCTTCAAGATGTATCAAATTAATGTTGGTTCGCACTTGCCACGCGGCATTGCGCTAAAGCGAGCAGATTTTCTCCCATCGCGAAAAATTAAGAGGGGTAGAATCAATCCCTGGCAAAATGAGGGTTAACCCCCACGGTCGGGCCACCTTCGCCCCACGAGGGGCCATCGATGGCCCCCTCAACTCGAAAATATGGGGGTTAGCGCAAATCAGCAAAGTGCAATAGAAAGCTCGCGTGAATTCAGTAAGAAATTACTTCGCATGTTTTAGTGCTCAGGTCAATGGTTTGACCTCCAGAGGTCAAATTAGGTCAAGATCGGCTATTTTCACTCAAATATGCAATGATTAAGCCAACTGGGCATAACTCTTATGTCATTAGAGCTATTGAGGCCGGTAAAGTACATTTGATAGCAAATTGCCAGTGCTTTTTCCGCTATGTGGAACGTAAAGACCTCCCGCCAGTGGTTTGACCGCCAGAGGTCACCTCGTGACCTAATATGACCTGAGGTCACGAAAGGTCAAAAGTGACCTTGCCGTATATCAAATGAAAGCCAGTGACAAGACAAACACGATGGTGTTTGTTTCACCGCTCTAGCTTAATTAGGTCAAAAGTTATTGTCAAAATACTGTATTTGACCTCGGGTGACCTTGGATGACCGGAAAAGGAAAGGGCAAATATGACCCTGGGATCCGTGAAAGGGTGTCCAAAAACGTTGTTCTGAGCAGTCTGAGTATTTGCAATCATTTTTGTGGCTTTTATATCATGAAATAGCTTTTCCCCATGCTTTTCCAATGGGAGAGGTCGCCTCGTGACTGACCTCAGGGCACGAAATCGAAAAATCCCGGATATACACCTTGTAGACCCTGGAGGGGTCATGAAGTGTAGGAAGTTTCAAATCGATCGACTTTGAAATGTAGCTCTTACAGAGCTCTAAAGGTGAAGTGAGGTGACCTTGGTTGACCTCGTCTGGTGACCTGACCTTGGGTGACCCGGGGTAAAAATTTCAGGGATGATGGGAAAATGATGCAGTGAGAGGTAGAGCCCTCAACCGCGGTGCTGCGCCTCGTCGTTTTCTGCTATCCCGGAAAAACCTTAGGGGCCATCGATGGCCCCTCCCGGTGGGGCGAGGGTTAAGAGGAAAAACGAAATTTGGTGTAATGGTTTGAGCTGCCTGATAAAGAGCTTCAAATTGCACCAAAAATCATTGTTCTATCATTATTATTTATTGAGCTATGAATTTTGTCCCGTTTTTCAGGCCTCCTGCATCACTGTGCACCGCCCAGTTTGAAGCGCTGCGGCCGCGTCGCACGTGTGCAGAAGGCCCACCGGTGGAGGGCTCCGATACGCCGCGTCATAGTGACAGATGCTGTCTGGTGACGCCGCCAGAAAAGAACAACTTGGAGGAAGTTTGCGATGGCATCGGATCGCTGCCCGTTACAGACTGCGACTTGGTCGATCGTGGTGAACGCGAATTTAGCCGTTGGCACTTACAGGCTTCATGATATAGGCTCGACCTTTTATTTGAAGGATTCAGTCATAAGCACAGAATTGTGTATATTCTGGGAATCGCTCCGTCTAGCTGAAGATGCATTGAACTGACAGAGTTGCTGCATGCCTTTTAGTTGTTTGCCCAGTTAAGCTCAGCGAGAGTTCTGTTCCTATGGATTTGTTGCATTATAGTTTTTAACTTTGCAAGCTATCGGAGTTACTTTCTATCAGGCTTAAAAAATCGCAGCTTGTATTTACCTGTTCCCTGTGGCGTTCCCCGTTCGGCCTGGTTATAAGCTGAGTCTCCGGTTTCTCCCGGAGACCTTCGTGCTTCATACCTGCCGAAAACTCTCATACTGCAATACTCCATACTCCAATCTACTGGCCAGAAGAAAATTAGAGTACCATTTCAAATCAGAATTGATCAGGTATCTTTGGTATGCCAAACAAAGAGTTGCATCGGTGCAATTTTTACCATTAAGACTCTATCATACGCAAGATAAGCAATGTGACGTCTGGCGATGGTTTTGATACAACTGATCGCTTGGCACTACTTTCTCCGGTCAAGGCTAGTGCGAGATAGCGGAGACGAGGAATGCACGGAATCGCTGCTTGAATTCGGAGGGCAATCCTTTGCTATGCCAGCCTGACCTAGTTCTCCGTTCCACCAGCAGCTGGGCCGGGCGGCAGTCCTCGCACTTAGCTGGCTTGTTGTTCAGAGTCCTTGGAGTGTGAAGCCGCGCCGTGAAGTCAGCACATCCCGTCACGGCCCCCTCCCCCTCCCCTACCCCATCACGGTCGGTAGACAGCTTACTCAGGCGGCAAGCTATTGAAGTGGCTCGATCAATACTGTGAGGGACCGTTGATAGCTTTCATCTCAACAGCAGCCACCGTGAATTGGTAATTCGGTATCGGGGTGGTTCAGAATTGGTGATTTTCAGGCCAAAATCACCCCTGTTGAGAGTTAATAGCTACCGATCGGCGGTTAATAGATAGACCAACCGGGCGGATAGGTTAATACGAGTTAATAGGCCGGTCGGCGGACGACATTGCTCTGATGTCCTACAGGAGCACTGACACACTTGCTGACCTAGTTCGCCTCATCCGGCTTCTTATTTCTAACACCGGCGTCAGAGCGGGCCGAAGAGTGGATTTTTACACATAAATCCCCTTTTCAAGTTCCCAAATATATATTTTAGATTCGGGGTAGTATAGTTTTGCTTACTCATCATTTTTGCGGCGTATGAAATGTCCTGAAACTCAATTTTGACGTAAACTGGACTTTTTTGTTCACAATCGAGCGGCTGAATCTGACCTCTGCGCTGTGATGCTGAGGCTATTCGAGTCAGAATCAGATGCAGATGAATTAAGTTTAGCATGTCCTCTGTTAGAGGAAATGTGGCACCTTGGTGCAATTCCAGGCTGCCGGGCACTCAATGTTGAAAATGATAGATTTGGCCTTATTTCAGTTGTAAAATTCATAGTAAACCGAATGTTTCGTTTTCCATCTGTTAGCAATAAAAAGTCTCCAAATTAGCTAGACATCAAATCGGTGTATTAGATGGTAAGACCCTGACAGATTGAACGTGTTTGATTTGCGCCAAAAATGAAAACAGGAGCAAGTGAACTGTTTTTAGCTAAAAGAGGATACCATTCAGAAGTAAAGTGATATTTATCCATTTCTTCTATTTCGTGATATATATTAAAGTATGTCACGTTTCAAACTAGTCAATAAAGCAATTTATATGCATTTATAATCTACAGTACCAAATTCGTGGGTTTTAAAGATGTCCAAGCAAGACAAATTAGTCCAAGCCGTATGCACAGCGGAGCTTGAACATGACGTCACTTTTCTTAGATTGCCTCATGTCACGCGTGACCAGATCGGGGAGGACGGGGTCGGTAAAGGGTGAGTTTTTACCCTTTTCTCCGCAAACGGTGAGTTCTGGGGTAAATAAAATTACCATCAGATGATTTCTCGGCATACTCTATCAGATGGCTCTCTCAGTTTAAAACCCATAATGAACGTGGCATATTCCCTTTAAACAACGGTAGCCAGAAGCTCCATGAGCGTCTTCCTTACGTGTAGTTGTGCGTTTATGTCTTCTTAGCTTACAGTGATGGAATTAGCTGCCACAGAAGTTACAGCTTGAAAAAGCGGATTGACCCCTGAACAGTGAGGGTTAGGTGATCATTAACAAAATAAAAAACCTTGGCCAGAAATGCACAAATCCAACAGCCCGCTCCTATACCTTCTGTAGAGATTACCGGCCAGTGGTCACGGGCCGGCCTAATGGTATTGCTTCAATATATCAGCTGCGCTGATTCCTGCCCGGAGCACCTCCGTGCTCGGCCCACCTTTCCTCTATTGTCGCTCTGATGGATGGGACAGCTGGAGGCGACACCGCACCCGTCTGACCGGCCAGGCGAACCCTCCGGTCGGGAGACAGCCGCAGTGTGGGAGCGATGGAGGCGAGAGGAGACAGCCGCAGTGTGGGAGCGATGGAAGCGAGAGGAGACAGCTGGAGTGTGGGAGCGATGGAGGCGAAGCGGCGGGCTGATGGCGTGGAGAGTTGGCGACAGTCAGGAGACAGCGCTGTGTTGGAGTGATGGAGGCGAAAGGAGACAGCGCAGTGTGGGAGCAATGGAGGCGAGGCGAGACAGCCGCAGAGTGGGAGCGATGGAGGCGAAGCGGCGTGCTGCTGGCGTGGAGAGTTGGCGACAGTCAGAATGGCTGCCCTCGCGCGTGCGGTGAGAACGGTTGGGGACGGTCTGATGATGTGATGCCATGCAATGATCGAGTTGATGTGATTTTGAAACTGCTGAAAACAAGCTGGGGTGCTGGAGTGGGCACTGGATGGTGAGAAGAAACCGAGAAGCAGCAATGCCTTTTTGGTTTGAATTTAGAGAGCTTCTAATTCAACGCCACCTTCAGCTATCCCATTGGAGAGGGAGGGGGGGGGCAGTGGTGCACTCAACCTTTTTACTCAAGGCTCGAACGCAATGGCGTTTGGAGCCATCCATCCTAATCTCTTCGGGGATGGGTGGCTCAGTGGATAGCGTTCCTGTCTCCTAAGCCACCGGTCCCGGGTTCAAGTCCCAACGGATCCTCTGAAGTAGTTGATCTGATCCCCAATATCACCCACAGAGGAGAGTTGGTGGATCCCTATAACCCTAGCAGTCAGTCAGTGTGTCGTTTACCCCAGCCATCAATTATTATTGTAACCCTACATATCCGGGTACCTCTAGAATGTGACTGTACGCATGCAGCTATGTACGCGCAGAACGCCGGTCTAGCCGGCGCCGGAGGTCAGCAGGCAGTCCGGGGGCGGAGTATGATGAGGCTGCAGGCCGTGTGGGGGGACACGCTGACAGCCAGTGATGACTGGCGACACATCACGCTGCCGGTACCGCTGGCGCTGAAAGGCGGAAGTGGCGATGCAGGGGTGCAACTGCCATGCATCATGTGCTGGCTCTGCGGGCCTGAGGTGATGCCGTCAGAGCTTAATGAGGTGATAACGCCAGAGTCGCAGTCGCCGCTGATGAAGTGTTTGGAGAGGAGACAGACCTCGCCTGGCGACCTGTGTGCAGATGCTGACAAGCCGGATGTGTCAGCCGAGGTGAGGCTGCTGCAGAGGTGGCAGTCCGCCCTTCTGCGTCTCCGCTATATCTGGCAGTGCGATTGTGGAGGTCTTAATTCCCATGGTGGATGGAGTTCGCGAGGCGGCCGGGGATGCTGAGATCAGGGGAGATTATTGCAGATCAAGATAGGGACCATGAAGGCGAGGCCAACAATAGGACCAGGATGCAATGCATCACAAGCCAGCGACGGTGCCGGTCGATGGCGATAAGTGGTGTTACGTAAGCTCCGGCTGTTAATATACCTTGAGGAGAGTGCGGCTCAGTAGCCTGTGACGTCCCGCGTGGGCGGCGTCATGGTGGGGAAGCGGCGTCCTTTGTGCTCGCGCACTCGTACGCCGTGTCGTCGCCCGGATCCTCCGATCGGTACGTTTATTTATGGTGGTCGCACATTGTTGCTGTTCATTCAAAGCGGATTTTGACCGCGCCACATCAGCATTGGACAACGACGACGTGCAGCGTGGTTGTACCTATATGCTGTTGCTCGTGGCCCGAATACAGCCTGGCCCTGCTGGCCTCCTGTGCCCGCGCCAGCGTCTCTATTTTGCTGACGTCGGCTGAAACGGTGACACAGTTTCGAACTGTACGGGTCGCGTGAGCCGTCGACTGATGGCGGCAGACGCTTTGACGAATGCTGCCCTCCGCTTGCGGAGGCGGTGGACGGGGGACAGGGGACGGGGGACGCGGTTCCGCCCTGTCGAGCGCAGGGGGACACTGAAGCCGCGCTGGTCTCCGCCAACTGACAGCCGCCGGCGCGCTGCGCAGATAACTCATCGAAGCCGACGGGACCAGAACGTTTTTTTCTCAGCCAGCCAGCGCATTGGAGTCTGGCGCCGTGCGGCACCCAGCCCGCAGACCAGCTATTTCGGGCAGCGCGACGGACGGGCGGGGCGGTCTCTGGAAGGGTGGAGTCGTCAGCCTTGCCGTCGCCTTCATCTGTCCGCAGAGGTGGCGATAGCAGACGCTGTCACTGCGTGACAGACGCACTGCGACTGTCACGCCCATTGCTCGGCGGGACAGCGGTCAGCTGCTAGATATGCGTGTGAAAGCTGACCGCATCGGATGGCACACTGTTGCTAGATATGCGGGTGGAAGCTGAGCGCATCGGATGGCACACTGTTGCTAGATATGCGTGTGGAAGCTGAGCGCATCGGATGGCACACTGTTGCTAGATATGCGTGTGGAAGCTGAGCGCATCGGGTGGTACACTGGCCATCAACATTTATAGATGGTGTATGGTGTTTAAATTCATGTTTGTCTTTGTATTGACAATTTTCTATATTTTTCCTTTGTATTCGTTTTCTATGCGTAGCAGTTGGTTGTAAGCTGTGAAATCTAACTCTGAGTTTTTATTTATGCTGTCACAGCAATTCCAAAGCTTCTGATGGTATGTAGTTCTAAGAGGTCGGCCCAATGAGTAACTGCTGGGTTTGGCAAAGGAGGAGATAGCCGTAAGCCAGAAGGAATGTAGGAGGTGGACTGTGGTGGAGCTGAAAATGCCTCGACTGTCGCCCTCTTCCAGTCAGAAAGGGGATATGTGGAAGAAAAGTATAGCTTTAGGAACGGTGATCCCTGTTCTCCTCCGGCGGTTGAAACAACACAACACAGATAAATAAGAAGCAGCACAAGTAAGGGTACTGCGGTGTGTTTGGTGCAGTAATGCTGTTAGAGATTATGCGATGTAACTTGGCTGCGTTGGCCACCATCCTCCTCTGGCGGATAATGATATGAGTGGAGGTGAGGACGTCTGACCGGAAGGGTGCTGGTCATTATTCCAAACACGTCGGGCACGTGACGTGGCGGCGCTAGCAGCCGACCCAGTCGGATCACTTCCAGTTTAGCCTCCTGACGTCACATCACTCCGGCAGTACGCACCACAGAACCTGTTATGGAAATTCCTCCGACCGCTGGCGCTTATCACCAAATGGAATGTGTTGGAATCGTTAGTTTTTTTCTTCTTCTGTGGAGCTCTTCTTAATATGTCGTCTGATGTCGTGACATATTACAATATTTGGTCGACAACAGGTATTGTTTTGCCTCCGCAATGTGCAGGGTCAAAAAATGGATAGCTCGGTGTTGTTCGAGAAGGTACCCACCATCAAAACAGCTGCTGCGTTGCAATAGCAGCTTAACGAAATGAAAATGGAGGTGTATTTTGGTGAGTGGTAGAAAGTGGCGGATCCAGGAACTAGAAGGCTCGAGGGGGGCTAGAAGGCTCGAGCCCCCCCCTCTCCCCCGCCATTGTCCCCTCGCCTTGTATCCATCACTAGATAGATAGATAACAAGATCGAATTAAAAGCTCACATCATTTTATGTGTTTACTAAAATTGATAATCTCCTATTTCCGCTCATTTCAAATTGTTGATGGGTAATTTTCCATTCATATTATTTCATGAAGCCTGCTGGAAGGCATTGTTTTGAGACTTCTCGGAGACCATGCTCTGTATGGATACGGTACACGTTGAAGAAATCCTCCGTTGCATTTCAAAAGGTTCCTGACCTATCAAAACAACCTTCCACGAGGACACAGTTCCGGTGCCTTCGCTGTTTTCCTGCCGGCTCCCAGGATGACCTCTGACTGATTACAATCGCTGAGTTGTGCTCCTGAACTGGCTTGCGGCGTTAAGCAGCTGCGTGAGACAGCCCCCTCGCACGTGCGGATACTCACCACGCACGTCACGCTCGGAGAGAACGGCCGGCGAGGGTACGGCCGCTGCGTGCGAACCCAGCGGGCGCGCGCCTCCGGCGCTGGAAATGCAGCCGTGCGAATTCCAGGGAGTGGCTTAGATGCTGGAAAATAGCTATCATAATTTGTGAATCGCTTTATTGTGTGCTCCCTGTTATCTATTTTTGTAGAAGTGACCGTGCTGGTTCAAATTAGAATGTTTTGTGGAGGAGAGAAAAATGACGGAGTTTCATTGCACAATAGCAGAGCATTTCGATAGCTTTGCTCTGTTCAGCACGTTTAGTTCCATTGTACAGGTGGTTGATGTTAGCTGAATTGATAGTGGCGGGCCCGGGCTGCGGTAGTTCCGCCCTGACTTTGCTGCGCCAAATTGCTGCCGGTCCACCGACCATCGTGGTGCGGCCGGCTGGCAAATTGAAATCTCAGCTCAAACATCTTGGGCGGAGAATGTCGCCGTTAACGCTGATGAGAGCGGCGATTTCGGAGGGCAGGCAGAAGGGCGTGGCCGGCGACGGTGAAAGGAGACGATAAAGTGCACAGATGGGCACCTGGGGCTCGTTGCCGCCGAGCTTACTCCTGGTACTGATAGTTGTGCGTAACTGGCGACGGACGCTCCACTGGTTGTCGTAATTGGAGTTTAAAATTCGCTTATGAGCACAAATTTCCTGGCATCAGGGGCGTAGCCAACGGGTGGGGAGGGAAGGGACGGCCGCCCCCCCTGATGGCTTGAAGGGCCCCCCTTAGGACACAGGCCGCGCGAAGCGCGGCTCGCCCGCACTATGCTCTGTGGCCAAATTTGATATTTCGTACCAGACAGGGCCTTCTTAAGCCCTCTACAGCACTATTATGTAACAAGCAGGGCCCTTTTTAACCATCAGGACCCTTTTGGAGCTGCGGCAGGGGCCCTTTTGGGGCGCCCCCCTTGAGTGAAATCCTGGCTACGCCCCTGCCTGGCATATTTGGAATCTGACTCGCTTGTCAATTTATTGATAAAGGAGATTGTTCGGACATAACGTCAGTAATTGGATAGTCATTGTGCCGACGAATTCCCTCTTGAACAATTAACATAGGCAGATTTGAAATCCGAGATGAACTTTGCCGAATAATTCAACAAAACCGTCACGAAACGCCACAGATTGTTTTGTGCCTGCTCCTCATTTCATTGATTCATTTATTCAGGTTTATCAGCAGCAGGTACTGGAAATCCAATTACAGCTGAAGTCAAGCAATAAAACAGCACTCCAATGAGTATTTAAGTACAATGCAGCCGTGTAACAGTGCACTTGTTGAAAGCAAACCAGCTGCATCAATATTTTAGCTTTGGTCTAAATGATTGAATTTTATATGCTAACGTGGTTTTAGGGCCAGTCAATTTTTTAATCAGACTTGCCAACTGGTAAATTTGTACGGTCTTAGCTTCTGACCAATATGGATTTATTTTATAAAAAATTGTGACCTGTTCTCAGACCCTTGCTCCAATCATGGGTGGATAAATATGTGCCCCATTTGAGTTCCTGAGACCGCCCATTTCTTTTCTTGTTGTGTCCATAGGAATGTTTTGACAATCAATACACTGATAGTTCTATCAGTCATTTAAGCGTCACTTCCTGAAGTGACGCTTATTTGAGCTGGTTCTGACATCGACCATGTGGAAAAGGGTCTGCTGTCCCAAGAATCGTTGACTGAAAAATTATACCTTAACCCGTCCCCGGCACACGTCTGAACTGTAACGTGACAGGCACCTCGAAATATCCAACTGATTTTCTCCACCTAGACTGCCATCGATATCTCTATAAAAAACGGCCCCAAATTTGTCATTTTAATCATTAAAAATCATCAGTGACGTTTTAAAAACTCGGATAGCAAAACAAACGCTGTTGGTCTTCTTGTTGTTGCAAATATATGGAAATTGTCATTATTTGGTGTATGCTAAGTTATTCAAATACATAATATTGGATCCCACTTCTAATGACCTGATACGAGAGAAAATCGACATACAAATGTTGTCATCTTTTTTAAATATCGACATAAATTACCTCATAACCTGAACATAAATGCAACCACGGAGAGTCCAACTGCCTGAGCGTGATCAGAATTGGATTAAAAGATCAGCATGATCGAATATAACTACATAAGCTAAAAAAATGGTTATTCTACAGATTTGGAGACGTCATTATAACCCAATTATGGCAAAATTGACGTTGTTTGGAGCACTTTTAGCTACACATGACGGTATTTTCTACAAAATTTTTTCTATATATTTTGTTGTATTGCCACTGATTTCGGACTTAGTAGCTGAAAATAAAAATTGAATCTCAGCTCTAATAATGACGTTCCAATATTGAAAACTAGTTTGAAAAATCAAATGTAGTATGTATTGACTGCAGAGCTTTGTAACGATTCGTTTGGATTTAGACAACATTTACCGATTCTATTCATATTATAAATGCACCAATCCAGGATCGTATGATAGTTGCAGATCCCAATAATATCATCAACAAGCATCTTTTTGTGGGTATTCTGGCTGTGATTGATAACGATCTTCCAATGAAAGCATCTGTATGTTTATCGCAGCCCGTAAAGAAAAGGCAGTGACGAATATAAGGGTTGGCTAAGGTGCTCAAACCCCCCCCATCCTTCCGAAATGTCAATGTGCCCCCTCCCTTAAATTCGGACGTTCCGCCGTCACTGACCATCGCATATGTTGTGATAGAATCTGTGCTTTCTTGTTGCTACCCGCTATCCGTTTAGAAACCACAGGACAATTGGTCGCTGAAAAACCTAGTCATACTAATTGAAATCCATTTTTCTTGTCTCTTTTTAGATATCTATGCATACAATTACGTCTCATATGCATCAAAATCCAGGGTTTTGGCAAACATTCATTTGCCTGGTCCACAAATAGGCTATTCATAGGGGTCCGTACCAAGCTTATTGCTGTTTTTGACAAATGCCCCACTTGGCAGCAATATGAGCAGCTGGGAAGGTGTCTCTTGTCGCGAGCTCAAAGTATTCAATCTTGATTGCCTTAGTTGCTAGGCAACAATGGCAGTGAGATAAGAGTTTCCAGAACCAGGAAAACCGAGCTATTTTTAACAGCAGGCGCGGTAGGAAGCAGTCAGCTTTGTGTCCTGGGCACCGTCTAGCGTGACGGCTTCCTGCCAAGTTTGACTGTGCGTTGATAATTGAAGCTTCGACGAACTTGCCACCATGATGCGATGTAAGTAAGATTGAAAAGTGTTGAAATCGTGCTAAGCGTCTCTCACCTGACCGTCAGTTCTGTCGACCAGAAATCCCTGCGCCTTTTCAATTAATTTGTATTTGCCTCCTACCCATTTTCCATAGAGCTACGGGACACTTACGGGCTACTTAGACCTATTGTCTATGGCATGAGCTAGATAGCTGAACGTCAATTTGTTATAGTTTTCGTTAGTTTTCCTAGTTTTACTAGTTTTCCTTGCACTATTACCTAAGTCCAGGATGTAGCACACTCTAAAATCTATGTGTATCACACCTTCACTAAAAGTGCGCCCCCCTCTTTCTCTGCAGGATCTGAGCTATAAGGACAAGCACTGGCACGAGGGCTGCTTCCTGTGTCACAAGTGTCGCATGTCGCTGGTGGATAAGCAGTTCGGCTCCAAGGCGGAGAACATCTACTGCGGCCCCTGCTACGACGCCCAGTTCGCCACCCGCTGCGACGGCTGCAACGAGATATTCCGCGCAGGTGAGTCGGCCGCACTTCGCCCCGCTGCCCGGGCCTCCTCCTCATACCTTCACCCGGCGCCGCGCCCGATTCTGGATCTTATTTTGTATGCGCACTATTGAATAGGTCCACAATGCCTCGTGCTAATTATGGCCCAGCGCCATAGTAATGGAGTCATAGGCGGATCCAGGATTTTCGATCGGGGGAGGGGTCGGGCTTTCAGTCAGAGGGTGCCTTTCGCACCAAAGCTCTGGTGCGAAAAACCAGCGCCCCTCTGCAGAGGGGCGCTGGTTTTTGACGGCGCGACCTATCCGCCAAATTGTATCGCCCGGGCGCCGGTACCCGCGTGTGTGGCGCGCTTCTGGACGGGGTGCCGTGGACGTTCCAATTGGCGCCAAGACCATCTCAGGGGCGTTGAGGCTCGATCAGAGAGGGAACTTTCCCTTATGAATCTCCCCTGGGTCCGCGTATAGGATAGTATAAAATGTCACTTCATTGTCACTCCACTCCTCAATCCATTGTGTCGACTCGATGTGTCCCTCACGTTCTGGGAAATGTGTACTCTTATTGTTCCTTCGCTCAAGGCTCAATGGTCACTTATCTATACATTGATCACTTATCTATGCGTTGAGATGCGCATTTCACGCCCCTGCTCCATCATATATTTAGTAAATCACGCCATTACTTGCTCACCCATTCACCCACCCACAGTGGCGGATCTCGCCCGTGTGGTAACACCCAGCACTGTGACAGGCTGCCACCTCATTCCACTGAGTCCGTCAAGGTAAACTCCTTGTTTGACTGCGTTGGCGTCATTTACGGATCCGCGCTGTAAGGCGGTAACGGATGCGGGATCGTGATGTTGTAGGATGATGTAATATACATGCATGGATCTAAAATGTAGATACTTGTTGACATCATGAGCACTTTGTATTGAAATTGACCATATTTGGATGCACAGGGGATGTAGCTCCCAGGGGCTAAGGGGAAATGTCTTCTGCAATCAGGGTTATACGTCATATAGCTGATTCAAACCGCACGATGTTTGCCTGGCTTTCCTTTCTCGGTCATCTCGACTGCAAAACCCAGCGAACCGGCCGGTGCGTCAGGGCGCTCGAGGGAAGGCTGTATCGGCCCTTTACCGTTCATTTAATCGGCCAGTCACCGTCCACCGATTTCCGGGGAGTGGCTGGGCTGGCATTCCACCTCGTCACGTGTGTACCATCCAACCGCCGCTCCCCGACCTATTCACCAGAAGTGACTTAAGAGCTCAGCTTTCCTGGAACTAGTTAATCCGAGGCTTCATGAAACGCTGCTTTGTTAGGTTCATGATGAGCTTCCCTGGGCCGCTGCAAAGGCCAGCTTAGCTCCAGCTATTGCCACCGACGGATTTCATCAGCATGTGTGGCGAGGCTGCCGACCTTCGAAAGCTTGGTTAGGCCTGTACCGCACTGAAACGATATAGGTGGCGCTGTATGTGCGCCGCGGCAAGACACCACTCCATCTCAGTGATAGTGTTACTCACCTTTTCCCCGAGGAATTCAGCGGTTCATGACTTCTGGTCCTCGTCAGAAATATGATCGATCTCTTAGCTAAATGTCTATCGTTTGTTCAAGAGAAGAAGGGTTTCTTAGAAAGTAAAAGTACTCGGAATCTCGTTCTAGAAAATACCAGTTATGCTGTTTTGCTCATGATGGCTTGAATTGAAAGAAAGGGGTATTGGGGCTAATATTTAGAGTATAAGTAGTTTTCTTCAGAATTTAGATGTCGATATATCTTTTAAGAATGAGTTACCAAGGCTGATTGTAAGTGGTCATTTTGTATGACATTTCACATAGTTGAAAAACCGCTTGTGAGGGTAAGGTTTGCTGCTTTTGTATTCTTCTTCGAATTCAAATACTAGTCAAAAGCTAACCACAGTTGCAAAAATGTGCGTAAAATTTCATTCGTATGTTTTGATGTTGCTCGGGACGAGTGGGTCGTAATTCATTTCCAGAGCGCAACGGCTTCTTTTACAGTAGCGACCTTTTTGTCAAGTGTGATTGCGGTGAGATTGTCATTTGCAAATTTTCTAGAGCTACGAAGTGACTAGTGCATAGCTGAATCCAGGGAAAGGAGGATCTGTTTCCTCCCCGATCGGGGATTGGCGCTCCGTACTGAAATAATAACGCCTCCTGGCATGCCGCGCTAGCCATGGAATAGACGGCGCTAGCCGCTATGGTTCTATGTTATCAGGTGACGCTAGTTTTGTATAGGCGGCGTTAAGGAGGGTCTCCGTGGCCTGGTGGATTTCGTAGCGTGAGGGAAGAGAAAAGACGCCTTGGGGCTCGTCTGCAGCGTACGTTGTGAGATGTCCTGTAGTAAGTGAAACCCAGATCACAATAAGCACTACTCGTGTTTCTAGATCGTCGTTCTACTCTGGTTCGACTTATACCCTGACATTGTTCCTGCGACACAGTTTTTGCATTTTATAGAAAAAGCGCTTGGTGTACTTCTTTATGGGACACCCTGTATGTTACGATGTATACCCGTAAAAAAACGGTAGGCTAGGTTTTTAGTCGACTTTTGCGCTTCGGGTCTGAACAGGAGCCCACCCCAGGATGAGTGCAAACTCACCAAAAGAACGGTTTTATTGAGCTGCAAAGTCGGATGAAGGCGGGAGTACCGACTATCTGCATTATTTTGCATTGGACCGGGAGGATAACAGAACAGTTGATGGTAGAGCGTAATGGCCGAAATAGAACGGTACCCAGGTACCATTCTATGTTTTCTGGTACCATGTTTTCCAGCCCTGGGTACCCAGGGCTGGAAAACCATAGTTCTACAACCATTCTACATTATCGCATTCCTCGTTCCACCTTGGCTGGAATTAGCATTATTTGGTAAATTTTCAGGCTATTCCATACTGCCCCGGGTCTAGGCCGGTGGTATGGGGATGGGAGGAATTTGGGTTCGAAATCGTGGGAAAAATTGTATCGTTGAAAGTCAATGAGTTTAGGGGCAAATACTTTTTGTCACCCCTCTCCGACTTTCACTGCTATCACAGCTATCAGTTATCACCCAGCTAGATCTAGGCTCAGCTGGAGCCGCAGAGACCGCGCTAAGTCCGCGGACTCAGACCGCTGATCCTCCGGTTGGTTGGTTTGTGCATGATGGAGCTGTCACATCGCCTTGAGCGCCGGTGCGGGGATGTGGGGCCCCAGTCACTTTTGTTGACGCCGCCGGTAAATATTGAGGCACGGTGGCCGGGCGGCGTTTGCCCTCTGGGCGTCTTCCAGAGGGCACCCGGTGCCAGACACCCGCCCAGAGCGGCAGTGTCCCAGGTGCGCCCTGCCTGCGCCTTGCGCCCTGTTGCATATGCAATTTGCCTCAGTGAAAGTGTTGCGGTACTAGCGCCACAAAAATTGTGAGTCAGAGCTCTTCGAAGTGGTTTTCATGTTTTCTTTTTTACAAAAACTTCGCTGCATACAAGAGTTGCGAAGGTAACTTGGCTCTGTTGAGCACGTTATGTTCCAGTAGTCGCTGAAATCCCGCGAGTGTTGATAGAAGCATCTCTCGGTAGAATTCAGAACTATAAGCAGTATAGATGGAGCCACAGAAGTCGGAGGACGACGGTAAGCCTCTCCAAGAGTGCAACATGGCAGAGAACTAAGCACGGTTCCTGGGGTGGGTTCCTGTTTAGGCCCTGGAAATGAATTTTTATTTTTGCATCTCTGTATGCAGGGAAGTTTCTGTTGTGCATGGGTCATTGAATAGTATCTTGCAGCTGACAACACCTGTCTTTTGTTTAGCCGGTTCTCGGATTCGGCGGCCCGATTGGGGATTTCTGGCAAACCACGCGGCAAACATAATATTTGCCTGTCCTGGGCGCTTTGAAGAATCTGTGGTCCCGTCTCTAGACAGTCTCATGACAGGTATCAATAAAAACCTTGAACTATGTCTCAAATCATTTCGGTGTAATGTCGATGTTGGTATATTGCCAGAGCATGGGCGCCGAAAGCGGGGGACGGGGGACGTGTCCCCTTGTTGGCCAACCAGGGGGGACGTCCTCCCAAATTTTTAGGTCCATCGTAATTAATGTTGTCCGGTACCGAATATGTTCAAAATCGTCTCTCCCCGGTCAGCTCCAGCCCGGGTCCGTCCCCCCCCGTAAAAATTCCGTGGCGGCGCCCCTGACCGAGAGGCCTTCGCATCCTGCCTGGGTATTCTGCATAGGTTTTGTAGTTGTTGTCGACGTCTCCCTTGAAACAGTTATCGTGAAATATGTCTGGTCATTGCATTATACTGATATATATTTATATTGGCATTGCATATACAGAGATATTGGCTGTGGGGACAAAGAAAAGGCACATAATGAAAGGTTCAATGGGTAAGAAAAAGACCAATCTAAAGTAAGAGCTAAATTTATTCGAGATCGTCTCCGGCTCATGTTATCAAGGTGCAATACCGAACACTTATCATATGAAAAGTGGGGGAGAAATGGGTCTCCGCCTCTTAGTCAGGCTCTGTCAACTCGTTACACTTTTGACCCCCCCCCATTTTTCATGAGATGGTCGCCTTTTATAATCATATGTGTGTAAGTTAGTGACCGTGACGTCATTTATTGGACTGCTGGACGGAATGACTGCTTCGTGGAATTATGGCCATGGTTATGGCCCTGCGTGGTCAGATCTTGGGGTATGGGAGGGGCAGGTACCCCTGCTTCCCATACAGCATTTGGCACCCTTACAGTGCTAGGCCTTGGGTCAATCCCTCCCCTGGCATCCCTGAAACCACCCTGGTACGCCCTGTAATGCTACTTTCCATCCTCCCCCAGCCCCTTAGGATGCGAGTACTGACGCCCACTCGCTGCGATTTGGCGCCCCCGGAGAGGTCGCACCCTGCTTAAGAAATGCTTCCCCCTCGGTTCAATGGTGCCCCTTGCCCGAGGCGCCCCTCCCTGGTCAGATTTTCTGTGTCCGCCTACGCACGAAGTTCTGCCGGATATTGGTCACCGTCCGTTGGCGTCAGACACCTGAACATAGGTAACATGGCTAGTGGCCGCGTGCCTGCCCAGGTGTGGCTTATGACGAGCATGATCCTGCATACCTACACAACAGTGGCCCATTAGCATATCGATCAGCATGTGAATGGCGGGCGTGTGGGCGAGTGAAGCATTGGCTCAATTACGGTGTCACACACGCTCTGGCCAAATCAAGCTACATGTCTGTGGCAGTGGGCGCTATGTCGCTCTGGCCAAATCAAGCTACATGTCAATTGCGCAGTGAAGGCTGTAGTTGTTGCGGTCAAATGAAGTCAGAAGATTGCGGCAGAGGGAGCTAAAATCGCTCCTGCCAAATCAAGCCACATGTCTGTCGCAGTGAAAGCTGTGGATGGTTTGGCTAAATCAAGCTACCTGTTTGTCGTGGTGAAAGGTGGTGGTCGTTCTGGGCATATCAAATTTCGCATTCGGGTAAATTTCGCATTCAGCTAAATTCTGACAATACTAAAACCCTACCTGGAACTTCAGTGGAGGGGAACATGGAGTCCAAGTCCGAAGAGTTTTTTATTGGGATGTTATGTCCCACATGACCATCCCCTCCTCCTATTCACCAGATATTAGTCCAGTTCTTCCCTCTCAATCTGGGGTCCTGGATCCGCCAGTGGATAGAGATAGGATATATTCCCTCGAATCTCTCCAAAACTAGCCTCGAACAATAATGAAAATGGATGGCTTTATGTTTGGGTACGGCTTCTGTTCATAACCAATACGACAGTTGAAGGTGCAAGCCGAGACAAGGGGCAGGCAACGTTCAACGACAATAATGAAAACGGATGATTATATGTTTGGGCGCTGCTTCTGTTCATAACCAATACGGTAGTTAACGGTGCAGGCCGAGACAAGGGGCAGGCAACATTCAACCGCGTTCAAATCAGCTCGCAACGTGGCTGGCAGCCTTGCCCTGGCACACATCACTGCACGTAGCTTTTACCGAGCCACTGATTACGAGCAGGAGCTGCGTCTGAGCTAACCTGTGATCTATAAGCTATTGTTCATGCTCTTTTTTAATTCCGATCTACTGTACCGGCAATCTGGTACAGTATTTATGCTTCTAACTTTTCCATTTCTTGATGTGGCGCTAAACATGCGACACGATGTCGATTTTACGTCATGATGACACGATATCGATGTGGGGTAGCGGTAATACGTTGGGATTCTACACCGCCGAGCCGGGTTCAAATACCCGGCGGGAACACCGAGTAAGGACTTCCTTATCCCGGGTATACCCTCCCAACATAGTGAGAGTTGACGACACCATATGATCTCAGCAGTTGGTGCGTCGTAAAGCCCCAAAGCAGCAGGCAAGAATGGCAACGCTGGATCCAAAAGTTGGATCCAAACGTAAAGGTCCAAGAAAATTGAACGACTAGATGAATGCCATTGCTGGTAGATGACGGCTTATTGATATAAAGAAACTTGGTATTAAGCTAGGCAAAAATAGTCTGGGTGAAAGTGCCCAGTGGCAGCACAGAATACCTTTGATTTAGCTTTTCTCGCAACATCGGTCTGAACCTTCCAGCGGGCGAGCTTCGTTCCTATGTTTCCCTATATAGCCAGCTCACTGCCTTGCTGGTGTCGCCTTCCCTGAAGAGCCGTCTGACGAGCCATCCCCTCCAGATCCGTGAGTCATTGGGGTGAGTGGCGCCCTCCCTGCCTTATCCCCTCTTCCTCCACGCGCCCACTTCTGATGTGGGAGGGGGGTTCTGACCTTAAGGGGGAAGGTGAGCCATTATGGTCTGCGCCGCGCTAATGGTGCTGTGCGAGGCTAAGAGAAACGATGGACTGACGTCAACCTCTGATGGGAGTAGAATTCGTTCGTTGTCTGCCTTCTTCATGAGATTTATTTAAGGAAACACTAGAGGCTTTCAAACGCTTGGTTTCTGTCTCGGCATCAGATTCGCAAAAACTTTGCAAACATGTTCTCCGATAGTGGAGCCGTGAATTAGACACAGCATCAGGGCTTGGTCGCCAGCTTACCGTGCGTACATATTGCCCCTATGTTTCCCATATAGTGCCTGAACCATTTCCATGGTCCATATCGCCCGCACCTTCACTATTCCAGGCCATCCAGCGGCTCAAACGAAGGCCGCAGCTGTCGCGCCGAGGCATTTCCCGCCCGTCCTGTGCGAGTACTCCGGCGTACCTTATACGGCAGACGTAGGCGGTCGGGAGTCATGTCCGGCCGCGTCGCGGTCACTCCCCAATTGCCATCTGTCCGTGTTGTGTTACCTGCCCATCTCTCATCCCTCTGGGCGGGTTGCCGTCCCTCTGAAGTACAGCTGTCCCTGATGACGTCAGTCCCGCTGGGTTATGAGAGATGTGAGAGGCTTATCATTTACCGAGCCCCGGACATCAGAGACGTGAGAGGCTTATCATTCACTTCTGCTCAGACGGGAGAGTGACCAAACGAAAAATGAACTTCAAAGGTTAAGCTGAAGTGAAGTGACTTCCTGCTGCTGGCTCTCGGTTGAACTGACAAACGTGTTTGGCTTTTAGCCGAGACGATTGAGCTTTTGGCGTGTAGAAAAGGGCCGTTTGTTGATGCAACAGGCGTCGTTTTGCCAAATTCCCGCCCATGATATATTCTGCGGATTGCCGTTCATTGTTTTCACAACCGCAGCATTCATTAAGCTTCAAGTTTAGTGGAAATTTTTAGCCTCTTCGACGCTGAGAAATTCCCGAGCTCTCTGTTGTCCTCCGCGAATGGTTTGCTCGCAATTCAGAGCTCATTGCTGCACCTCGACATTGTCTTGGGCTGAGCTGTCTGGTTAAGCATTCGAACGGGTTCGAGGTGGAATTCAGCACCTATAATGCCAAACTTGTCCCGGTCCCCGACGTTACTTAGCAGTGACGTGTCGCGAATGCTGCACGGATTTGAAAGCCTTAAAAGTTGGCGCGGGCGTCTGGACTTCACCATATTTGGGCAGCGGGGAGTATGGAGCTCGGGCTTCGGTGGGGGACCGGTTTGGGTACGGTGGTCAGCGCTGGAGATGTGCCTCCGACCTAGAGGACCCGTGGCCGATGTACTCCGGGCCGGCGCCGGCGAGATGCAGATTCTGAAGGTGGAGGTGTTTTTGTTGTCCGCCCAATGGTGTTGCTGTGGTTGCTTTCTGAGGACCGGGCTTATTTGGGCTCAAAGAATGTTATTTCGATGGTGGAAAAATGCATGCTGCCATGTCTCTTCGTAATCGGCTACCCACGTGTCATGTGACAGGCTAGGAGAAAATAAATTGGCAGCAAATTTGGGAGCAATGTGCCCGCGGAGCTCCATTTTTTTTTTTTTTTGCAAACTGGACTGGAAATGGGGTAACAAGTACACAGATACAATATTCATCAACGACTTTACCTATTCCATCACTGGTGCTTTATACCCATGGAGAGTTGACGGCTGAATACGTTAACGATCTATTCTTAGGGCACGTGCACTGCACCTCTGGAGGCTTCAACGTCTGGAAGCGACACCATGAAACATTGATGAATGTGTCGGCATAAGCGGTTAAGGAATCGAAGGCCATTCACTGGTACTATTACCGTTCGATGAGTTGGCACGATATCGCTCCATATTTGCACGTGCCGAGCTGTGACGTCACTCCTTGTGCCGTCGAGTGGGCTGTCCCCTTTTTCTTCTGCTGATCGGGTTTGCGCCTGCGCGGTGGAAGTGTATCACAGAGGCACCCCTGGGCAGTTCCGCATGGCCCCCGCCGGCCAGCAGGGGAGCGACTGTGCCACCAAATATGGAGCACAGCGTCTGTCGAGACTAGCAGATACCCGGTATAAGTCTTAACTTCCGCGCGACGTCACAAACTGAGGCTGGGTGCACCGTGCGGTGACGTGTCTGGTGAGAATGTGAGCGGGGTATTCAAGTAAATCGTCCACGAGATGTAGGTATACTGTGCCGGAGGTCCTCGCCTGGAGCTATGCTGTGCCGCCGGACTTCGTACAGTGGGAGTTATACTGTCCCGCTGAACATGCGCGGGTCGGGGCAGGCCGACGGACGTTACACGTGCCGTTGGTATCGGTGGATTTCGCCTGTGGCTCCGCTGCTCAGCGGGACACGTAATGGTCTGCTGTGACGCGCTGTGTTCGGTAATGGCACTGGCAGACACGCTTCAACAGCTCAGGAGTTGTTCCATATTAGCGGCCCATTAACCGAGAAGCGTTTTTCGGCGAGCATCGGAAGATATGTGTGTCTCCACACTGTATACTAGTTGTTGAGCGGTTCCGAAACCGCCATGCATCTCTGCCATGCATTTAGCCGATACCCACCATAAGAAACCATCGGTGTGAAGCTGCTTCCTGGTGGTAGAATGCTTACATTACATCTTCTAGATTTGTCGCTATTTTCTGATATATTTTAAGTACTCACTCTTTTGTGATAAGTCGTTTCCAATTTGTTTATCTACTTTTCCATTTGTTGTTTTTCCTTTGTCCTGCAAAACGTATATTGCCTCCAGGAAGCACCATTTGGTATGGTTTTCATTGCAAAGGGGAGACCTAAAATACCACTGAAGAGACATATGTGTTGGCCAGGAAGGCACAGAGTGACTTTTTCCACATAACAGTCAAATACGATTCAGTTAAGGATATAAATCCATTTTATGTGGTTTGGATGTCGCCTTACTTTGTCGGATGATTGCAAACACGCTGTATCGCCCCATTGGATTGATTGTGTTCCCTTAGGGCGTGTTCCTACTTTCCTGATGCATGTATTCATGTCGCACCGAACCACCGTCGGTTAGGGACGCTAATCTGTGCATATCCGTCGCGGTGATCTGATCTCCGTCGGAGAAGCGTCGACTGGGCCGGCGCCCACGGGCGCAGCCAATGCCACCAGTCTGACCCTGGCCTAGTGAGTGTCGGCAGTTCCGCCATTCCCGCTTCCTCGCCGCCGAACACGTGCTGTAGGACACTGATGCTGCTCACCCTGCCGGAAATTGCGTCCCTGCAGTAGTTACGGCAGAGTTCATTTAATCCGGATGTTTAGGCGCACGCAATTTCGTGCTGATCTACCTTGTTGCCTCGGCAACATCGTTGCGATATCGATCGCTCTTTATTGACAGCTGTGTTGTGTGTATCGATTAGTCGGCATTCAGTAATTTTGTCTTCTGGCCTGCTGTGTGTGCATTTCAGTGTATCGTTGAATCATGATCTGAAGTAAACAGGAAGTTTGAAGTTTCTTTGTACGGGGCAGAGGACACGAAAGGTCACGAGGGGCACGCACGCCGTTGGGAAAATCGATTGGCCCGTCCATTGTCGTCTTCGTCGCCCATCGTAGGATAAATTTGGAATTGGCCTAACGTAGAACGGTCTCTATATATGTGTTGGCTGCAGTTTTAAAATGCGAAGATATTTATTTGCGGTATTTCATTTTAGTACATTAAATACTATACAACTTAAAAATCATTTTGAAAATCATATATTCATTTCAGTAGCATGTACATTTTAATTTAGTACATGCTAAATTTCATAGCACGTGTGCCTGTCCATTCGATGACGGCTACCCGCCCATCTATTCTGCAATCTCAGCATGTTTAGTCTCCATTTTTCCCTCCCTCGCAAAAACGCTCTCTTGCAACCAAGCGACCCCTGTTCTCGTCTGCTGTAGGTGACCAACGAAATAGTGAACCAACCATTGGCCATTTCAGATGTCGGCTCCTTAATTCATAGAAAGTATGAAAATATCATACCGTACCCATGAGATCACTTTGATGACGTTGCGGAGTAGCAATAATATTGTTAATGTGTGACCGGCCAGAAATTCGACATATCTGGGAAGTAGCCGCAGTTCTGACTCTCGTTATGTTGTCTGTTTTGAACAGATGAATGCGAGACCCGAAAAAGTGGTAACAGCATTGCCATGGGTTGAAGCGTGCCCATCGGGTTTTTAGGTACTCTTTCGTCTAAGATAAGGGTGCGCAGCACTCCCTCCCCCTCGTTTTAAACTGGGGAGGTGACTAGGGCTGATAATCCCGGGATCGGGATCCCGGGATCCCCGGATTGTGTTAATCCCGAATCCCGGGATTATATATTTCTGAATCCCGGGATCCCGATATTTTCCAACACTCAAAATAGCCTGGAAAGCGTCGTTGATAGTAATAAAAATCATCATAGAATCCAACAACATGCTACAGCGTTGTTTTCTGCTTAATATTTTACCTACCTGAAATGTTCAAACACAAACAAAAGCCAGGCTCTTCCTTCTGCATGTACGTAGATTATACCTGGCATCGCTTCACAGTTCACACTGTGTCAGTTTTCAGTTTCTCTGTTCGAGCTCGAGTCTGAAAAGTAAAAAAAGAAGCTTTTTTGAACGACCCTAACGAGACATGCATCGCGATCGAAAAGAACCAGACGCATGGTTTTAATATATTACAATTGACCCTTGGGGTGTCACAACTGACCCTTGATGGGGTCACATGTAACATTTGAAGGAAGTATTTCAAAGCCAAGTTATGTAGCTATGTACTAGCCAAGCAAAGACCCATCAATGTTTTTATTTTGGTATAGTGCTACATCTGCTAGATAGCCAAAATGTCAAGGCTGCTGAAAATATGATGAAAAGTTTTCTGGCACAAAGCATTGCCCTTCCTGAAGCAGAAAATTAAGAATCGTGACAGTTACCCCGGTCTCCCCTATCAACTTTACAGAAAAAGTAATGCAACGATCTCACTCTAAATTTCACATATGCTACCAACACAATAATAATAAATGGGCTAAGCACTTCACACCGCCACACCAGTAACCAGCCTGACGCGCTTTGACTACTCTGTGTCCCACCTAATCCACGAACGAGCTCTGAGCGCTGACAACCGACCACGTCTGAAATGAGAGCATCATGCAGTGCCACGGTAATGGCTGGCGGGGGCTTCTGGTCGGATAGAAAACGTTGTTTGATTGGTTTTAGGCTATTTCCTGCGTTATGGTTAGTTAAATTGATGCTGAGGCTACTTAGCCGGGATTTCCCGCAACTACTTGCTTTGCTACGTTTTTGCACGATGGAGTAAACGGCTACTGATGGTAGTTTTTTAATACAATTTTCGTGGATTGTCGGTTTGGGACGAGCAATACAACAAACTTATAATTAACGGGTGGTATTCTGTTTTATTTTCGTTAGGTGAGTTAAGCAATACATGTCTTTAAGTTTTAAAGTTGTAGCAAGACATGTCTTTTTACTGGGGGCCAATTTCCCGGCACTGGGGTGGGGGGGGGCATTTCGGCCGACGGGGGGCCGATTGGCCCCCAGTTAACATGTTAAAAATGACCTGGGACAGATGCATGTTTCCGAAGTAGTTGTAGATGCAGAAGCGATGGACGTTGATGATCCTCAGCCAGCACAGTCGCTTCAATCGATGCTTTAACAGGCTCTAGATAAGATAAGAGTTCCAGAGCCATATCACAGTTCAAGTGCATCCAGGCTAAGTCTCTCCAATCCTTCGCTTATGACCAAAGCCATTAGGAAAGAGTTGGAAAACCTGCCTGCCTCTGGAAGAATGGGTATAATAGCTCTGTCCTACAGCTGGCTCAAGGACATAGTCCCTACGAGTGTTGACTCGGAACGTGTGTTTTCAACTGTCGGGAATATCGTCACGAAAGAACGGTCGAGTCTCGGCGACGAAGCCGTTGATGCCCTTTGCTTCCTCAATTGCTACTATCGTGACAGGTGACTTGTGTGACCAGGACACAATAGGCTGGGTCACAATAGGTAAATACCTCTATTGTAATATGACTAGAAATATAACCAAGAAATATATATAGTCAATATCATTCATATGTCTTTATTTGTTTGGGGGCAGAACATTTTATTCTGTTTAGTGTCCATATGAATTTTCATGTGCTTTCCGCATGGTGTAAATAGTATGCTATGAGTTATCCTTAACGGGAAATATTTACTATGCTGTGGAGAATACGCCACATACGTTATCTAAAGCAGACACTTGTTTTCGACATGTTTATTGAAAAAATTGCCCAATCCCGGGATCCCGGGATATCCCGGGATTGAGGGTCGATGAATCCCGGGATCCCGGGATTGCAATAATATCCCGGGATTATCAGCCCTAGAGGTGACACACCACTGAACACTCTGTTCCGTCATGACTGGTCCGCGGCATTGTGACCGTATTTACGGCTGAGGTGCCTTGCCCGTGGCCATGCGGGCGATGGGCTGATTTAGAGGCGATGACATCAGACGAGGAGAGGGGTTGCCCTCCGCAGCTGTCGAGTCGGTTAACGACACCGTCGCTCAGGAAACTATCGGTGTCCGCTCGTGCCCGCTCCACCCCTGCTGCCCCGTCACCTTCTGCACGCGACGCCGCGACACCCTGGTGGCGGCTGTGGGAAACAGGCGGACGGCACTTCTGCTGCGCGCGTGCTGGTGCGGCATTTCCAACCAGCGTGTGCTAGAGCGGACACGTGAGGTTGGTTGCAGGGATTGGTCAGTTTCCTGATACCACCGAGTCGATCCAACCACCATCCATGTCGTCTGGTCTTGTCGAGAAGGTGGAGAAGTGGACGGTGCGGGAGGAGACGAAGACGGAGAACGGCAAGACAGAGTACAAGAAAGAAGAGAAGAGGACCACCGAGGAGACCAAGGATGGCGAGACCAAGCGTAACTCTGAGACGACCAGCGAGTTCTCCACTGCGCCTGCCTCTCCGAGCCGTGTGGCTATCCAGGACCGCAACTCGTCACAGCAGTCCAGCCCGGCTCCCCCGGCGCCTGGATCTACTGACAGCAAGGACACCTACATCCTCAGTGACATCGACGCCAAGGAAAACTTCAACTGCGTGCTCGGCACCAAGTGCCTTCTCGGGGACCCCAAGAAGAAAGGTATTTGAGTCCGGAGATGGGGATGATGATGACGCGCTTTCTGAGACGACTCGTGCAGAACAATGTGCAGATTCTATTCATGCTACTTAAAAAGTAGAACTGTTAGTTCCTTTCTAGAAGTGAGGAAGCATTCCACTGCACTTGATCGTCCAGCCGTCATCCTAATCCAGGATCATAAATGTGCCCACTTTGCGGCAGATTACATTTAACGGCAGTTAGAAATAAAGCCCGAGTGTTTTAAAGCATCCCTATAAAATGCAATTCAGGGTCAGAGTACATGATTCGGAAAAATGTGTCATGTAATTCTGTGAAAAATCCCGATGCTCGATAGTTTTCACAACTTTAAAAAGAATCGTCTCTGCAAAAGAAAGACGGGGACCCGTGCAAGCGGAAAGTTCATGAACCTCTATCCATGGCAGGCGATTCGACTAGCCATCGTCCTGAAATAGTGCGCTCTATTTCCTCCAGTCACTTAATTGCTAAATAAATACAAAACATAATTACGAAATAGGTTAAAATGCATCATATAGGTGCAAATTCGAAGCAAACGTAATGTTTTATAAGAAGCCCTTGCCTATATGTAAATGTGGTATGTTTTAGTAGATCTCCTGGCGGCTGTCCAAAAATCTTATTTCCAAGATGTATGTTGCAAAATGGGCACAAAAGTTCGAGACATGAAAAGATCTGGATCTCTACTGGTAAAATTTGATCAAGGAGCTCTCTTACATCATGACTTGCACGCGCCTATCCGCGGAACACAAGATTTCGTGTAACGGGATATCAGTCACGCGATTATACGGGAATGCAGTTTCCCAGTCTGTAACCGGGACCACGAAAATAAGAATGTCCTTAGATAAAGCAGGGAAATTCCGTATAACGGGGCCGCGTGTTTGATGTTGAAAAGAAGGCTGAGCACCATTTACGTTATGGTAGTCTATTTAAAGGGAAAATTTTGGGGCGGGCCCCGTTCCACGATGCTATCAACAATTCATCAGAACCGAGTGATCGATGGGCGCGTCACGGAAGCCCTTCAAACAGCTCCGCGGCCATACCCGGAGACGGCACCGTCTAAAAGGTTCAGAGCATTTTCCCGTGCGGATCGGATGTTTTTTTCCAGTGTGTGGTGTAACTGTACTCTTATCTACTCGACCTGCGCCGGAGAAGAGCCTTGCGATGTACTTGCTGGCCCTGCTTGCGTCGCCGTCGTAAATACCGCGCCCAGCGTGCCAAATATTGCTGTTCTCGTCGTCCGTGTCAACGGAATGGCTTCAGTGATGCTTTCCCAAAATTTTTACGATAAAGCTGCAGCAAAATGTGGATCCAGTTCAAATGTAAAGGTACTATTTTTACCGTGATTTTTACATTCGCCGACCTTTCTGAACGTGACAAAATTGTTGGGGACAAATTTTGGGAAGCCTATACACCAAAAGTATTGTTTAGGATGACTCAAATATGGTTTTTGGATGATAGATGGTTCAAACTGAAGTATTGGAATTGATGTCGTTTTTACTGTGCCTTTATTTCATGTTTCCCTCTTCGCCAGCATTCGTAAAGCTTTCCAGCTGTTTAGATTTTGAGGCAAAGTTTTCGAATTTTGACTCGCGTTGAGGGACAACAAACTTGTTTTGGCCTCTGTCCTTATATTTGGGAGTCGTTGGCACAGAAAATGAAGATGGAATGCTTATCGGATAATTTTTCAGGTCAGCTTCATTTCACGTGTTGCGAAGTTGTCATATGCGTAGGGTTATAGCCTCGTGCCATTCCAGTGGGTTGTTGGCACTAAACTGCGAGTGACCTTACAAGTCTTCTAGCATTCCTTGAGAACCCAAGGTACTCGGCATTTGCTGTTTCCACAGATTACTTTTAATTCCATTTAGAATTATTCAAATCGAGATCGAATCGTGGTGTGTAATAGTGTGCGGGTCCTGTAGTGTTGGGGTGTGATCGCGTCTCGTCCGAAAAGTGATCACCGGCCAAATGTCTCCGGTCAGGCACCATGGCCCACTGGCCGGTCCGGCCTCCCGGGTTGCACCGTTGCAGGTGGCCCGGTGCAGAGTGCCGGGGGCTGTTCCGTGGTGCAACCACGTCCGACCCCAGACATCGGCCGCCAGTTAGACCTGAGGGGGTGATGGACGGAGCGAGATCGACTCATCTGTAGTCGACAGCGTGTGCGGCGAGGTCGCGCCGTCGGTCCCGGCGCGACATATACGGTCATGGGCCGCATGGCCGCCGCCGCCAACTACACCACCTTTCGCCGGTGCACGCGGCCAGCCAGGGTCGTGCCAATGCCGAGCTGCAAATGTGTCGCGCTCCACCTGGACTGCTCCGAGCGGGCGTCCTCCGCCCCCGCTCCTCAAATGGGCATCGTTAGCGGGAGGAGATGGTGTCGGGGCAGACGCACGAGCCGCGCGGCGATACCATCCGACTGGATGGCCGGCTCCATTCAGTCTGGATGAACCCAGATGTCAGATTATCCTCGAGGTCGAGCTGCGTGAGAGATGGCGACCTAGCTCGGTGATGTGAAAAGATATGACGTGATGTGACGTTATGACGTGGAAATTGCTCCAAGGTTTTGCTATCTTCTAGTCTAGTGTTCAAAGAAGTGAGACGAGTGAAAACGCTCGTTGATTTGTAAGTTAGTTTCAATATTCCAATGCCGACTCAATGGAAAAGATTCATCCATGTCCCGATGATCCTCCAAACTTGCTCCAAATCTTCAAAATGTTCCATTGCTTGGGTTCAGTTTTGTGCTGCGTGTTTGGTAATTTGCGTACGTTTCCGCCTCACACTGAACCATAGCTTCAGGCCTCGAATCTCTCACCGGAGACTCGAGGGACGATCGGCTGGCTTAAAAACACCAGCCGACAGGTTTTGGTCGGTGTCTCTGAAGCCTCGCAAGTCTCGTGAGTCATTTCGACTCAAAGAGACCAGGATTTGAACAATTTAGGCAAAGAGATTATGGCGGTCTTTGTAACGGTTGGGTTGATTGGCATGCCCATACACAACGATTCTGTTTTCAGGTTAGGATTTGGCCGTGGAATATTATTTTCTTGTGCCGTTTCATAATAAGTTTTTCACTGGTTTCATTCAGGTCATTGTACTGTAACCTTCGATAGAGAGATGTTAATGTCAAACTGGAAGCTTTTATCTGTTATGGGAGGTCGGGTCATGAAAATTTGGTAAAAGTGTTTGGCTCAACCATCAAGCTTGCTGTTGGGCTGAAGAAGTCCTTTTTCAGACGGTAGGGCTGTCATCCATGGTTCTACTTAAATTTCCCCTGGCTCTTGAGATTTTCTACGTGCTTTCCATTGTGGGCTGAAATAGCAACGACCCAGCCATTTCCTTTTGCTTTGATGGGTCTGAATCAAACTGGCCAAAATTGGTATGCTCAATACTAACCCAAATTTGTATGCTGGTATAATTCCACTGATTAGGCTAGATCTCGTGTAATTCCGCGAGCGGCCATCAGATCCCACAATTTCAGCGTGTTGACATGCAACAGTGTTGATCCAGACCGGGCGGAGCCCTCCTGCAACCGCAGCGCCATCTGGTATCGCTGCTCTTTAACAGACGAGCCTTCAGCTGGATCGATTCTCTCCATGTGATGGTTGAATCACTCCGTTGAAGTGTTTACCTCCCGTGGTGGCTGACGGTGGCTCTTTAATAGCATTGTGTGCCGTGCCGTCGCGTGACCTCTCTCTGACCTTTGCCACGTCCGGCGACAATAATGGAGCCCGCGGCGGAGTGAGTTGTCCCAGACACTAATCTACCCGGCCGTGCAGTGGACTGGACGTGCTGGTTTTCGCTATCGATCGGTTAGCGTTGGCCCGCCAACCCAGCCTGACTGTGGTAGACCCTGGGGGTGTGTTCGGGTCAACGGCGCAGACAGCGGTACCTGGAACCGAGACATTCCCGTGGGTGGTGGGAAACGCCTCAGCTATTCACAGACAAAACGTCTCCGGTCTTTTCACCCGAAAAGATGGAGCCCAGCGTAATGGGCTTTCCTTTTAAAATGTATTAGTGGCCTCCTGTCTACTCTCCATCAACCAAGATGTGATTTTAGCTTTAACCTCTTTCGGAGTGATATCTTGGAAAAATAAATTGACTTTGGAATACCTGGCTTCCCCTTTAACTGAATGAGAATAGCTCGCTGGTATTTTTAGGGTGTATTTTGCACAAGAGCATGAATATTGCACGAGTTCGGATACGTGCCTCATGCGATCATAAACTGTCTAGACGGGTTTTACACAGCATCGTCTTGAAAGTTGTAATTATCTAGCAGAAGTCAGAAAAATTGTTTAAGAGTCTCCGACGGAATTTCAAACAAAACTTGTGTAACCAAGAATATTGAGCTCCAGTGCCAAAATACGATTATTTGTCAAACCCTCTGAGTAATTTTAAATCTTAGATAGTGCAATGACAGACTGAGCGTCAACTTCTCACGCTGAGGTATGCACATTCTTGTCCATCTTGTCGCCTACTTGATCTACCTTATCACCAGCATTGCTGGCGAGTTGGCAGATTTTTCGGCCTCTGTCCTCTGTACACGTATAGTTGGCCGGCGCTGCCAACGGTTAACGACAAAAGACAAACAGCGTCGGAGCCGATCCTGTGTCTGCCCTACCATCTGCCTAATCGACGCTGTTCGGGTATTCATCAGAACTAACGCAGTGCATCTGCCGTGCGAGGGAAACTCCCCAATTTGTCGGAAATTAGCGGGTGTCTTTACCTTGTTGACCAGTCAGCTACAGGCACTGCCAGCCTCTGTTGACACTGCTAAAGCTGCCACATTCAAGGCCAGAGAACATTGCCGGTGATTGGGGGTGGTTTCGATTTGCCCTGGCCTCACTGTGGTGACAGAGCAGGTAATGTCGGCCATTTGCATCCGCTCCATCATCAGCTCGGGCGCGATTGCCCAATTCGGCACATTTTTGCCTCGTTTTGCGTGTCAGTGGTGGACACAGTGGTGGAGTGACGGCGGCGGCGGTGACCGGTTAGCCTGCGGCCGTCCACAAATGGGTCTGTGACTCAGCGCCGGGCGCCGCCGGCTCAGAGTCACCCCTCCGCCGGAGTTGTCTGTCATCGCCGGCCGCTTTCTCAGCAGCTGACTGACCTCACTGACGAGGTGTCCATGGCCGATGTGAATTGTGCTACCGGCGCCCGGCCAATCATCAGAGATGGCCTCCGCCCCAGTGAATCGAAGCGGTCGATAGTGGCCTCCCATTTGGAAACTGCTACCGTCGACCAATGCTCGGTCATAGTGTATTGAAAAGAGACCGTGCAAAACCAGAATGTTCGATGAGACAGTAGTACCCAGTTGTCTTATTCATGCAGAGGTGCCCCCTGTGGGTGTGACGGACAGGTGGGCGGCGTCGGCGTGGGTGCCACCTGGAGCCGACCGCGCCCCGTCCCGCTCTGATCGACCCGGCCACCGCGACGCGACCTTGCGCCGACCCCGGGGCCTTGTCGCGCCGTGCGCCACAGGGCCTTATTTGTCGGTTGCGCCGTGAAGGTATAAATCACTGCAGGTGTCGGGCGGTGACTGCTGCCCGCTTCGGCACGTTGCCTGCGGGATCAGCGCGGGCCAGAGTAGTTTGGCGGTTCGGTTCACTTGTACCAAGGGCACTGGCTTACGGTGTGGCCTCGTTAAGATATCTGAACGTGTTTTGTGGACACAATTCTGCCTCGGGTGTTTTGTTAGTGAAGGCACTCATAGTTTAGATCGTAACTAGATTGGTATGAATTAGGTCCCGAAATACCAAACGACTTGGTGCCTAGGGTACTATAGCTAGCGATATCAGATCATGATATTATCCAGGTGTCGGCTCAATTACTCAAATGAGATCCTTTGCCGTGCTGAAAAACTACCCCGAAGCATGTTGAACCGCTCTCTCGAAAGCATTGTTTTTTATACAATTCTAAAGACTTTTATTTTACACAGATAAGTATGCCGCCCATTTTTTCCTTCGCAACGCGCGCCGGGGTAAGAGCTGAGTCACCGCCAGCGAAGCTGTTGCAGCCTTCACTCGGCGGCTGATCGGCCCTACAGCCTGGACTCACGCGTGGACACTGCTGATCTCACTAAGTCTCCGCTGATCTCAGCTGATCTCAGCTCGGGCGACAATGCACGTGATTGCATCACACCCAGCTGAATGGCCAGGAGGTCCTCTGTCGTCAGTCTCATCACCATTAAAGCTAACATATCACTGTCAGCCCTTATGGGAGCCCTGAAGTGCTTATCACTCCGTTTCGCTTTGTCGCCGTCTTGGGTGGCTGTCTGAAGCGCAGTTTCGGGGAGTGTAGGTGTTGCTGTATATCGCGGTAGGTGTCGTTCTTGTTGTGAGTTCGTGGAAAGTAGGCGGGGCGGCCCGAGGTAGGGCAGCCAACCGCAGGGCGACACGCCCCGTGGCTGCGTGCGAGTCGGCCCTCACCTGGCCCCCTCTCCTACACCCTCCGTCCCGCCCCTTCCGCCCCAACTGGGGGGTGAGTCAGCGGTGAATAATGTCTATGTTAATCGATGTCAGGCGTAGCTCAGTCCCATACCCCACCGGCCTTTTACGGTGGTGCCGGTGCGACCCGCACGGTTCCGCCCTGACCCCAAATATGCCGGCCGTACGTCACGTCTGGCGACCACGTGACATTCCTGCGCAGGACATGTCGCTAGAATTGTGTCTTCGCGGATCAATCCTCTGCCATCGCAGCACCGCCAGACTTGTTCGTGTATAGGAATGTTGTTATGGCCCCATTGGCGTGCGATATGTGGTTGTTTTGACAGGGATCTTGTCACTGGTGGTTTGCCACTGTTCACCGTGCCATCTCCAGGCTGTGAGTGGTGATGCAGTCGTGCTCGGCTGCATGCACCTTGCTGGAGGACAAGACACGATGGCATACGGCCGAAAGCCAGTCATACATGAGATCACTGGTGAATGCAAGGGAGGAGGGGCGAGGTATTCTTCCCATACAAAATTTCCTTAAAAAGCGTGATTTTCCTTATTGTTACCCCAGTGTTACCCCATTGCCCCCCCTCCCCGCCCAAACAACTGGTGCAGATCCACTCCTGCAAGTGATTGGCTCCAGCCGGATGCGATCGATGGCGCATGATTTAACACCACCGGTCCCATAAGCGGATCCAGGATTTCCGATGGGGGAGTTCAACCAGCATCCCCACCACGGGGCGCCAAAAGCTATCAGGTGGGTGTCAAATCCTATCGTGGGGGTCCGAAACTTGCATCCTAGAGGGATGTGGAAAGCAATATTTTAGGGGGCGCCACGACCTTTAAAAGGGGCGCTGGAGGCTCAATCGGAGGAGTGTCCCCACTTTCCTCTCCATGGATCCTCCTATAATTGGACCCGATTTGTCTCGGTTACACTATCATTGGGGGGTTGATAACAGTAGATAGTTTTTTCATGTATTTTCGATTCTTCCCCGCTCGTTTCGGATCGAACGTCGGCGTTCGGTCTCGAAACAGAAATTGGGACGGCTCGTATATTTATGTACGTTTATGACTAAGGTTTAATTTAGCGCATTCAGAATCAACTTTCACTTGGCTTATTATCTAGTTGTCTCTGAGTGGTGTAAGCCATAAGTTTAATACTTCTAGTTAAAAAGGCACAGCACAGTAACCGGGGGCGATTCTGTTTGTGGGTATCACTGCGTTCGTAGTGTGCCACATAGAGCTATTTCTTCGGAAAAAATCAGCGGCACCCCAACTGGTTCGCAGTCCGGTTTGTTATTTCTGATTCCCTCTATCCTTGTGGTCATAAACAGTGCAATACTCCCATAGCGGAACAAGTGTAAGCTTGTTCTAAACTGATAGCAATTGCGCGGAAGAATTATTTTCTCTTATTTTTTATCACAATAGATATTTTAATTTCCTAAACTGGCAGATTCGATCCATGACTGCTTCTTTGTGCCTTCTGCCCTGACCTTCATACCCTGGATCTGTTGGGTTGGCATCCCACGAGTTAGCTACCGTGGCTCCCGTGGTGAATCCGGACACAACACATCCGCGGGAACCTCATGCTAGACAGCCGAGAGAGCTTAGACATCTGCAGCTCTGACCCAGCGCTCATCAGGGTGGCACTCTATGTTTGGCCAGTCGCGGTCTTTTGATGGTCTCAATGTTTGTAGCATTTCAATGTCTGGCTGTTGGCCTAGAAGCAATCTAGTATTTATCCGTCTGATATTGTCGTAATGCGACGAAGGGCTTGATCAAAAGTCCAGTGTTGGTTCTATCAGTGCTGAATGAGTCATTGTTCTGTGTATCTAATCGCAGCCCTTTTGTCTCCGGCATTCTCGCCAATTGCCGTATCAGATACAGCACTTTTGAGGGTCTGATCTTCGAGAGCCCAGAGATGTACCAAAGCCATGTTCCGTCCCCACGAGTCGTCACCGAGCCGCCGAGACCGGCTATTAACGGCACCGGGGTCCGCGCCACCTTGCCACCGGGGGCCATGATGGCCCCCTCTAACTGAAAATATGGGCGTTAGCGAAATCTGCAAAGTGCAATAGAAAGCTCGCGTGAATTCAGTAAGAAATTACTCGCATGTTTTAGTGCTCAGGTCAATGGTTTGACCTCCAGAGGTCAAATTAGGTCAAGATCGGCTATTTTCACTCAAATATGCAATGATTAAGCCAACTGGGCATAACTCTTATGTCATTAGAGCTATTGAGGCCTGGTAAAGTACATTTGATAACAAATTGCCAGTACTTTTCCGCTATGTGGAACGTAAAGACCTCCCGCCAGAGGTTTGACCACCAGAGGTCACCTCGTGACCTAATATGACCTGAGGTCACGAAAGGTCAAAAGTGACCATGCCGTATATCAAATGAAAGCCAGTGACAAGACAAAACGACGGTGTTTGTTTCACCGCTCTAGCTCAATTAGGTCAAAAGTTATTGTCAAAATACTGTTTTTGACCTCTGGTGACCTTGGATGACCTTGGAAAAGTCAAAGGGCAAATACGACCCCTGTGATCCGTGAAAGGGTGTCCAAAAACGTTGTTCTGAGCAGTCTGAGTATTTGCAATCATTTTGTGGCTTTTATATCATGAAATAGCTTTCCCCATACTTTTCCAATAGGAGAGGTCGCCTCGTGACCTGACCTCAGGGCACGAAATCGAAAATCCCGGATATACACCTTGTAGACCCTGCAGGGGTCATGAAGTGTAGGAAGTTTCAAATCGATCGACTTTGAAATGTAGCTCTTACAGAGCTCTAAAGGTGAAGTGAGGTGACCTTGGTTGACCTCGTCTGGTGACCTGACCTTGGGTGACCCGGTAAAATTTCAGGGATGGTGGGAAAATGATGCAGTGAGAGGTAGAGCCCTCAACCGCGGTGCTGCGCCTCGTCGTTTTTCTGCTATCCCGGAAAAGCCTAGGGGGCCATCGATGCCCCCGGTGGGGCGAGGGTTAAGCCATAGGCGGGCGGGGCTTAGTATCCGAGCGTGTTAACCAGGACGCTCTAGAAGCGCCGCTCCTGCGTAAAAGGCGGGTTGGAAACAAAATACGCCCCCAGGGGTTTTTACATGTGCTCTACGTGACCGATAGCTGAGTTGCGATTTTACGAAGGTGCCATAGGTTCTTTAGCGTTGCTGAAACCTTGTGAACAGGGGTGGTGGAGCAGCGTGGCCAATGGTTTTCCAGCTGGTAATGTGGATGACTGTCTCTTCCAACTAAGCTGCTTCATTGCACCTTTCAATTAGGACCAATACCGGCCACTGTCTCCGACAAGGCCCGTGCTGCAGCACACTCCCACTGCGCACTGCTCCTTTAGGAGTGGTACGCGGTACGCGGCAGTATTCAGTGTACTACAGCTATAGGAGTGGTACGCGGTACGCGGCAGTACTCAGTGTACACATCTAAGTGACGCGGTACGGAATACTCAATGTACCAAGTACCGCCGTCGCTGCCTGGGTGTTGGGCGTGGACGGCGCTTTTTGGGGCTATCGGCTCGGTTCGGGCTTTGAGCGTCGATCGATACGATGTAATCACCTCCTGGAAACCGGCTACTGCCATTTTGGCAGCGGTAAACAAACGGCGTTCAGCAGAGTCCGCCTCAGGCGTAATGGGAGGTGGCAGCCCGAAACCCGGGGCTGCGCATCGGTGGAAACACCAACAGCGCCTCAGCACGATTTCCGGCGGTCCGCAGATGGCCTGTACCAGCGCTAGCTCACTGCGAGGCCGGACAAATAGAGGGACTATCTGCAGTAGAGAATTAGATCTGTTGTAAGACAAAAGTGTTCCAAAAATATGAATCCTTGTGCTGTGTGATGTCAGTATTTGACGGGGCACGACGCCACATACATTTGTAAATAGATGATAGGGACAGGCCGGTAAGGGACCTGTGCTGCATTCCCGTGGTCTCTGCTTCCATGTGGTGTAAAGCGCGCCATTGTCTGCCCTTGACAAAGCATTGTTGTCTAGAGTCATGAAGCTTCTTAGTCGTGGCTTCTTACAAGATTATCAAAGAATAATCTGGCTTAAGTGCTCATGACGTCACTGGCACGGTGAACGAAGACAAGCTCGAGCTGCCCTTGATAACCGTAATCCTTGCCAAGATGTATTTTCGACACGTCGAGGTTCGATACGGAACCTCTTGGCCAGATCACAGGATTTAGGCGTGTGACAAAGTCAAACGCATGGCCCTTGCTCATTGACCATTATAATGGGACGCAAACGATATAAGTCATTGACGGTTTAGTGTGAAATCAATCCAGGAAAGAAACTCCCCGTCCTCCCAGCAGCTCAGGCGGGCTCCATCCTAGCAGCATGGGCGGGCTCCCGTCCTCCCAGCAGCTCAGGCGGGCCCTCCATCCTCCCAGCAGCTCAGGCGGGCTCCCCATCCTCCCAGCAGCATGGGCGGGCTCCCGTCCTCCCAGCAGCATGGGCGGGCTCCCCGTCCTCCCAGCAGCATGGGCGGGCTCCCCGTCCTCCCAGCAGCATGGGCGGGCTCCATCCTCCCAGCAGCATGGGCGGGCTCCCGTCCTCCCAGCAGCTCGGGCGGGCTCCCCGTCCTCCCAGCAGCTCGGGCGGTCCTCCTAGCGGCTCGGGCGGGCTCCCCGTCCTCCCAGCAGCTCAGGCGGGCTCCTCCTCCTCCCAGCAGCACGCTACGGTGCAATGTGCGGGTGCGCCTGGCCGGTGTGAAGCGGTTTGTTTACCGTGCAGAAGCGGGGAGACGCCGGAGAGCCTCACGCTTCGGATGATGCTCCACTGTTTTTGTGAGCCGGACCGAGTCGGGCCGGCATTCTCGGCTGGTGAAGTCACTCCGCTATGATCTCACTGCTCTAGGTGTCTGCCTGCGGCAGTTGTGGCGCTGGTGAGGCGAATCGGCGTCATGCTCGTCCCAAACGGGCTAGGACAGACGCCCATCGATCCATGCAGCGCCCTGCCAATGATGACATTGACAGGGCTTCTGTCTTGATGACCAGGCATCGACGCCAGCCCGGCTGTGTCGGTATATAACCGGTCGTACAAGGGAGCGGCATTGCGATGTTATCTTGACTAAGGGCTGGCGCATGGCATGACGCATTAGTGCCCGGATTATTTATGACAGTGTGATATCACCATATTGGTGAAAATAACAGTAATATTTTCGTGGCTATTTAACATGGGGAGGAGGGCATGAATATGACTTGGTGTATCAGTTTTAACTGTTAGCCTGATGTGCTAAAAGGTGCATTATCGGGATATATTTCCATTCAAAGAGGGAGGGAGTGGGTGGTGTCGCATGCCAGCCCCAATCTTTGCAACGAAATATCGAGCCACTATTGAGATACCCCGCGCGTAGAGGAAACTTCGCTCCGACGCCATCGCAAGAACTCGAGGTCCTGGTACTGGGAACGCAGGCAAAGGGCATGTTCAGGAGAGACGTCACCGTGGTGATCTGTCGGATTTATGACTATTTTGCCTCTCCTAACGACATGCATGTGAAATTGGTTATGCCAGAACGAACGCTGAGTTTAAGGCTGATGTGCAAATGAGGCACTCAGCAATGACAGAACGCTGAGTATACGGCTGATGCGCAAAGGAAGATCTCAACAATGACAGAACGCTGAATTTAAGGCTGGTGCGCAAAGGAAGAACTCAACAATGCCAGAACGCTGAATTTAAGGCTGGTGCGCAGATGAGGCACGCAGCAGTGACAGAACGCTGAGATTAAGGGTGGTGCGCGCAGGAAGATCTCAGCAATGACAGAACGCTGAGATTAAGACTGGTGCGCAGAGGAAATCTCAGCAATGACAGAACGCTGAATTTAAGGCTGATGCGCAGAGGAAATCTCAGCAATGACAGAACGCTGAATTTAAGGCTGATGCGCAGAGGAAAATCTCAGCAATGACAGAACTCTGAATTTAAGACTGATGCGCAAATAAGGCACGCAGCAGTGACAGAACGCTGAATTTAAGACTGGTGTGCAAAGAGAGCATTCAGCAATGTCATAACGCTGTATGCAGCACATTCTGCCGATGCCAGAGTATGCTGACTTTAAGTTTTACCATTCGTCTCGAGAGCTCTCGCTTTATGGCTGTGTGCTGAATGAACTTCCCGGTGGTGATGAGTTTATTTGTAGCTGCTTTTTTTCAATCTCGAGTTGAAGAATCTTGCCGATGTTTCAAACATTCGTTGTTTTTAAGGGTTCTCTTGATGCAAGGACATTGCAATGTCGGCTTTGACCAACCTGTCTCGAGGGGATTTACTCGTTTTCGTGTTTCTACCAACGAACTTGGAATAGATCCTGGACAGATACATATCATGTTTGCAGTTTGCACCAATCTGCGGATGGTGAATTATGTGCGTTGTTTTTTGCTGATGGCCTCACTATCAGTCCTGCTGCACTGTTGTATTACGCAGGCTTGCAACATGCACTCTGCAACTCTTCTCTTTTGCGGCCACTATCCGTAACCCTGACAAGGGAATAGAATTACCGAGAAACCACCACCGCGAGCCCAAACAAGTGAAGGTGCTATTTTATACTTGCGTGCTATAGAGGTTGATAGATTCTGTAGTTGAGTCTGCTTGCCTTGAACCACGAGTAGGTACTTGCTTGCGGAGAATGCATCATGGAGGCATGGCTTGGCTCTGTGCGTTATTTACTATGCATCCTTCAAACTAGTGAATCATATAACGTAAGCTCACTCGATATTCGATGGCCTGGTACCACGCTGTGGCTCTCATCAATACTGCAGACGGAACTCAGTCCAGCTGCAGTTGGATGTTAGGTGTCAAGGCATCGGCAGTAGAGCTTCTACTTGTTAAGAATTATCGGTCCCGGCGCCGGCAGCCCTCTACTGGGCAAGATCCGTCGTGGCCCCGGCATTGGTCCCGGCAAAAAGGTCGGGTTAAAAGGGATACCTTTGCAGCCTTGCCTCATACGTTTCAACCAGTGACCTCGTTTTCCTATTTCAGCCTTAATCTATTTTATTTGTTTTTTTACTTTTTTATTCCATTTTTGAATGAATATTTTGACAATTAAATTCGTACATTCCTGGCCTATGGACGGAATGTAACTCAGCGCAAGCTGCTGCAGTTTTTTTGTACAACTGTAGTGAACACTTACAGTATTACACTACAGGGTTCACTATTCGAAAAGTTCAAGCTCATCTTAGAAGGAAAAGTTAACTCGAAACATTTGTATTAGTTCAGTAAAATTAGGGGTTGTTCTTAACCTTTTTGGGTTACCCCACCTTTTGGAGGGGTTTCTAGATTCCCTCCTTCCCTCATTTTGCCCCTTTTTCATGCATCCCGGTCTCACTTTAAATTTTAGACAGCCCTATCCTTCTCCAACAAGCTCAAGAAGAGCTCAAAAATAATAAAATTGCTTCCAGAAAAGGCTTACCCCATGCTATGGCATGTCACTTTTCGGCCCGACACCCCCGCTCCGTGGCGACACTTATGAACAGGCTTAAGCAAGATACTTTATTTGTGCGTAGTTAAGCTATATTGGGTTATTTACTCACAAAGTGCTAAAGGAAAACTAACTTAATTGATCAAAAATGAAATAATCACAATCCGATGGCTCCGAAGAACACAGGTCTTAATTAAGACTATTACGCTCTCCAATCCTCCGAGATCCCGACATAGACCCAGTTGGTCCCGGCAAAGTCCCGGCCGGGACCAGCATCAGGTCCCGGCGCAGGGACGCTGGGACCAAAAGAAGAACCTCTAATACGCAGATCGAGCTTGAAACAACTGGTAACCCGTGTATCCTGCAAAACACCTAACGTCTCTAAGGCCAATTCCACGTAAATGTCCTCCTCATCACGTTGCACTATTCGTGACAATTTCACATCTATTTCATCAAAGTCTATATGTTGGTTGAAGAAATCATTAAAATTAGACCATTTAAGAAATCTCAAAGCCTCCCACATATTGGAACAAGAAAAAGATTCTATGAACGTACACGTTTAAAAAAAACACTTGACATCTACTCTGTGTTGGTGCAGATACCAACCATGTACGTTATCGTTCAGAGGACACATTTAAGACTCAGCTTTGGACAGACATTCGGCCTAACTGGCTAATGGAGAGGCGTAGGACTGGGTCTCTAACTGCTGAGGCCAGCCGAACCGTCCCATCTCACTGATGGGTTTACGTCAGCATGCCATGGTGGGAGCGGACCCGCGCGTGGGGGCCGAATTGATGGCAATTGATAGTTGTCAGACGTGACTTATGATTATTTCAATGTGAAGGAGGTTTCCCCACTATAAAAAGCAAAAGAACGTACATACTTGAGCTCTATTTTGTGGACCAGAAGGTATCTGAGACCGCAGTTTGAACCAGTGATGCTAGCGACGGCGGCCGCGCCCCTGGTGCGGTCTGCCAGATGCGGGGTGGGACCCCGTGACCAGTCATGCTGTGGGTCACGCCCACGGCCGAGTCAGCCGCTCCCGTGCATTGTCGGCCTATTTGGCCGCTCCGGCTGCCACGTGGACTTGTTTGGCCTCACTGAGCGCCGCGCTTCGCTGCTGACTCAGCCCGGCCAACCTTTTTGCGTGGGGAACTCACTTGGTAGTTCAGTCTCGGCTGCTGGACTTTTTGCTGAACGGTCAACAGCGTAATGGCAAACACTTTGACCGGTGATGGAGGGGCTTGTGATGAATTTCCGCACCTAAGTGGTCGTGCTTGTGTTGCCGCTGGAGTCAGGCTGGGTCTTCCAGGACCAGGAAGCTTCACTGCGATTACGTCATATGGTAAAACTCAGACAACCAGTGGGGATCACTTGTCTGAGTTTCCCGGCGTTTCATGAACAGGCAGGGTGCTGGTGGCGAGTTCACGGGGCCGGGGCGCCCAGTCTTCCGAGCTGCTCACATTGCAGACCAGCCCCAAGAGAAACAAACTCACTCCTAGCAGGAAGGTTATACCGGGTGGTGTCAAACTCTCACATCACAGCAGCCCTGATTGGGTTTCAGATCGAGCTGTGATAGTCTGTTGGATGAATGGTCTGTTCCTATCGGGCGGTATATAGGGGAGAGGGGAGGGGGCGTTACCGGTGTACGGCCGCGGCGTCATCGCAGCACGCCGCTGACACCGGCCCGCCATTCAAGGTCATCTCCACCACCCTCACTCCCGCTGACGTCACCCCGCCGGTCATCTCGGCTTTGTTGGGCCAAACAGCACGGCCTTATATGCAAAGTCGGCGGCTGGCCATCTATCACGCAGTTCGTATTGCTGCCGCGACGCCGGGATAGGGCGGTCCCACTGTTTACCTCGGGCCGCCAATCAGTGCGGGCCGTCAATCACTGGCGCCAGCGCTGTCAGCCGGAGCTGAACACGTTCGGAGGAAGGCGTGACCACGGCGGAAGCTATGTCGCCGTGCCTAACACGCCCTCAACTGTTTATGCCGACACAGGAAGGGGTTCCACAAGCTGTTTGGGATATGGATGGGCCGATATAAGTAACGGCGGGATTTTTTCCACCAGCTGGCTGAATGATGCGCCGGTTGGAGTAGCTGGCGCTGTTTAGGTAGCTTGATATATTGTTTACCATCCATCATTGCGCGAGGACACGTCTTCACCCTTCCCTGTGGCATCAATCCAAGGGTGATATATGTATGCATTCACTCTGGTGGACTCAGACACAATATTTGCAATCAGCCTGTCAACAGGTAATGAGCCGTGACTTTACACTGTCAGCAAGGTAAACGCCTGCTTCGTTCTCCGGCATCCCATTCCCTGTTGGTAATGTTTTTCCTCGGTTTTCGCTAAATGCAGCAACAGTCGAGCTAATCTTTCGTCCCTTTTTCTTGTTTCAGGCACAAAGAAGATGGAGTATAAGACGCGCCAATGGCACGAGAAGTGTTTCGCCTGCTGTGTGTGCCAGACTCCAATCGGCACCAAGTCCTTTATCCCGCGCGAACACGAGATCTACTGCACTGGCTGCTACGAGGAGAAATTCGCCACGCGCTGCATCAAATGCGATAAGGTAAGCCATAGGCTCCGAATCGTGATATAGATAAGCTGAATGAATGAATTCTCTTTTCATAAGGTGGGTGCCAAGGATGCAACGGGGCAGTGTATTTCTCATAAAAAGACAAACTCGAATTTCTTAACTGGACGAGAAAAGGTAGCCGAGGTAGTGGTAGTAGAGAAGCTGTCTCCCGTCTTTGACGAGAGTCTTCTTCCATTAAGCCAAAACCTGGATCGACATCTCCCTCACATGGATCCGTTACATCTCCGTTGCATCCGCGCTGAGAGCGGTGCGCGTCTGACCCCTGCCGGCGACGGCAGATCATTACGACCGGCGGCGTGACGTACAAGCAGCAGCCGTGGCACCGTGAGTGCTTCACCTGCACCAACTGCGACACCAGCCTGGCCGGCCAGCGCTTCACCAGCCGCGACGAGAAGCCCTACTGCGCCGACTGCTTCGGCGAGCTGTTCGCCAAGCGCTGCACGGCCTGCTCCCGCCCCATCACCGGTAGGTAGCCCGAGGCCTTCCGAGGGGGCAGGCCTAACGTCCCCGGTGCTCTTGTGTCTCGTCTTATATCTTCTCAAGGACATTTATATCAAAGGCCATGATGGACTGTTGAGCCGTGCCTGGTGCCTGATGGATATATGGATTCTATGGATTATTCGATTCCTTATTTGTGATCGGTCTGTTCTTATGTTTTCCTTTCCCCTTCGCACGCTGTTTGTTCTTTGCTGACACCCTCATCGGTAGGATACCACTGATTTTCTTGCGCCAAAATTCAGGGGCAACTGTTTTAACTGATCTAGTCAGCTGTTGTACGCAGCTTTTGCCCCTGTCCACGCTATGGATCTGATCGCGTGTTTGGCGCGGCAGGTATCGGCGGCACCCGGTTTATCTCCTTCGAGGACCGCCACTGGCACAACGACTGCTTCATCTGCGCAAGCTGCAGCAACTCGCTGGTCGGCAAGGGCTTCATCACCGACGGAGCCGACATCCTCTGCCCGGACTGCGCGAAGTCGCGGCTAATGTGAGCTGTGAAACCGAGAAATCGCTAGTGAAACCTAGCGGCGGTTGGTGGAAGTCGAAGTAGCGGTGTCGGCCGCCAGAGCACGAGTGGTGCGTCGAGAGCGGGCGAAGTGGGGCGAACGCCCGGACGTTTGGCTTCTGTCTTTTTTCTCTATTTGTGTTTGGTAGACATTTGCGTATGAATGGTTAAAGGTATGAGTGCAGATGGGCGTGCAATACCATGATCAATTTTATACAAGGGATGCTTCACTTCGTGGAAGAGGCTTCGGCCGCCAGTGACAGACGATACGAAGTAAGCATTTGACGCGGTGGCGAATTTGCTGAGAGATGCTATCCCCCCACACAGTGAAACAGAACGCGCCAGAAATGGTCGACCACTCCCCAAGAGTAATTTCATTCTCTCGCAAACCGACACACAACCACAGGTGTGATTGACTCATGTGAAGGGGGAGGTATACATGTGCGCAAATGTGGGCGGCGATGTCGGGGGTGGGGACCCCAGTGGCGGGAGGCTGCACGTTAGCACACGAGGTATTTGAGAGCGCATCGTTTCGCCGTGATAGACTAACAGTCTCCATTAACCCCGGGTAGCCGCAGGCCATGTCGCCGCCCCGCCGCGTGCGGAGCGCACCGTAACCCTGGCCTGGAGCCAGAGCAACTCGGCCGCCACATCGTATACGAATTACAAGCCAGCGTGATATATATTGGACGTTTGCTAGTCGGTGGCCGCTTCACTCTTGGATTGCGTTTTACCTGTAGGGATCATGATGATTTGAGATGATGTATTTATTTTCCGTGCGTGGTAGTCAATATTCAGCGAGTATTGTTCGATTGTACATAAGTAAAAAGAATGCGGCACAAGAAATGCCTTACAGAGCTGAGACTGGCGGCCTTTCCGTCTCCAGGAGACATGTATGGGTGAGAGCAGTTTGGACGCATATATTTCCTTCCACCTTAACGCAGGCACGGCCCGCCCAGACGCATAATTGTTCCGTTGCCCCGAGTGTCCAGGAGAAACCACCCCCAAGTGCCATGGAGCGTCACCAATGGGAAGGGGGAGGGGCAGGACGCGACGACGGTAGTGATCACGTCATGGCCCGTTTTCGCAGGGGGCAGCACTGTCCCACACCATGCCGGCTCCTGCACCATCCACTGCCAAATTCCAAATTCGGTCCAGATCCACAGCTAGTTCCCTTTATGTTGAAATCCCTCTCCAGGATTGTTGCTGACCTTTCAACCTGTCGTTCAACTACATCTTTCCAATGCAACTTGTGGGTAGTTGACTTTATTTTCACACTGTCGTCTCTTGCGCATGTTGCCTGTTGTTAATATTTTGCTTTGTGGAAGGAAATAAACGCTTGATTAACCATTGATAATGTGTATTTTCTTTCGTGTTACATCGTTCCTGCCTGGACATCAGAAAAAACACTGGCAATGCGAAACGCAAAAGTTAGGCGTGATTGGCTTCTTGGATTTGATTCACAATTTCTAGGTGGTCGTTTCATAGGCATGGGATTGTTACAGGCAGTACTTTTTCTCAGTCCACATTTGCGAGACTCGCAACATTCAGGGCGGCCAAGGTGATCCATCACAGCAAATCAAACAGCCCTCTGTACCTCTGTCCGCATCGACCGGTCTTCTACCCCTCTGCGTACGTAACAATTGCAGATTGCACATAAACTCCTTGGCCCATCAGATACATTTTCCAACTTATCAAGATCATAACTTCAGTCAGCGTCCACCAACCTATCATTCCAACATTCAATGATGCCCACAGGCAAGATTGACCGAAATAATTAGCTGCTCCGATCTTCTTGTCGGGGTATGCTTTGTTTCAACACTCCACCAGAGTGGAAATAGCCACGCGGTGTGCCTGAGCCGACAGCCAATCCTTAACGTCTGTCACGTGAGACTGCGTGCGACACCAAAGAGCCCCAGTCCGCCGGCTACTGAGCCAGGACGCGGTGCAGCTCCCTCTGACTTCAGCCGGCTCCCAGGCCGCTGCTGCTGTTTACCTATCCTCTGTCACCATTTCCAAGAGCGGCTGCCGCAGATGCCGCGCATTTCTGCACGACTACCGCAGCACACGCTGATCTCTGAACACATTCACCAGCCGACAGTTACAGCGGCCAACTCTAAACAGATTTACAAACCTAAACAGCGAACCAGTGCTGCGCCGGCTCCGCAACAGTCCAGACGCACCAAACACAAGCAACTGATCCTGCAGCCTGGCTTCAGAGGTCCGGCCACGTCATCGCTCGAGCATCCGTGAAGCTTTGTTCTTTCTCAGAAAAGCTGTACGTTCAACGTTACGGTGCATTCGCTGGCTTGAGACCACGCGGTAAAGAATTTGTAGTCTTCCGACTCTCTCAAACGCACACTTGATCACTCTACAGATCAGCTGAAAAAACAAACACTCACGGTCCCAATAAAATGTTCCGTCCAATCACCGATAATAATATTTTCAAATTTCCCTCAGCTGTGACTAGAAGGCATATATTTTGTTGCGGAGTCAGCGATGAGACCATCTACATGGTGAAGATACAGAGACGTCATATACGCACTCAGCTAACAATGGGCTCACCCTGCAACGGCATCACTCATACGCACGTTTCCTCACGTGAGATCAATGCCCCTGTTGTCGGGTGGGATCCCGTCTTTCTGCAGCCGAGCACGAGGCACGGTGCGACCACGACAGGGCACATCACGGAGCTGGGACCTTGTCTTCACAAACAGCCGCTCGCACGTAACTGACACATGTGGATAACGGACAACCAGTGTTTTCTCGTCCAAGCCCAAGTCCACTTCCTGCAACACCTGCAGCATGCCCTGCTGTGATAACTAAAACGGTCCACGTATCCAAAGAGGCGCCACCTAGGCGGTTTTAGTGTTTTCGGCGGCCGCGCCGCCACTGCCGGCCAGCACATTCTCCAGCGAGTCGTCCAGCTTCTCCAGCAGGCTGGAGGCGACATCAGCGAACTCCTCCCAGAGCGGCCTCAGCATACCGGCGATCTGCTGCTCCTCGGCCGTCAGTCCCGTCTCCGGGAACAGCACCTCGTCGTCTGCCGGGACAACGGGACAGTAACAACTCAGCTGCCGGGACAGCAGGACAATAACACCTCAGCTGCCGGGACAACGGGACAGTAACACCTCAGCTGCCGGGACAACGGGACAGTAACAACTCAGCTGCCGGGACAACGGGACAGTAACAACTCAGCTGCCGGGACAACGGGACAGTAACAACTCAGCTGCCGGGACAACGGGACAGCAACAACTCAGCTGCCGGGACAATGGGACAGTAACAACTCAGCTGCCGGGACAGTGGGACAGAAACAACTCAGCTGCCAGGACAGCAGGACAATAACACCTCAGCTTCCGGGACAACGGGACAGTAACAACTCAGCTGCCGGGACAACGGGACAGTAACAACTCAGCTGCCGGGACAGTAGGGCAATAACACCTCAGCTGCCGGGACAGAGGGACAATAACACATCATATGCCGGGACAGCAGGACAATAACACCTCAGCTTCCGGGACAGGGGGACAATAACACCTCAGCTGCTGGGACAGCGGGACAATAACACCTCAGCTGCCGGGACAGCGGGGACAATAACACCTCATATTCGGGGACAGCAGGACAATAACACCTCAGCTTCCGGGACAGGGGGACAATAACACCTCATATTCGGGGACAGCAGGACAATAACACCTCAGCTTCCGGGACAACGGGACAGTAACAACTCAGCTGCCGGGACAGCGGGACAATAACACCTCAGCTTCCGGGACAACGGGACAGTAACAACTCAGCTGCCGGGACAGCAGGACAATAACACCTCAGCTTCCGGGACAACGGGACAGTAACAACTCAGCTGCCGGGACAGCAGGACAATAACACCTCAGCTTCCGGGACAGGGGGACAATAACACCTCATATTCGGGGACAGCAGGACAATAACACCTCAGCTGCCGGGACAGCAGGACAATAACACCTCAGCTTCCGGGACAGCAGGACAATAACACCTCAGCTTCCGGGACAGCAGGACAATAACACCTCAGCTGCCGGGACAGCAGGATAATAACACCTCAGCTTCCGGGACAGCGGGACAATAACACCTCAGCTGCCGGGACAGCAGGACAATAACACCTCAGCTTCCGGGACAGCGGGACAATAACACCTCAGCTGCCGGGACAGCGGGACAATAACACCTCGTCTGCCGGGACAGCGGGGCAATAACACCACGTCATCTGACAGGACAGCGGGACAATAACACCTCATCTGCCGGGAAAGCGGGACAATAACACCTCAGCTGCCTGGACAGCGGAACAGTAACACATCGTCGTCTGCCGGGACAGCGGGACAATAACACCTCGTCTGGCGGGACAGTGGGACGGTAACACCACTTATCTGCCGGGACAGCGAGACAATAACACCTCGTCGTCTGCCGGGACAGCGGGACAATAACACCTCGTCTGGCGGGACAGTGGGACGGTAACACCACTTATCTGCCGGGACAGCGGGACAATAACACCTCGTCGTCTGCCGGGACAGCGGGACGGTAACCCAATGGCTTCGGGGATATAAGAGTGGCGACGGTCCGATATCTGGAACCAGTGTCCTATCAGCGGTTGCCCGGACAGCGAAACGACAGTAACACAGAAAAGCACCACGAAGTCATTATTTTCTCATGGTTCACGGCGGTAGAGCGGGGGTAATAAACGCCGCACGGAAGGTACAAGGCGGCGTCATTCCAGCAGGACGGAGGACTGAGCCTGTAGCTACTCCTGAACAACACCTCACAGTCTGCCTGACAGCGGACAGTGACGAATGACAGGTGTGCAGTCGTCTGTCACGTCCGCCTGGCCAGCGGCACTAGCACGCCAGTCATCCGCTCCTGAGCAAAACGCACAGCGCGCTGTCACTGCTGTTAAAGCGTGGACACAGCCGCGCGGCGGAGAGATCAGAATCTGGCAGAGAGATCGGCGGCTCTGCACTCTGTAGTGACGAGCGTGCGGAGTCGGCAGGTCGGCTCTGCACTTGTAGTGACGAGCGTGCGGAGTCGGCTGGTCGGCTCTGTACTCTAGTGACGAGCGTGCAGAGTCGGCTGGTCGGCTCTGTACTCTGTGGTGACGAGCGTGCGGAGTCGGCTGGTCGGCTCTGTACTCTGTAGTGACGGGCGTGCGGAGTCAGCTGGCCGGCTCTGTACTCGGTAGTGACGGGCGTGCGGAGTCGGCTGGCCGGCTCTGTACTCTGTGGTGACGAGCGTGCGGAGTCTCGAGTCAGTTGACCGGCTCTGTACTCTGTGTTGACGAGCGTGCGGAGTCGGCTGGCCGGCTCTGTACTCTAGTGACAAGCGTGCGGTGTCGGCTGGCCGGCTCTGTACTCTGTAGTGACGAGTGTGCGGAGTCGGCTGGTCGGCTCTGTACTCTGTGGTGACGAGCGTGCGGAGTCGGCTGGTCGGCTCTGTACTCTGTAGTGACGAGCGTGCGGAGTCGGCTGGCCGGCTCTGTACTCTGAGTGACGAGCGTGCGGAGTCGGCTGGTCGGCTCTGTACTCTGTAGTGACGAGCGTGCGGAGTCGGCTGGTCAGCTGGCCGGCTCTGTACTCTGTAGTGACGAGCGTGCGGAGTCGGCTGACCGGCCTGTGCCTGTGGTGACGAGCGTGCGGAGTCAGCTGACCGGCTCTGTACTCTGTGGTGACGAGCGTGCGGAGTCTCGAGTCAGCTGGCCGGCTCTGTACTCTGTGGTGACGAGCGTGCGGAGTCTCGAGTCAGCTGGCCGGCTCAGTACTCTGTAGTGACGAGCGTGCGGAGTCGGCTGGTCGGCTCTATACTCTGTGGTGACGAGCGTGCGAAATCGGCTGGTCGGCTCTGTACTCTGTGGAGACGAGCGTGCGGAGTCTCGAGTCAGCTGGCCGGCTCTGTACTCTGTGGTGACGAGCGTGCAGAGTCGGCTGGCCGGCTCTGTACTCTGCGGCGACGAGCGTGCGGAGTCGGCTGGTCGGCTCTGTAATCTAGTGACGAGCGTGCGGAGTCGGCTGGCCGGCTCTGTACTCTGTAGTGACGGGCGTGTGGAGACGGCTGGCCGGCTCTGAACTCTAGTGACGAGCGTGCAGAGTCGGCTGGTCGGCTCTGTACTCTAGTGACGAGAGTGCGGAGTCGGCTGGTCGGCTCTGTACTCTGTAGTGACGAGCGTACGGAGTCGGCTGGTCGGCTCTGTACTCTGTGGTGACGAGCGTGCGGAGTCGGCTGGTCGGCTCTGTACTCTAGTGACGAGCGTGCGGAGTCGGCTGGTCGGCTCTGTACTCTGTGGTGACGAGTGTGCGGAGTCGGCACGTCGGTTCTGTACTCTGTAGTGACGGGCGTGCGGAGTCGGCTGGTCGGCTCTGTACTCTGTGGTGACGAGCGTGCGGAGTCGGCAGGTCTGCTCCGTACTCTGTAGTGACGAGCGTGCGGAGTCGGCTGGTCGGCTCTGTACTCTGTGGTGACGAGCGTGCGGAGTCGGCTGGTCGGCTCTGTACTCTGTGGAGACGATTGTGCGAAGTCGGCTGGTCGGCTCTGTACTCTGTGGTGACGAGCGTGCGGAGTCGGCACGTCGGCTCTGTACTCTGTGGTGACGAGCGTGCGGAGTCGGCACGTCGGCTCTGTACTCTGTGGCGACGAGCGTGCGGAGTCGGCTGGTCGGCTCTGTATTCTGTGGTGACGAGCGTGCGGAGTCGGCTGGTCGGCTCTGTACTCTGTGGTGACGAGCGTGCGGAGTCGGCTGGCCGGCTCTGTACTCTGTAGTGACGAGCGTGCGGAGTCGGCTCTGTACTCTGTAGTGACGAGCGTGCGGAGTCGGCACGTCAGCTCTGTACCTGTGGTGACGAGTGTGCGGAGTCGGCTGGTCGGCTCTGTACTCTGTAGTGACGAGTGTGCGGAGTCGGCTGGTCGGCTCTGTACTCTGTGGTGACGAGCGTGCGGAGTCGGCTGGTCAGCTCTGTACTCTGTGGTGACGAGTGTGCGAAGTCGGCTGGTCGGCTCTGTACTCTGTAGTGACGAGCGTGCGGAGTCTCGAGTCAGCTGACCGGCTCTGTACTCTGCGGTGACGAGCGTGCGGAGTCGGCTGGTCGGCTCTGTACTCTGTGGTGACGAGCGTGCGGAGTCTCGAGTCAGCTGACCGGCTCTGTACTCTGCGGTGACGAGCGTGCGGAGTCGGCAGGCCGGCTCTGTACTCTGTGGTGACGAGCGTGCGGAGTCGGCTGGTCGGCTCTGTACTCTGTGGTGACGAGCGTGCGGAGTCGGCAGGCCGGCTCTGTACTCTGTGGTGACGAGCGTGCGGAGTCGGCTGGTCGGCTCTGTACTCTGTGGTGACGAGCGTGCGGAGTCGGCTGGCCGGCTCTGTACTCTGTGGTGACGAGCGTGCGGAGTCGGCTGGTCGGCTCTGTACTCTGTGGTGACGAGCGTGCGGAGTCGGCTGGTCGGCTCTGTTTCATCTCGTGCTCGTTCTTGATTTTGACACAACGCCAACAACGCACATGCCGCCATTATATCTTATGGGCAGCTTAGAATTTTAGACATTTTGAAAACTACCTGGGATGTATGTTAAATACCCCATCATTAGGGCCGTTTGCAAACTACCGAGTCATTTTGGAAGGTGGCAGACTCTCAGGGTCGTTTGCAAAATTCCCAGAATCCCAGACAATCCCATACATAAGCACCACATTAACATGATTTGCGCGAAGAATATGCTGGGCATGCAAACAAATGCATCAAGAAAAGTTCACAAAAAATACAACGTAAGTAGCAACTGTTTCAGAATGCCGCAGACGGCGTCACCAAACAGCACTAAAACAGAAGCGGACTCCTGATCCGGCCAAACTTCCACCAGCTCCGCGCGTCACACATCCCCCCAGCGGCCTGTACCAGCCGCCGGAGACGTACCCAGGTACTCGTCCAGCACGACGGCCAACTGGTCGGCCTGCTGCTCGGAGAGCACGCTGCCCACGTCGTCAGTGTCGGCGGCCAGGTTCCACAGCACCTTACACACCAGCGCCGCCAGCTGCCAGTCGCTGTAGCCGAAGTCCTCCAGCACCAGGATCAGCCTGCCGCACCCGGCAGCAGCCGCCACTGTCAGTGCGTGGACAAGCACCAGGATCGGTCGTTACTGACGAGACCGGTTAGTGAGCTGACAAGCACCAGCATCAGCCGTTACTAACGAGACTGGTTAGAGAGTTGACAAACATCATGATCAGCCGTTACTAACGAGACTGGTTAGTGAGTTGACAAACATCAGGATCAGCCGTTACTAACGAGACCGGTTAGTGAGTTGACAAACATCAGGATCAGCCGTTACTAACGAGACCGGTTAAGTGAGTTGTTGAGCACCAGCATCAGCCTGTTACCCTCAACATCAGTCGTTACTAACGAGGTTACTTAGTCACTACACAGGGGTCTGGGTGGGGCAGGCAGTAGGCGCGCGCGTTTGGCAGCCCGCCTGGGGCATTCTGTAATTCTGTGTGTGCAGCATCGGCGAGTGCGGGACCACGCGGAGGCGGGATTTGGACCCCACCGTCGCCCACCGCCCGGCGGCGTCATCACCCACTTGTCGATGCCGTCGCAGCCGGTGAAGGTCAGCCGCTTGCCGGGGTCCGTCATCAGGTTGATGAGCACGCCGACGGTGGTGTATACCAGCTCCCTGTTCTCCGAGTCCAGCAGGGTGGCCAGGCAGGACACCACTGCAGGGAACGGGCCGCACAGCGGGCAACACCGTCACGCACACGGCCAAAACCAGCACTGGGCGAGGAAGCTAACGGCAGGGTCGTACGGACTTTCCAAATGTTCACAAGAACCGCCTTGTGTTGGCTTTGTAGATCTCCCAATCGTATCTCAATCTCAATATCTTAAATTCTGTCGTATCTCAATCATATATCAATCTCAATGTCTGCCATGGTATGGTTTTAGGCTGATGTTTGTTTGGTCGCCATTTCCGTCGTAAAATCAATACTGTGTGATATGGGAGAACAGTTCCATACTTTTTCATTCAGATAATTCATGTGTTCTAGCACAGCGGCACAAAGGGTAACAGTTTCCAAGTGGCATAAACGGGTAAAAAATTCCCAGAAGGGGGAGGGGCGTAGTTTCACCAGAAACCATATGGCACGGGCTGCTCCGAGGCTACCTGTACCGCACCTGGGGTCTAGCAGAGAAGATTTAAGACCAAATTACCGGAGAAAAGAGCAAAACAGCTACAGATAAGAGAATAACGATTGGCATTTTACAGAGTATCGCATTCAACTGTGATACTGAACGAGCTCAGTGACTGCTCGATTTGAGTGGCTGTTCATTTGCCCTCCATTTTTGTATCTTTCCTAGATTTTGTGTCTGTTTTTCATTTTCTGTTCATGGCAGCTTGTCCTCAGGCTACCAAACTAGTAAGTTGCAGGCAAACATCGTTCTGTTTGACTGTGCTCGTTACCTCGTCTTTCGCTTGTGTTTGTGAGGGCAGACCTGAGCGCGTGAGTTCAGCGGAGCTACATATTGTACCTAGCACCGGATATCCATAGTCGCATATTGATCACCTTTAAGAGATGATTCGATGAGCTCCCAGATTATCTGACTTGCACATTGCTTAAAATGTCTACTGAAATGTAAGATGTGACCAATGCTGTTGTTTTCCCTTCGCTCAGTTTGCCGCTCATAGCAGTTTTTTCTCTTGTTCTCTGTCAAGAAAATTGGAGGTAACCATCACCCTGTCTGACTAATTTGCCCTGTTTTCCATGTTCGTAGCTGTGCCGCCCGCCGCCTACCGGCGCAGTATGGTTCGCCGAACACTGGACTACGCGGCCGCCTCGTGGTGTCCTCTACAATCGTTTGCTACCAGGCGACGCTCTCTCCGGCTACTTTTAATGCCTCAAAAACAATCCAACAGACATTCTCAACCAGAAATTTCCTCAAAAACTCTATCTCACTTTTGGGGGTCACGCTATAACTCACTCTGACAGTCACAAGCATCTCGGCGTAACTATATCCACTGATCTCAGATACCATGACCATGCCAAAGAAATCGCTCTAAAAGTAAACCGGTCTCTCAGTCCTCTATACCCTTTTGCCCAGTTCTTGCCACGAGACATTCTAACACAACTACACACTATATATGTACTACCAACTTTTGACAATTGTGACACCGTCTATTGCCCTCAACTGACCTTTTATGATGCGAACCGACTTGAAATTCTACAAAATAGAGCGGCGAGACTTATCACTGGTACACCATTCAGAACATCATCGGAAAAATTGCGCTCAGATCTCGGATGGCACACATTAGCAGCTAGACGCGAAATTCACAGTCTAAATCTATATCACCGACTTGTCCACAACAACGGTAGACTCCCAGAATGTATTGTAAACACGATTCCGCAAACCCGACAGCAAGACACAGACCGAAGACTGCGCAATGCCCTGAACTTCTCCCTTCCCCCAAACCGTACCTCTTTGTTTCAAAGATAATTTGTCCCAGCAACCACCAGACTTTGGAACAAGCTACCAGAGACGATACGCGCCATTCCCACAGTCCGGAAATTCAAAAAGAGCTAGGGAAACATATAAAAGCTCAACCAGTGCCAGCATTCTTTTCGTACGGCTCCAAGACCGGAAACATATTGCATGCAAAACTAAGAATATGCGTCTCCGATTTAAATGCACACGCATTTGCCATCAAAAAATCTGATCATCCCGATTGCGCTTGTGGAACGCTTTGGAAACTGTAAAACCAGTGCAACTTGTATATGGAGAGCCGAAAAAATTAAACCGCACCATCTCAGAACTTCTCCAAACTAATTTCTCCCAGCTGCCAGTAGAAACGCAAGCTAGGATACTTCTTTACGGACAAGAAATCGGTGACGGAGTGAGCCGACGTGTTGCCTTGGCGCTCCAGCAATTTATTTATGATTCAAAGCGTTTCCAAAAACAATAGTATACCTGAGCGTAGTCTGGGGACCGCGGGCGGCTTGCGGCAGTGGCTTACTTATTCTGCAGCTCGGTGGCCGGTGGGCAGAGTGTATTGATGCGGGTGGCTGTCGTCATGAAGCTTTACCTGAGTTGTTGTATTTTGTTGCGAAAGGTGCCTCGTTATATGCCGTCCAGGCATTTGCACCAATCGCTCGTTATGTTATCTGGTTTACGCGTGTATTCACGAAATACAAATTCTCTCTCTCTCTCTCTCTCTCAAAAACTATCGCCAAAGGAGTGGGCCGCCTCTCTTACCCTGTCTTTCACCGAGGGCTTCGCGCACTGCCGGCCATCTGGTGAGATTTCCGAAGACTCGTAGTACCTCGATTTGACACTCGGTGTGGTCGTGTCGCAGCATGGCACACAGACCTGCGGAGAACGTCCAGCTATGACACTGTCGCAGACACAGAATGGCACACAGACGTGGGGGAGAACGCCCGGCCTTGACGCTATCGCTAGCACACAGGGCACACAGAAGTGGGGGAGAACGCCCAGTCCTCTGTGACAGTGGCACTGACAGAATGGCACACAGACGTGGGGGAGAACGCCCGGTCCTCTGTGACAGTGCCACTGACAGAGATGGCACACAGACGTGGGGGATAGCGCCCGGCCTTGACACTACGCTAGCACAGCATGGCACACAGACTCCACGAGAACGCCCGGCCTTCTGCGACCATTGTCGACGAACAAACACGACAATCATCAGTTCCACGCCCCTCCCTATCGCCCATCTATGCAACATGCACCAGTGTCCCAAATCCCAGGGTGCAGGTGTACAGTGACACCCGGTCAAGCTGAATTTTCCACTCACATCTGGGTTATTTGTACTAAATTTTCCGCCCACTCAACAAGTGGAGCCCTTTTAGCACAGATAGATAACCCTGGTGTATACGAACTCATAAAAATATGGTAATAGGAAATTTTTAAGACAAATTTCTTCTAAAATGTACTTTCGCAATATCGTATGTTTTGAATGTTCCATTCGCTGACCATATTTTCCAAATGAATTTTACACTCAGCACCCTAGTGAACCAATTTTGGGACACTGACATGTACATACATGGTGTTGGAACATTTCCGAACAGACCAACCCCCAAGGACTGGTAGACTTCAACTTTATGAAGCCCAATAATGCGACCGGCATGCACTGCTAAATACCACGCGTTCTAAGCCCACATGATACTGCAAAAACACCAAGCGAGCGGCGGTTACCTAAATATTTCAGTCCTCTGCCATTCAGCCCATAACTCGCAAAAAAATGTTTAGTGGACTCACCTAAAGCGTGTGCTGAAAAACACGTCCATCTATAGCTTAAGTTGCAAAGAGAGCGGAAAACTATTCTATATGGTAACGTATAACCCATACAAACTGCATGTCAAAAGGTAAGCAAAAGAAAAATTACCATGACACTCCGCAGTTTATTTGACCTTAAATCAGCCATTTGGTCAAAAATAAATAAAAAACGAAATGGTTATCAGCTTATCATACGAGACCAGTACCTTCCACCAGACATCCAGACCAAACGTCAGCCACGAATCGACTACACCGGCCCGGTCACCCCTGCCTCCCCACCTGGAGCACAGCGCGGCTACTCACAGCGTGTCACCTCCTGCCGCAGGAGAACAGCGCGACTACTCACAGTATGTCACCTCCGCTGCAGAACAGCGCCACTACTCACAGTATGTCACCTCCCGCTGCAGAACAGCGCGACTACTCACAGTGTGTCACCTCCTGCTGCCGCTCGAAGACGACGCTGTCCTCGGTGGCGTAGAAGGTGAGGTTGTTGAGCATGGAGAGCGAGGAGAGCACCAGCTCCTCGTGGTCCTCCACACTGCCGCGCCGCACACGCGTGGTCAGCGGCACACCGGCGCCGCAGCCCTCAGGATGCACATTATTACTGACACAAACCTCATTGAAAATATTTAAGATTATTGGCGTACTCTGGCCCACGAGAAACTACTGTCATTCTCATTGCCACGCAGTCTAAGAGACAAAAAAGGGTAGCTATGTGGAGAGAAGATAATGATGAAAGCTGAAGGAGCGGCCCCTAAGCCAGAGAGAGGGAGCGTCTCGGCACCACGTCTCACCTGTGCGTACGCAGTAGGGTGAGCAGCACGCGCAGACAGGCCGGCGAGTTGGAGACCTCCGAGCCGACCTCCTGGTTAATCACCATGTTCGCCACCACGCGCACCAGCTACAGCACAGGGCAAGCAAGAGAAGACCATCAGGTCACGCAGATTAGAACTACAGCAGAGCAAACAACATCACCTCAGTTCTTGGTATGCACACAATAGCGCAGGCGATGAACAGAGAGGAGCAGCACATGAGAAATCACTCAGGGTTTAGCAGGAAACATTCCATCACTTGACCTCAGTTTGAGCCAGCTACCTTGACCATGACGTCCTCCGGGGTGCCAGTGAGGGCTCCAGGATCAGACTTGGGGTCAGCCCGGGCTCCGGTGGCAGCGGCAGCCGCCAGCCCAGCCCGGGGGCCCGGCTCCGTATCAGCGACGTTCTGTTTTCCGCTGCCGCTGCCGGTGTAGCGCGAGTACTGCTCCAGCAGGCGCAGCAGCGTGTCCAGCGCTTTAGGCTCCGCGAAAAACTGCCGGAGACACGAGCCTTAGGCTCGGCGAAAAATTGCCTGTGACATAATCCTTAGGCTCAGCGAACAACTACCAGAGACACGCGCCTCAGGATCCGCGAAAAACTGCCGGAGACACGGGCCTTAACCTTCGCCCGGGTGGGGATCTTTTTAGACCCCCTCGGGTTTTTCCAAAGTGACCAAAAAACAGCGGCGTGCAGCAAGGCCAATCTTAGTCTAGCTGTTTCTTTATCATTTTTACATCTTTCCTGAAAATTTTAGCTCAATGTCATATCAGGTCATGTCACCAGGCCAGGTGAAGTGACCTCACTTCTAAAAAATGCTTAGGACTGCATAACTAAAAGGAGGGTTAATCGATCAAGTTGAAACTCATACCAAATATTGGGCCTACCATGAGCTACAACATATGTTCCTGGAATTTTTATATTGGTGACCCAAGGTCATGTGCAGAGCATGACCTCCCCATTGCAAATGCATGGGGAAAATCACGAAATGAGCTTTTCTCAGTAAGTATATCATATATGAGATATATGTCTCATATATGAGACATATATCTCATATATCTCATATATGAGATATAGAGTCCCCCCCATCAACCATCCTATCCTTATCCTTATCCTACAGTGTGTTTTTGCTTAAGTTGTCATTTATGTCCCTCACCTTCATTACGACCGGCGTCAAAATAGCCACATGAATAGTGGAGATGCTGTGTATGTCAAATAAATAAATAAATAAATAAAAAGTATGAATGGAATCAACTTCAAACATCAGTTACAGCTTTTTCTTAGCCCATTTCTGAAAGTGATACAAACAATTTTGACTTGTGACCTTTGAAAGGTCACCTTAGGTCAAATAAGCATTTTCAGTGTTTTACTCTATAAATTTGGAATAAGCAAAGATATAACTTTTATTTTGTCACCAGAGTGTTTGTATAGTCACTACAAGTCAAATGATATACATCATGGCTATACCAGGTCAAGTTGGGTCAGACCGTTGACCTGGGTCAGGTCAAATTTTAAATTTGACCTGGCATAGCAATATCATATATCATTAGATTTGTATTACCGAGAGAATTGCAATGGTGCATCAACTATGGCTGTATCTTGATTTGTTTGAAAGCTTATTAGCGAAAAAGGCAACGCCCTTATGCATGGGTGGCTATGAACATTCCCAAGGACATCCCAATATTCAGTGACCTGCAGCTCCCTAGGCCCTGACCTAACACGAAAATCATTGCCACTGCAATGAAAGAGCAACTCAAGAGCTTTCGAATGGCGTTAAAAAATGTGTCTAGCTATCATAGTTTCGGAGATATATGAGCTTTTATTAGTACACCTCATATTAGCGATTTTGACCTATTTTGACCTCTGGTGGCCTTGATATTGACCTGACGAGAAAAATGGGAAGTATTTTCGATAGCTCATTTTTGAAGAGCTTTCGATTGCCGCTTTGCGCTTTTTTCTACCTATCTTGGTTGAGATCGTGGGGTCTTTTTAGCCCCCCCCTACCAGGGCGAAGGTGGCTTGTACCCGCCACCAGGGCAAGGGTTAAGCTCCGCGAAAAACTACAGAAACACGCGCTTCAGGATCCGCGAAAAACTACTAGAGACAATCGCCTCGGGCCCCGCGAAAAATAATTGTCAGGGATATACGCGGAATTCAGGGGAAAGTATTGACGCTCGGCACGCTTTAACACCGCGCCCCACCGGGGCCCGGCGCCACCTTCCCCACCGGGGCCATCGATGGCCCCCTCTAACTCCGAAAATATGGGGGTTAGCGAAAATCTGAAAAGTGCATTAGAAAGATCGCGTGAATTCAGTAAGAAAAATACCTCGCATGCGTAAGCACTCAGGTCAATGGTTGAGATCGTTGGTCTTTTTAGCCTCCATTCAGGGGGGCTAAGATGTCATTAGAGCTATTGAACTAAGATTAGAGCTAAGATGTCATTAGAGCTATTGAGATCTCGTAAAACACATTTGATAGGAAATTGCCAGACGTATTTCCGCTATGTGGAACGTAAAGACCTTCCGCCAGTAGTTTGACCTCCAGAGGTCAATAAATGTCACGAAAGGCTATTTTCACTCAAATATGCAATGCTTAAGAAGACTGGGCATATGTCATTAGAGCTATTATATCATTAGAGCTATTCACGAAAGGTCAGAAAGTGACCTTGCCGTATATCAAATGAAAGCCAGTGACAAGAAAAACACGATGGTGTTTGTTTCCGCGCTCTAGCTTAATTAGGTCAAAAGTTATTGTCAAAATACTGTTTTTGACCCCTGGTGACCTTGGATGACCTTGCAAAAGTCAAAGGGAAAATATGACTCCTGGGATCCGTGAAAGGGTGTCCAAAAACGCTGTTCTGAGCTGTCTGAGTATTTGCAATCATTTCTGTGGCTTTTAGATCATGAGACAGCTTTTCCCCATGCTTTTCCAATGGGAGAGGTCGCCTCGTGACCTGACCTCAGGTCACGAAATCGAAAAATCCCGGATATACACGTTGTAGACCCTGGAAGGGTCATGAAGTGTAGCAAGTTTCAAATCGATCTACTAAGAAATGTAGCTCTAAATAGAGCTTTAAAGTTGAAGTGAGGTGACCTTGGTTGACCTTGCCTGGTGACCTGACCTTGGGGGACCCGGGGTAAACATTTTCAGGGATGGTGGAAAAATGATGAGGTGAGAGATAGAGCCCTCAACCGCGGTGCTGCGTTTCGTCGTTTTTCTGCTATCTTGAAAAAACCTTAGGGGCCATCGATATCCCCCGTGGGGCGAGGGTTAAAATGGTCACATCTTCCCCCTCTTGAAATTTCGCCTCCCAGCCCAGGATGCGCCCCTTCACCCCTCTCGCCAGGATGCGAGTACCGGTGCCCCCATGATAGTATTTGACACCCACCTGATAGACTTTACCAAACAAAAATGGCGGCTACCCATCGGCAATCCTGGACCCACCTAAGGTCAGAGATACTCGCCTCAGGCTCCGCGAAAAAAACTATCAGGTACAGTAGTTCCATGACAGATTGCGTGACACTGGCTCCAGGAAAAACTGCTAACAAACGGTAGAAAATTGTGACGGTCAAGTCAAGCTCGCACCAACTATTTTTAGACACTAGCTTGAAGCTTCGCGGGAGTAAAATGTCACATGCTCAGCAAAATGACTCAGTCCACGGCGCTTAACAAGCAGCCACAACGGCAACGGGCGTTGATTTTCCAAACAATGTGCTTTCAGTGATGGCGACTCGGAGAAGCCCCTGCACTATTGCAGCGGACCCAACTGAACTGATGATACCCCAATCTCGACTAGTGCGTTAGTTCGATATTTTGTTTCGTTTTTGGTTTTGCTTTCTTTTATGTAATTTCATTTTCGAAAAGATCACTATCGACAGTGCCAAGACAGACGTAAGTATGTGACCGGCCACTACCACGAAGTCTATTGTTAGCAGCAGCTTCTGTCACCCACCCATCCCTCCCCCGCCCCACCCAGCCAACACTTATTAATGAACACAGATCACGCGAGGTGTTAATTATGCTGCTGTGTGTGCGCCTCACGAAGTATATACGACAAACTAGCGCTTACGCAACATATTTTCACGACTTAGCTATCGGAAAACATAGCATTTTGAAAACCGGGTTCAGTCAACCATCGCCGGGGTCGGTATGCGAGACATTGATTTCGGCCAGCTGCCGATGGCGACAGTACACTATTCATGGTGGGCGCGATTAGTCCCGCGCTGTACGGGAACCAGCGACCCCAGCACGACCTTGATGGCTAGATATAGCAAAATAATTCACCATCAGAGGGGAATGTTGGTTGCAGGCAAGTGACGCAAGTCTTCCTGCACATTTACTTCCAACTTTATTGAGATTTCCGAGTATTCAAGCTGTACCAGCGTGATAATGGCAAAGGTGGTGAAAGTGATCATAATCTGACAAACTATCCATTGTATTGAATCAGTTTTAAAAGTCAAAAGTCAGTCGACAGTTTCACACACAAAGCATGGTCACGATTAAGTTTTCAAAAAGACACATTACAAAAAATCAGCACAAAGTTATAAAACCCAGCACGTCCATTTCTTGCGTTTGGTCTCCTCACGCTTTTAGCTCCGTAAGATTATGGTCATTTTCACCACCTTTACCATTATCATGGCGTCACTGTCATACCTTCTCTGCCACAATAACACTGTATCAGCTTGGTTCAATACTTACAAATCTATCATGCAATCATATTAATGATCATTTATCGTGTCATGTGGAAAGGAATGCAGGGAGTCGTTTGCGAGTTGAACTCGGTCTCCCAGGTCTGCTGTGTCCCCGTGTGCCCCACAGAGATTGTGAGCCGGATTTACCTGCGGCAGAGGGGCATGTGAGCTCCTCTTGCCCTGTTGACCCGAGTGGGGACGTGCCAATACTGCCAGTTTGCTGGCCTGTGCGTTATCAAGTGTACACCAGCATGGCTGGCGTGTACCCCGGTAGATCAGTTGGTAGAGCGTTGGGCTCCAGCCCGCCGAGAAAACCGTGCAGTGGCAGGGCGCCGATGAAACCTTGGGATCGCTTCCCCTGAGACGCTCCGGCGCTCAATATTTACCTCACGTAGGTCGGCTGACAACTGACTGGCGAGAGCATAACCGGAGATCTCTTCTCGACCCAGGGGGTCCTGGATTAGTGAACGCAGGCCCGGCAATACAAGCCCTATACAAAGCCTAAGGGAGAACCCAAATTCAGAGGGTTCCTGAACTCCCAACCCTCCCCCTCCGGATCTCTACTCATGGGTGCGAGGGTGACCTGAGCGGGGCAGCCGTTCCTGTACTTTGTGGGACGTTAAGCTTCGGCTTCCAAATTAACCACTCATTTCGGAAATTACTCGTTCGTATGGTCGGGTCGGAGTTTCCGTGACAAGTCCCTTGATGACTTAAAAGGGGATTCGATCCCAAAAGCCGAACCTGTAATACATCGGGAAAATTTGTTTTAAAAAATCGCTGATCGATCGGCTGTATTGAGTTGAAAGCCCGGGTGGTAACTTCAGTGTTTTCAAACGTTTGAGCGCCATTCAACGAAGAAAAGTCCGCGAACTAACATGTTCTCAAGAGAGTTTTTCGCTCGGTGGAATTGAGCCTCAGGTATGCTCTGCACTCGCCCTTGGCGCGTTAACGGCATTGCGTAACAGGGCACACCGGGTTCGCGACTCCGCTGTAAGAGTCACGCACAATCAATGTTTCGACTTCACAGGTGCGAGCGGCGGCATTGCACCGACCTTGACCCGGGCCTGTTCGGATCGGGCCATCAGGTTTCCCAGCGCGTATCCGAGCCGAACGACGATGGCGGCGGCGCCGGGGTACTTGTTGAGCGCCTGGACGCAGGCTCGGAAGCTGAGGTCGGCCGTCACCAGCTGGTCGCAGCAGGCGTCGTGGGTGGAGATGATGCTGCCGATGGTGAAACGAGTTAGAGGGTACCGGGTGACACCAGCGCAGGTTCACGGTCACCAGCAACAGCTCTGTGCAATGGCATCGATTGTGACGACGGTTAAAGAGATCTAAACAGCTCTGGAAAGGTACAGACAACTCCTTCGTCGACAGCCTTGTAAGGTTCATGCGGTCCGTGAAGGAGCGGGAATTCTAATCCGGCGGATGACTGCTGTTGCCTTATGATAGTTTCACACTCTAACGTGCCTCGGAACATTGCGAAAAACAAATGGCAGGATTCGAAAAAAACATGGTCACAACTCCAAATTTTGGATGCATATACCGTAAGCGAGCCTCTGCCGTTTCGCAACCATTGGTCGAAGCATCAAAGCAACTCCCCCTCAAAAGGTGGTATTTTCTTTGCACGTGCATCAGAGTACCCCGCCAATTTTCACATCGATCTTCCTCCCTTAATATCAAATCCTTGAAGAAAAGTAGTGACTAAGCATGACAGACAATATGTCATGTTTCAAGCATGACATGTTTCCATACAATATTCGATTAAAATGTTCCTTACGGGACATTTTGTGGCAGTAGGGGCAAGGTTCTGTGCGTTGTCGTCAGGTGAAAAGAGAGATTCAGGCAGGTATGTACTTTGTACTCCCCTGATAAGCATTAGGATCAAAGTGACGGCAAGAGGAGATTTTTCTAATGAAAGCTAACCAGGGACGATTCGCCCGGGTTGTTTACATCCAAATGCGGCTCCAGGAATTTTACATAGCTCTCAATGTAGCTTTCATGGTCCCTGAAGCTATGCTCTCTTTGTCTGCGCTAATGTTAGACAATAATTATGTTTTCTGCCAAACTATAAAGAATTGTCTACCATGTATAGCCAACAAACAAGTTTCAAGCCCCGGACGAGTCTTTTTAGTCATGTTTTCCGAGCCTCCTGCGCAGATTTCTTCTTTGTGGAAGTTCTTCGCCGCAGAAATCTTTACAGAGTTGCATACGAATTTGGACCATTTGTAACGCTTGGTTTGCTCCCTTTGCATGTGATGATGACCTACATTATTTTAAGCAGAGTAATGATGTAGAAAATGTACAATTTTCCTCTTCAAAGTTTCAGCTCATTGGACTTTAGCTACACAAATTCAGCTCCCAAAAACTCAGCTATTTTAGGGAACGTACGTTACTGCCAACGAAAAAATGTCCAGTCTTATCAGAAGGTGTTTTTTCTTGGCTCCAAAATGGCCTTTGACACTAAAACGCATGAAGCCCCAAACAAGCAAACAACGATTTCCTCCGAGTGAATTAATATCCTTGTCTAAGCCTGCAAGCTTAATTAGTGAAGGTTCACATTCATTTGGTATATGGAATACCATTGTGTATTTATTGGTGATATATAGTGTATTTATTGGTACCATGTAGTGTGGTGTCCAGGTGCACCAAAACCAAGTTTCTAACATGTTTGCAAAGTATCATGTCATGTTTGCACGAGTGCCGTTTTCCCTGGGCATCAATTTGACAAGTGAAAGACCACCTGCGACGGAGTAACCTCAGTGGAACCGAGTCCACGGAACTGCGCCGCGCACGGGTGTCGCGTTTGGTGCGGTGGAGCGCGGCAGTGCAGCCCAGGTCTGTGGCTGCTGGTCCCCCGGCGCGGGTATTGAGCGTGACGGCGCCGGGCCGGCATTGCCATCGCAACGCAACAGCACCCAGCGGCGCGTTCGTGCCGCCCCGCTGTCGGGGCCGGCGCCGGGCCGCCGCCTCCTGCAGATGCCGCGCACTCCTGCTCCTGCCGCACTCGGCACAGCGGGCACCGGAGTCTGCTCTTATTGTTGTGTTTGACGATCAGACGCCGGGCTGTGAAAATGTACGGCAACGGTAAATGAGGCGCTTCAAAACGGTGCCAATCTGAAGCGGTTGTCGCATTAGAACGCTGGTGCGCTCAGAGCAGCGCTCTGAGCTCTGATGCCACGGACGGCCCATCGCAGGCTTTGGCCGCTTACAGTTCTTGGATATATCATCTACACCTGCTACATACCGTTTATCATTGACCACAATCATCTAGCTGATTGCTATATCAACCCAACCGTCAGCAGTCCAATGATAACTAGGGCTAAACGACGCATTAACTGTTAACGATACACGACGTAGCTATCGTTGGCCTTTTTGGGCGGGGGGTGAGTATTTCTGGGATGGATAGGTTTACATTTATTTACAGAATCCACCGGTGCCCTAAGCTGCACCAGGGGATCAGGGAGCGGACGCTTTAGTGCTGAACCACTGATACCCTTCCTGTAATTCACAGGGTCGAAATGGGAAATGACAAAGTTTTGCAATGATACGCTCACCATGAACCAATCAGCGATGATTAGCAGTTACAAAACAGTCGCAAATGCATCGTGGAAAATGCTAATACTTCCTTTCGGCAGGGCGTTCCAAGCTTTGGTCGTTTTCGAGAAAGAAGAACATTTCAGGCGTTAATAAAACCCGCGATGTAGTGAGAAGAGCTGCTGATTGTGTCCCCGTCGCGATCTTTGCTGTCCCGGCGTACATTTTGATGTCATGTGCTCTACACGTATTATACCTTCCTGTGTGTTGAAAAACTTTATAGCAGTTGGGTTAAAGTCAGTCGCGCCTTCCGTGTAACTGCTCACGAGGTGACCATTTGAGATGTTTTACCATATAAAACTAGGAGTGATAACAAGCTCATCACAAACCGAGCGTCCTCTGGTTAACTTCTCTCTCGCTATTGAAGGCTGCTGATAGTCGGGATTCCGGACAAAATGCTCCGGGGCGTGACGCTCGTACGCAGTGTTGAGCATTTCAGTAGCAAATACAGACTTTGCACGTGGGTCTGTACCTGCATTAGCCGCACCCGCCATCTAATGTTTGATTTGATCGCCGCCCCAACTGATCGACACTCTCCTCACGTAAACTAAACACATATAGCTCTTTACACTCGCTGTGCATGGAACTTTATCTTTTGCAAGTTCATTACCCGGCACACGCTGTTTTACTTTCGGGTTTTGCCTGGTAGGTCCCTTATCATGCATTCATGATTAAATAGGCACAATGAGGTGGGGTCGTTGGCCCTTGTATGCGTGACGTCTGTACATTATACATAACCTCGACAAGTCTCGAAAGGAACAACCGTAAGTCTTCAAGGCAATGTCACCGGCAAAACGCATGGAGAGCTAGGACAAACCTATCACTGTTCAAAATAATTGGAAATGTATCCCAAGCTTGAGAACACTTTTATGAAAATAGAAAAGTATTTAGCAGCTTCTGTCAGCATTCGCAGTTCCACTCAATGCTCCGTAGCGGAGGCCCAAACTGGAGGGCGTGCTATGTAATCGGATTATATTGTTGCATAGTGAAAATGCTGTTTTCAAGGCAGGAATAGAAGCACCCATACCATGCTCACAAAAAAAAGTTTTATAATCATAAAACGCCTCAGGCGTGCTCAGGTACTGTGATTTGGAGGGTTTACACATGTCCAGGCGTATTTTAGTATAACCGAATAACTCTTAGATACCTCTTAGAAATTGGCAATATGCATTTGGGGGCACTATTTCACTTTTCTGTATCAGCATCTGATTGTTTTTCGGCCTTATATTATTCATCTCGACGTCAGAGATGTTCCGCAGCGAATTACATTTACTAATCTATGCAACAGAAGGTTGGTTCAACGTACGCAAATATTTCACCATTTATTCCGGCGCTAGAACTACCATTGAATTTTGAATTTTCACATACGCTAATGTTATGCCTGTTTTGCATCTATTCTCGAGAAACGTGCATTATGTAGCAGACGATAGGGGCAGGGGTTATGGAAAACCTAAAATTCATTTAAACGCTATATTCTACGCATTCCTTCCCATAATTCTAAGAATCGACCATCGTACATTTTCTTAAAAAAGGAGCTTAGCCTAAGAAAAGTTCATCGCAGTTGAAAAATTCAAATCGGACAAGTAGAATCCGAGGCCTTAGGAGGAGCCGATTCCCCTGACAGGAATACGGGCAGCTACAAGCCTGACAGGGATAGGGTTAGCACCCGCACTGTAGAGGGGTCTGGCACTAACGCGCACTGGAGGAAGGCCTGGTAGGCCACCCAAGACCTCGGAAACTAGGAGGTATAGAAAAACGCTGGTTAATGGGGGGCTGGAGGTTAGGGTGATCTACGTCATGGCCAATTTTCATTGACCTAGGTCAATATCTTCAAGGTCAAACGAGGTCATAAAGGTCCAATCTTGGCTATGTTGGGTACCTATTGGAAAATGCTGTCATTATTCGGGAAAAAGAGGGGAATAGGCTAAAGGCAGACTAGGGTCATAGAGGAAAGGTCACAAAGAATATTTCCGACCATTTTGAGGTCAAGGTCATTCAATGTCATTGACCTACAATATCACAATATGGTAGAGTACCTATAATTTACACTATCACTAGCACTATAGCAACTTTTTGGCGGGAAATGAGGATTGACCTTTCCCAATGACCTTTGACCTTGAACCTTGCATTGAGGCACCTTAACAATGACGTCGTATAGTATAATATACGCTAGACTGGGTAACGCCATTTGACCGAAAGCACTCAGGTCAATGACCTTGAAAGTGGTAATATGACCTTGACCAGTGGCCTTGACCATGAACTTCATGTGAGGTGACCTTGACATATCATCCCGGTTATATCGCGTTATGATTTCACCACTCGATTTTCAATGCAAATGAATTGGTCTGACCGCGCGATCGCGGCGATCTCAAAATGCAGGTCTGACTTTGAAAGATAATAAGTAACAAAATTCGACCGATTTTCAAAATTATTTCACCAATCGACGTGCCGTTAAATTTTCTCAAATTTGGCTACGTATCGTTTTTCGGCTACGAGCAGTTCACCGGCCAGCTCAGAAAAACAGGTGGGGGCCTCGGAGGCCCCCTCTAGTGCGCGTGTTAAGCAACTTCCGGCTACTTCTCGTGGAACACATCCTCACCAAGCCTTCCCAAAACAGACTACCCACGATTCAAACAGCGCTCGCTCCCGCGTGTGAATGGTTGTGATGGTTTACGGGATTCCGCACGAAATAGCAAACCAGCTGTCCCGGCTGCACCCCTCCCTCACGACCACGGTGGGTTTGTACTTGTCGCTGCTGCATGCTTGACGTCAGATCACCGGCTGCGTGGGAGTGTGCAATGTAAATAAACGGCGAGCCATTTGCAAAGTTCAGTTCTTCGATCACGGAGCAAGCATAGCTGAATAGCCAGCGGAGGAAGGTCTGACGTCACACTTGACACGCCAACCCGGAGTCTTCTGACATCCGGAAGCGTGGTTAATTTAAGGGGTTTGGTGAATGAATTACACAGGAAGTTTCCCCTGACGTCGAGTGGAGCCTTACGGTCGACTGGGCTCATCGGGGTATGCAGATGAATGAGAGGGGCAGACGGATTATGTTCGTAGAAAGTCTGTGATCTTTTTTAAATTGACTTTTTTACATTTTTCTCTATAAAACACTGTCAGGCCCGTCGGTTGAGGTACTTATGCTTTTCGTCACGTCATACTGTCGTTGACACATCAGTGTCGCAATATTTAATGCCTTGAATATTCCATTATTCCCCCCCTTCCACAGGCGTCTTGTCTTATTCCAGGAAAGACCAGTTAGCAGATACTTCACGCAACATAACCCAGCCGATTCCAGGAAATGCAAGCACATTTTGCTGAAAGCATGTCGTTGCATGATACTCCTGGCAAGTCGCAGCGCAAATATAAATATTGAGCGGCTGAGTGAAGGCATGTACCCACGAGACTGGACTGGCTTTTCCAAAACCAAAATACCAAGTAACAAAATGCCAGAACTAAAACGCCAGTGGCAAAGCAATGCGGCAAATGAGTCTTAACCCTCGCAACGGTGGAGGGGGTGTTTTAACATCGGACCTTGACCTTGACCGTGACCTTGACCTGACCTTAGATCACGTCATTTGTATTTTTGACCTAGTATAAGCATATTGTACATCATTCGATTTGCCGTAACGAGAGGAGGCGAATGATTCCTAAAAATTTAATCTAACTCAACTCTGTTAGAAGCTAGGGCCCAGAAACTCTTCTCTAACCTGCATTTGCCGTGCATGTAGTTGTCAGTCACGGCGGGAGGTCCGAATTTAAAGGGTGGGGGCACCATGGGCCATCCATTTCTTTCCAGTCAACACCATAGGGCTAGGGTTAAAATTTCTTATTTAAGGGGGACAACGTGACCTAGTGCCCCCCCTCCCCCCAGTTCCGCCGCGAGTGTTAGTTGTACATCACGCAACGTTTTCATCCTACAAATTTTAACGTTCATTCCTGGACAGATTCACCGTTTACGGGCACATTCCACATCAGAAACAGGGCGCGGGGACTGCTGTAAGTCGCCTAACGGTCATGAAGGATGAAGTGCCGTGAAAATCGGAACAAGTCGTAAACCGTCTTGGTTCGGCACTACGCACCGCCGCGTCCTCGTGCTGAAGCATGCTGAATGACTGCATTGAGTGCAGGGGCGGGTACAGGCCGCTCGACCCCCTCGATTTTTGCCATTTTCTTTAAACAAAACACTGTCACGAATTTGGGCGCATTGGGCCCCCTCCCCTTCCCTTCCTCCAACCGGGCTGGATCCGACACTGTGTGAGCGGATGAGTGGGGAGAGGAGGAGGGGTGATGGACCAAGGTCACGGTGTCTGCCAATAGAATGCACCATTGCTGCCACCGCGGGCATTTCAGGACAATCGGTGACCTTGCCGATGCCAGGCAATGACGGTAAACAGTGTCCAAGCTTACGCTGAGTGGTACGAGGCGCCCACCCGAAGTCGATTGGACCGACTGACCTTTATAGAACAATCCATCAGAAGTGGCACCAGAATGTTGCAAGCTTTACGCCAAGCTGCTGGTTTAGATGTGATGCTTACGGTTTATCGATGGCACAGTTATGGATCCAAGGAGTACACAATCGATTCAGCACCCGTTCTGGTAGCATTTCGTATAGGGCTTTGAGTCATTTGGTTTCAAGCGACCTGCCACTCCACAAAGTTGACTGCACACCACAAGACAGATTAAAACAAGGCAAATCCTAACTCAAAGCGCAGTAAGTCAGCATCTGTGTGAATATTTTGATGCCTGGCAGGAATGAGTGGGGATGCAGCGTTCCCAGTAAAGCAGACCCCTCTCCCGGAGAGAAAGAACCCTTCCGTAAAGCAGTCACGTGAAGCAGGGCTGCCCTGCAGAGCGGCGTGACGTGTCAAAAAATACGTGTTTATGAAAATACATGTCTGTCTGTCAGTCAATCGCTGTCACCGTCCTGCGGTGACCCAACTGCAGGACAATCTCTGACATAGCACCCATCCGACCTGAGTCGCACCACACCGACAGCCTCTGTCAGGATGTGGGACTGACCCGAGGATGCGGGGTAAGTGATAGCCTCTGCTAGGGTGCGGTACTGACCTGAGGATTTGGGTCACCTTGGCAATAGCCTCTGCGGACGCGCGGGACAACCTGAGGATGCGGGCCACATTGATGATAGCCTCTGCCGGGGCGCGGTACTGACCTGAGGATGCAGGTCAAGTTAATGATAGCCTCTGCCGGGGGCGCGGGACTGACCTGAGGATGCAGATCAAGTTAATGATAGCCTCTGCCGGGGCGCGGGACTGACCTGAGGATGCAGGTCAAGTTAATGATAGCCTCTGCCGGGGCGCGGGACTGACCTGAGGATGCAGGTCAAGTTAATGATAGCCTCTGCCGAGGCGCGGGACTGACCTGAGGATGCAGGTCAAGTTAATGATAGCCTCTGCCGGGGCGCGGGACTGACCTGAGGATGCGGGCCACGTTGGCGATGACGTCCATGTCGGCTGTGAAGAGTGCCAGCACGGTGCAGACCTGGCTGGTGGCGCCGGCCGGCACCAGCCGCGGCAGTGTCGTCTCCACGTTCGCCAGGTTACGCAGCACGCCAGTCAGCTGGTACAGCGCGTGTCCCGTCTGCTCCGAGACGCTCTTGGACTCCAGCTTCTGCACGACGGTAAAGACGGGGCGGTTACTCCACCCGGCGCTGGAGATTGAGCTCGGAGCTTCTCCGTTTTGTTTTTCCTTCGTTCTTTTCTCTTTGTTTTAGACGAGAGCTCATTACCAACACTGTAGTGGATTTCTCTTTCTGCATCCGTTTTTTGCGTCAAATTATAAGTACGAAAAAATTTGAGAACGTGTGGGGAATAAACCATTTTTTAGTTTAGAGTAGCACATCACAAACCTTAGAATAACACGAAGCGAGGCAAATAAACAAGAATAGCACTCGATTGAATGTCAACTGAGCTGCTGAAGAGCCGGCTCTGAGTGGGCCGGTGACGTACTTTGGTGGTGATGAGTTTCATGTGCAGCACCACCAGGTCGAGGATGCCCAGGTTCATGAGCCGGGTGACGAGCGCAGCGTTCATGGTGAGGAACTTGAGCGCGCCGTAGCTGTAGACACAGGCCTCCCCGTCGTCCAGAGGACTGCTGCGTCCTACCGTCTCCAGCAGGTGCTCTGCAGGCAACGTCAAACCGGCATCCTTCAATCAATCGGGCGGTGACGGAATGCTGCAAGAGTCAAACTTGTGCATCAATTATTACAGCAGCTCAATTTGATGAGGCTGCACCCGTAAATGTTATATTTGTTGCTTTTTTGTAAGAGCATTTGTCAAGGGCGTTTTGAAGGGCTTATGTTTCCTCCAGGCTATTCAGAAACCCAACGATAGTAAAATGGTCTGAACTGAGGGATAAACTAGTTCGCATTGCAAATCAACGTCCAATCGCCGCTTGAAATCAATCCAAGTTGTTCAGCACGAGGGCGGCTTTACTGCATACATAGCAAGCATTTGACTGGCAGTAAGGCATCCCTTCAGTAGGTGGTTGGCTCCTGCAATGGTCTAATCGGTTTCAACACAGGTCAGTGCAGTAGTTTGGGTAAGATATTCATCAGGGCCTACGCTAGTCAAGGGCAGGGCAGAGATCGATTCACGTAAACGATACCCACAACGGAAGCGCCAGGACCTGTAATATCCGGCCAGCCTCGTTCTGGTTACCGATTTGCGAGCTGTTTTATCGGTTTGGGGAGCTGCTCAGCTTGCGCTGAAACGGCACGCAAATAACTCTCACCCAGAATATTAGCCTCAAGAAACAGAGGGTCGTTCTTGTCGTCCTGAGCAACTTTGAAGACCAGCTTACAGACATTGACGAGATTCTTTCCGCTGACTTGTAGCTGCAAAAGTGAAACAGGGACGAATTAAAGTAGTCACTCAACACAAACTTGACCACATACATAGTGGACGAATATGACGAATTCGCAGGAAAGTCAAACGTGTTTCAAAACCACGCCTTACGCACGCTGGTTCGTGCGATGGAGAATAAAATGAAATAGCAAAATAGCTTAACTATAAGGCGAAGTAGAAATAAAATCATTGATCCCACCACAGGCCAGATACATTGAGGCGTGTCTTATTCCATGCACTGGCAAACTCTCCAGCATACTGAAGGGATCTCATGAGACAGCACTATTGATCTAAGCAACAGTGGCACAAAGATCGTCAACCCACGGCTAAGATAGTCCATGGGATGTGGAAAGTCTCGCGGAGATCGTCAAATCACGGCTAAGATAGGTAGTCCACGGGACGTAGCAACAGTCACACGAAGACCGTCAACTCACGGCTAAGATAGTCTATGGGATGTAGAAACAGCCACACAAAGCTGATCGTCAACTCACGGCTAAGATAGTCCACGGGATGTGGAAAGTCTCGCGGAGACCGTCAAACCACGGCTAAGATAGGTAGTCCACGGGATGTAGAAACAGTCACACGAAGCTGACCGTCAACCCACGGCTAAGATAGTCTATGGGATGTAGAAACAGTCACACGAAGCAACGGCCAACTCACGGCTAAGATAGTCCATTGTATGTAGAAACAGTCACACGAAGACCGTCAACTCACGGCTAAGATGGTCCATGGGATGTAGAAACAGCCACACAAAGCTGATCGTCAACTCACGGCTAAGATAGTCCATGGGATGTGGAAAAGTCTCGCGGAGATCGTCAAATCACGGCTAAGATAGGTAGTTCACGGGATGTAGAAACAGTCACACAAAGCTGATCGTCAACTCACGGCTAAGATAGTCTACGGGATGTAGAAACAGTCACACGAAGGACGGCCAACTCAAGGCTAAGATAGGTAGTTCACGGGATGTGGAAACAGTCACACGAAGTGACCGTCAACTCACGGCTAAGATAGTCTATAGGATGTAGAAACAGTCACACGAAGCTGATGGCCAACTCACGGCTAAGATAGTCCATGGGATGTAGAAACAGTCACACGAAGCTGATGGCCAACTCACGGCTAAGATAGTCCATGGGATGTAGAAACAGTCACACGAAGCTGATGGCCAACTCATGGCTAAGATAGTCTATGGGATGTAGAAACAGTCACACGAAGCTGATGGCTAACTCACGGCTAAGATAGTCTAGGGGATGTAGAAACAGTCACACAAAGCTGATGGCCAACTCACGGCTAAGATAGTCCATGGGATGTAGAAACAGTCACACGAAGCTGATGGCTAACTCACGGCTAAGATAGTCTATGGGATGTAGAAACAGCCACACGAAGCTGATGGCCAACTCACGGCTAAGATGGTCCGAAAGTTACAAATGATGTCAACCCAAGATAGTCAGAGAAACAGTCACAGAAGACCGTAACTCGGCTAAGATAGTCAATGGGATGTAGAAACAGTCACACGAAGCGATGGCCAATCACGGCTAAGAAATCCATGGATGAAAAGTAACATGCCAACACCTAAATTAGAAACAGTCAACAAGCATGGCCAACTCACGCTAAATAGTCCAGATGTAGAAACAGTCACACGAAGCCGATGGCCAACTCACGGCTAAGATAGTCCATGGGATGTAGAAACAGTCGCACGAAGCTGATGGCCAACTCACGGCTAAGATAGTCCATGGGATGTAGAAACAGTCACACGAAGCTGATGGCCAACTCACGGCTAAGATGGTCCGCGAGATGTGGACCAGCAGCCGCGGCGAGTCCTGCCGCTCCACGAACCGGAAGATGGTCTTGAGTGAGGCGATGCGGTGCGGAGAGGAGCGGCCCAGGTGGCCTGTCTCCGACAGCAGCTGGTAGAGGTCCACCACCGACACCAGCACCGCCTCATTGGTGGCCCCTGAGGCGGCACGCACCACCGGTCACCGCCAGCCACGCAGAAACGTCCTGGGTGACTCGCACACGGATAGTCATACAAATCCATGAAGGAAGCAGCATTGTAAACCATGTGATTTGGAGAATCATCTAAGTAATTCCAGGCCTTGTTTAGACAGTTGCAAGAGATTATGACCTTCAGTATTCGATGTGTCGTGTCGCATAGGTTCGTCCGGTTCTGCACGCCACTCGACGGTGACCCGCGTGTCACCACGATAAAAGCCTCCCCACGATCGACCTTTACAGGTGGGCGCGCCGTGAAGCCCAAATTACTCACGGCCGCAGCGTGAACACGTGGGCAGTAGGTAAGGGCGCGGTCCCGGTAGCATACTTAAAGCTGTTCTGGTGTCAAGAGTGGCAAGACTGTAGAAATCGTCCACCCCGCTTCAGGGACGTTTCACCTCATCGCAAATTAAGCAATTGCTTAAAATATATATTGGTGTGGAACTCAATTGTGGGAAGCAGTGTAATCACTGTCCATTATGTGATTTGAATTCTTACGGTTTATAAAACATATATCTGACAGCACAAATTCGAATGTGTGTACACATGTTTCCAGTCAACGCTGTTACTTGCCTCATACCTACACAGAACTGTACATAAAGTTTTACCGTGGAGGCCCACGAATCACCTATTCCAGCCATGCTGCTGCACGCAAAGCTGTACTCAAGTGTATAAATTCTGTCAAAATGGTTAGAAGTCACTGCCAACTGAGTTTTGGTGCTTCCAGCACGTAGTACGCACCACTGTAATATTAAGTTTCCTTTAACATGCGCATTGACAGGGGACGGACACCCACCCTTCCCCTCGGGTTTTTTTAGATAGAATGAAAACGGCGGCGCCACACGCACCGCACTTGGCATACATTTTCTCTGATCATTTTTACAACTTTATTCAAAATTTTAAGGGTCATCTCAGCTCAGGTCATCAGTGCAGGTCAAGTGATCTCATCTCCAAAAAAAGTGTAACATAGCATAAGTCAGAAGAGGGCAAACCTATCCGATTGAAACCCATAACACATAATGGGCCCACTGAATTATAGAAAATATATTCCGGTATTTTATATATATATGAACTAAGGGCAGGTACAAGCCAAGACCTCTCCATTAGAAATAACTTAATAATAGATAGTGGTAGAGCGTTTATTTTTACGGCATTCGGTTTGCCTTATCCACACGGTTCTCATGACATGCATGTTGACCTAATTTGATATTGACCTTACCTTAGGGTAGGCCAAATATTAGATTTGACCTGATATGGCCTAGCAAGGCCATATTATAGATCATTGTATTCGGCCTGTTGCGAGGACTCCAATGGTTTAGATCATTTCGCTCTATATTTACTAGTTCAGATGTAATGACTGAAAACCTGCATTTCCATGCCCTCCCCTATGGTGGCATGCATTGACCTCTAGTGACCTTAGATTTGACCTGGAAGAAATGGTTCAACCATTTTCTATAGAGATTTGAATGGGCTATCCAACCCCGTTTACCATTTTTTCTCTACCTATAGGTACCCTAGCGTGTTTTTATATCTTAGGGAGCGGGTGCCCAACCCTCCCCCTCGTCAAAGCGGAGGTGGTTCAGACGCCCGTCAATGCGCGTTTCAAAGCATTTGCAAGTTTCATCTTAAAGATTTTCTCAACTTAAAGGGAATGTGGCACCTTGGCGTAATTCCAGACTGGTGCGGTTTGATGAGTGATCTACGTTAAAGCAATGGATTTGCCCTTCTTTCTGCTGAAAAATGATTAATAAGCCTGATGTTTTGTTTTATTTAACTTTCCTCTGTTGGAAATAAAAATTTCCAAATGAGCATGACGTAAAATTGGCGTATGGACTGGTAATGTTCTGTGCCAAATTGAACCTGTTTAATTTGCACCAAAAAAATACGAATAAGAATGAGGCACTTTTAGCTACAAGAGATTATAATTACAAACCAAAGTGACATTTATCAATTTCTTCTATTTTCTTCATATATTCAAATATATTTCACGTTTCAAACTATTTAATAAAGCAAGCAATAAGTATTTATCATCGACAATACCAGTCACGTTTAGCACGTGGGTTCTAAAAATGTCCAACCAAGAAAAAACTGTCCGCGCGGCATGAGCAAAGGGCTTGAGCATGACATCACTTCCCTAAAAACGCCTCATACACGTAAACGCCCGGGGCGGAAGGGGTCGGTAGGAGGGTGAAGTTTCGCCCTTTTCTTCGCGATCAGGAAGTTCTAGGCAAATGAAATCATCGATCAAGCGGTTTCTCGGCATGCTTCGTCACATGGCTATCTCAGTTCAGATTCTATGGTGAAGGTGTCGCATTCCCTTTAACGCTCGCCCCGGTGGGGGTTGCTTGAACACCCCCTTGGGTTTTTCCACGGCACGGAAAAACGGCGACGCGATGCGCCCCCGCACTTGCCGCACCTTATCCTTGATAGATTCCACAACTTTCCACAAAGTTTTAAGGTTGGGTCATCTCAGGTCAGGTCAGCAGTGCAGGTCAAGTGACCTCACCTCAAGTTTTTTGTAAGGTGGCAAAAGTAAGAAAGGGGCGAATCTATTAAATTGAAAGTTATATCAAATAATGGTACACCCGAGTACTACAACATATACTCCTGGATTTCTCATATCGATGACGTAAGGTCAGGTTTGGATCATGACTTCTCCATTGGAAATCCATGGGAAAAACAGGAATTGGGATGTATTTGTGTAGACGCAGCTGAGAATACCTCAATATTCTCCAAATCGTAGTATCCTGGGCCCCTTTCTTGGTTCATGTTGCAATTTTTGACCCAGGATCTATTTTCAGACTTGGGTCTATAACTTTGCAAGAAATGAGGATAAAGCTTTTATTTTCATACTATTACGTTTAGATTGTTATTGCGAGTCGATTGATGCGCATATTGACTATGCTAGATCAGACAGTGACCTTGACCTGAGGTCAGGTCTTTTTTTTGTTTTGACCAAGTATAGCCGTGTTATACACCACTCGATTCGACGTAACAAGAGGAAGCGAAAGGTGCCTAAAAATGATTCTAACTCAACTCTGTCAAACGCTAGAGCCCCGAAACTCTTCTCTAACATCCCACCTTCTTTGACCTATCAAGACCTCAATATTGAACTGAGCCAAAAAGTAACTGATGCAGTTTCTTCATAATTTGTATGAGCTATCCAACAGCCTTCACGTTTTTCGTTATTCCGTATAGGAGCCGAGTTCGAGGGGGTGTTTGAACACCCCCACCAGGACGAAGGTGACTTGGAGGCCCACCGGGGCGGGTGTTAATGCTCGTTTTTTAAACCTGTAATCTCCAAAATATCGTTAAAAATAAAAAAACAGCAACATTGAGGCACCGAAATAATTAGCAAAGTTTTTTCTCAGTCAGAAGGTCACAGACGCTTAAACGTAGGAACAGAGAGGAGGGGGCCACGCACCCCCCCCCCCACACACACACCCCAATGTTCAAGATATTAACCATTGACCCTTTGGCGTTAACTGAAAAGAAATAACTTCAAAATACGTCTTACTTCCCCTCCCCCAAATAATTTGTGGCGTTCTACACCTATGCAAACATGAAAGGAGAGCGTAGATGAGACTTAAACCAAACCATTTTGGATAGCAAAAAACACGCGCACCCGGTAGGGCTCACCCCCTGCATCATTTCCCACATCCCAAATTTTACCCCGGTCACCCAAGGTCAGGACCAGACAGGCAACCAAGGCACCCACTCACTTAAGGCTACATTCAAAGCGATCGATTGAAACCCACACTCATGACCCTCCAGGTCACAATGTATACCGGGATTTCGATTTCGCCGAGGTCAGGTCACGAGGCACCCCCATTGAAAACAAGGAAAACTTTCATGATATAAAACCACAAAATGATCAAAACCAGACTCCAGAACAACGTTTTGACACCCTTTCACGGATCCCAGGGCAATTTGCCCACTTTCCAAGGTCATCCAATCACCGGAGGCAAAACAGTATTTACAATAACTTTACCGATTAACTAGAGCCTGAAACAAACACCATCGTGTTTGTCTTGTCACGCTTTCATTTGATATACGGCAAGGTCACTTTACCTTCGTACCTTAGGTCATATTACACAGGTGACCCGGCGGCAAACCACTGGCGGGGTCTTACGTCCACATACGGAAAAGTACAGGCATCATCAAATGTGCTTACCAGGCCTCAAAGCCAAACAAGATATGCCCAGTTGCAATCATCATATTTGAAAATAGCCGATCACCAATTGACCCCAGGTCAAACCATACCGAGCACTAAAACATGCAAGTAATTCTACAATCACGCGAGCCTTCTATGCACTCGATCCAACGCCCATATTTTCGAGTTAGAGGGGCATCGATGCCCCGGTGGGGAGGTGGCGCCACCCCGGTGGGGCGCGGTTAAACGAGCTTCTTAATCCCTCCCGAGACATTTCATTTTTTCATCCATCGAGCCAATTCAAGACTTCCGTAAAAAGGCCCATGGCCCAAGCCCAGACTTTGTTTATATAAAGAGATATATATATATAGAAAAAATATATATAAACCTGATTCAGTAAGTGTCTGCAATGCCTTCCCAATGTCTTGGAATGTATTACCGGACGGGGAAAAGTTCTTGAGGCCGAAACGGGCAACGAGCGCCCAACGGCTTAAGACTTCCGCACGTGCAGATTCACAGACGTAATACGCTTGTTTAAAGGCTATTTCTCAACGCTATTGCGAACTCGGGGTCAATAAAAGACACCGTTTGGCATGCCATGCTACAGGCGGCCAGGAGTTCACCGTTGCGCCGTGTACACCTGTCACGAAGACCTGCACTGTTTGTGGCAATACTGCTACACATCACGCAGGTTTAAGCAAAGTTTCGAGCTTAATTCCAACACTCGTGAACAAATATATGGATCTTGAAAAACTAGCTGCACTAACAAGGACAAGCTTAACGGAAAAATTAATGTGAACTTAACGTGCTCGGTAATGTTTGCCGAGTCTACGGGGATTTTTTGGTGATGTGCATAAGCACATTATCCAACAATGTTCACGATAAAACATTAGGGTACCGAACACCACTAATCGTCAGCCGCGAGTGAGCGTTGTTTCCGAGCAGCCGACGCATTCAACATCAGCATGTCCGTGGGACGGGGTGTCGTTCACCTTTGCGACATTTGGCTGGAAACAATGGGCCGGACCGTGCCACCAGCATAATTTATATGCCCCGCTTATTAGCCGAAATAACGCGACGATGATCCGTTTCCATCACACATAACCGTCTTTCTAGTTTCGAGCGCTTCAACCTAGGCCAAGCCACCCTTCCAGATGTCCATGAAGACTGTGGAGTTCCATGCTCGATGTCAAGCTGGATGTTCAGAATTCAGGGTCTACAATGCTCCGGGTTTGTACCAGAGTTAAATACATACAAGTTCTGAGGTGGCCCCTCGTTGTGAACTTTCAGATGATGCATATTTTGATGGGACACGCAGCATGGCATTGACACAACATGCACCTGAAATCTTTCTAATAATATAAATTAATAATATAATAATTCAATAATCGAGTGTCGAACCGTTGCTATCTTTCACGAAGTTCCCTCCAGCCGATTCTAAGCCGGCGAGGGTTGATAAATAGCACGCCTGGCGGCTGCAGCCAGTCCCCGGTCGGTCACGTGCCCGGCACTGACCGTTGTCGGCCATATCGGCCAGCCGGGCCAGCAGCGCGATGATCTGGTGCTCCGAGGAGGGCGGCTCGTCGCCGGCGCCGCTCACCCCGCTGCCCGGCCGGCTCTCGCTGTACTCGATCTGGGACTGGTCGGAGCGGGGCGAGCTGCTGCGGCCCCGCCTGCCGGCCACCACCGCCCGCCGCAGCGGCGCCGAGTCAGGGTGCAGCCGGGAGCCCCTCTCGCCGCCGCCGCCGGCCTCCGACGGCGGCGGCAGCGGCTGCTTGCCCGTGGGCCGCACGCCGCTGCCGATGACCGGCATGTCGCGCTTCTTGCGGAACAGCGACCAGCCGAAGTCGTCGGAGGCGGAGGGGTCGGCCTGGGCGTCGCTGGCGGCGGCGCCCGATGAGGCGGACGCCGCCCCAGCGTCGGCGCCGGCGGGCGGCGCGCGGGCGAACTCGCGGCTGAGCCGCTGGCTGCTCTCCAAGTCGCTGAGGCAGAGGTCGCCGGCGTCCTCCGGCTGTGAGAGCACCAGCTCCAGGTGGGAGTGCGGCTGCGGCGGCTGCGGCGGCGGCCGGCCCGGCTCCGGCCGCAGCGCCTCCACTATCTGCCGCTGCACGGAGACCGGGCCTGGGGGCCGCGACAGCTCCGGCAGCGAGGGCGGCGGCCGCGGCCCCGGGTCCAGCGTGGGCCGCGTCCGCTCCCGTGGGCCGCTGTGGGCGTTGCGGCTGGAGACTACAGCTGCCAGCGAGTCCTCGCCCTCCTCTGGCACTGCCGACAGGCACAGTTAGCTTGTTATCGTTCATATCTAGTTCTGATCCGGCACGTCCAGAAATCCCCGCACCCCTCCGCCAGCGGCTCTGGTAGCTAGTATGGCGGTCACTGAACGGCGAACCGATCAGAAACGGAAAAACTGAATGGGCTAACTGCTCAGGGCACGGACTATATCACTCGGTGTTGAGCATCTAGGCGAAGAACTTATTTCAATGTATGACGTAAAGAAAACAGGAAAATACGGACCTTGTGGTTCTAAACTGGTCCAACTTTACGTAATCTGTAGCAGAAGAGACCCAGGTTCGGTGGTAATGAGATATTTGCTTTGATTGACTTGAATATAGTCTTAGAACTATTGCCCCTCGTACTTCTGACAAACAAATCCTATTAAAAAAGTACATGCTTGATCGGTGACCACTTCCAAAGAACGATGTACTGCTCGATCATAAAAGAAGGTGGATACTGTTTAACGTTAAGCATTCCTACTTCATTTCATTGGTATAACAACTCAACTTCCAAACAAGCGTGTTGGATGCCCCTCAACCCACCATGAGTCAAGTAAGTGTCCCAATGACTCGTGCATAACGTTACAAATCGAATCACAAGGGCCAGTTCCCGAAACGAACAAAGTAATGGTGGGGAGCAAGCGGTAAAGCCGAATATTAGCCTCCATAATTTATATCCACTGTAAAATTCATGCGGGCAGTGCGAGATCGAGTGATTGAATTCTCTAAGGCCTCATTTCGTTTCCAAATGGAATGTGCCATAATTTTCCTTTTGTAATAAAATAGTAATCTTCCGACCTTTACTCATTAATGCTCGGTTGCCCAGTGTGGAGCATGTTATTCCAAACCAGTTCTATCTCCACATTTTTTTGGTGATATCACACATCCCCACCATTCATGGGGGGTTTCCGGCGCGTTCTCGTCAATTGTCTTTTTGCTCAGCATTCCTGACAATGTCTCGGCGTCAACCTTTCCGAGAATCCATTGTGATTTTCGTGCTGCAGTGGCTCACTTTTACATCGATCAGGGGCATAACCACACGCTCTGGCCAACACCTAAACACCGGCCCACACGACAGGTACGCGAGCAGAGCGCTGATGCTGACTGCGCGGGTGGGCAGGGCGACTCACGTTTGTCGAAGAGAGGCGGCTCTGAACTGCCGCCGGTTCATGCGGTCCCAGCTGGTGCTGAGGGAGGGCAGGTGGTGGTTGCTGGGGCGGCCCACCAGCGAGTCTGTAGCGAGACGCCACAGTCAGCTCACAGCCGGGCACCGCGCCACAGGCGATATATGGCGCGAAGCTTGGTGTGGTGTGAGAGGTTCAGACGTCAGTTACCATCGTATCGAAGTAAGACGTTTCTGACAAAAAGTTGGCATTACGAACAACTTCGTTCATGAGTGCTGTGTTTTCTATTTCAAAGGGCAAGGCACCATTCTGTCCATCGGTCCTAAGGGGAATATCTCGAAGGAGAGAACAAATGGAGCTTCTTGTCCATGTGTCTTTCGCAGATTCATACAAATTGGGTATGGGAAACAACTCCAACGGACAGAACTCCAATGTCCGAGATTTTCGGACGCAGAAATGTGTGAGTTTCGGCCCAACTGATAGGGTATAGTGTGTGCCCGGTGGAGCTAAGTTTAATTGGGGTGTGCGTGTATCAAACATATGTGGCAACAAGGTATTTTCCACATTTTTCTATAAAAACAGCCTAGGCAAAGATAGTTTCATTGCGAGTTATTTCAGCTTTCATCCAAGGAAGCAGACCTCGCAACCTGGTTTTCCTTCATAAAATAATCAAGCATTGGACTGTCGGCAATTTCTCTATCTTAACTTTCAACGTTACAACCTTGCACATTTTTGCCGGGTAATTAAAATGAATAATGAATGTGTTTTCCGCAGCAATTCCAAAGCCAGCGGAATTCATCTAGCACCCTCACAAGCAGCCGAGTTCTCGTAACACAGCACGTGTCTGTTCAGGCGAGGTTTCGGAGTCCATCAATTTTTGGTGGCCTCGGTTTCGGCGGCGTGCCTAAATGAGCGACATCAGTGGCTCCGGCACCAGCCCTGGACCCAAAGCCCTTCGAGCTGTGAAATGATGCACCCAAATGAATGTGCTTCCTTCCTGTGGCAGGTACACTCCATTAGCCATCGAAGCTTTTTTTCTGCACCAACGTTGGTAGGCGTTTAAGGCAGATAATGAGTCGTTAAACACCTTACAGCATATCAAAAACAGGTACCTGAGAGGCGTAATGGAGCATAAAACTGGTTACGATAAGTTTTTCTGTGCACGTTCCAGAGCAATCAGCCCCATTGGTGCACGTTCTGAAAGAAAGCTGTCTTCAAAAAATTCACAAAATAATGAAGTGACACCCGGCAAATCACATCAAATATAACACTATCATTTTATCCGGAAATTTGTTAGTTTGCTTTGGTAATGTTTCTCAAAAAGCTTGCTGTTTCTGATTGACAAATAAAAACTAATGCCCGCACCTCCGTTTTTGCTCCAGCCCTCCGGGCGACCATACTTTTGCCTGCTCATAATACTGAATAAACCATACCCTGCTACCACGGTCTCTATAGCTACTTGGAAATGAGTCACAACAGTATCACACGTGTGAGCTATGGTACAGACTGCAGAACATAACACGGAGATCCATACACTACCTGCGTATCACTTTGATGGAAAATAATGCACTTGGGGTTTCAAGTATTTAGATCCATACACATATATTTCGGAATACACACGGGTTAAAACAAAAAACGAAGACATGATGAGGCAAAAAGATAAAAGCGTCCATGATGTATAAGAAAGAAACGCGATATCAATGCCAAACGGTCCAGAGGGCTAGGGGCCGCGTACAGGCGCCGGCGGGCCAGCGCGAAGCGAGCGGCAGACGATACCGCGACCAAACGCAGCACAGTATCCAAAAGGTGACCGCGGGACAGCGTCAGTGCACCGGGAATCCACGATGAGGCCAGGCGCAAACACAATACAGTGCACGATGTAGTGTAGAAAAAAATTTAAAAAAAATAAAATGTTAGAAAGAATAAAAATTGACTACATCACGACTTGTAGAAAGAAAACTTTGCGCACAGCCCAAGCATACATGTATACATATATGTATGTATGGAAAACCAGTATAAATGAAAGCACCGTTCTTAGGCAGCTTCTTTCGCAAATTTATTACTCAGCCTGTATGTTTCTGATAATTGAAAAACAAAAATTGCGCATGATTATGCAAGGGAATTTTCGCACGAACGAAGAGCCAGATAATTTGGACAGAAAACATTTATATCCCAGCTCAAATTGGATTTCAGCCTTGTTTCTATATCGCGTTTTCTGAGCCGAAAACTGATAATGTTAGACTTCGAGAGAGGAGAAAAGTTTCGGCAGCTTAACCAGTTGGTAGTGAATTAAGTCCTTTTAAAAGGCTTTCAGCATAGACATATTCTTAAACTAAGAAACATTAGAAATACCGAACACAGCGCAAGGACATTCCTTCGCTCAGACCCTAACAAAATAATGAAATGGATCAGTTTCTGACCGCAGCGCGGACACGCGTTCAGTGTCTGACCAACTGACCGGGCAGAGAAGGGAAGGTGACCGTGTCGGAGGTCTCCTGCTGACGCGGCGAGGGCACACGTACTGACCGGGCAGAGAAGGGAAGGTGACCGTGTCGGAGGTCTCCTGCTGACGCGGCGAGGGCACACGTACTGACCGGGCAGAGAGGGGAAGGTGACCGTGTCGGAGGTCTCCTGCTGACGCGGCGAGGACACATACTGACCGGGCAGAGAGGGGAAGGTGACAGTGTCGGGGGTCTCCTGCTGACGCGGCGAGGGCACACATACTGACCGGGCAGAGAGGGGAAGGTGACCGTGTCGGAGGTCTCCTGCTGACGCGGCGAGGAGGTCTTGCAGAAGCCGCGCGGGTTCAGCGGCACCAGGCGAATGCCGGAGACGGGCCGGGAGTCGCTGTTGTCGAAGCTGAGGCTGTTCATGCTGTCGACAGCAGGGGGACACGGGCCGGTCAGTCCAGAGGTGGCGGGGGGACACGGGCCGGTCAGTCCAGAGGTGGCTGGGGGACACGGGCCGGTCAGTCCAGAGGTGGCGGGGGGACACGGGCCGGTCAGTCCAGAGGTGGCGGGGGACACGGGCCGGTCAGTCTAGAGGTCGTGGGGGGGACATACAGAGCTGCGGGCGGGTCTCTGGGTAGCGTCAATAGGAGCACGTCAGTCTAGCCCGGCGCTACTGTCAGGCTGTTCGGCGGCCAGCCGGGTCCCTGTTCCAAAGAAAAAATATTGTCACTTAATTATATGTGTGTCTTCAGTGGAATGCACTCGACTTCATTCCAGCATGGACTCCCCATTCATCAGCATCAGGTTTTCGGTCAGGAGCTGAAGGTTCTAGAAATATATGAACGCAAGTCAGGTGGGTGGTAGATATCCGGGATGCGGAGCCGGAGCCGGAGCCGGTCAGAGCCGACTATTTTTCCCGGAGCCGGAGCCGCAGCGGAGCCGTTAGGACACTTGAACCCGAAGCCGGGGCCGGAGCCAGAGCCGAAATCACAACCCCGGACCGGAGCCGGAGCCGTCCAAAACTTTCTCGGTTCCGCATCCCTGGTAAATATAGGTATGTTTGTCGGTATTTTGCTTGGATAAGGAATTTATCAGATGTTATACATTGTGCATTCACAGGTAAACACGTTATGACGGTATAAGAGTTATTTTTACACTGGAACTATTTTGGTCTTGACATGAGTTGTTACCTTTTGGGCTGGATCCCCGCCACGTTACCCGCCAACACGCGCCGTCCGTTCGAACGCCTCAGACGCCGCGAGCGCCCCTCACACGCCCGTATTTTCACAGTATATTTAGAGAGTGTTTCCGGCATAGATAATTTGAAACATTCAGTTTTAAAAGTGCTTGCAAATCTAAATGCATTTAATTTCGACCTAAATGATATGGTTGTCCATTTTCCTACCAGTCTCCATGGGCTTACATATACTAGCCCCTGTCTGGTTAGCTTGCCTGAACACGTCAATTATTCACCAGTTTCATCCCAACATGCAAACAGTCGTAGGCAATGCACATGCGGTCTGACCTCGCCCTAGATGCCAGACACGAGAATGTATTGACTGCAGCACCTTGCCGTGGTCGTAAACAGGCCCCAGGACCATCGCCATAGCCACCGCTGGCTTCCCGCGATATATCAGCACTACAGGCAGGGGGGACACAAGAGGGCACGGACGAAATGAGCCGTTGCCCCTCCTTTAAGTCCGTGCCACCGTCCCCGTGTACGCGCCTTAATTGTCTTTAGATGGGGTGACCGCTAGAAGCGGCGTGTTCTCCGGCGTCTGCCACTGTCCGACCGCTGCCCGTCCACTGTCAGCCGCAGATCTCTACAACCATTTGGCCGATAGCGACTATTCGGCGGACAGCGATGCCACTTTCGCAAAGTTTACTCCACTTCCTCTCGGTGGGTATCCCCTTTAAAACGCATCGCATCAGGCCAGGACAGCGCACCTCGAATTGCACAAAAGGCACCCCCCACCCCCAAACGTGGAATCTACCACCCCTGAGCAGGGCATTTTTTAAGGAAAAGTCAGTGGGGGCATTTCTTGTGCTGGCCATTATGGTGTCTTCAGGGGAGCAAGACCCCATTTTGAGGGGGTTTAATAAAGCTTAGACGCGGTAGTGTTAAAAAAATGTTTCTCAATTTTTGTGCCATTCCATGTCTAGAGATTATAGATGCTGCCCATGGCTGCCACTTTTTCAGCGGAAAAGGTCAAACCTATTTAGGAAAAGGGCCAAAGAGGGTAAAATATTATTTTCACCAAAATAGCCAAATAAACACCACAAAAGCCAGTTTTGAGGCTAAAACGACCCCTAGCGGTAGTCATAAAACCACAGAAAAAGCGACTTGTACCACTGTTTAAAACTGATGTTTGACAGTTTGATATTGACTTGACGCAATATTTTTAGCACACTACCCATCTAATAGGAAGCCAGGGGTGCCCTTCCAACCCGCGTGGCCATCGAATGATTTTACACATAACCAGAACATTTTTTGGGATCATCAGTCTCCCCTCACCCACTTTTTGACCAACAGTTTCATGATCTCAGTCAAAATGGGAGTTAAACCGGAAATTTGTATAACCAGCCGCTGCAGAAGGCAACGAGAAGCCCAAATTCGAAAAGTTGTTGGTGCTAACGTGGAAAGTTTGCTGTCAGCATCAGGTTAAAGTTTGCCAGGAAAGGCCCCCTCACTTTTTTGCCGGTGGCGATGCTTATGTATGCTACCACCACAGTAATACATAAAAAGGCTAAGCACTTCATACCGCCACACCAGCAACCAGTCTTACGCACTTTGACTATACCGTGTCCCGTCTAATCCACGAACGAGTTCTCAGCGCTGACAAGTGACTGCTTGTGAAATGAGAGCATCATGCAATGGCACGGTACTGGCTGGGATGTGGGCTTCCGGTCGGATAGAACAGGATGTTTGATTGGTTGTAGGCCAGCGTTCTTCTCCAGCGTTGTGACTAGTTTATGCTGAGGCTGTTTTGCCGGGATTTCCCGTAACTAAGCGCTTTGTTTCGTCTTCGCACGATGGAGTAGACAGCCACGGGTGGAAATTTTTTAACACAATTTTTGTGGGTTGCCAATTTGGGACCAGAAATAGAACAAAGTTATAATCATCGCGGTGTGTTCTGTCTTATTTCCGTTAGGTGAGTCTGCATTTTGTCAATTTTAAGTCATCTGTCTATTTCACGGGGGCCAATTTCTGGGTACTGGGGGGCATTTCGGCCGACTAGGGGGCAAATAGCCCCCCAGTTAACATGTTAAAAAATGGCCTGCCCCTGAGGCTTCGCCATCCCTTAACAAAACCCTAGACTCGCCGCTGGCCACAGCAACTCATGAAGCTGTGCCTTGACACATTCCTTTGCTATGAAACACCCATCGTTCGCCCTTGAGACTGTCTAATAATATGGCATGCTTGGAACCATGGAATGTACCTGCCCGCACCACACAACGGCTAGAAGCTCCTCAGGTGACCTGCAATGACCAGCCAGACACATATGTAGATAGGTATGCGAGTACATTTTGGACTGATCCATTGAAGTTTACCTAGGAAAGGCATAAACATATTCCATTTAGACTTCACTGTCCGCCAAATCGGCTAGAACCGGTTGCAGTCTGGTAAACGCATGCATAAATCACTAGAACAGGAGAGCTGCTTGGCAACGTAAGCGTTTGGAAGGAATTCTCATTCCCGACACATGGGGCTTGCGGCAAAGTTTACAAGGAGGAAATATTCCGAGGGGACGTAATATTAGCAGATCTAGCATTCTCCTTTTAGAACACCGTTTCAATTACCCCGTCTCAGTAAGTACAACTGTCAGCTTCAATCTAGCATGTAGAATGCCCTTTCATAGCACTGAAGTTTTCTGTTTGTTCATGGTGCAATAGGTGCCTCCTTTGAACCCGATTCTTTGAAGACTGTCAGTGCTGGAACGAGAAAGGTTTAGAGTCACTTCAGACCTTTATATGCCGGAAGCGAACTGAAAATCTTATTAGCGATCATAATTATACCATGAGAGGCCAGTTAACTATAAATATGCTTGCTTGCTTCATACGTATGTGCCGATGTGCGTACTATTAAAGGCAAGCCAAGGGACGTAAAACAGTTTGAAAAGCTGTGCGCGATGTTGACAGGTTCCTGATTGTACACAGTCTGATGGTTGACCTGAACCCTGCGCGGACCTGCCGGGTAAGCTTGCCGTAAGCCCCCTTAATTGGAAGTGTGGCCCCGGCCGGCTGACTGGCCCCTGGCATGCAGCCGGGAGCTCCTCAATGGCGGCGCGGCGGCGGCGTTTATCGGATGGCGGCGGGCACGCGACGTCGCGCCGCCAGCTATCCAGGGTACGACGCAGTAGCGCCTCACGCGGGCGCCGGCGGCCCCCCCGGCCGGCTCAGGCTCAGAGCAGTGGGCGGCTACACGCCTGCAGTGGCTGACTCTCGTCATAAGAGAGCTGGCATTCAGCCCTCACCACCATGAAAATATGGAGTATCGCATCTTACCTGAAATAAGTCGTGGTTTGCGCTTTGGATGGTTTAAGTTCATATTTTGAAGGGTGTTGGTATTAAAATGGATTGCGCAAAGTAGTTTTGCTACTGTTGACTTTTTTCCAAGACTATTTCTCCAATTTGTCCGCAAAATGATGAATTTTCTTGCCGTGTTTTTGACCCGACGGAGCCGGTTACTCGTAAATGTGGAGGCACGTCAAAGACACATGTCGATTAGAAACCAAACAATACTGGTACGAACTAGCGCAGCAGAGAACCGAGTTAATACGATCTGCACTCATCAGCATCCTACCTTATACATGGGCAAATCCAGGGAGCAGGGAGAAACAACACATTTGAGCCCGAAACCCCCTGATTTTTGCTCATTTTCTCCTAACATTTCATGGGGGACAGACCCCACGAACTTGTAGTCCATTGTCCCTATGGTGGCCACGCCCTAGGTCTTGTTCAACCCAGGGTGCCTTGTTCAAGAATGAAGTCTGACTATGATATACAGAGCTCAGCTTTGCTGGAGTCTGCGTAATCGGGACAAAAGAAACGAGCCGCCTAATGCTGATAATTGGGTGTATCATCTAGCGGTCGTCATATCAGGACATCAAATTTCCAGTTGCTCCGTTATGAGAGGGCAGTTCGCGAATTGACAGCTATAGACGGACCTAGAATTTGTATTTGGATTGTTAATGAGGGCTTCCAATGGGATCTCCAATGGAATGGGGGCATTAGCCCACAGACGGATCCAGGATATTCTGTTGGGGGACCCTGTCGCAGGTGCGCTGATGCTCACATCCTGGGGGAGGGGGGGCGAAAAGCACCCTTTCAAGGGGGCACCATTGACTTTTGAAGGGACGCCGCGACCATTTCGAGGGGTGCCGAGAGTCGATTGAGGGGGTAAGTACCCCTACTTTCCCCCTGGATCCGCCTATGCTGACAGCTTATTGAAATGAAATGGGCTCTGTGCGAACCTATCAGGGCAAAGGTTGGCGCGCACTGACGCACAACACACCAGTATAATGGGCAGTGTCGTTTAAGTCATTGTTATCAAATAGCGCCCTCCTCTGGTCATCATTGATGTCACCCAGAGACAATGTTGCAATTCTATATATAGTTACCATTGTCCCCGTCAACTATTGACGGAGAACTGAACCCATTTCACTGGAGACAGTGGCTTACGTGACAACTGCATCCTCAATAAAGCCGTATGATTATCTGCTCAAATAATGATCATGTCATGCTTTGCTACCATGGTTATAAGTTCTACATCCAATTTCAAATGAAATCAATTCGACATCGATCATTTCATTACGTGTGGCTTGATTCGCTTAAGCCAAAAGCGAGGGAAGATTGAGCGTTTTCCCACTCATCCTGTTATCGGCATCATCTGTGCAAGATACTCCAACAATTTAGATCACACCTCCGCATTCTTAGACCGCGTTCAGGGCTGTGGATTTATAGCACTTTGGGGTGTCCGGGCACCCGAATGAGGTGTTAAAGCAGTGTTCAAATATCCTTAAAATTTGTTTATCATTCTAAGGATTTTGAAATTGTTTATCCTCTTCAATAGACCTGTTAGAAGGCGCACTTTATAGATGCTATGCTATTGCCTTTTATTAATGTGGTTATTGGCATCGTTTCAAATTTGAAAACCTAAAGATTAAAAAAATAGCCGCCCCTGATCGCGTTATTCCCTCGTCAAGAGAAGTGGAATGGTTCAAACCTTCTAGTCAAACCAGTTGGCTGTGATGCAGTTGCAGCTCTTCAGTAGTTCGTGTGGATGCCAGTCAGAGGCGTCCAAAATACGCTTTCGGACAGAATGTCCTTGAATACTCTTACTTCAAGGCAAGGTTTGAAGAAACCTAAGTCGTATTTTCAAACAACAAAGTGGGATTACACCAAAACGGAGGTTCCGACCACTCCTGAATTCGATAACAGAAAGCTCAGCGAGAAACTTGCGAGGAGAGACCATGAAATAGTCGTTAAAATAGCTGCACAGACCCTGTGAGGGCAATTTGACCCCTCTCCAAGGAGGGATGAGGATAATCTAACCCCACTCCAAACCAGTGAACATTCGGATTCTCTGACTCTTACTCTGACTCTCTCCCGCTCCCGCTCCCGCTCCCACTCCCGCTCCCATTCCCGCTCACGCTCACGCTCACGCTCACGCTCACGCTCACGCTCACGCTCACGCTCACGCTCACGCTCACGCTCACGCTCACGCTCACGCTCACGCTCACGCTCACGCTCACGCTCACGCTCACGCTCACGCTCACGCTCACGCTCACGCTCACGCTCACGCTCACGCTCACGCTCACGCTCACGCTCACGCTCCACGCTCACGCTCACGCTCACGCTCACGCTCACGCTCACGCTCACGCTCACGCTCACGCTCTCTCTCTCTCTCTCTCTCTCTCTCTCTCTCTCTCTCTCTCTCTCTCTCTCTCTCTCTCTCTCTCTCTCTCTCTCTCTCTCTCTCTCTCTCTCTCTCTCTCTCTCTCTCTCTCTCTCTCTCTCTCTCTGCGTGAGTGTTGTGCGTGAGTGTTGCCGTGATAAGCAGCACTCGATGGTACCCCGAGGCTGTTCGTGTGTAATCGATGCGCATTGACTGTTGATGGCGCCACGATTGATTAGACCTGGTCAACAACTGCAGGTGCCCGCGGGGCAAATAAAAAACGGACCGGCCAGAGTCATTGCCGTTGATGACGCCCCCCCTCTCCCCAAGTCTAGCGCTGTCAGGCACCAGTTTCGATCCGCCACCCATTAGCATCACGGGTACATTCAGAACTACAACCTGTTGGTGGGTACTCCTCTGCAGACAATCTGGAGGGAAATATTATCAACTGTAAATTTACTTGGAACCATCCAATATATTTTCATATGCGTGTGTACTGTGTATAGAATAAATATATATATATATATATATATATATATATAAGTAAAATATATATATATATATATATATATATATATATATAGTAAAATATATATATATATATATATACTCGTTAGTGCTGCAGTTGGGCCCTAGAGAAGCTTTGGACTTGAATTTACCCGGAGGCGAGCAGGCAATTTATATCCCGTTTGGTTTTATACAGGCAGGTAAATATACTGCGGGCGGCTTGAAAGCCATTCCCAGACGCCAGTTTCACCTTCCCCCAGGCGATCACGTGAAGCGGACCTCGAGGCAGCTAGCAGCAGCCTGGGGACCTCTCTTTGATAGTGCGCGCATAACGCGGATCGTTGAAGACTGTAGCTTTGGCGACGATGGGAGAAAGTCTTCCATAACAGCTCGTAAAAGAACGAATTGCCTCACGGTCGGCAGCTGTGAGAGCAAACAGACAAACCAAACTGGGCAACTGATGACCTATCAGGTGATGACATTGCATGTTATATCGTACATAACAGGGAAATCGGTTAGTCCAATACTATTTTGAGGTAAAATATTGTTATTGTTTGCTGTTTCCCGCAACACCCATCTATCATGATAAACAAAAACTGGTTGCAAGATCAACATCGATATAACCTTAATGGCCCCATATTTTCGTCGTTGTTGTGAGGGAGGGTCTCGAAAACGAGTCTGAAATAGACCGGGAGCGTTGGTTTTGTTATCTTATCAAGAGCGTATTTTTGTTCAGGCGGTGCAGACCGCTCTGGACATGCTAAAAAGATAGCAGCCTAAACGCATTCCCTTTTCTGGACTTAAAAACAGTGAGCAGACCGCAGCCGCAGCAAAAATACTCGCCAACAAGGTGAATAGCATACGTGCTGGCTGCAAAATTCCAACAAACATGGCAAGAAGTGCATATCAAACCCAGGCCACCTACAAAATACCATGGCCAGTAATTCATGAAGAGCTGGCAACTATTCTGACAAGGCTGCTGAGAGACGCGGCCGATTTGCCGTGACCAAACGCGCCAGTGTGGACTCGCGAGACACGCCCCGGGCAGGCATGCCTTGCGCTGCAGTACGCGCTTATCTATGCTTCGAAAGACTCCAGAGAGCCAGGGCAATGCGGACACTGCTTTCCGAGACAGCTGGGTCCCGGAGACAGCCTCGTGCTGGGTAGCCCTCTCCCCCTGCAAAAAAAATTAGAGAATTCCCCTGAGAACTAGCTGTGACTAATTTCAAGTAGCCTGGGCCGGTTCATAAGATCCTGACGGTCACGATGAAATCAAGGCTGTGAACTCGGACCGGCTCAGGCAGACTCTGGATGGCGGGATTTAAGACCTCTGGATGAAAGGATGGCGAGACACCGCAGCAAGTATCAGTCGACTCAAGAAAATAGCCAGGAGGCATGGTGAGGCACGAGCCTCCCCAATAGGGACCCAGCGTAACCCTGAGAGGTTCTTGACACCCCCCCCCGGCGAGGCGTGTTAAGGGAATATGAGGATATGAGCTCCCCAACCTCATGTTAAGGCTGAAGCGAACGGAAAAGATTCAACTCACTTATAGCATCACAGCCTTCATTCATGTCCGATGAAAATAGACTAGAAACAAGTATGAATACAGATGTCAAAAGCACATTTAGGGTTTAGAAAACACGGATAAAACCCACAATCCGGGTTTAAAAAACGTTTACCCTCGATAAGACATGCCGTCAAAACACGCCCCTCGGCCGAATGGCGCCCCTGACCGAGCGCCCCCTACCGATCGGAAATCCCGAGTCAGTCTATGCTGAAGAAGACACAAGGAGGGCCCAGATTCAGGTTTCCACTTCCACAAACCTATGAAAGACCATCCTCGGATTCCGAACTCATTCCCAGAAGCACACTAAACATCCACAACTACCTGTCTTTCTGACGTTGCAGTCGCATTCGCGACCAGAAGGGCTCGTAATGTTTCGGGTAAAGGAATAGCCTAATCGCCCTTAGCGGTGGAATCGATTCATTTCTGAACTGGTGCTCAGCGAAACTGGCCCTCAGCTCTGGGCTCGCCCCGTTCTACAAGAACCACTTGGACTGACATAAATATCCCCTCCCCTCGGTGTTTCTTCTTCTTCTGGTCATCCCAAGTGGATTTGGATGAGACAGAATAACAGTTACGTCAAAGAGGTCCTCGCACTCTAGCCAAATCTCCAAGTCTCCGTGTGAGGTAGCATGTGTCGCTCAGTCGTCACGCCAGGGCAGCGATACCCAGGAGTCCATTCAATGGGGTGCCTTTAAGTAAGGCCGAAACCAATAAAACCGTAAGATTTAGGGTCTTGATTCGGCTGCTTGGGATATAGGTGGAAGAAGTGCCCGACGATGCCTTACAGTGACATATTTTCATTTTCGTCCCGATCCGCTCAGATCCATTTCAGTCAATGCGTCACGCATCGGACCCGAGTTCAAAGCCCGGCGGATTCCCAGGGCAACGTCTGATTCCCGAAACACCTTCCAAACACGGAAAGCGTTGCCACGCCGTATGATCTGGCAATTTGCGAGTCATTACACATTAAAAGTTACTGTGCAATGCATAATACAGATATGGACTTAGTACTTCCTTGATGAACTTTTGTTTCCTAGTGCGTTTTAAATGTTAGCTTTCTCTGAATAAGTCTAGGATGTCAACCATTCCCGAGTTCACGTGAAGATGCGTTCATATGTAGCATAGTTTCATCAACATTTTTGAAATGGGAAAGGAAAGGAAGACTTGTTGTTTATTGAGCACCTGCTCCTCAGCAGCTAGTCAGATGGCATATAATAGGGACGGACCTCCTTTAAGAGGATCTGCTCAATGATATAGATTATAAAGAGGGTAGATACGTGTCACATATCATGCCTGACAAAGGAAGAAAACAATAAAAAAGCCAATTTACGAAGCTGTTGGCAAACCACGGATACATTCCTGACTGAAAACGAAAACATATGGCCTGATTTATGCGCAGTGCTGTGACACTGACTACCTCGCTTATTCTATAAGCACCAGAAGCAAGGCTTAACCACGCTCATCCGAGGAAAACGTCAGCTGCCGGGTCGGAGGTCAGGGGAGCCGCCGCGGTACACGCCCTCAGGCGGTGGTGGCTGAGAGTCGGGGCAGGGGAGGGGAAGGAGACGGCGCGGCCGCGCACAGCTCTACAAAGCAATGGTAACGGACAGCTCGCCAGATTAGAATAGGAATACATTTCGATGGTTTTTTCTGCAAAGAGGGTCAATCCAGATAGGCAGGGAGAAAGTATATAGAAAATCGATGTTGTTATCAAAGCTCTTGTCGTCTTCTCTGCTGACGTTCAAAAACAGACCTCATATACTCGCAGGAGGGTAAAAAGCGAATGTTTGGTCACGATCCCTGATAATCGAGCATCCAACAACCATTATGAGGTGTTCCAAATTACCAGTGCACTTAATGCATCTAACTCAAAATCTTAGTGCAATATGTTCGAAAAACGCAAAAACAATATGCAAGTCCACGTCTCAAAAACATCTGTATGTCATTGGTTCCGACCCATTGCACCGACAATATTCTTACTTTTCAGACGGGTGGGAGGTTGCAGTGTTTTGACACCCCTGCACACTAATGAGTGTTTTGTGGCGGTCCCGATCGCATTGGTAAACGGAGCTCTTCGCCAGCTGTTGGGCTGGGCCAGTTCGCTCCTACCGGCCCTGTTATTGACAACACCATCGATCTTTTTGGAGCTTTTGGTGAAAGTTGTCTCCAGTATAAAGTTGTCTTTGACTCTGAGACTGAGCAAATACTACACTCCACCCTATCGCTGCCCTGCGTTCATACGCAAACGGAAGTTTCTTTCAAATTTCTGTAAATCCTTTATTAATATGCGAAGTTGTTCACTCGTCATTCATAGCACTTACAGTCTGAAACCAACATAATAATGTATTATCAAAGCACACTGTTTTTTATTAATGTTGGTGGTGGCGTTTAAAAGCGTTCCATATCTACCACCGGACTATAATACAGTAGATTCAGCCCAGAGACTCAACACTGACAGAAAGTCCTATGAATGGTTATCTGAACAGATTGTAATATTCTTGCGTTGGTATTGAGGCGTCCAAAACTTCGTGTTTGAGATATAAGATTTGAATGATTAATATTGTTTTCTAAACCCACTGCCTCCTTTACGAACTTTCGGGTTCGCAAGATGCCTGGCATGACATCCTTCAGCCGCACCACATATTCTGCACTTTTCATCGAACACGTTTTTGTCCGTCTTGTGTTAACTTTCGTGGTAACAACACTGATTTGACATTTTAATGCCAGCCGGCATTTGGAATCCTGTCAAAACCAAAGGACTGGCATTAAAACGGCAAATGTCCGCGTTTCGACAAAATTATGGCCCTGATAATTATTTTTAATCGCCGAGATCTAAATACATTCGCCTCAATAAACGAGAGATAGGCCTACACGTTCCGGACATTTTGTCTTCCTCCTTAGTAAGTTTTGTTTGAGTCATTACTAACATGGAAACGAATTCAAACTTTAGGACAAGGCTATGCTTTCGGCAAGAGAGCTTGCCATTTCACTCACGACAATTGCTTGCAAAATAATGAAGGGAAATGCTTGCATATGGCACAAGCGGAGTGGTGTTCTTTAGCATTTCATGCCGTGAATTGCATGGATATATTCCGCCTATACTTAAACCGCCACCGGGCCGCCCACCCCCCACCGGGGCCACGATGGCCCCCCTAACTCCGAAAAATGGGCGTAGCGCAAATCTGCAAAGTGCAATAGAAAGCCGGAATTCAGAAAAACTACTCGCATGTTTTAGTGCTCAGGTCAATGGTTTGACCTCCAGAGGTCAAATTAGGCAAGATCGGCTATTTCACTCAAATATGCAATGATTAACAAACTGGGCATAACTCTTATGTCATTAGAGCTATTGAGGCCTGGTAAAGACATTTGATAGGAAATTGCCAGTACTTTTCCGCTATGTGGAACGTAAAGACCCCCGCCAGTGGTTTGACCGCCAGAGGTCACCCGTGACCTAAGATGACCTGAGGTCACGAAAGGTCAAAAGTACCTTGCCGTATATCAAATGAAAGCCAGTACAAGACAAACACGATGGTGTTTGTTTCACCGCTCTAGCCCAATTAGGTCAAAAGTTATTGTCAAAATACTGTTTTGACCTCTGGGACCTTGGATGACTTGGAAAAGTCAAAGGCAAATATGACCCCTGGGATCCGGAAGGGTGTCCAAAAACGTTGTTCTGAGCAGTCTGAGTATTTGCAATCATTTTTGTGGCTTTTATATCATGAAATAGCTTTCCCCATGCTTGTCAATGGGAGAGGTCGCCTCGGACCTGACCTCAGGCACGAAATCGAAAAATCCCGGATATACACCTTGTAGACCCTGGAGGGGTCATGAAGTGTAGGAAGTTTCAAATCGATCGACTTGAAATGTAGCTCTTACAGAGCCTAAAGGTGAAGTGAGGTGACCTTGGTTGACCTCGTCTTGTGACCTGACCTTGGGGACCCGGGTAAAAATTTCAGGATGATGGGAAAATGATGCAGTGAGAGGTAGAGCCCTCAACCGCGGTGCTGCGCCTCGTCGTTTTCTGCTATCCCGAAAAACCTTAGGGGCCACGATGGCCCCCCGGTGGGCGAGGGTTAATATACTTCCCTAAGGCTGTTTTGTATCAAATCAAGTTGTTCACAAGAGGTGTTTTCCTGCAGGAGCGTGAAATGTAATAGCATTGCTATCAACCTTTCTTGACTGAGCAATAGTTATCACTTTACCTGGTGTTCTGTTATATATGAGAGAGCTTAAGTCATAGTTGGACTGGAGCCGTATTTATGATTATAAGGTAGCCTACCGCAACATTGATTTTCGGCGCAGTTGTCGGGGAGATCGAGTCGCTGGCTCGCAATAACAACAGCAAAATGGAGCTGGCGTCCATTCTAACCAAGCACTTACCAGTATTACACCGCTCACCTCGCTCGCATATCAAGCTGGTCATTTCATTGCGTGGCGGGTCAATAGGTGCTTATGGGATCTCTTATTCCTTATGAATACGTACTACCAGTACTATACTTCACAGTTTAACACGAGCATTGACGGGGGTCTGATCCACCTTCGCTTTGACGGGGGTCGGGTATTCCCTCTCCCCAAGACCTCGAGAACCATGCTAGAGAGCGAAAAGTGGTGAACGGCCTTGGGTAGCCCATTCAGATCTCTGTAGAAAACATTTGAACCATCTTTTGTCGGTCACATTTAAGGTCACTAGAGGGCAAGTCATGCCACCATAGGGATAACATGTAGATGAAGGTTTTCAGTAATTTTACCTGAACTAGTAAATATAGAGCAAAAAATACAGACCATGGTAAGCCTCGCAGGAAATCGAATTGAATTATGTAAAATATGACCTTACTAGGTCAAATCAGGTCAAACCTAGGATTTAACCGGACCTGAGGTCAGGTCAAGGTCAAATTAGGTGAAAATTATATCATTAGAACCAAAAGGATAGTGCGAACCTAATACCGTTAAAATGAATGTTCTGTCATCATCATGGCTTGTCCCTGACCTTAGGCCATCGATATCCAAAAATACCGGAATATATTTCGTAGAACTCGGTGGGCCCATTATGTGATATGAGTTACAATCAGATAGGTTCACCCTTTTCTGGCTTATGCTATCTTTAACTTTTTGAGGTGAGGTCACTTGACCTGCACTGGTGACCTGACCTGAGATGACGTAACCCTAACACGCGCAATGGGAGGAAGGTCCTGAAGTGCCCCCACATATTTCAACGAGGTGGCCGGAGTACCGTTCGCCGCCGGAAAACGCCACCTGACCACATTTGAAAGCATTCATTAGCGCGTTGATTGATGAAGGAATTTTGAAAATCGGTGAAAACATCTTTTACTTAGAGATTTCAAAGTCAGACACATATTTTGAAACCGCCGCAATCGCACGGTCACACCAGTTCGCCGGCGCTGTAGACCGAGTGGTGACGTCATTACGTCATATAGTCCGGTTAGATGTCAAGGTCAACCCATATTAAGATCAAAGTCAATGTCGAAGGCCATCGGCAAAGGTCATTGGCCCCAGTATTCCGGTCAGATGAAACTATTCAGTAAGGCGCAAGTTATCTTATGGTTTCAGAGTTCAGGTTGCTCAAAGTCAAGGTCACAGATCCAGGTTTATGTTTTTTCCAAGGTCAAACCCTCGTTTTCCGCCTAAAGGCTGCTATACTACCATATTTTTATTAGGGCCACTCCCAACAGGCACACTTGCCCAATTACAGGGAGTATTGGTGTGGGTGTTTAAGGATCCTCTCCACCCGGTCAGATCGGATACGGAAGGCGGTTTCCCGCCGTGGGGCTTGAACCCACGTTAATCCATGCTATCCGACCCGTAGACTGGCAACGGAGCCACTAGGTCACCCCGGGCCCATGTCGTATTATTGATGTCGTAAATTATTGGGAATATGCGATATTGTTAGAGTATTAGTCATTGACCTCGAATAACCTTGACCTAAAATTTTCAGAGAACAGTGTGGGACCTCCCCTTTATGACCAATTCCGTATTGAGAGTATTCCTTGCTTTTTCCGCATAATCACGGAAATTCACAATAAGTATCCAGCACGGCCCAGATTGGACATTTACGACCTCGTTTGACCATGAATTAACATAGAACCTCTCTCTCTCTCTCTCTCTCTCTCTCTCTCTCTCTCTCTCTCTCTCTCTCTGCACCTGGGTGGTTAGTTGGTAGGGAAGTTAACGTGGCAAGCAAGTTGACGTTCACTACGCTAAAAAGCGACTACTGGAAGATTATTTTCAAAAAATTGTGAGTCGCTAACGCGCGTCAGGCTCACTGGACTAACCTGAAGGCGCTGGTGGGTCTTCCTGGCTTTGGGGAGGTTTGCGCCGAGCCGAAGAGCGTCCTCTGGCGGTCCCGCGGCGTGAAGGGCCGACTGGTGTCGACAGTACGCACCACCGCGCGGCCATCGCCCAGGGCGTTCCGTGCCTGCAGGCCAGGACCGCGGGTCAGCCAAGGTCAGAGGGCAGGGTACTGAGCCGGTAATGCTTTAGGTCGGATGTAGTGCACGAACGCTGGTTCTAGTCGGTTGGTGATGCTGGAAGGCGATTATATGTTTCGTCGGAGCTGTCACAGTTGTCTGACCCTTTAACGGGTTAACACAACTTTTGTTTACTGCAACCTAGCGATGTGGTTTTGGAGTAAATAGCAGATAACTTAACATATTTTGGTACGTAGATAGCATGCAATAGTTATCTTAACTGCTTCCTTAATTCTGCACTTTTCAAAACCTAGGATATGCGACCTTCGCCGAAAATCAGTATGAATAAAGCAAAGTAAATAGTGATAATCTCACGATTCCTTAATCTCATTAAGCACAAATCAATACCTGAATCATTTCTTCTTGCAAAGAAAATGAAGGTCACATAGTTCATATAAGAGTCACGACTTCCCGGTACCTGAGTCAGCCAATATAAAGACAAAGACCGTGGGTAACTAAGGTTCGAAGACAAGCTCAGAATAAAAGACCACATTCAAGACGCTAAAGTAAGGGGGTTTCATCTGAATATTTAGGAACACAGGTTAAGCCTTGGAGAGAACAGGGCGCGTGATTAGCCAGATGCGTATCAGATACAACCAGTGCTTGCACGAACTCTACATCTTCAACTACACAGACAGGGACGAAGAAGCGATACTGGATCAAAAAGTACCTTCACGGTCAGTACAGAAAAAAATGTCAAAAGTAAATCATTCTATAGAAAGCTGGAAAAAAACCTAGATGCGATAATTCATTGCCATAAAAACGGTAATAAACTTAAGCCCTCTTTTGGGAAAACGCTTCATCCGCTAATCAAAAGCGCGTTCAAAATCCGGTAACAAGTCCAGCCCTAGCGTTAAACGCCCACGGTTGTCTGGGCCCACACCATTAGCGTTTCCGCAGCATGACCAAACTTAAGCAGCACCGTAAATTCACAGAATCAGCAAATATTGGCTTCTTTGCACCACTACATCCCGCCTGCTCTTCGGCCATTGAACATTTTCCACATAGTGGTTAGACACGTGTTTAGCCGTTTTGGTAAGGCCGCTGGTGCTTTTATCAGCGCAGTGGCAGCCACAAAGTTTGGAAACCAGCCGTATCAATGCGTATCAATGCTCTGAGATATTTGTTTTTAGGCAGCTCCACGTGGCTGAGACTTCTTTACATCACGTCGTTTAAGTTTTCAACTTCCCGCAACGATATCCAGAAATAAAGACATTCACGGTACATGTCCGAAAATTTCAGGTTTTACGAACTTCTTTCGCTGTTTTCAGGAACACAAATTTTGCGAAGCGCAAAAACTCTGATCCAGAGGAGCAGAAAGCGTCTGTACTGAAAAAACTTCTTGCGACGATATCGAGAAATAAAGACATTCACATGAGAATGTTAAAAAATATTTGGCTTTGCAAACTTCTTTTGCCGTTTTCAAAAAGACAAATTTCATTTAGCGTAAACACCCTAACCCAGAGTAGCAGAAAACGTCTGTATTGGAATGGTGAAAAGCCAAACTTCAAACTTGTTCAGTTTCGTTCACCTCAACAATGCTCTGATTCAGGCTAGAAGCACACGGGAAACCAAGCCAACTCTCCGAAACTTTGGGAAGTCAGATTTGAAAAGGACCTCCTATTCAAATACACAAGAATCGTATCACACATTGTAATTCCCATCTGAACATCTAAAACAATCCTAGCCGTAAGGCTTCCGAAAAAATGGCAAAATTCGGACCTAAGAACATACATACATGGCCCTGAACATAAAGGCCCCCCCACTCCAAAAATTTCCATTTCAGTCAAATGAGAAAAATAGGACATTCTTATATCCAGCCCGCGGAGGCAAAAACCCAAATTAACAGTTTTGTCCACTTAAAATTTTCTCAGCATCGGGTAAGTTTGCGGCCCCCACTTCCGGTGGCACACTTATGGCCCTGAATATGAACCTGTAGTTACCTGAACAGCCGCGTTGCAGGCGCAGATCGCTAGCGGGAAATGCGATTTTAGAGTTCATGAGCGCTCTGTTCCAGCATCAGCATGCTACATCGTGGCAAGCTGTATAAGCCAAATGAGAGGTTAGAAATCAGCCATCAATTTCTTCAAATTCGCCGCAATGGGATGGCATAAGGCGAATGAAACAAAGGTGTTTGGCAGCACAGACATTTTGAAGAGCTGTAATTCGTTTTTAATTCATTTCCAGATAGTTAGCTCTGGAGATATGAATTGTAAGATAAAAAGCAGGCAGGAATAAATTGGGGAAACGATTTCGGAGCAGGGGCGTAGCCAAGGGGGGTGGCAGGGACCGTCGCCCCCCCTCCCCCGAGGGCCCCCTGAGGACACGATTATGTAACAAGCAGGACCATGTTTACCCATCAAGGCCCTTTTGGCCAGGGCCTTTTCCGGGGTGCACCGCCCCCCCTGAGCGAAATCCTGGCTACACCCCTGTTTCAGAGGATATTCCGTGCTTCACGGTGACAAGAATAGATGTCACGGAACGAGAAGCATGGTAATGTCGCAATTTTTCGCCTCCTACTCTCCTCTCGCCTTCTCTCATCCCTTTAATGCCACACACCATTCTGAAATATATGTTTAGGAGACGCTTGGCTTTAGATGCCACGTATCCCAAAAGCTTCGCCTCCTAAAGCAATCACTTCAGCAATGTATCCTCTTCTTTACTCACGGTGTCGTGACGTAACATCAGACAGAGTAACTTCAGCACATTACTTTAGAGGGAGCATGCACTTTAGTGTGTTATTTCCGAATGAACACGTACTTCAGCATGTTATTTCACAGTAAACATGTAGTTCTTACATTGCCTCGTCGAAAACCGGGCGGCTCGTGTCGCACCTAGGTACCACCAAGGTAGATACCTATCTTTATTACAAGGAATACACATACATACCTTCACGAGAATCAAAGGCCCCTGGTTATGTTATGTCTAGTTTTTTTAGATACAGAAGAATATAAAGATGTGTTTTTGTTACTATTAAATAATAGTAATGAGTTCACAGAGCCGGACTTATTTATTTGAGTACATCTTGCATTACCATTCATTCGCTACTTTAAATGTTTTGAGTCACTTGTTCATTGAAACCTAAACACCATATTGAACACTTTGCACCATAAATGTGTGATATGTGGCAGTAACTGCAATAGTCCTTAAGTATGGTACCAGAGTTGTAAAGGGAACAAATTTTTCATTTGCAAATGTCCACCGAAAAACTGTATTTGTACGAAGGGATTCCGTTGTTTTGTCTTGTGGAAGATTAATCCACTTTTCGCTTTTCTAAGGCGCATAAAATGTAAAATGAATGAAAGCTCGATAGTTTTAGTCAAATTTTCCCAGATAGAGGCAGCCAGATATTAACGGGAATGTGGCACATTTATAACGTGATTTTAACTGAGAGAGCCAAGTTGTAAAGCATCCCGGAAAACCCGGTACTCTATATGTCATTTGTCTTGAAACTCGAAATTTCCGTAGATAAAAGCTAAAACCCACCTGAAATGTACCCTGCATGTACCCTAAGCAGCAGGCCATAGTTGTCAGTTGTTGGTGTGACAACATATGCTGGCGTCACAGTGGGCATCAGCCAATCGAAGCCCTTGAAGCCTATTGAATATGGTAGTGGTTGCCAGATCATGACATCATCCACATATATATATATATATATATATATATATAATATATATATATATTATTTTTCTTTCCCTAGAGGAGCATCTTAAAAATCAAAATATTGAGCTTATTGTACATTTTTCAGAGAAATCACGGACGCTTCCATGATTTTCGGCTAAAAGTACCCCTAATTACACTAAATTCCAGGATTCGACAAAGGTGTCACATTCCCTTTAAAAGGGATTGTCGAATTTGCCAAATAGCTGGATGAAGATGTTTGCTAGAAAGGACTTCCAAACTTGGAAAGAGTTCAGCGGTGAAGATAAGCGGAAGGACAATCTGGTACCTTGATGACGTAAAATCGTGACGGCCCACGACCAGGGGCTGCCTACTACCGAGGTCAAATCAGAGGGAAGCCGTCACCGAGACTGGAAACTCGCCGGGCTGCCTCGACGGTTCACGCAGGGTAGGCTGCACCGCGGCACTCTATCGTCAGCGTTAGTGGTCAGACCGGCGGACACGAACGGCAGGCGAGGTTCGGCGGTTAGTGCTGAGGTGCGCTTCTTGTGGTTAAACAACGCACCAAAGTCGATGGACAGCGGGAGGAAGCCGAGCAAACTAGGTTCGGGGTTGTTCGGTGGTGAAGGAAAATGGCACGTTAACCATAGTTTGCGTCTCCAGGCAATAAAGTGTTTTGCTCTTCAATTACGTTATTCACGGACTAGGGGGGACAAGTGGCTTAGTGAGTGGTCTCGAAATCCTAAGCCACCGGTACGGGGTTCAAGTCCGGCGGAACATCTGAATAGGTGGATCTGATCTCCAAAATAACTCCTAACAGGGTAAGAGTTGGTGACCCCGTACAACCTTAACAGTTGGTGCGCCGTTAAGCCCCAACAACTATCAGCATTATACTTGCATTAAGGCATTGCAGCTTTGGATAAGTTACATTACTCGGAATAAGTGAAGACCAGAACTGCAGTTTGCTTTTTTAAACTTCACACATGCTAGATTAAAACTTCCCGGCATTGCCTATTATGGGAGTAAACACGTTACATCCTTCCATAAGCACCTAAAGGCCTTGCCCCGGAATCGAATGAAACCTTGCTTACAAATCTTGCATTATGCTTAAATATCGCAGCCTTTGGCATTTCCTTCTTTAGTCCACAGCATACGTAAAATGTCCTCCATTTCCTTCCCACAGTGGTTGAAGCGTTTTTAACACTTTTTAAATTTTGTCCAAGTTATAGCAAGTTCGGTTATTGGAGTCGGAGCCTCACTAAAGTCATCAATGGATTTGTCACGAAGACCCCGATACCACCATCCGAACGAGCAGCCCCCGCGATCAAGGGTCAATTTAGAAGACAATGTTTAACGTCCCACAAATCACGGGGACGGCCGCCCCGCTCAGGTCACCCTCTCACCAGTCAGTAGCCAGCCGACCTACGTCGGATAAACATAGGGCGGCGGAGCATTGATGACTAAGCTGGATCAGCATGCGTGTGTGCATAGATCCGGGAACCTATCTCACCCTGGGGAGGGGGAAGGGGGCACTGCACGAGTTTAACCTCTTCGAAAACACGTTTTGGACGGTGGAAAATGGAGAACTTTGTTCCTATGAAGCTCTGAGAAGTGACGGCCGCAATAGAAAAACAGTATCCTTGCGAAATGAAGCTGGATTTTAAGGGTTTGATATCGGCAACATGGAATATAATTCGAAGGACATTAAATTGAGTTTAACAGTCCAGAAAATCATTGATTTCAACTGCATCTGGTTTTTGCATAATCATTCACCGGGAGTTCTCGCATAAATTCTAAAAGAGTGTGACGCGCATATTCACTCTGTACGCCCAATGTAATAGAAAATATACTGCTGATGCAGAATTGGTTGGTAAAATTACCTGGTCAGGCTTGCGCATCACTCAAAGCTTAAAATGACGCGGGAAGCAGACACGAAGCTTGAAGCCAAAACATTGTAGCACGTAGGAAGAAAGATGCCGCCCCGTGTACAACAGCGATTGACGAAAAACAAAACACTACGATTTGCCATGCAAAGAAAAAAGCGAAAAGGGCGGCGATCTAGCAAATACACAACACCACCTGTTGCAGCCACACAAGCATGCCCAGACCACAGAGTGGATGCTGGGAGGGTCCAGTTCCACGCACCTTTTGTATGGCGGCAAGCCGGTCCGATTGCTGCACGAGGAATGGAGAAATTAAACACGGGCGTGGTTCATGTCATCACACCCTGCGCAGTCCACTCCAGAATGTATCAGCAGAGCACAAGCGACAACTAAAGCTTGTGATGAGGGCAGTGCGGTCACTCGGAGGCCCAGTCATGACAGCTGAACATGCACCCGCCTCTCCTCCCGCGGGCCAGCTGTACCCGCAAGTGATGTCACAGGCAGCTCACTACCGCTGTGCATTGAACGCCGACAATCCCAGTGATTGTGTGGCTACATAACACTAACGTCTGTGTCGAGCGCCCACCTCGTGTATGATCTCGGCGGAGGTTTTCTTGGCGCGCGGCAGTGCGTAGAAGGGCAGGTCGGCGGGAGGGAGGCCGCCGGAGCGCCCGCCCGCCGGCTGGCTGCTGCTCAGAAGCTCCATGTCCTCCTCGTCTGTGCTGCTCAGGTCGCCGCAGTACTCCCTAAATTCCATGCATGCCTGTAGGAGTAGGAAAGGAGTTTATGGCGAGTTGTGAGTTGAGGTCGACAGTTGGCAACTTTGATTTGAGATGTTTGCCTTGGCTTGATAGCGATGACGATTTAATGATTGGTGACCTCTCACCATGGCTGGAGTGGCCGGTATAAGCCAGCCTCGCCATAAGAATGGCCCTCGCCATTTAACTCCAAACTAAGAGGGCTAGGAAAGTGCGATAGAAACCAGCTGAGAGCTCATCAACAAAATTCATCGGGTTTGATTCCGTAATTTTCCGTTAAGTCAATATCAACCTTTATCTCTGGATAAATGTTGGTCGTAAAGGTTCGGCCTATGCATGTTGAAAAACTGCATTGGACTGCGCGGCTTAAAAAATACTTTTAATGAGTAAAAACTACGTAATTAGCGTACCGAACATCGTTTGTAGTTTGTCACTAATTAAGGTGTCGAGCGTCGTTGTGACATTTCACGAAATGTTTGCAAATATAGTTTTGGTGATTATCTGTTCGCGTGATGGTAAGTTTCGGAACCCACATTGTTTGTCATTCGTTCAAAGTCCTTGAGTAAGTTCTTAGCAGCCAATTAAAAGAGTAAAACCTTTGAGACATCACTATTGATTATACTTAGCCTTGAACGAATGGACGGCTTATAGAAGGCTAACTTTTATTTTCGAGTTATATGCTGCAATGATACGATGCATATGTTACACCTACCATATAAACATGCATACGTTTAAGATTTCATGTAAGGCACAAACTTGATTAAGTAATAAACCAACCGGTGCCACTCTTATGCTTAGAATATTTTTTTCTAAAATACAGTTCGTGTGTTTTTGTGTTTACCGAAAAAATATTCGTGACAAACGATACAATCGTAGCTTAAGCTATCGTTCAGGAGTGGAAAAGTAGTTTTATCACTAATAAATTCTGAAATGGCTCGCTTTTTCCAGTCCATTTCAGGCCCCAGTATTTGGAAACGATGGTCACTTTGGGCCTGTTTGTGGATAAATCAGTGCCCTAGATCCGTGTACAGGAATAAGGCGTTTCCAAAAAGCAGTGATGGTGGAACGTCCGAATTAGAGGGGGAGGGGCACCATGGGCTTTTAAGCCCATTTCTTTCCAGTCAACGCCATATGGTTAGTGTTAACATTTATGATTTAAGGGGGCACCATGCCCCAATGCGCCCCCACCCCCCAGTTCCGCCGCCTGTGCCAATAAGATTGCTGACCCCTAAAACCTTGTATCTATTTTCCTGCAACCAACATTTTTGTGTTTTACCGGAATATTGCATCTCTGCAGGTTTGGAACTGAGCTACCAGTAGTGAGCAGCATACCAAAAAATACCTGATTTCATATTGTTTCTCTCAGAACTCGCCTTTTAGAGAGAAATGGTCTATTTTAAGCGAATGAGTCGTTAGGCCACGCGGCGCGTCGTCGGTAGTAGGGTGGATTGAATGCAACTTTTTTCGCAAATCAACTTTTGCGGGCTCAAAACACGTGCGCGCGCATCGGTAGAGACAAGATAACATGATTACAAAAATATTTAATATGTTCTAGATACCGCGCACGAATCGTTTTAAAAACGATTTCTTCGCCGCCAGGCGTCAAAGTCTCCATCGATTAAGAAAGGCACGTAAAAAGATAGCACCACGCGCGTCGGACTCCACAGCTGGCGCGGACCTCCTAACGTGTCGCATGTGAATAATGGCTGAAAACACGATTTCCGGAAGGGACAGCCGGCGTCCCCGTGTCAGTTGGTATCCTGAGACGCGATCAGGTCCAGTGCAAAATGTGAGCTCAGTAAAGAGCAAGCGTGTCGAGATCTGCAACGCTGTTGCGCGCCGAGTGAGTTGACCGCGACGTTCAGGTCGTGTTAAGTGTTGCATACATAGACTTATAATCCGAGATCAAAAGACATGAGCAATCCAGAACCATCGACCAGGCAAAAAACACGGTATCCTTCATTGAAAGCACGCCCTGCTGCTCTTCCAAAAAAACTAGCTACCATGCAAAATGGATGTTTATTCGTTCTACGTAAAGACACGCGACCAAATGACGAGTGCTAGTCGAAAGAAACCGACAAGAAGAGAGGTTGCTGAAGTCGTTAAAGATGCTATTATTGAAACATGGGATAGAGCTAATCTCATCAGCTGGTCGGACGAACGGGATAAGACGTACATCATTAGCGAAGACAGGATTGTTCGTAACATCGAAAGCCTAGCTGGGATGGGTTTGGACCTCAAGAAGTGGTTCTCAGGGCGGAAGAAAGGCAAAGGTAAAAGTCCACAGGCAAAATGCAGGCTTACGATGGCTTATTCGACATCATGAGGTGCCGGTGTGACATTACAAATACTGACGTTCCGTGTGCCCGATGTCCCGCTGCTAGGAGGGTCCCAGCCAAAGAGGTGGCTTTTCTGGTGGATCAGAGAACAGAGAGGAAGCTGCACATAGCAGGCATTGACCGGAAAACAACCGAGGAAAATATCCAGACAAAAGAAAAGAGGGACGGGAAAGAAACAGTTGGACAAAAAGGGTGTTCAGCAGAGTTCAGAGGCGAAGCAACTCAGTGACATGGGCACAGACGTGGAAAAAGTGCAGTGAGGACTCTGAAATGGATGGTGTGGAGGAGGCTGGTACCAGCTATTCCGATTCGCTCAGCTCTGATGACGACATCTGTGGTAGTGGAGCACAAAACCGCCGACAGCTTCCCAACTTCTCGCGAATGTGTGATCGGTATGGTACCTCTGACCGCTCCGCTGCCGGCTTGCTGAACGCAGCTCTAGTAGATTATGGAATAATCACACACAACAGCAAGGCTGAGCTGGTTGACCGCAATAAAATCAGGCGACAGAGACACTTCCGAAAACTGCAATGCAATAACTGCAATAAACCTCGATTGCACGTATCTCTTGTTACGGAAAATTGAAAAGTGGCCAAAAATGTAAATATTTTGCACCTCTAATCACGTAATTGTTGCTGAGGGTTCATTACATATCTAAATATTTGGTGTTATAGACATGCATACACTAGTAAGCTTGGCAAGGGTACCCGATTAGTGGGGGAATAGCATGAACAAGACTAATGGTGTTATGTTCTTATAACAAGGCAAAAACTAATGGAGACTTCAACGCTTGGCGGGGCTGAGAACCGTTTCAAAAACGTTCGTGCGCGGTATCTAGAATATTTTTGAAAAATGTTTAGGTGCAATTTTTCGTCTACTAACATTCGCGCGCACGCGTTTTGACCCCGTGGAAGTTGGTTTATAATTTTCGATCCACCCTAGTTTGCAGCCGGCCCGGGGCTAGGGGACCTGATCCGCTCTTTCGAATCCCATTTGTGCGCAAATGGTGAGTTCTAGGACAAACACAATTCTAAATTTGTGGTTTTACGGTATACTCTACATCTTGCCTCTCTCAGTTCCAATCCCATATAAAGGTGACAAGTTCCCTTCAAGTAGTAGGGGAAAGTATGTGTATTGCGCCCCCCTAAGGGAAATCACTTGCTAGACGAATGTCTCCTATTCAATGTCGCTACTGTGGATTAAATTACCAAATTTGATCATTTTTTGTTATTGAGAAAACAATTCCTGGCCCGAAAATAGTGTGTTCTAAGAGTGAATTCCGATTTGAGTGAGACTATGCAAAGGGCGCATTTTCCAAAGTGTGAGGGTAATTGCGCCCAAGGGAGGACGCATTTAGATTTAATTCCACCCTTCCCTCACACCATGTTAAGTCAATGGCACGGCAGAAATAAACATTAGTATAAAAGCAAATCGGGCTCGGCTACCTCTCAAGCTTTTCATCTGGAGGGCCGGGAAGTCATTTTAATGTGGTATTCTTGCATTCACAATGACTTGTAATAATAAAATCATACTCATACAGAAAGGTTTCGGGTTTGATTTTTCAACATATATTTGGATAGGGCGCATTTGATCAGGGCGCAATTACTTTTTGCATTTAAATCAGAGATATCTGCCTTAAAAATTTACCACCAGTGGGAATCTATAATTGTTGCTTTCAGAATACGCAATGCATTTCTGACTTTGAAATTAAAACCATCGATTTTGGAATGTGACAGCTGTATTCTTAGTTTTTCGGGTTCATAAACCCGTGCAGATTTAAGGAAGCACTGCATTTATTTCGCTAGCTGATTAAAATACATTCTTATGCACGAATTCATTGAAACGTTGGGAAAATGTATCGAGCGGAGGTGAGAACTGGATTAAGCTGCCCAAAACAAACTGCCACTAGTACCTTTCTCTGTTATAAGGGGGGCGCAATACACACACTTTCCCCTAGATTAATGAAGCATTGTTGCTGCGTAAAAGGTGAGCTTTGAAAAAAATGGAAACAAACTCAGGCGTTTGCAGTACGCTCTACTTATCAACTGATAGTTCAGGCCAAATCCAGTGAAGGTGTCATCTTTCCTTTGGTTGCCGATCCTGGACAGATCAAGGATTTACTCAAGGTACAGAATGAGATTCATACTTTAGGGGAAGAGGAGGGCGCTTAGACCGGTTGATTATTCCCTTCTGTATTACTAAGATGGGCCCTCGAGAGGTAGATCTGGCGACTCACCGCACCTGGATCCCGGATCTTGGATCGTTTCGCTTATGTGAAAAGCCTTCTTTTGCGTCATGGGAAAATGGGAAAAGTACAAAGGTAACCAGCACGTGCCGTGGACAACTTTTATCTACTTTTCTCCCGAAAATGAGTAATGCGTTTGCCTCAATGTGTTCTCTAACTTAACACGCGCATTGACGGGGGGCGGATACCCGCCCTCCCCCCTCGGGTTTTCGGAGATAGCATAAAAACGGCGGCGCTACGCGCCGCCGTACATGACATACCTTTTTTCTTATAATTTTTACAACTTTTGTAAAAATTTTAAGGTTAGGTCATCTCAGGTCAGGTCACCAGCACATGCCAATTGACCTGACCTAAAAAAAAGTTTAAGATAGCATAAGTCGGAACAGGGTGAACTTATCCGATTGAAACTCAAATCACATAATGGGCCCACCGAGCTCTCTAAAATGTGTTCCAGTATTTTCGATATCGATGACCTAAGGTCAGGTACGAGCCATGACCTCTCCATTTGAAATACATGGGAAAAACATTTTTAGCCTAATAACTTTCGGATGGTGATAGAGCATTTATTTTATCTGCGTTAGATTCGCCTTGTCTTTGCGGTTCTACTGATCTGCATTTTATCTAATTTGACCTTGACCTGACCTCAGGTCAGGTCACATCCTTGATTTGACCTGGCAATGTCAACTTATATATCATTCGATTCGACTTGCTGCGAGGATTCATATAGTTCAAGTCGTTTTGCTCTATCTTTACTTGTTCAGATGTAATGACCGAAAACCTTCATTTACATGTTATCCCTATGACGGCATGTGTTGACCTCTTGTGACCTTAAATGTGACCTGACAAAAAAATGGTCCAAATATTTTCGATGGAGAAGTGGATGGGCTACCCAACACCGTTTACTGTTTTTCGCTACCTACCGTGGTTCTCGACATCTTAGGGGGCGGGTACCCGCCACCCCCCGTCAAAGCGAAGGTGGCTCAGACCCCGGTCAATGCGCGTGTTAACTACAGAGATACCTACTCTCTTCCGGGTTCTAAGGAAACAAACGCGTGCATCCGACCGAGATCCCAGACATCCATCTGTCACGGACAGCCACCATGGCGTCACAAGCGAAAACATCATTTTGTGTGAAGCCTTCGAGAACGGAGCCGTTTTTTAATACACTCAGGCGTGCAGCAGTTACAGTGCATGCAAAAGAGTCAACACTCGCAGTGGAGGTGTCTGGCTTCAACGGGGAGTGGAGAAGGTCCTGTGACCTCCACATAAGATCTCGAAAACCAAGAGGGTTAGGAAAATAGGCCTTTGGGACTTTGTACGGTGATCTATCATTGACCTACATCAATATCTGCAATACCTAACAAAGGAGATCATAAACATCAAATTAAGTACATTGTTTAATTTAAACCGCATATGAATCATAGTTTTTAATCTACGGTTTATTTCATCATTCAATACGCTGGAATTCATCATTCGTACATCCAATACGCTGGAAATTCGCCTTCAACCCCCCTCCCCCCCAGGAAATCTACCAATCCGTGGGCCGTCCCCGCAGTAAATATTTGGGCGTGACGCCCCCCGCTATCAGTAAAAAATGTACGTCGATGTTCTAAATTATTTTTCTAATCGACGCACCCAGCAATACTCTCAACGGTAGCAAAGCGGCACTTTTCCGCAACGGTTCTACGGACACCCGAGAAAAGTAGGTGGTAGTACCCATCTACTACGCATATTAATATTCAGCTAGGTATAACGCGGTCGAATTTCGGTTAGCCGGTGAATATCCTTAAGCATTTTGCGAAAAAACGTTGCTGCGTTTTATTGACTTGTAAGGCATAGCATACGCGTCGGAAAAGGGGGGCCAGGGGGGCCAGGCCCCCCACTTTGTGGCCAAAAATTTCCTGATCTCAGTCAAAATAAGAGAAAGCCGGACATTCTTATATCCAGCCGCTGCGGAAGGCAACGAGGAGCCTAAATTCGAACAGTTTTTGGTACTGATGTTGAAAGTTTTTGTCAGCATCAGGTTGAAGTTTGACTGCCCCCCCCTCACTTTTTTGCCGGTGGCGACACTTATGAGGCATAGAACCCAGTACCCTGATACAACCTACAAAGACAGTTATTTTCCAAGCACTAAGAGGTACGGCCAAACCAGGAAACCCCCTGAAAAGATGCGTTGAAAGTGCTCTAAGCGTTTCCAAGAGCGTGAGGGAAAAAGGGGCGCACTTGCCTCCCATCGACCCCCCGGCGCCCCCTGGAATGATCACGGCGCCACGCTGAAATGTCATTAGCACCCCTGAAAGGTCACTCGCCACCCCTCCCCCTCCCCACAGGATGCCAGGATGCAAGCACCGGCACCCCGCGATAGGATTTGGTGTCCACCTGATTTGTTCCGCTCCGTCCAGTTTTCTGCCCAACAGTTGGCCCCCTCGTCCGAATGGTGCGTCCCCATGTGCGATCGGAGATCCTGGATCAGCCTATGTAATTTTTTGGAAACGACCAAAAACGGCTACTAGTTGGTAAAATTTGGCTGCTTTAGGCCCAGAAAGTCATGTCTCGATTCGGCACCCAGGCATACCTATTTTGAGACGCGAACCGGTAAGCAGGATTTCAATATATTCAAATTCTGAGAACTGTTCCTGGATGACAATGGAGGACCACAACAAAACGCACAAAGGAAAATTTCACACGTTATTACTTTGAGTAGCAGATTTTACCAGGGCCTCAATTGTAGCAAGGTAAGTAGGTAGGTGGTACCTTTATTCCATACCAATTGTTTAATCTGGAAACCGGATTAATTACCTACTTGATTGAAGCCCTATATTCGTGCTGCTGGCGCCGGACTAGATTGTCGGAAAGGTGATGCTAATTTACAGATCACGACATGATTTAGCACAGTTTCAACGAAGAATCAAAGTAAAATACACAGACACACACAAAATCCTCATAAACACGGTTTTCCACCCTCCGTGGGCGACTGCCGGCGAACTACTTTCGTCGCATGTGCGGCATTTCCGAAGCCGGTCGGTTACCTAGCAACGAGCGGTATACAAGATAGCGTCAGCGGTAGTGATGCAAACCGAGGCAATCGTGCAAACCAAGGCCCTAGCATAGAATACAGCGAAAAGTTGAAAACTGTGTGGCTACTGTATAGAACCAAACGATCAAGGTCATACAGGTTCTATACAGGTGCGGACGCAGACCCGAGTTTTGGGGGACCAAACCAATGTTTCCCTCTCCTCCTGGTGGGGGGGGTGGGAACGAAGATTTGATTGTTCGGCAGACCAATGTCAACACCTTTTCAAAAATGTATCTGACCTTTGGGGGACCAAAAGATAGTTTGGCCCAAACCGTGGTTTGGCCCTTCCTTCCAGCGCTTTGGGGGACCATGGCCGGAATGCGCCCCCTGCGTCCGCGGCCATACATACCTATTCAAAAAGCGTTATTCTGATTCTAATGACTGAAAGAAGTGGTAATGGTTCGGCAAATTTCTAAAAATGGGCATTTGTCTTGTTCCTTAATTTTCGCTTAGGAAAAACATTGCGCTGAGCTTCCAGTGGCGGCTCGTGGTCGTTTCATCCCTCATCGGGTGCATGCCACGAGAGTTGTCCCGAGCTCTGATAAAAACCAACCGTTCGGGCCTTCCACCCCCCCCCCCTTATTCGTTGATTGAGCGTGAAAGCTTTGCAAACTGAATAAATTTCAAGATGCCTAATTTTAACGTGCTAATAAAGTTTGATATTAGGAGGGGGCAGTGACGGGAGAACGTCCCAATTTAAGGAGGTTAACGCCATATCGTTAGTGTTAAATTGTCTTATTTAAGGGGGCACCGTGCCCCGGTGCTCCCCAGTTTTGCCGCCAGTGGGGGGAGGACAGATCAAATACGTGGCCCCCGAAGACTAGCTCTTGGGGCACCCGACACCATTTCTTGCTGCCTGCGAGACCAACACAGGGGACATCCCCCAGACAAATTCTTAGGGGTCTAGGGGTGTAGCCAGAACTTTGATATGGGTTCACACCACCATTGAGGGGCTTATCCAAGGACACTTGAATATAACTCGAACAAACTTACGATATATTAGCAGGGGAGGACGCAGTCCCGAGTTTTGGGGGCCACACCCATGTCTGCCTCTCCTCCGGGGGGGTACAGTGGCGGTCGCCGGTTGGTTGGGAGGCAAACCAAAGTGAAACAAAAAAAACGTCGCCAGTGAAAATTGCCTACAATAGCCTTTGGTAGGATTTGGCTGAACAAACAAAAAAAAAAAACGTCCGGTAAAATATGACTCAGGATCATTTTCTATAAATATTTACACTGAACTTCTCAAATTCTGTTTAAGTTGACTGAAGCACAAAATTTTGCTTACAAGCTAAAGGAGTCGAAAAAGGAGGTCATCCTTGGGCAAAACATAGTTTTGCCGAGCTTCTTTGGGTCTTTTCCCCCGGATCCTGGGGGTATAAGATACCTCTCCAAGTACATGATCGCTCTCCTGGGGGGTGGGAGCGAAGTAAATTGCTCGACAGACCTATTGTAAACACCTTTATCAAAAATGTATCCACCCTTTGGGGGAAAGATAGTTTGGCCCCCCTTCCAGCGCTTTGGGGGCTATGGCAGGAATACCCCCCTTCCTGCGTCCGCCAATGTATCTTAACACGCGCATTGACGGGGGCGGGTACCTCCCCACCTCGGGTCTTTCGGAGACAGCAGAAAAACGGCGGCGCGCAGCGCCGCCGTACTTGGTATAACTTTTCCCTCATCATTTTTACAACTTCTGTGAAAATTTTAAGGAAAGGTTATCTCAGGTCAGGTCACCAGTACAGGTCAAGTGACCCGACCTCAAAAAAAGTTTAAGATAACATAAGTCGGAGCAGGGTGAACTTATCCAATTGAAACTCATATCACATGATGCGCTCAACGAGTTCTCTAAAATATGTTCCGGTATTTTTTATATCGATGACCTAAGGTCAGGTACGAGGCATGACCTCTCCATTGGTAATACATGGGAAATATGGTTTTTACTGAATAACTCAGTAACAGATGGTGATAGAGCGTTTATTTTAGCTTCATTAGACTCGCCTTGGCTTTTTGCAGTTCTAATTATATGCATTTTATATAATTTGAACCTGACCTGACCTCAGGTCAGGTCAAATCTTTGATTTGACCTAGCAAGGTCAAATCATATATCATACGATTCGGCTTGCTGCGAGGATTCATAGAGTTCAAGTCGTTTTGCTCTATCTTTACTTGTTCAGATGTAATGGCCGAAAAACTTAATTTACATGTTATCCCTATGACGGCATGTGACGGCATGTTTTTGACCTCTGGTGACCTTAAATGTGACCTGACAAAAAAATGGTTCAAATATTTTCGATGGAGAAGCGGATGGGCTACCCAACGCCGTTTACCGTTTTTTTGCTACCTACCGTGGTTCTCGAGATCTTGGGGGCGGGTACCCGCCCCTCGTCAATCCGAAGGTGGCTCAGACCCCCGTCAATGCGCGTGTTAAGTTATATCAATTTGTGGGAATAACTTTGGGTCCAAGAAAAATGCAAATCAAGCATTGACGGAGAAGGAAAACTCGGCTAAAACCGAAAGAAGTCACCGAAATCTCATCAAAGTAGCCTAACCCAACTATTTTTGATAGATGTAACCCGCGCCCCACCGGGGGTCCGGCGCCACCTTCGCCCCACCGGGGGCCATCGATGGCCCCCCCTCTAACTCGGAAAATATGGGCGTTAGCGCAAATTTGCAAAGTGCAATAGAAAGCTCGCGTGAATTCAGTAAGAAATTACTTTACATATTTTAGTGCTCAGGTCAATGGTTTGACCTCCAGAGGTCAAATTATGGTCAAGATCGGCTATTTTCACTCAAATATGCAATGATTAAGCAAACTGGGCATAACTCTTATGTCATTAGAGCTATTGAGGCCTGGTAAAGTACATTTGATAGCAAATTGCCAGTACTTTTTCCGCTATCTAGAACGTAAAGACCTCCCGCCAGTGGTTTGACCTCCAGAGGTCACCTCGTGACCTAATATGACCTGAGGTCACGAAAGGTCAAAAAGTGACCTTGCCGTATATCAAATAAAAGCCAGTGACAAGACAAACACGATGATGTTTGTTTCACCGCTTTAGCTTAATTAGGTCAAAAGTTATTGTCAAAATTCTGTTTTTGACCTCTGGTGACCTTGGATGACCTTGGAAAAGTCAAAGGGCAAATATGACTCCTGGGATCCGTGAAAGGGTGTCCAAAAACGCTGTTCTGAGCAGTCTGAGTATTTGCAATCATTTTTGTGGCTTTTATATCATGAAACAGGTTTTCCCCATGCTTTTCCAATGGGAGAGGTCGCCTCGTGACCTGACCTCAGGGCACGAAATCGAAAAATCCCGGATATACACCTTGTAGACCCTGGAGGGGTCATGAAGTGTAGGAAGTTTCAAATTGATCGACTTTGAAATGTAGCTCTTACAGAGCTCTAAATTTGAAGTGAGGTGACCTTGGTTGACCTCGTCTGGTGACCTGACCTTGGGTGACCCGGGGTAATAAATTTCAGGGATGATTGGAAAATGATGCAGTGAGAGGTAGAGCCCTCAACCGCGGTGCTGCGCCTCGTCGTTTTTCTGCTATCCCGGAAAAACCTTAGGGGGGCATCGATGGCCCCCCGGTGGGGCGAGGGTTAAGGACAAGTCGGCCGACTCATGGCTGGTACTTTACATCAGAGAAATCAGCGGAGCCTGTGAGATTTGTCACTCTGTGCACGGTAAGACATATTGAAGTCAACAATTCATTTGATATGCCCACTGGTGTTGCCCGTACAAATACCAATAATTGTTAGTGCTGAGTAAGCGCTGGTTGAACGCAGTAAGTGCTGCGGCTCCCATAAGGGCATTGGGAGGAGGAGTGGCATCGTGATATTGGGAGAGTAAAATTTCTGCTGCCGGAATGATTTGGGAGATGCCTATTTTTAACACGTCTATAAAGTGTGTTATTTTCAACGCTCGTTCAAAGTAGGGGTAAAGAAAAGGTAAACAGGCCCTATTACCCTGAACAGGCCGGCTGTTTGGATGGCGAGGGCGTGACTGGGCTAAAAATTGTGAAAAAACTAGTTTTTCATTAAAAAAAAGCCAATGATTATTTGTTATAAATTGAATTGAAAATGTATTTGTTATGCCCATGGGTGTTGTGACGAGTGAGCCCTGGTTGAACGCGGAATTAAGTTCCGCAGCTTCCACAAAAAGCCGTCGGAGTGGTATCGTTACATAGGAAGAGTAAAATGTCTTTTCTGCCGGAATGATTTGGGGAATAACTTTTCGATGCGTTTATAAAATTCCATCTTTTCAAGGATAGGTCCCAGTGGGAGTAAAGAAAAGGTTAACAGGCCGGTGGTTTGGATGGGGATGGTGTGACAGGGCTGACAATTGTGAAAAAGCTACTTTCTCATTTAAATAAATTTGTAGAAATCTTGGTTTAGGAGACTGTGCTCTGAGGTCAGGGGTGCATGCCTTTCTATCAGCCCTTCCCAGAATCCATCAGTATAATATGTAATTTATATAACCAGGGGTGCCTAGGCATTACAAGCCATTTCAGCGATGGCTAGTTCCTCGTTAGCTCCATTTTACAAAGGGAGTGTGAATTGTGTTCGTATTCCCTACCTATTCAAGACCAGCTCAGGTAGCCCCCAGTGAGGATAAGAGCCCTCCAGAGAAGCTCCCCCTCCCACCAGTTGTGCTCCCGGGGATTAGACTAGCTCAGTGTCCCCCCGAGATGATGGGAGTTAGCCTTGTGTTCTTATTCTCTGTCTGTTCGAGACCAGCTCAGGGGACCCCTGATGTAGATCAGAGCCCCCAAGAGCAGCTAATGCTTCGCCTAGGGACTAGACTAGCTCAGAGGCGCCCAGAGATGAGGGTTATCAGACTAGCTCAATGGGCCCCGGATAGGCTTGTAGGGCCTTGAACCAGCTCAAAGAACCCCATACCAATTTAAGGCGCCAGATCACCTCAGGGCGTCTCAGGACAACTTAAGGGGCTCTCACAAGCTCAGCACCCAGACCAGCTCAAGGTGTCCCCGGGGCCCATACCAGGTCAGGATACCCCAAGGACCCCGCTCCGCTCTTGGGCGGGTCCTTGGGTCCAGGGGCCCCAAGTCAGGTCAGGGGCCAAATCAAGTTACGACACTAAATCCGCTCAGGGATTTCTCGCCAAATCGGGGCCCAATCAGTTTAAGAGCCCCAGAGCTGCTCAGGGGACCCCAGATCGGCACCTGGGGCACCATATCAGATTAGGGGACAAGGGATCAGCTTAGTGGTCCCCGAGCAACTCGGGGCCCGGATCAGTTCGGGGTACCAGATCAAGTCAGGGGCTCTTAATCAGCTCAGGAGCCCCATACCAGCTTAAGAGCCCTCATCGGGCCTCGGTTGGGCCCAGCTCAGCTCAGGGCCCCAGAGTAGCTCGGGAAATTATTTAATCAATTCAGGAGGCTCAGACCAACTTAAAGGGCACCAAATTAGCTCAGGGGGCACCAGACAAGCTCAGAGGGCATCAGATGGGCTCAGAAGGCACAGTGGTGGCTCAGGAGGCACCAGATCGACTCAGGGGGCATTAGTTCAGCTCAAGGGCAACATATCTACTCAGGGAACACCAGATCGATCAGCTTAGGGGCCCAGATCAGCTCCTAGACCCCCTGAGACCAGAGCAGGAGCCAACATAAGCGCAAAAACGGAATATCGGCTCAGGGCGCAACATACCAGGTCAAGGAGCACCAGCCTTCCAGGGAGACATCAATAATCAGCTCAGGGGGTACCTGATCAGCTCAAGAGGCACCATATTGGCCCAGGGGACAGTAGATCAACTCTGGGAGTCATGAGGTCAGCGCAGGGGGCCCGGATCAGCTCAAGGGGCACTAAAACAGCTAATAGGGCACTAGGCAAGCTTGGAGGTATCAGACTAACTCAGAGATTATTAGATAGGTTCAGGAGGCACAATAATTTGCGCAAGGGGGGCACCAGATTGACTCAGAGAGCCTCAGATCAGCTTAGAGGGCACGTCATCAGCTCAACGGGGCCAAGACCAGCTCTGGGTGGACCAGATGAGCTCAAGAGGCGCCAGATTAGCTTCGCCTGTACTTGCTGGCGATGATGAGGCATTAGCTGGACACGCATTAGGTGCCCATACTCTTCCCGGGTGCTTGGAAATGCGACAGAATGTCCTAGCTGAACAAAAAGGTACTAAATTGTCAATGTCAATGGTTTTAATCGCTACATGCAGTCTAGTTCGATCTGAGTTCAACGGCGTGAGACACTAAATTTCGAGCGGCACAGCCCAAACGGGGTACACCACCTAGCGATCAAAGGGCACTCCGGCATCGATGGAAAGCACGTGCCCCCTGTGCCCCCGCTGAATGCGCCCCTTTAGGGGCCTATAGCTGGATCCAGGATTGCCAAATCGGGGATGGAGGGGGCACCCACCTGGATCAGGGGCGCACTTTAAGCCGGCAAAACCTATCATGTAGGAGCAACATCCTATCGGTGGGCATCGATTTTCGCATCCTGGGGGGAGACACCTTCCCCTCTTTGCCCCTTTGGGTCTACTTATGTATAAGGGCCCCCGACCAATTATTGCCCCCCCCCAGCCGAAACTAACACTTAGGGAAACCCCGAGAAAAACTTTTGCAGCCCGCAAGATCAACTCCTGGGGGCCCTGCAGACCAACTTCTGAGGCCCCGAGGCCATCTCTTGCCCCTCCCCCTCCCGAGACCAAAATTCGACTGACGTGCGGGTTTTCCAAGTCAATTTTGGGATCTCCCATCAGACATCACCGAGGGCCCCTCGGCGGGCCCCTGGACGAGGAGCGCTTCGTGAAAATGTCAAAGCGCCCACTGGCGGATGCAGAGGGGTACCAAAGGGGCCATGGCCCGCCAACATAGCGAAATTTTGGCCGATTTTCTTAAAAACACTTCAATTTTCCCGAGCTGCTCCCTCCCCGAAGGCCGCTCCTGCAACCGCCCCTGAAGGCGTCTGCTACCCGAGTGCTTCCCGATGGGCTACAAAAACTGTACCCAATGGCACTCCAGCTCAGACCACTCCGAACATAGAGCACGAATTCGGACAAGCATCCCGCACCAAATGACCAAACACCGAGAGCTGTGACGCCGAGCAGCAGCCGTCCCTCGGACACCGACAGGCGTGACGGCACCGGCCGTCTTCCATTACGAAGTAAAACAAAAACACCACGGAGCTATTTAATGAAAGGAAACAGCAGGAAAGAACGTCCGAAGTCATGTCCGGAAATAGCTAATGTAAGCCCGTGTGCATGACATGCATGCTTTATTGACACCAAATGAGCGGTTTTAAAACTGCTTATAATTGTGGGCTCCCTCTAAGAGTGCCCCCACTTTTCAAACTGTTACTGCGCTCCTGAATAGGTGTAAGTGTCCGACCGTATGCAGAGCCCTTCTTTCAAGTTCTCGCAGATATAGCGTCACGTTGTTTCCAAGTCCTTGTCTCATTTTCTCTTCCAGGTCCAAGTTTTACCGGCGAAAGGAAGGCTGTCGGATTTCCGATTGTCCGTATCTTTTCCGCGGAGGATCCACGCAATATTAGTTATTCAGCGATGTAGAACGTGCAGCGTTTGTTGTCGGTTCCTTAGCAACCGGAATCACTTCAGATCGGTGATCGCTTCACGTCAGTGCCGGTGCAGCGCTGTGTTTGCAGATGGTGTGGTAAATTGTTTCAGGTGAAGAGGAAGATTTCAATTTAAAGGTGAGAAATCTCTCAGAATTACGCTCGTTAATAGTATTATGTTGCACGAATGCATTCATGTTTTCTGAGCTGTGTACGCTGTAAATTAGCCTTGAATTCTGATAAGCGTCTGTCCCATAGAAATAACTAGGTTCGAACTATGAAAAGGACTCACTCCACCCTCCTTGGATCCAGGAACACAACTGTGAAATACTGCATTTCCAAGCCCATTTTTCTGAACCGGCACGAGCAAACCAATGAATTTTGTTTTAGCTAGTCTTTTCCTTTCATTTCAACGTGGGGTCGCCAGAAACACGCGCCAAGTACAGAAGTGTGCCTCCATTGAATGGTTGTTTCCCGGTTTCACAATTTTACCGATCGGCATGAATATTATTGGAACAAATAATTTGCATAAACCTGGTTCCCCGCGCGGAACAAACCTGACCTTGATAAATAAGTAGCTATTTTAATACTGCCAATGTTTGGAAGAGACTGCAGATTTAAAAGTTAACGGTTTCAGCTATTGGCATGTATTTCGCCAGCAGGTGAGGAGCAGGCCCCCTTCGGCCCTCTCCCCCACGTACTTTCTCGTCCCAAAAATTCTTATCTCAGCTGGGATCTGAAAGAACCTGGACGTATTATCGCGAGCGTAAACGGAATGGTACGATGAACCGAAATCCGAAGATGCCTCAAATAGAGTTAAATTTTCATTGATGATTCCCATGCCGATGAACGTCAACTCGTGAATCAGGGGACGGCCTTTACTATTTCGAGGACTCTATCTGTTTTTTTCTTTTGCATTTTCTCCATGGTATTGGAAAGGCTCGAGCCCATGGTCAGTAACATTCTAGTGGATTGCGTGATAGAATACTCAGGTCTACTTCAAAGAGCAAGAGCCTATGCGACACATTGTTTTATAGCGACATCATTAAATATTTCCGCGACCGTAGGCGAATCCAGGATTTATGATCGGGTTGGAGGGGGGTTTCTAGCGATGCGATCTACCAGGTCTAGGAGGCGCCTCGACTGGCCATGCGCCGTTTGAGGGGATGGAGGAGGCGGCAGGAATGAGTGTGGGTAGGGTCGGATTCTGACCGACGCACTGTGGTCGGAAACGCTGTCGTGGGTGGCCACGGGGCCGTTTTTCGGATTTTGGAATTTAGGGGTTTTATGGCTGCGATGTGAAGAAAATTGTTCAGAGTGTTCTGAATGACCACTATTATCAAGTTAATTTGCTTTAAAGATGCACTTATAACTCATCAAAGTAAGGCCATGATGAAATCCAGAAGTAAGGCACTCGATGCGTCTGCTAGATCCGATTTTTTCAACTTTGAATAATAAACGTCAAAACTGAGTCAGACTAGAATTAATTGATATCAAAATGTTCCTCATAATGTCAGCTTTAAGATGATTAGCGTTATGTGTATATTTGAATTTTAATAAAGGTATATAATCTGCGTTTTAAATACCCCTTTCACAAATCCACCTTACAAATTAGTTGCTTACTTTGAATAGACAAACAAAAAAAGTTACGTTTCTGCCAATTAGCTTTTTTGTGGGAACATAGGTCAAGTAATTCTCCGTCGTAGCCTGAAGAGAGCTAAGTGCGCAAATGTGCGCAGAATTGTCCACAGTGTAAATTGTACCGGGCCGCCCGCCGGCCACCCGGCGCCTCCGCGGCTCGCCACGGCCCGCCGGCCGCCCGCGAGGTGCTGGGGACGCTTATCAGGTGCTGCTCATGTCGTATTGCTCACCTTTATGCACATTATCTTCATTGTAAGCTCATAGGTTTTCTTGACCTTACCCAGAATCATCCTTGGTCAAGGTCACCCATGCATAAACCATGCTCATATTGCACATGATTTGACATGCTATGAGAGGGATACACTGATAACTACTGTCTTGATATTCCTGCCGTCTGAATATATGAAATGAAAGAAACCCATATTATCGTGCAAAAATTCAACGTGACCTTTTGTGACTTCTGGGAACATCAATTTTAACGAGAGTAGCAAATGGTAAGCAGCTCACAAACTCATTTCACTCAGGGGTTCCGAATGACAATATGTATTTTGTTTTTAGCCCGATTAGACGATTAGTCTGAGAAGAAGCAGGGTATGCCCTCTTGCATGCGGAGCCAGCACACCTGACCAGGTCATTAGGGGTCGGGTTAGGTCAATTCATTTGCTTAACACGCGCACTAAAGGGGGGCCTCGGAGGCTCCCTCACCTGCTTACGAGGTGACGTGAGAACAGCTCGTAGAGCCGAAAAACGATATTTGGCTACATTCGAGAGGATTTAACGGCGCATCGATCGGTGAAGATATCTAAAATAGTCGGCCGAAAATTTTGTGACGTATAGGCTTTCAAAGTCAGACCTGCATTTTGAGATTGCTACAATCGCGCGGTAGGACCAGTTCGCTTGCATTGGATACCGAGTGGTGACGTCATAACGTCATATAACCAGGATAATATGCCAAGGTCACTTCACAGGAAGGTATAGGTTAAGGTCGAAGGTCACAGGTCAATGCCATATCAAAATTTTCAAGGTCATTGTCCCCAGCGCTTCCGGTCAAATAGCGTTACCCGGTCGGAGGTGTATTATTCCATGAAGTCATAGTTAAGGTACCTGAATATAAAGATCAAGGTCAGAGGTCAAAGTTAAAGGTCATTTTTTAAAGGTGAATCCTCATTTGCCACCAAACACCGGCAAAAGTGTTAGTCAAAGTGTACATTATCGGTACATCATCATGTTGTGACCTCATAGGTCAATGACCTTGGATTACCTTGACCCCAAAATTGTAGCAAAGCTTCTTGCGACCTTCCCTCTATGACCCTGGTCTGCCTTTAGCTTATTCCCGTCATTTTCCCGCTTAATAACGGTATTTCCCAATAGGTCTCCAGCATGGCCAATATTTGACGTATATGACATCGTTTGACCTTGAAGATATTGACCTAGGTCAATGAAAATTGGTCATGATGTAGATCACCATAGCCCCCATCCACCCTCCAAACAGAGCTTTTCTGTGTCTTTTTCGTTTCCGAGATCTTAGAAGGAGCCTCCCACGCCCCCTACAGTGCGCGGTAGTGTCAGACCCCTCTCCAGTGCGGGTGTTAGTTGAATGAAATTAAGCAAACATCTCCCATTGCAATTGATGTAATATGATCTGCTGAAAATTTGGGGTGAATCGGTTTGGCCGTTTCAGCGCTGTAGCAAAATTAACATGAACAAAAACCTTGGTGGCCATCCGTGAGGCCGTTTCCGACCACTGTGCGACGGTTGGGGGGCAATGGGGCCCAAAATCGTGTAAAAACATATTTTCTTTGTAATGAAAATCGGACAGAGATGCGAGGTTTGGATGGGGGCGGCGGTTTATCACCCTTGGATCCGCCAGTGAGTGTGGGACGCTGATGCCCAACCGTTGGGTTAGGGTGGGGCTCGGGTAGCTGCATCACTGCTCCTGTAGATCTGCCTATGACTGGCTACCCATATCAGTACGCTTTGACTAACTGCTTTGGTGATATTGGCTTGTAATCGGATTTAGAACATTATATCGGAGGGGGAGGACTTGGACAGAAGCGGACCCAGGGGGCATTTGCCCCCTCCCACATCGACCCTCGGCGTCCCCTGACATGGTCATGGCGTCCCCCCTTGAAGGGTCGATGGTGACCCACTGAATTGCCGGCTCCTCAGCCCCTGGCCACGAACGTGTCATGTTATGGCGTCTCAACGGCGCAAGAAAATCTTTACCTATCTTCAGCATTGAAAACTTTACTAAGTTTGGAAGTGTTTTGACAGCCCCTTAAGCGGACTAGACACCTTTTCATAGGTCAAGAGTTGCATTTTTCATTTTGTCTTTGAAAATAATCCTGAACTTGTCGAACATAGAATAATTCTGCATTCATCTTACCATAGAAAAGGTCCTCCAAAGCAGAGAAGAGGATGTCATTCAGATACCTGAAGTTCTTTTAGGCATTTGGAAAGGAGAAATCGGTTCATTATATCGCAGATACGATATCAAAGAAATGTTACAGTTACTGGCGCTGAACATTCAAGTATAACGCGAAGTTTTGCAGTGGTGATTTGGTTCTAGTAAATTAGTGCCGTATTAATTAAACCTATCTTCTAGATATAGGTATCAAATGAATTGAAACAAAATCAACTTTATTTTTTATGTGTTGTTATTACTGAACCGAAATAGGATAATTTTCTATATTATTTTTTATCTTGAAAACCGAAATATTGCATAGCTACGGCGCATGCTCTCTTGTGAACCCACCTTTTGTAAAGGTATCTTGGGTTGCCCCCACCCTTCGGATGGGAGTATCTGTGCCCTGCGATAAGGTTTACCGCCCACCTGGTAGGTTTTTCGTCCAAAAGTGGGGTCCCCTGGTCCGGATGGCTACGGCGGCCCCGCCCCCTGTGTCTTTAACCTTCCAAAACTGATTCTGACCGGCCGTTGCATGGAGTGTTGTCTTTAACGTGAGAAGTGTTGAGCCCAGGGGAGGGGGTGAGAGGCGATGGTACGAGGAATGTTTCGGGTTGTGTTAACCCTCGCACCGGTGGGGGGTATTTGAACACCTCCTCGGGTTTTTCCTGCGGCACGAAAAAAGGGCGAAGCGAAGCACCACCGTACATGGCACACTTTATCCTTGATCGATTCCGCAGCTTTTCCCAAAATTTTAAGTTTGGGTCATCTCAGATCAGGTCAGCAGTGCAGGTCAAGTGACCTCACCTCAAAAACTGTTTAAGGTGGCATAAGTAAGAAATGGGTGAATCTATCGGATTGAAACTTACAACATATAATGGCCCCATCGAGTTCTACAAAATATGTCCCGGGTTTTCCATATCGATGACCTAAGGCCAAGTACGGGCCATGACCTCTCCTTTGGAAATACATGGGAAAAACAGAAATTGGGCTGTATTTGTGTAGTTACAGCTGATAATACCTTTGTATTCTCAAAATCGAAGTATCCTGGGCCCCGTTCCAGGTTCATGTTGCATTTTTTTACCTGTGACCTCTGAGAGTTCATCTGGAGCTACTTAAGCAGTTTTCAGACTTAGGTCAATAACTTTGCTTGAAATTATGAAATAGCTTTTATTTTCATACCATTGCGTTTGGATTGCTATTGCGAGTCGATTGATATGCATATTGACTATGTTAGGTCCGAGCCGCGCCCCGCGCCGGGGCCGCCGCTCGCAAACCCGCGGGGGGGGTGGTGAGCCAAAACACACAGCCAAATAAAAAAAGTGACCTTGACCTGACCTGAGGTCGGATCATTTGTGTTTTGACCTAGTATGGTCATCTCATACATCATTCGATTTGCTGTGACGAGATGAAGCGAATTGTGCTTACAAAATGATTCTAACTCAACTCTGTCAGATGCTAGATCCCAAAAACTTATTTACTTCTAGAGCTCAAAATGCCAGCTTCTTTGACTTGTCATGACATCAATATTGACCTGAGTCAAGAATTTTTATGAGCCATCCACCAGTGTTCACGTTTTTCGCTATCCCGCATAGGGGCCGAGTTCAAGTGGGGTGTTCAAACCCCCCCCACTAGGGTGAAGGCGGCTCGGGGGCCCCACCGGGGCGTGATTAAATGGAAGCATGAGTGTGATCTGTAACAAGTTGCGTGTATCCAAAAATGACAAGTAACCACTATCAAAAAGAAGCATCTATGATTAAGTATTAGATGTAAGCAACTCGCCTTAGAATTCGGAACGCCGTATTCTCCAGTTTTGATGACTTTTTGTTCGGCAGTTTTTGTGACTTGCTTTTGGTGCGCATGGAAGAGACGTAGGTGGTGTGTACATACCTTTATAGGCATGCATCTGCTCTTGCATACGCCATCAGTCACTGTTGCTGTTATTATGTGCGTTGCTGAGGTACTTGATGTGCTATGTTGTGAGTTGCGGCAGACAGTTACGACATATTGCACTGACTGGGGCCTTTGACAAGTAGTTATGTCTGGGCGGCAATGTGTTTGACAACCCAAATACATCGCAAAAAGAGGTCGTGGAAGCTGGTTTCATAAGGTGATCTCGTTTTGAACGCCTCTGTTCTCTCACAATACATGGTCTCTCAGATACCCGATGAGATACATACATCCAGTGAGGGAAAATGCATTTGAAAATTTATTGTTATCGATTGGGAAAAATGTGACTTCGATACCATGATTTGGGTGATCGACAATCGGTTTTCGAATGTTTGGAAAATGTTATTGTCAATGACGATTTCGATAATCATTATCGAAGTTATCGAAGTGCCCAGCACGGATATTTTAACTATAAAAATCCTAATTCATTGCTCGTACATCGCCATTATCTGGATATGGAACTTTAGAGGTCTTACTCACCATCACTGCCTTTAATCGTTATCCAACTTACTTTGACACAGATAATCTACATGTCCGCCTGTGATGTGTCGATTTGAAGAGATAACCGTTTTGACGATGCGCTATTGGCCTGGGAACTCAGTTATCATCAAGACTAATGGAGGGATTTACATGAGCCTTTCAGTCTGTATTCGATTCACTACCTAGGTTTGCTAGGTCCAGCTTCCGACAAGCCCGAAGAACACTGACGGGCACATTTGTCCCGGATGGTACAAATATTACATATGCATTGCTCTTGGCCCTTTGATATCCGACATGTATATTGCCTATGGGCATCAGGGGGCAAGAAAAGTCCATTTATGTAAAACCACGCCAAGTGCCGAAATGGTTTTGGAGTGTTTCTTTTTGCGGTAGCTGTAGTGAACTGCCGTCATTGCGGGGGCGGTAACATATTTTGCCGTCGTTGTAGGCATAACACTCTTGTTCGTCATCCTGACCATCTCTTTGATCGTCCTAGATCTGACTCGTTATACGCTTGTGCCGTAGCTGGCTATGTTGTGGTCCTTCAGGGTGCACCGCCGGGTGCGCGGTGAGAACGCCACCATGAATCAGCTTCGCGTCCGCTACCATCAGCTGAAGATCGACATGTTCGCCTTGTACCAGGCTACCATGGATAGTCGTGGCGTCAAGGTAGGCTAACGGCGCATACTCCTTATTCGTGTTTTAAACGTGCGGTTGTGACGTTAGCTCGATAAGGGGGCAAAATGGATAAGTGAAAAATGGGTGGCAACACTCGACTTGTATTCTATAAATATATATATATATATATATATATATATATATATATATACACACATATATGTACGCTCTGTAATGTTATAGTCAGGCAAAATCCATTATTTTGCTTACTCTCTAGTCAAAGTGCAAATTCCCGCACCAGTCAGAGAGTTTGAAACACTCAAGTTTACTAATTAAATAGGTAGCTTGCAAAGTTCCGGCCGGGTTAGATAGTTCAAACAATAATGAGTTAATTTGCAATTTCAATAGTTGGTTTCCGAAATAATGAATTTTGCATTCTAACTGTTACATAAAGAACTTTCAGTCTCCCATATGTGGTTTAGTTGATTGTATCTTTTAAACATGCTTGTTTCTTCCTACTTCTTTATGGGCTTCGGGTGTAGGCTATTTATAAGCACTCATTCGGGGAATTTCTGACTGTATGTATGCTATTTGTATTACTGAGATCTTCGGAAACTACATGCCATTGCCAAGTTATGCCTAAGCGAGCCCATCTCTATGTTTACAAGTAACTTGTATCGAATGCATGTTCCAGTCCTGTTCTGCTCTCCAATCTTTCAAACAGAGCTTGGACCGTTAAAAAGTACCTACCATTTCGCGAGACGCAAAAAATTCCCGCATAAGGTTTTGCAAAAAAGGCGATGAAAAGGAACCAAAAAGGATGAAAGAAGGAATACAAAGGCATGAAAAGGAGGACGTTGATAGCTGACAGCAGTATAGATTCGCCGTTTCACGGAGACACCGTAGTCGGAACGGAACATGACTGGGCCGCCCTCGCAGGTACACCGGGTGGAGCAGGCCCTGGGCGAAATCCAGCCGGCCCTGACCAACGGCGACGTTCAGCTGCGGAATGAAGACGCTGACTACGTACAGACGCTGAGTGAGATGGAGAAGAAGATATCGGTGGGCGAGCACGGCCGCCGCCGCCGGCACATGCTCAGGAAGGTCAGTCCGCGGCTCATTGCCATGGCGACCAGCCATTATAAATAAACACAACCAGCGTGAACTAGCTATTTAAGTGGTGTTTGTGTGGCGAAAGATTGCGTGGACAACTGTTACTGAGGTTTGGTAGTTGTTGCAGTCATGGAAAAAACGTTACTTTAAATTTTGGGCTTGGATGTTCTTCGTGTGCCTTTTTATCGTTTCCGACTTCTTCGCTAAGATCAAAGTATGTATGGCATCAGCGCTTTCGGCGTGAAAACTCTTGAATTGCGAGCATATTTTTACATTTTTCTGATTAAATGCTCCCACACACCAGTGAGGCCCTCATCGCTGTCTAGCACCAGATACAGTCATTTCAAAGTAAATTGTGGCTTCGGTCGTTTTTCCGTTCCATTCAAGATTGTCCCGGCCCATTCCAGAGATTTGATCCCAAAAGGTAGTCTCGTCCTATTCTGTTTTTGCCGTTACTTTTTAGAAGAAATCATCCCGTTCCGTCCCGCCCTGAGAGAGACATGAAAAATGACTTCTTCTGTGTCCCATTATGCCCATCCCGTTTCCCATCCCATGCATACGAGGATGTCCCGCTTCGCACTAAAGTTTTTTATGAATGTCCGGTCCTATCCCTTTTCGGCCAGAGCGCGCTTTAATTCTGTCATTTTATTTCTTCTCGGCTTTCCCATGTTTTGCAACAGCGTACTGCAATCTAAAAATGTTGTTTAGGTTGTTGCTTTTGCATTCGCTTTCCTTGCCTTTACTTGTTCTGGTGAGAATAGGCGTCGCCGCAGATTTGTGAGGAAGCAGGCTGTGGCCTGCGGAAAATTCCACCCGGCTGTGGAAAATTCAGTTTGCCCCTCCCTATCGTCAGTCACTGCAGGCCCCAGTGCAACTTTTTTAATAGACGACTATACACGACATACAATGCCTTCAGACTGGAGTTCGGCATATCTACCGATATCGTGGGAAATCATCCTATTAAAATAGATCGGTAGGCGAACGCTTCCTTTTTCTAGATGAAGGCATGGCCCAGACTGTGTATGTCATGACGGGAGACCTCTGTGCACGATCTAAATTAATGGTGTATATCGAGTAACTGACCCAACTTTTCACATTTCTTTATATGGAGCAAAATTAATTCTGGGCACGTAAGTAAATCATGAACCATGTCGTTTAACACTGCGATACAGCTTCCTTATTGGCAAATAAATAACCCTCCATCTCCTTGGCTCGTGAATGGCATTTAATCGCACATTCTGTTCCGCATCTACGTTCTTCATCGATTTTCGATGACCTTTTTGCTGCAAATGATTGGTGCTGTGTCTGGCGGTATTGACATGGGCCGAAGCAAAACACGTACATGCCTCATTCATTATTCGGCGTAATCTGTCGGCTGTACTGGCGCCATCCAGCCGTTTTATGTGCACTCGGGTTCCACTCACAGCGTGCCGGCCTTTCATCTGTTCTTAATCAACTGTTTGATCGAACTATGCGGCACCTCGTAAAACGGCTAGGATGGAAAATATAGTGTTCGGTGTGTTGGGACGCGAGATCTGACAATGCATACCAAGCCTAGACATTATTGAGTTGTTATTGAAATTGTAGATATTATTGACATTAAAAAGTTTATTCATATACATATGAAAATTGTATACATCATGTTCATGCTTTGTTATGCTATTCCGTTTTTTAACCTTTAACCAGTTCTCCACTTAAAATCCTAATTTATCCGTTATTCCATCGGAACTAATTCAGTTTAGGTCAGTAACGCGCCAGCATTCTTCGCAATTTGAAATATTTTATTTTGTTCAGTGGCGTTACTGCCAAGTCAATGCGCCAATGAATATAAAATCACGACTAGTCAAGCATCTCAAAATATACACCTCTTATGGTAGTTTAGCAATCATTCTAATCAACTTTCGTCGTATTTTTTTCGCTGGTTATCCCATGTTCACGATAGACGCATGTCTTACCTTGCATGTCATTCGGACTATTCTCGCCTCTAACACTGGCATGCACCCTCTCGCCAGCTGAACTTTTCGCGTCCGTCGGGCGACGAGGCGGCGGCGGCGGCGCCGGACGTGTCTGAGCCGTGCACGTCGGAGGCGACGCCGCGGCCGGAGACCGGCTGCAGAGAGCTCGACCGGCACAGCAACATCACCGTTCTGCGCTGCTACCGCTGCACCAAACGCTTCGACGACAAGACCAGCCTCTACCAGCACTGGCGCGACGAGATCAACTGCCACATCGTCTGCCTGTTCTGTCGCGAGGAGTTCATCACCAACGCCAAGCACGACCAGCACATCCGGCTGTGCCAAGCGCTGGTTTGCGCCCAGTGCAAGGCGCAGTGCCAGGATTACACCGGCTATGAGCATCACATCTGTGTGTGTCAGTACGCCGCGAAATGTGAGCCTGTGGAGGTCCTCGCCGCTCGCGTACAGTGTCCCTACTGCGACCGGCTCTTCACGCAGATCCACATGTTCAAGCGCCACCTCAAGATCATGCACGAGGCCGAGCACATGCAGCGCTTCGGCCTCAAGATCCAGCGCAAGTTCCGGCCGAACGAGCGCGAGTTCCCGTGTCGCCAGTGCGGCCGCACGTTCAACCGCGTCTACAACCTCAAGATGCACCAGCTGTCGCACGGCCGGCACGGCCAGTACCGCTGCGAGACGTGCAACAAGGCGTTCCGCTTCCGCTCCAACCTGGACCGGCACGCGCGCTCGCACAGCGTGCAGCAACACGCGTGTCGCGTGTGCGGCGAACAGTTCCGCCTGCTGCGCCAGCTGCGCGGCCACATGAACCTGGCGCACGACAAGGACGCTTTCTCCTGCGACGTCTGCCAGAAGAGCTGCGACGGCTACCAGCGACTGCTGACGCACGCGCGCACGCATCACGCGCAGAAGGCGTACTCGTGCGGCGTGTGCGGCCGCGTGTTCAGCACCAAGCACAAGTACAAGGAGCACATGAACGTGCACGAGGGCCGCTACACGTACGAGTGCCACATGTGCTCGGAGCGCTTCTTCACGCGCGATCACCTGCGGAAACACTACCGGAAGCAGCACCCGGAGGTGAAGCGAGTGCCGCGCCGCGCCACCACACGTCGTCCATTGGAGCAGGGGCGCCAGTTCTTCGAGCCGGCTGACCTCGGCCCGATGCTGAACGACACGGTGACGCTGTACCAGGCCAGCGCCGACTCCGGCGAGGCGTCGGCGGTGAAGTTCGAGGTGGTGGGAGAGCCCTGCGAAGAGCAGGCGAACCAGCCGTACGCCACCGACCAGACCAGCCAGGAGATGATGGACGGCGGCTACCAGGCGAGTGTTGCAGCCCCGTCAGTAGCGCCGGAGTGACTGCGCGCTGTGGGACTAATTCACGAATAAACAGCGATTTGGGGAAGTTGCCGAAAGCTGTCACATATTGGTCCAGGATCCACTTTGTGGTTGATTTCCTTAGCGGACCCCGTATGTTACGGTGACCCCTAATGCCATTACCCCTCGGGCGCCGGTGTTGGTAACACCAGCTCTACTTTTGCGTAGAGGAGCACTGGGGCCCTGCATGCATTTGACTAGCTCAGAAATGGTTGTCAAAACCTGCGATGTTGTGCCATTATTTGCGCTGGACCGACTGCTAAGCATATGTTTTAAACGTTTGTGTCCCATTTTTCACGCACTTGCGTGGTACACATTTGCCAACACCAGAGGTATTTAGCCGATACCGGTACCGTCTTATTTCGTGGGATATTTGACCATGACGGCATGAAATGAGACGCTTCTAACGCTGTCGCACGGGGTGGCCAGGTGTACGAGGGCTCAGAACAGCACGTACTGGGAGAATACAACAGCGTGGCCGAAGGCGAGCCCTACACCTCGGCGGGCCAGTGCCACCGCCCGGTGGTGCACCCTGTCCAGTACTTCCAGCAGCAGGTCAGTACCGAGTCCGATAAATTCAGAAATGGCGGGGGGGTGACCCTTTGGCAAATTTCATTCCCGATTTATTTATGATGGTTTGAGGTATTTTTCCTTATTCTCGTGATGGATAACCTTTCATTTATTTTGTCTTCAAAAACGCGATGTGCCAAATTACAAAAGACCGGGAATAAGTTTAAAGGGGATTTGGCACCTTCATGGAATTGAACTAAGCCATCAGTCGCGCGAAGACCATGTCGGCATGGCCGTCCCCTCTCTCCTCGGCTTCCTATTTCGTTCATTTCAGAATTCACCTCTACGAAGAAAGCAGTGATGCGTAAGCGCACTATTTCTTAGCGAAATGATACATGCATATACTACTAAGCCCAGCCTCCCTGTGGGTATAACGGCTGTCGGTCAATGTGCATACCGGGGGCGAATGCGCTCAAAATACACGCTATTTCTCTGCGAAGACTTTTTTCTGATTCTAGTACAATATAAAATCTAGAGTTTTCCGGTCCGCTCTTATCACATGATCTCATGATGATCACAAGCTACATCACGTGATCTCAGCTGGAATCTCGCTACAAATGTGCTACATTGTATTTACCAAGTCTTTCCCAAGGGCCCTGCTGCTAGGTGATGTCCTGTCACGTGAAGTGGTGCGTCAAAATGATAGTGGTACCTATGGAAACTGCATGCAATACTGGTGGAGATGATTGAACACTCCTGCATTTTGCTTATCACATTACTTTCATTTTCTACGATTTTCCTCAGCGCATCATAGTATTTTACCTACGATACTGCTTCAGGTACCTATTAAGTAATTACCATCACGATTATAGTTCGTTTTTAAACCTTGCCGGTCATTTAAAGTGCAAAAGTCAAAAGGGCACGCTGATAATGGAGAAGGAGTTGAAGAAATCAAGAAGTTGTTTCCTAAGGGTCCACCAGTGAGGAAGACATCCACTATCTGAATCCAGAGCGGGGGAGAAATAAATGTATGCTCGCATTTGTTAACCATTCCTCTCGAAAGTGCTAATTTCGTAAAAGAACAGTAGCGTTGCAACGAAAATTACTGACAAAATTAAAGGGAATGTGGCACCTTGCTCGAATCCCGGAATGTAGTGAAATTAAGCGTACTTTTAGCCAAAATTCATGAAACCATTCATGATTTCTCGGAAAAATTTTCAATAAGCTCAATATTTTGTTTTTAAAAATACTCATCTAGGAAAATAAACAAATATCTGCCTGTGGATGATGTCATGATCTGGCAACCAGTACCATACTTAAAATGCTTCAAGGGCTTCGATTGGCTGATGCTCATCGTGACGTCACTATATGTCGTCACACCAGCAGCTCACAACAATGGCCTTCCGACGAGGGGTTGATGAGGGGTTGATGTCAGGTAGGTTTTAGCTTTTTCTGCGGAAATGTCGAGTTCCAAGACAAATGATATATGGAGTACCGGGTTTTCCGACTTGCTTTACAACTTGGCTATCTCAGTTAAAATCACGTTATGAAGGTGCCACATTCCCTTTAAATACCCAGGGCACATAATTATCGATCTAGCAATATTTAAACACGAGTGAAATGAAATTTTCATAAAAAAGCCAAACCTGCTAACGTATTTTAATCAGGGTTTTTTCCGGGAACATGACCGCTCGAGAAAGGTAGTTGTTATCTCCTTCCTCATAACTTAACCACTCACCAGAAAACAAACAATTGTCAACACATGCAAACGTCCCCGAAACTTCCCTCAGAAACTTAACCTTTTCTCGGGCCTGGCATGCGAAGAGAGAGTTGAGGACCCTCATCTGACCTTAGGTCATTGTTATAAAATCCGTTACACATAATGAAGCACTTAGGTGGGCAGTTACGTGATAAGTTGTAGATGGATAGATTAACCCTCCTTCTACTTATGCCATCTTAACATTTTTTGAAGTAGCGTCACTTGACTGGCAGCCTGGCTTGAGATGACGCAAACTTAAATTGTTCAAGACAGTTGCGAAATAAATCAAGGATAATTGTTGCCAAAAATGGTGGTGCTCCGCGCCGCCGTCATTTTCGGGCACCATGGGAAACCCTGGGGGTTGTTCAAATACTCCCCACCCCATCTGGGGAGGGTTTAGTACAAATTCATTTGCAAGGTCGCGATGTACCGCCGTTGGCATTTTATAGGACTTAACGCTTATTGGAAGTTGCAAAATATTGTTTTGGTGTAGTGCATGGGAAAGCGGGGGGGGACGCGTCCCCCTGTTGGCCGACCAGGGCGGGACGTCCCCCAAATTTTGGGTCAATGGTTATTAATGCTGTCAAGTACCGAATATACTAAAAATTGCCTCCCCGGTCAGCACCAGCCCGGTGCGTCCCCCCTGCGAAAATTCCGTGGCGGCGCCCGATGTAGTGGCATTACAGTTTCTAACACTAAAGTATGAATGCAAAGAAACGCATTTATTAAAGCTTTGACAATAGAACAAACCACGCAGTTAACAATCTATAACAGTAAAAGAACGTACTATCCGATCAACTCGCATGTAAGTTGAACACTGGTAAACTCCTCAAACCCTTCAGCTTCACTATCAACATCGGCTTTCTCATTCTTCACTGTCTTCACTTTCATCACTACTGCTGTCCTCGAGCGGTATTACAAACGGCTCGATGCTGTCAGAGACCTTTTCCAGTATTCCAGCTCCTTGGCTGCAACGTGCTAACAGCACATCGCCCATGAGGCAGCAGTGATGTTTTGAGCAGAGGCCTCGACAAGTTCCTCTACGTCGTCGATGCGGCCACTGGTATTCCTCTTCCGCATGGAAGTCTTCATCTGTGCCCAAATCAGCTCAATGGGGTTCAGGTCACAGTGGCAAGGTGGCAGCCGCACCACCTCGTGTCCGAGCTCTCTTGCCATACAATCCACGAAGTACGCCTTTTCGTGGCCACTTTTCTTCACCAGCTCCAAGAGCTCTGACTTGAGCATATCCTCCTCATAGTCGATGTTCTTCCTGGACAACCAGTCTTGAATTTCCTTCTTCTTACTTGCTGATGTAGGTGTAGTTGTCTGCTATGATAGCTGGCGTTATCCATGACAATATAAGTGTGAGAAGAGAGAGTTGAGAGAAGCCTCTGGAACCATTCCTCGAACAGGGTCGCGTTCATAGAGTCATGGTAGTCACTGTGTTTGCCACTGGTCCAAAGATACAGCAGTACGCCGTCCATGAAACCATCTTTACATCCGGCGTGTACAATGATGAGACGCTTCCCTTTGCCAATGGCATCTCTGGTTCCGCTTATCTCTGAAGCATCCAGCCACGCATCAGCAATCGTATCATATTGATTAAACCATGTCTCATCGAGGTATACTATCTGGCTCTCTGGATGTTCGGAACGGATTTTCCTCATCTTCCTTAAAAACCGTACCCTAGCACTGGTCACATCTGGTCTCTCCATCAGTATCTTCCTCTTATTCACTTTCCTGTACCGGAATCCGTTACTGAGAAGAACTTTCCTCAAAGAGCTCCTGCTTAGCGCCACCGATATGTTTGGAGATACTTTTCCAAGGATAGTATCAAGGGTGACATGTTCGCGGTTTAGGTACATGTTGTGAACAGTACGGCGGATTCACTTAACGTCGAAGTTGTCAACTTTGCCGACCACCCGAAGAGGTCTTGAGGGCGTGACGTTATCCGTGGTAGCACTCTCCTCGCTTGCCATCTTTCGCACGACCTTTCACTTATTCCTACCATCTGTGACACTCGTTCCTGCAGTTTTGTTGGTGGCACCAATAAGTAACTTGCGTTTCCTTCACCAGAAAGCTTTTGGAGCTCCTTTTCTTCAATACAAAACGAAATCACATTCCGAACGATTTCCTTACTTTGCTCAGAAAGAGCCACACCAGATCTAAGGTGTGATGTTTCAAGAGTATCACTCATTTTACTGAAATGTGACGCATATGATTCTGAAACTATATCGAAATTAATGTATTTTCCAAACGGGGTTTGTTTGTCTCCAACCATGACCAAGTAAAATTGAAGTCACTTGATTTTGTGTGTCTCCGCGTACTATAATGGCTGAAGCGCTTTAAATGACCGGCAGGGTTTAAAAAAACAAACTATATCCAAATTACTTAGCGCAGGCGTTTTTAGCGTAATCAATAGTAAATGTTCCCGTCCGAAATAATTAGATATGAGGTGGAACCCTGGCATTGCATGCTTCCACGTGTCACCACCATCTATGACGGAGTTTCCCCCGCGTCCGCCAGGTGCCGGACGGTGTAGATGGCGCTGCCACGCTGCTCAGTCTGGAGCCAGCCGCCGCCGGCCCCGTCTCGGACGTGCCAGAGGGCGCCACCGTTATGACGTACATCGTTCCAGAGACGTCCTCCTCCCAGTTCAGCGTGCAGGACAACGGCTGGTCGAGTGCAGGCCTGTTCAACTTCCAGCCGCTGGCGACGCCTGAGAAGTCGGCTCCTGGCGTTGGGTCGCTCTTCACTCCGGGAAAGCGAGGCGGCATGGCATCCGGCATGGAGGCGCAGTCCCTTCTCCTGACGCCGGACAAGGCCACGGCTCTGGCTCCGCAGAGTCTGTTCATGTCGCCGGAGCAGCCGGCAGGTGGTGCCGCCGTCTCGTTCGCTCCTCCGGAGCTGACCGGACCCCATCGCGCCACCACCATCGCGCAATGCCCCGTGTCGACGGCACACTTCGACCAGCAGATGTCTTCACCGCCCAAATACTCTGTGCAGATCCCGTCGTCTGCTGCTCTAGCGGCGCTGAGCGCATCACAAGCGGAGGCGTCCGGGATGATTTCCTCCGTCAGTCAGTGCGCCGCCAGCCTGGACCCGGCCTCCGCCGTGTCCCTGGGCCCGTATCGATGGACGTGCGCCGATAAAGGTCCCGCCGACCCCGACTTTGTCTACCACCCGCTGACGCCCCCGGACCCCGTAAAGCAGCAGCGCGGTTCCAGCGGCGGCGATGTGGCTTCGGTGGGCTCGGCCGGGCAGACTCAGTGTCGGCAGATCACCATCGAGCAGGCGCGCCGGCTGGCGGCGGCGGCGGCGCAGTCTGCCAGTCCCGGCCGCGGACCCTACCCGCAGATCACGGTGGAGGAGGCCCGCCGCCTGGCGCGCTGTCCGACATCCTGCGGCGGCCCGCCGCCGCCGCTGCTGCGTGGCCCCAGCCAGCGATGTCGCTCGCCGAGACAGAGCGGAGGTTCTGTCCAGCTGGGACTGTCGCTGTCGGACACCGGCGGCCTGCCGAGTCCCCCCCACCAGACACCGGCCCCGTCCCATCTTCACGTCGCCGCAGCAGACTCCGATCCTGGTCTCGCTGCTCTCCGAACAGCCAACGCCCAAGGCGGAGAGGGACTGACGCCGGCCAGTGGCCTGCGCCGTCACTGTCCGCCATCTCGGGATTGTGAGGATAGAGGCGGAGCCTCTTGGAACGGTGTAGCTCATGCGACAGTCTCATTGGGTGATTGCCGCGTGTTAAGCAGAGCCCCCTCGGTTCGCATCCTGCAATTGAATGTGCTCCGTGGGCTCGGCAGTTTCTGTCCGTTGTGTATCGTTGATTAGTGGGGAGCAGTATTTCGTTTCTAAATGCCTGAAAACTGCCGAGCCTTGTGTTCACACTCGATTGCGGGGAGCTGTGCATATCATGTAAATATTTCTATATTTATTTCATAATTTAATTTGCCGATTCAGTCGCTTCCTAGTTTCCCCCGCACCGTTGTGATTTCTTGTTGGTTTGAACACCTGTGCATCCTGCACTCTGCACAGTGCACTCGAGTTTATTCCACCACTGTTGTGTCCGAGGCGTATTTCAAATAGAATACACTCCACGACAGAATTAGCTTTATTTGGTGATTCAGAAAATAACGGCGTAGAAGCCTTTCCACTGCCAGGGCGGCCTGGGACACGGAAATACTGATCTCAACGCAGGAAGAGCTCCCCCTGAAAGACACGATAAGGAGGAAAATACGAGTTGGGCAGAGAGCAATCTAAAATCGGCCTACAAGTACACATGCCGACAGACGCGGGTGGCACATCAACCCTGGAAACGTGCGCTCACAGTTCCGCCCGCAGCCCCTGCCGCGTCGCCACGGCAGGAGGTGCCAACAATTCATCTAGCTACTGATTCTAGCACGCGCTCGGGCGGATACTACCTTCCTTGGGCTGACATTTGATCGGCAAAAACAAGGCTAGCGAAGGCGGAGCGTGCCGCTAGTTGGGACTCCCATTCGTATGCCACCATGAGTGATACCAAAACGCCCCACCCGTTATGCTTCGGCAGGCGCAGAACTGGTCTGGGAACGCTTCGCCAAATGCCAACACATGAGCCATCAGCACCAAGCCTCACTCGACCCGCGAACAGAGCACAGGCAGCGAGCGGGCGCACGCAAGTTCACATAACAAACGTCCGAGTCGAGATAAAACAGCGCCCACAGCCGGCCAGTGGGGCCGGGTAATAAATAACGGACTACAACACGATTGTGGGCCGGCCAGGCGCGTACCACAGGTGCCACGGCAGAAGTGCACCGGTACCGGTACCGGCGACTGGACAGCCCAGCCCCGGCCCGCCGGCCGCCACTCGCACTAGCTCTCACCCCAGCGCCCGCCCGGCGCGGCGGTCGTCGCTATTGCACGCGCGCCGGCACTCCGCGGCGGCGCGCCGCGCCGGCCGGCCCTGATTGGCCGGCGGCGGCGGCCGGCGCGCCGCCATTGGTCTACTCGGCCACGTCGTTACGTCATCGTGACGCCCAGCGCTGTCCGGCACTTTTCGTAGACGACATACGAGATGGAGACAGCGGGTGCCACTTTGAGGAAGTTGGGCGCGATGCCACGGTAGAGGCCGAGCACGCCCTCCTGCTGCACAATGGAGCGGAACAGGGTACGCATGTTGAGCGCCGCCGGGTTGGCGCCGCCCGCCTGCTGCTGAAGTACCGCTGCAACAGCACACAGCACCGGTCACGACACGGCACAGCAGCGGGGTCCAACAACACAGCACCGGTCATGGTACGGCACAGCAACGGGGTCAAACAACACAGCACTGGTCACGAAACGGCACAGCCCCGGGGTCAAACAACACAGCACCGGTCACGGCACGGCACGGCACAGCAACGGGGTCAAACAACACAGCACTGGTCACGAAACGGCACAGCCCCGGGGTCAAACAACACAGCACTGGTCACGAAACGGCACAGCAGCGGGGTCAAACAACACGTCTCAGCACCGGGGTCAAACAACACAGCACTGATTACGGCACGGCACAGCAATGGAGTAAAAAACACAGCACTGGTCACGACACGGTACAGCAACGGGGTCAGACAACACCGGTCACGACACGGCACAGCAACGGGGTCAGACAGCACCGGTCACGGCACGGCACAGCAACGGGTCAAACAACACCGGTCACGACACGGTACAGCAACGGGGTCAGACAACACCGGTCACGACACGGCACAGCAACGGGTCAGACAACACCGGTCACGACACGGCACAGCAACGGGGTCAAACAACACCGGTCACGGCAAGGCACAGCAACGGGGTCAAACAACACAGCACCGGTCACGACACGGCCCAGCACCAGTCACTCAGACGACACCCAACACAGAACAGGTCACATATAATGCGGCACTCCACTGCACCGGTCACTAATGACACAGCGCTTTGCACCACCTGTCACTCAAACAAAACCAAACACGGCCCCAGATACTACACAGCCAGTTCCGGGACGCGACACAATACAGGGGCGGCTGCTTCCGCCGCGACCCATTCAGCGGCCGTCAGTTCCGTCCCAGTCGGCCAGCCCGTGTGCGGTTGGTTACCTGCAGCCTGCAGTCGGGTGCGGACCAGCGCCAGAGGGTAGGAGGCCATCTGACCGCATGTGCTGCTGACGGTGCCGCAGGCGAGCAGCACCATCACGCCCGGGTCCTCGGACTCGTCGTGGGTGCGCAGGTAGCGCTTCTTCAGCGTTTCGTACACCGCCAGGTCGATGCCTGCCGCCAGAGGGGGTCGATCAAGGCCTTTTCCCACCTACTCACCATCTCCACGCCCACTCCTCGACTCCGGCGCAAACACCAGCTCTCCAATATGCAACGCGCAACGCACAGCGCCATCTAGGAGTTACTTCCCCCCAACCTATGTTTCCCAGAAATTACAACAGTCAAAAGAGGGCGCTGGCGATCCGCAAATACGGACCGGCCTCGAGCGAAGCAGAAAGTAATCATAATTGTCGCGGTTTAGCGATGCACTAACTGTCAAGGTAATACGGCTTCGCAAACTCCATCCTATAAGAAATGTCTTTGGGAATCAGGTTGTATTTTTCAAGGATTCCGCCGGGTCTTGAACCCAGGACCTGTGGCTCACGAGGATGATGAGCTACTTAGTCCAAGACGGGAAGTTTTGTGAAGAGCTCTTCACGTTTGACAGGTAGAAATACCGGTAGCGGGAAAAAATATCGGTACAAGGATGTCAGTAAACGATAGGAAGAGGCCATCGGAGCAAGCCAAACTCACCGGCGTATGGAATGATGCCCAGCAGGTTGGGCACGTAGCCCTTGTAGAAGGCCAGCGGGCCTTCTGAGCGGTAGATCTTGAGCGCTGCGTCCAGCATGCCCTTGTACTGGCCGGTTCTCCGCAGCGCCAGACGCGTCTTCAGCACCTGGCGAGGCAGGACGGGTTAGCGCGCGGACATGTCTCACTGGACACCAACACTGACTCCGGATCAGCCACGGATCCTGGATACATATCACTCCAGATCCAGCAGAGGCGGTGAATGATCTTTACACAGTACCTGCTTTATGTAGACTTATATTTAGCTAGCAATAATATAGTAAAGATATGTAGTAGCCGGTTTTCTATCCCATTTCAAAGAAACTCTAAGAACTCTAAGGGTGTCAGATCCGCGCCCGTATCTAACGGCAAATATAGCCAACATATTCCAGAAGACGGTAAAAATCACCACAGGATGAATATGAGCATCCTCTCTCCAACAATCCAGCTCTGCTGACCGACCCACACCTCCATCGGGTAGATGACCGTCTGACTGAAGCTGCCCGCGAAGCTGCCGGCAGCGAACCGTTCGTAGATGGTGATCTCCCCTAGGCCGGTCGCCCCGTAGTCGCCGCTTGGCGTACTCGTAGGCCACGAACTTGAGCGCCGACTCCGGCGCGATCTTCAGCACGTTGATGCCGTTGCCACGCCAGAGAGAGCGCACGCCGCCTTCGTTCAGCATGTGCTTCAGACAGTGTTGTATGCTGCAGAAGTGCGACTTGCCGTGTACCTGGTGTCAGATCAGCGGGCCAGGTCAGAACGGGGCGGTCCGTCGATCAAGGACCGCTAGTCAGTGAAATTAATGTGGCGCTTTGAACGTTTTTTTGCGTTTCAGTTTCCAAAACGTAGGCATCGGATCCTTAGCAGTACTTACATCTGCCCCTGAATAAGACAACAACTGCCATGAGCTTCAGCATCAGGAATGGGGAACAACAACTGCCATGAACTTGATATCAGGAAATGGGGAACAATAACTGCCATTAACTTCAACATCAGGAACGGGGAACAATAACTACCATTAACTTCAACATCAGGGACGGGGAACAATAACTACCATTAACTTCAACATCAGGAACGGGGAAAATAATTGCCATGAACTCCAATATCAGGAACATGAAGCAACAACTGCACTGAAATCCAGCATCAGGAGGAGACACCCACTTCGGAGTACAACAGTTCAAACAGGGCACATACCTGCAGGAACACCTTGAGCCTGTCCAGCGGCGCCGTGGCGGTGCGCGAGACAGCGCCGGCCACGCCACCGGCCACCAGGTGCCGCCACCATAGTCCCTGCTGCAGCTCCTCCTGGCTGAAGTCGTCCGGCACGTTCAGGTCCTCGCCGATGTCCAGGTACTGCAAGCAGAGGAGACCGCGCTGGTCCAGCTGGCGGAGCAGCGGGTGCAGCGGGTGGGCGGGCCGCAGCAGAGGGCGCAGCCAGCCGGCAGCCGGCTGCAGCAGCGGCGGCGGCGCCGCGCACGCCACCACCTCCGGCCGCGCCGCCCGCAGCCGGCCGCCGGCCGCCACCGCCGCCAGCGCGGGGGAGAGGGCGAAGGCACGCGGGCACACAGCTGCAGGGAGAGAGGGGGAGGGGGCCGTCAGCGGGCGGGAGAGGGCGGCAGAGGCGGCGGCAGTGGAGGGACACCGGCGGCGCTCTGACCTCGCTGTAGATAGATTATAGCAGAGATGCAGGTCGAAATATGGTGTATCCAAACTCTACTTGGAGCATCGAACAAAGGTGCAGCAAATGAATCAATAAATAACAGATTTTAAATCATTAAAATTACATTTTACATCAGAAACGACATAACTTTCGACAATACCTAGTAAATATATTTATCTTTTTACGTATGGACAGACAATTCACTCATCGAGTATTTGCGTATGAAGAGCATGGACTAATGATTACTAAATTACAGCTAAAAATCGCACATGATTGGTATGAGGTTTTCAGCAGTCGTATATTTTCTGGTACGGAGGATCAGAGCACAGCCAGCGCCCCTTCAGTGGGCCAGCCCTGGAGAACAGAAAACCCGGGCGACAGAAGCCATGCGAAGGCCGGTATCTCTTAAAGTGCAGCAAATGCGAGAAGATGCAAGAATAGTGCCACAATACCGTCACCTGGGTAAAAGCTGCAACTCAAAAAAATTACATGAGATCCCTTGCGATATGTCCAAAAACATGCAACATCTTAAGCAGCAAGACACATAAAACCAGGCTACGGTAAATCGACGTCCCAAGTTGTACACGAATTCATGAGTCGTGCCCTGTGCTCAACTTGGCAAAATCAAACCAAAAGCTTTGTAAAATACAATGAGCCTATAAAAGCAAAGCAGGCAAATAAATTTATACAGCGCATGGATTCTGTCACTACAATAATATGTGCAGAACTTCACAGAAAAATCAAAATATGTATTGGTGTAACAATATACAGTTGTTACTTCGCTTGAAGAAAAAAACCACATTCCGACCGAGAGAGAGCAAAGACATGCTAAGTAGAACCCCCGCAAAGTGAAAGATAGATGTAATTCTGGAGACAAACATTCGCCAAAAAATCCAAAAACGCTGCTACGACCCAATGGAAATAGGCCCCGGACCATCTGTCACAAAGGCTCATGTACTCTTTTAGGGATCTGGAGGTATTCGGTACCATATTGACACGGCAGTTGAATTTCGTCCAGGGAAAATATCCGTAATCCCGAGTCTTGCCCCATCGTGAACATACAGTGATGCAGAGTCGCAAGAAATGTCCCATGTAGGAACTCTGTCCGCCATATATTCGAGCAGGGTACGTGCTAAGCTACTTTAAACTGAACACAAATATCTTCCAGGTCGTGCCGGCTGTTTCGTCTCAACGTATGGAACCATAAGCCATAAGCAGACCCGTGCGTTTAAGCATGCACGAATCATCAGCGTTGGGGTGATTGCATTGGCCCATTCAGCCGCGGCTCCATTAAAAACCAGTTACGCCATAGCAAGCCGAGGTCGTTGGGGCTGATCAGACGCGTCGGTAGATTCCGGCGACCTAGATAGGGTGACTTCCGACCAGTCGTCTGCTGCGCCACGGCCAGCCCACCAGGCTGGCTGCTTCCCACAAACTCAGATCTTCAGACTGGGGGGCGCTATTTGACCTAACCGTTGGTGCCCAGATAAATAAATACCCTTCCTTAGTTCTTACATAGTTGTGCTGCACATCAAGCCCGACAGCATATTTAGCGAACAGTATTTCCGGAAAAAATATTTTTGGACATCGTAAGTGTTGCTGTCTGACGGTAAGTGAGATATCTGTCTGAGTAAGATCGTAAGTTGCTTCATCGTCTAAGCTTCGGCCTCCCGTATATTGGGTATCAAAGCACTGAGCTTGCGGTTCTTTCGAGCCAAATTAAAACCCTAGAAAAACCACCACGTCACAATTTACAGCGCCCTTATTTGCGCCAGCCCTCACGTAGTCAGCGGTTCTAAAATTAGCGCCTGCGGTGGGACCAGCCCCGTTCACGGTCGCTGCTGCCTACTGCGCAATCCGATGAACACAGCAGTCGCGGCTTCTCCTCGACAGGAGTCACGTCGTATCGATCCCAAACGTCGGTGGCGCCCATGACTACCACTTTGGCCCTTATTCGTCAGCCCAAACCTTCACTTGAAGATTGACAATTTATCCACTGAGTCTGAATAGCATAAACAGCATTTCATCTGAAAACACCCGTAGTGATTTATGGCAAACACAATCAAATCGCAAATAAACCTGTGAGGGCTGCATGTAAACAATTCGTCGTTGCCTGCCGACGTTGTCGACCGCAGGCATGACTCGGCGGCAGCAAAGGTGTAACGCCCCCACTCCCCCCCCAGCTCAGCGTTAAGAACTTGTCAGAGGCAGCAGCTGCGCGCCATCGGAAGCCGAGGACAACAGTATAATCGCAGGCCGCGAACAGGGCCCTCATTACATCGGAAAAGCACATCTAATCTTGATTAAATATAGGTGGAATATTCATGTCAAAACTAATTATACCGCGGAAATAATTCTTTGGGGCTCTGAAACTGTGATTTCGCAATAATTCCAAGTTGACCCGGGAAAAAAACAATGAGCCGCGCAGCGAAAACCAACTCAGAGCACCTGCGAGCCGACAGAAATCATGCACAGAGACGGATCTAAACGAAACGTTTGGGGAAGCAATCCGGGACACGAATCGTGAAGAAGAGAAGCAAATAGATTACAAGTGGATGAAGTTGGGATATTTTCAGGGTCATAATCAGATCGCCCTGGATCCGGCCCTGGCCATGCAGCAGAACTTACGGTGGAGTGTCGCCAGTACTGAAGGATATCCTGCAGCTCCCAGCTGGGGTGGAACAGAAAGTAGTCGCGCCACTCGCCGAAGTTGATCTCGAGCGTTCCGTCCCGGTCTATCCTGCAGGCGGACAGCGGCGTCGACGTCAGCTCAGCGGCGCGCGCCGGCGGAGGCAGAGGGTAGGGGTGTGGTCAGACTGCGGTCCCAGGCACCGCCGCTGGCAGGGTTAGACACTTGGGGTGCGGTCAGACTGTCGCCTCTAGCACCGTAGCCCGTACCAGAGCAAGGCTGACGTTAGACTGCGGTCTCCGGCTTCTCACATCAGGCAGGTGGAGAAAACAGGCGTGGGATTAAACTGTAGAGAGAACCAGTGCTTTCCCTCCATAAGACGCTGACAAATAGCACAGCAGAAGAAACATCGATACGACACAGTAGAAGAAACACGGATATCCAACGGTGTTCGCCTCAGTTCTTTCGATGCACTCAAGTCCTGTGGATTGGACAACAGAACTCCACAAAAAACACAGACCGATATGGCATAAAGGAGCAGACTTCAGAAACTAAGCGTCAGGAAGGGGTGCCAGTAGGTATGTCATCCCCGAAAAGTTTAATCATTCAGAATTAGCCATGGGGGTTGCAAGATAATAACTAACCCGAACAAGTACCTGACCTCGAAACTTTCAGAGGATTTCTACAAAGTTCAACACCGATATTTCTGAAACCATCGCAAGGGATGTGCCAACGACAGAATGGTATTTGAACTGAAGTAGTCAGGTGATCAAGCATACCGAAAAACCCCGGCTTAGTATTTCGTTCACCCATGCAATCTCCATTTGCGGAGAAATAGTACGTGGTGAGAGTGGACTTGCGGAGAAATAGTGAGTGGTGAGAGTGGATTTGCGGAGAAATAGTGCGTGGTGAGAGTGGATTTGCGGAGAAATAGTGCGTGGTGAGAGTGGATTTGCGGAGAAATAGTGCGTGGTGAGAGTGGATTTGCGGAGAAATAGTGGTGGTGAGGGTGGATTTGCGGAGAAATAGTAGTGGATTTGCGAAGAAATAGTGCGTGTTGAGGTGGATTTGCGGAGAAATAGTGAGTGGTGAGAGTGATTTGCGGAGAAATAGTGCGTGGTGAGAGTGGATTTGCGGAGAAATAGTGAGTGGTGAAAGTGGATTTGGGGAAAATATTGCGTGGTGAGAGTGGATCTGCGGAGAAATAGTGCGTGGTGAGAGTGGATTTGCGGAGAAATAGTGAGTGGTGAGAGTGGATTTGCGGAGAAATAGTGCGTGGTGAGAGTGGATTTGCGGAGAAATAGTGCGTGGTGAGAGTGGATTTGCGGAGAAATAGTGCGTGGTGAGAGTGGATCTGCGGAGAAATAGTGCGTGGTGAGAGTGGATTTGCGGAGAAATAGTGAGTGGTGAGAGTGGATTTGCGGAGAAATAGTGCGTGGTGAGTGGATTTGCGGAGAAATAGTGCGTGGTGAGAGTGGATCTGCGGAGAAATAGTGCTGGTGAGAGTGGATTTGCGGAGAAATAGTGAGTGGTGAGAGTGGATTTGCGGAGAAATAGTGCGTGGTGAGAGTGGATTTGCAGAGAAATAGTGCGTGGTGAGAGTGGATCTGCGGAGAAATAGTGCGTGGTGAGAGTGGATTTGCGGAGAAATAGTGCGTGGTGAGAGTGGATTTGCGAAGAAATAGTGCGTGTTGAGAGTGGATTTGCGGAGAAATAGTGCGTGTTGAGAATGGATTTGCGGAGAAATAGTGCGTGTTGAGAGTGGATTTGCGGAGAAATAGTGAGTGGTGAGAGTGGATTCCATCCAAATAGGCCCCGCACTCCAGCAGTTACCAACGACCAGCTGCGCGGGCGTTGGACTAAGGGAGGACGGGAGGCGAGGCCAGAGAGCGGCGTCTTCAGAGAGCGCTGAGGCCATGCTGCTCCGTAAAATATAGGTTTCGAGACGAGCTAAATACGCTACCAGGGGTTTCGCGATATGCTCTACGGGCCTGATGGCTCAGTTAATACGGGCAAATAAAGCTTCAGCAGCTGACGTGCCCTAAAACCTCAATCATCATCGGCTCAGTCAATACCCAAGTACGCAACATTTTTACATCCAGACGATGAGGAAATTACAGCACACATTTTAAGATTGAAGACCGCAAAAATAGTTCTGAAAAAATATAGCTTCACTCGCTTGCAATTGCGACGTCGCACAATTTCCCTCGAGAGCAGACAAAAATGTAGAAAAAATTGATGTGTTTAGCAAACTTTTGTTACCGTTCTAATGATATAAAGCTCCAAAACCCGAGCTTGACAGAATAATTTGCAATATATGGCAAGGATAAGACAAGACCAAATGAGGCCGTTCTATCTGGCGCGAATAACCGGCCCATCAGCAGATTTCTACTCAAAACTATGCTCTGGCAGCTGGCTCAACCACATTACTCACGTGCGTCACAATGACGTCAAGACCACCGTTTTTTATGTTCAAAACCCTGAACAGTGTATCGGTAATCATCGCCGAACATCTACAATGTGGACATATAATACGCAGCAGCACCGGTTTCCCGCCGCCAGTTCTTCCCAGTTCTGCGGGTTTTCCGTGCTCGTCAGCGGCCCCCTCACGTGAGTTCGGGGCGGCGTGATTGGCCATGACCGGGCACAAACTCGAGAGAACTGGTCTTATCTGCTCCGGCGCTACAGAGACCAGTCCCAGAGCACAAACAACTCCATACACCACTCATCTCAGAGCGTCACGCGGCGTGTTCGGGGAGGAACTCGACTGCGGCCGGAGCCAGTCAAGGCAGAGGAAAAGGGGTGTGGTAAGCCGGTTTTATCACAGGTTGAACATTCTACCACAAACCTAGTCCCCAAACGATGGTAATGAGTTGTAAGCATGCAAGTCTTTCAAACAATACATGCCGCTAAGTCCGACAAAGACGTGTGACCACATGCTTCGCGTTCGACCTTGGACCCAAAAAAGCAGTGCATCGGATCATTCAGGTGTGCATACCTGTCACTGCGCTTTAGACAAGCTCTTCAGGTAACCAGGGCACGAACAACACACGAGATTGAGTGGTTCCTGGGCCCTGACGCTTGTCCGTCGGCGTTTTTGCCAATGCCATATGTGATGGCAAAAACCAAACAAAAACCGCTACCACTTTTTCTACCCCGCAGATTATGTCAGAGAGGTGGTGTTGCGTAGTTTCACCGTAGCAGTTACGTCAGAATTGTTTCATGTGCCGTAACGAGACCAAATCACTCAGAGTCCGTGAATTGGTGGTCGGATCTTTCTATCCAGCAGTGATGGATCGTATGCTGAGTGAAGCAATTGACTACCTAAAGATGAATATATTTCATATTCTTCCTCGTTGTAAAACATGGGGCACTTATTCTTTCCAAAGATCAAAACTACGACTTAAAGATAGTTGACGTTAGATCGTTTATACACATAACAACACATGTATGTACTCACCGTGTTATACATGTTTAACACTAACACATTTCCAGTGCCCCAATACGAAGAAACACGTCCGAAGGCAAAGTGGAAACGGTACTGACTGGCACTAAGACTTTTTGCAAACAAACTGGACACCATATTTGCCCCCCCCAGCTCCTCCAAATGGTCCCCAGCCCTAAATAACCGAAACTAAGCCATCAACTGAGTACAAAGAAAAGAAGAAAAAAACAAATGATTTGGAAATTTCAACACCACACCACAAGAGAAGGTTTATCCGATAACCATAAATTCTCGTCACTGACATCTAGCATTAAAATTGTTATCGGTATGTATAAATTGATTTGCGAGTCAGCATGTGAAGCCTGCCGGACCTTTTAGCCGTTAGCTGTCAGCAGAGTTTTGTCAGCACAATCACGCCCGTTCCTACGTCACAGGATGTAGCCTCTCCGGGAACTAGTTCTAGATTTTACGGCTGACGGCCTCTGTTTGCGCTGATGAAAAATAGTAAGTGCACAAGTGGCAGTCTAATATTTTAATGTGTAAAGTTTGAGTTCCTTTCTTACACAAACAAAGCATTATGCGCTATGTTACTTTTCTGGAGAAGGTTAGAGGTCCTCTGACAAAACTGTGCTCAAGCGAACAGGGCTTTATCTTGCATTAGTTGTGCTTAGAATAGGCCCTCCGTAGACGGCATGGGAACAAAAAGGCACATTCTCACGGATCCAACACTGCACAAAAATACTATACAGCCAAACATGCGAACAATAACGAAGGAGCGAAGCACCAAACATAAGCCCTGTTCCAGCTGTCAGCACAGTTTTGTCAGCAGGACCTCTAACCTCTCCTCCAGAAAAGAAACATCAGCGCCATAATCGCCTCTTGTTTGTGCTAAGCAAAGGGAACTTAAACCTTCATACCATTAAAAAATATTAGGCTGCCACTTCGTGCACTTGCTATTTTTCATCAACGCAAACAGCAGGCCATCAGCCCGTAAAACCTCTAGAACTAGTTCCCGGGGAGAGGCTACAGTCCTGTGACGTAGGCGCAACGCGGCCCGCTGATTGGTGCTGATAAAGGCTGACAGGTGGAACAGGGCTAGGGCTATACTGTGCTGAAACTAAGGGTTTGTTCCAGCGTAACCTCAGAAAAAGAGGAGGAGCTTAGAGTATGTTGGAGCAAGTGCGAAAATGGCTGTCCGCTGGAGCGAACTGGCAGGAGATATCAGCTGATTGCGACTGATCAGCGCGTAGCGTAACTGAGAAATTATCGAAATTTGCAAAGGCCTCCCATGCTCATTTAATGTATTTTACCGGCAGTGGCATACAAGAAAAAAACAGAAACCCAAACCATTAACTGCCCAGAAACGTCTTTTCTCACTGAAAAATGATTTGTTTTGGTTTACTAATTGTAACTCGTGCGCCAGCATTGTGCTCCTCTACCTGCTCCGGAAAAACACCTTTCGTTTGAGAGGAAATTGGAACAGGTTTGAGATGAGCATGGAGGACCTTTCAGGAAGTTTGAGGAGGCGCTGGAAAGGGCGAGAGGAAGCGAGGAGCTTTGAAGAAGTTAGAGCAGGTTTGAGGAGGCGCTGGAACATTCAACAGTACAATTGTGAAGCGAGGCTGAACATAAATACACAAACAATCTGAAAACATGCTGGGCGTGAACTGCGACATTACGAGCGCTTCGGCGACCACGAGTCCATCGCACAGCCAGAATAGATCTCGTGACTCACCTTTTGAGTAACCTCTCGGCCTCGGCACGATCCACCTGCAGCCCAAGCTTGTGTAGAGACGTGTAGATTTCCTCCAGGTCCAGCCGACCTGCAATCCAGACCGGCCCGCGTCAGGTGCCCGCTCACACACTCCCCGATCACAGAGCACGGTACGGCGCGGCGGTCCCGACCGCGCGCCTGGCAGCCTCCGCAGCGAGTGGCGCCCGCCCGGCCGGCAGCCGGCACACTCGTGACACCCGCCGTGACGTCACCACGCAGCCGCGCCGGCCGGAATGTACTGACGTCATACTGGCGAAACACCGCCGAACGGCAGGCATCTCTTTGACGCTTAGGTCGAGCCGGAACACCGTCAGATAGGCATTTATTCCCCTAGTTGACCGGAAAGTGGTGTCCTTGGATAATGGTTGGGTTTCAGGAGGCGTCTCGTAGCCTTTAGTTGGCAGTTTCAGAGGAGCTTAACAGATAACGGGGGGCAAAAAAGAGGCGAAAAGAAATAATGAAACATTAACATTTTTTCAGGTCAATTAAGTAAATAAAATGCCCGAAGGATAACATTAAATTCAGTTTTGGGCATTAATAAAGTAAAATAACAAAACTAAACATAATCTAAAGAATCAATATATATATTTATCAGGTCAAATAATACCACATATAGTAAATTATAAAAATCATATCATTAAAAAAGGCCAGGCGAGTTAATACACATTCTTCACCATCCGTTACAGTTATTTAAAACATTTTATTATTTAATGATATGACGACTAGGATATATAAAATACCAACATATCTTAAAACCGTGGCCATTATGTGATATATTAATGATAATTCACCTGCCATTATGCTATCTAAACTTTTTAGGTCGGGTCCTACCGTATGGTACCGACGAGATACCAACCTAAAATTTAAAAAGTGTAAAATATGAGGAAAAGGTATACAAGTCGCGCCTCGCGCCCCGTTTCTATTCGAAAACAGGGGTACGCAACGTTTAAGCCCTGTTCCGTCTATCAGCAAGGCCTCTAACCTACCATCTAGGGAAGCAAAATCAGCGCAACAGGCACCACTGATAGCTGCGAACTAAAAATTAGACAATATTTATCTACCATTCTTAAAATGGTAGACTGCTTTTGCCGAGCTGTTGCCATTTTCCAGCAGCATAACAACAGGCTGTCAGCGCGTAAAACCTATAGGTCCAGCTCCCAGGGTCCTGTGACGTGGGCGAAATACTCCCTTCTGATTGGTACTGACGAAACTGAGCTGGCAGATGGAACAGTGCTCTATACAAATAATCCGAGCCATAGGGAGCAGCTTTCCACCCTGGCCTCCGAGTGGGAGACCAAGTGACCAAGTGACCGTGACCTAATCGCCGAGTGAACATCACTTCGAGACCAGAAAAAAACGATACAAGCAGGGATTTGGCAAAAAAAAAACGCCTGACCTCAGTGCCGGGTGTGTAGCATCAAGGACGCTGAATATTTGGAGAAATGTACAACCATGCCTATGTACGGGACCACGACCAAGGCCGCTGCGGCCGCGCCTGCCCCGGTAACGCCATCACCAGCGTTTCTGCGGTCCTCAGCAGACATCTAGTGACGACACGGACCCCTGTTCACCCACAAACCAATGGGAAAGTATACCGTTAACTTTCGCTGCGCGGGCACAATCATCCCCAGTGGGCGCAGGCCGGAGACTGGGTCATTAAAAGCCCATCATCGGCTCTCCATTACCCTCCACCCAGGTCTCACTCCAGGGACATTTCTCAACAAGGAGCGAGAGACACCAATACCATTTCCACGGGCCCGAACTTTCCATGGCCCATCGTGTCACGTTTTACGTCAGATTTTTAGCGAAACATTGGCTATAAATGATGTATCATGTTCAAAGTTTATTGCCAAAACATAATAATCACGAACCTTTACACATGTATTCCATGCAGCAAACTCTATATGCCCTACATTTAACTCTATGCATTTCAGGCAACGGCAAGTCGTCCCATAAACGGACTTTTATAAACGGTCCTTCAGACAGCCCGAAGTGAAAATATTTACGGGGTTTCAGGGGTGCAGAAGAGTGTTTGGAAGTTTGGATAAGGTCCCGTCAGTTCTCGGCAAGCGCGTCACTTCGGGGGAGGCTTGACGGTTTATTACTGCGTTGAGGTTCTCTCAAATCGCATGCTTCTAAAATATCTCAGTTATCTTTTTCGGAGCGTTTAATCGGGAATACTGAATTTGAAAAAATGCCGTCTCAAGAATCTTTAGACTCGGGTAACTATGTTCACAAGTGTTGAGTGACTTAAAAATTGAGCGACCAGAATTACTTGAGAAAATATGGCACATACCAGAATTTTCACTGATAGGTGCAGGGTAAAAACGGACGGGAAGGATGGGTGGCGGAGACGGGGTGGGTGGGCTAGGACGGGGTGGGGTGGGGTGGGGACGGGGTGGGAGATGGGGTGGGACGGGGTGGGAGTGGGGGGGACGGGGTGAGCAGACCTGGAGCTAGCTACACCTGGGCAGGAGCCAAAACCTAGGTGGGATCAAACCCAAAACCCTCCGCATTCGTGTTTTGTTTTTGTACTACCTACACACGCTTTAGTACAAAACCTCTTTTAAACGAATACACTCATAAAGTTAGAGCCATGCCGAAAATAAGCTACGGTAAACCAGCGTCGCACATGTATTCCCCTACCCAGTGCCAGATTTTTATACGCCGAAAATGATGTCAAATGATGATGCGTTTGCTCACATCAGCAACAAGCACATATCTATGCATTTGTCCGGCAGGGCCCCTCTCGAACCGAGCAGGCGCTTCCAGCCGCCCGGCCAAATACACAAACCGCCGGCAGCGGCCGTGCGTCCCGTTCCCGCAGAAGGTGATGACGTAGGAACAGTTCTCAGAACGTCTGGAGGCCGCCAGGGACCACAGGGCCCGGGCAGGCAGTCCCGCCCCCCGGCGGCACGGCCAGACAGTGGCGAGGGAGAGAAAGGGTCAACGGAGGAATTTATGGACCGCACGGTTCCCAAGGATTACCACCAGGTCCGGGCGCGACGACAACCACGCCCCTGTGACGCATCCTCTTATTAAAGAAGAGGGCTTCGAATGTTATAGGTACATAACGTGATTTGCAATGACTGCGCCTGTCACATGATGTTCTCGAATTCATTTTCTTCAGCTCAGCTAAGGAGAAGAAAACAGCGGAACTGCCATCGCTTACAGAGATGCACCAGTAAGTCACGTGTTAACTCTGGCAGTGCAGCCGACGCTGGCCGGTCACGATTACTTGCGATAAATTGCAATCGCGCAAGTCCTGCACTACGCTCCCTATGGTAACAGTAAGGACCCAGCCAAATGTATTTAGGTAAAACAGACAAGGAAAAGGCAAGACAGCCGAACACAAGTGCATCACCAAATGTGTATTTCGGGAAAAAGGGACAAGCCAGGTTATATCAGAACATACGCGGTCAGAGTTGCATTCAAATGTTCCGTCCTCTTATGCAATCAAGCCAGCTTGCAGATTCTCCAATACACAAACCTTCTCTGACTTTCCTCTCCGAATGAGCGTTGCCGAGTCAGCTCCTCCCTCTCCAAAGAGGGGGGGGCGGATCACGCGGCACAGCGTGATCGCCTAGGTGGCGCGCCGGGCAACAGCTTCTGACAACGGAGACGACCAACGGGGCGCCGCAACCCGAGCACGGCGACCTATCAAAGGATTAGCCCTGGTCGCCTGACAACGGATCTCGGATCTCACGTGCCGACGGGAGCCGCTCCAGGCGGCAGAAGGGGTCTCAGATGTTTCAAGCAGGTTGAAACACGGTAGAATCTGTCTTTACCTTGAAATCCCAACGATCCACAGCCGCGGACAGGCGGATTCCAAGACTTCACGAAGGCGGACAGTGCTTCAAGTGGATGCTTCAGATCACGCGACAAAAATAAGAAAATGTTTCATCAAGATGTGGATTTTTTCCAGCAATCCACTGTAACAAATGTCCGGGTTGGAATGACTGTATTTCGGAGAGCATGCTTCACATCACGATTTATTAGTGACACCTTGAAGCCAAATGCCACATGTTTTGGTCATTTCAAAAACATTCATTCCGACGGACCAAAGGAGACGCGAGTAACACGATTAACATTAAAATGCCAGACTTTTATTTATCTTTCAGACACATTCCGAACATCTCGTATCCGTGGAAGACAGAGGAATCTACCAAAAGGCCAGAAATCCCGGAATTGAGGGAAATATTCCGAAAACTTCCCAATTTCAGTCACACTATAAACTTACGAAGGAGGTTTACAAACAGCATGTGCACAATGGCCAAGGCATCCGAGGCCACAGAAACCAAATATGCACAATTCATCTAAATGGCAAAGTTTTTTTAGTCAGCAGGGCATATAAGATCTCTCTTTTTTACGCTGGCGGTCCCTTCATACCTTAAATGGAATAAGAACATCATGAGTCATTACGTAAAAACAACAAAAGCTGGTAAGCTACTTGTTTAGAAATTTCACTTCCTACGACGAGCCGGCACGTTTCAGGGGCCAGAACAAAATGCGTTTTGATGCCGAATGTCCAGTGCTTACGCACCGCCGAGCGCGAGTGATCTGTTGACGTCGGGTCATCCTCTCGACCCGTTGCGATAAGATACGATACGAACAAATACCACCCCCGAACACGAGCGGCTCGGGAACGTGACACGGGCGTAGTTCCCGCTACGCGACACTGGCGCCGGACACAAGGGTCGGAAGGCAGATAACACTTCGCGGGAGAGCGTCGTTGTGACGCTGTTTGTTTTAGCACCGCGGTGATGCGTGAGGGGCCCCGGGGTAAAACACGAGCATTGCCAGCCGTCTCCTCAACCATATACTGCGCAGGCGGGACAAATATACGGAACATTGTACTGGGCTGAACTCGGAATTAACCCGGCGAGCCGGTGTTCTCATCACTACTGGGAGCATTCTCTTACAGCGTACTGAGATGAACGTAACGGCCCGATGGTACATAAAGGGACACTACCTCATCTCATGCCACCATGCTCACGGACAGGAGCGCCGCTACGGTACTTTTACAGGGGGGACGGACCCGGGCTGGTGCTGACCGGGGAGATTTTCTTCTTGCGGCCTCCATTGGAGGCCATTAGAAATAGTGGAATAATCATTTGAGTGTTCCCCTCCACGGAAATCTTTAGTAAAAGGCGAAAGATTTGTGCGTTTTGAAGGGAAACCAGAGATGAATTTTGAGCATATTCGTTACCTGAAGCATTAATGACGATGGACCCAAAATTTTTGGGGGACGTCCCCTGTTTGGCCAACAGGGGGGACACGTCCCCTCCCCCCGCTTTCGGCGCCCATGTCCACAGAGCCGGGGGCATCATCAGCATGTGCTGGGTAAGGGCAAAAACATCTGCTCCGTGAGAGTACTGATCACTGTGAACGGCAATCAATGGAAAACTGCGTCGGTACGCCTGAGACGCCATAAAAAACCCGGATTCAACATACACAAACAAACTGAATACCCAACAGTACAGATGTCGCTCGAACTCTGTTCAGTAGTTGTGTAGTAGGCCCCCTTCGCACCGGAACGTTATAAGACGAGAGGGATTCTTTTCCGAGTCACCAGCCAGTTTTCAGGATGTTGAGTTCAGACCAGTTTGGGTTCATCAACGATTCTTGACGGCATCCCAACACAACTGGCCAGCGAGTGGGCCCGTCTAGTGATGAGATCGGCCGTTTCTGCTTAAAGCGTAAACAAGTTTTCAGAGGCAGCCGATAATACACCATGTTGCTCGGTTTTGAATGCGTTCCAGACAACACGATATCGGGCGATAGCGCGACGCCCAACAGCTTCGCAGGCCCAGGCTAAAGGTTATCAGAGTGAAGGTCAATGGTGAAAGTCGCAACCTTGCCTAAAGATCCGAGTCGTAAGCTGAACTTGACAAACCTTATTCATACAGCGCGCATACATACCTGCTGTGATGACACAACACTCCACATTGCCCAAGATCAAGGTGGAGTAGGAATCAAGAAAAAGGGCATAGTTCATTAGACAAGTGTGTTTACTTGTTACTATGAAAATCTCAATTTAAAAGGATAAATATAGTATGTATGTATGTATGTATGTATGTATGTATGTATGTATGTATGTATGTATGTATGCAATATTATGATAATGTATGTATGTATGTATATATATATATATATATATTCCGTGAGACGGACCCGGGGACGGATCCGGGCTGGTGCTGACCGGGGGGAGTTTTCTTCTTGCGGCTCTCCATTGGAGGCCATTAGAAATAGTGGAATACTCACTCATTTGAGTGTTCCCCTCCACGGAAATCTTTAGTAAAAGGCGAAAGATTTGTGCGTTTTGAAGGGAAACCAGAGATGAATTTTGAGCAAATTCGGTGCCTGAAGCATTAATGACGACGATTAATGACACACAAAAATATATATATATATATATATATATATATATATATATATATATATATATATATATAGCAGCGTTCCTCATGACGACGCCGCATGCTATTGTGCGTGAATCTCGGCACTTCGCAGCAGGGGACCTTACGCAGATTCTACAGTACTTGACAGGACAAAGAGCAGGCTTTTTCGATACTACCACTGTCACCGAACACAATGCGTTTATCGTTGCGGCGCAGCGAGTGGTGCTGTGCTCCAGCCCAGATGACCAGAGCAGGGGCGTAGCCAGAATTTCGCTCAGGGGGAGGGGGCGGCGCCCCGAAAAGGACCCTGCGACAGCGCCAAAAAGGCCCTGATGGGTAAAAAAGGCCCTACTTGTTACAGAATCGTGTCCTCGGGGGGGGCCTTCGGGCCCTCAGGGGGGCGGCTGTCCCTGCCGTCACCCCCCACCCCTTGGCTACGCCCCTGGACCAGATATACCCTCAGAGCCACCGTGGGTACAGCGCTAGAATGGTATCCGATATCGCTTCTATTTGCAAGGCGACTCAACCAACTCATACGCATTTTCATACAATAACGCCAGTTATTGCAGGGTCAAATACAGTTTTATTCGACGTCATTCTCACAGCAAATTGATATCCACTTCCTGGTACTGCGCGGAAATTCCGAGCCTTTTGTATCCCTCTTCGATGTTGGTTGACGGTAGTGAGCACAGCAAGCAGCGCTGAGATGCTCGTCGTATCAAGAAAATTAAAACTCGCACCCATCTGCAGAGATCCCGCCAGCTCCCGGCCCTCGTGATCGATCAGGGGAGGGACCACAGCGCTCTCGGCGGGGCCAGAGCCGTCCAATGCAGTGTACTGACCAACCTCGCGCTACACGGCCAAGTCTCCTAAACCAAACCTCCAGCAGGTGGATCGCACAAAAGGCGCAGCAACAACTAGCGGCAGCTGTACTATGCCACGTCGCTGGAGAGCTCACCCTCGCTACTTCTGGGTTTACCGAGTCCGGCCATAAGTAGATTCACAAGTCCCCTCAGCATAAGAGAGAATCTGCCGTGCAACCGGTTTCCTTGAACAGGCATCGGTCCGAAGGCAAGTCTCTGGGGCAGGGCATGCATCAACAAAGCAGCTGACCGCGTCTGCAATGCACCTGAGACGCCGCATCTTTTGCATTAATAAAACGGACTACGAGGAGTGCCACAATAACGTTTGTAGGAGAACAGTGACAAATGCTAATAGTTTCCGACAAGGGTTGACAATCCGGCTGTGACAGACAGTTAAAAAAGGAGACAAGCACATTACATGAGAATTAAAGAAAAAAACGAGCGTAACATCATGCAAACTCAAATCCAGAGGATATGTCGTCCATTAAATCCACAATCATTAATACTACTGCAGTATCCTAACAATTTCAATTCTAAAACCCCAAAATAGTTCAGCTAGCACCTACCAACAGGAAGCTTTCTGCACACTGAGCGGAACACATTTTTTCGACAAGCCTTCGTCATACGCCTCAAAACCCTACCAAATCCTCTTCACTTAATAATTTCGTTTCAGAACATATCAACTTCAAACCACTCATTCTTAGGGTCGTGTGGTAGTGCAAAAGTTGGACTGAGTCCATTCTCGGACTGCAGTCTGGATCGGGCAGCCCGCACCAGTGCCCATAAGAAAGCGCCTCCCTCGTGACGTGTTGTCACCGCTGACATATGGAGCCTCACGAGACCTACACCATAACATATCCGACAATATTTTTAATAAGTGACCATAAGAAAGCGTCCCCTCGTGACGTGTTGTCACCACTGACATATGGAGCCTCACGAGACCTACACCATAACATATCCGACAATATTTTTAATAAGTGACCATAAGAAAGCGCCTCCCTTGTGACGTGTTGCCACCGCCGACATTTGGAGCCTCGCGTGACCTACACCATAACATATCCGACAAGATTTTTAATAAGTGACCATAAGAAAGCGCCTCCTTGTGACGTGTTGCCACCGCCGACATTTGGAGCCTCGCGTGACCTACACCATAACATATCCGACAAGATTTTTAATAAGTGACCATAAGAAAGCGTCTCCCTCGTGACGTGTTGCCACCGCTAACATTTGGAGCCTCACGAGACCTACACCATAACATATCCGACAAGATTTTTTAATAAGTGACCATAAGAAAGCGTCTCCCTCGTGACGTGTTGCCACCGTTGACATTTGGAGCCTCACGTGACCTACACCATAACATATCCGACAAGATTTTTTAATAAGTGACCATAAGAAAGCGTCTCCCTCGTGACGTGTTGCCACCGCTAACATTTGGAGCCTCACGTGACCTACACCATAACATATCCGACAAGATTTTTTAATAAGTGACCATAAGAAAGCGTCTCCCTCGTGACGTGTTGCCACCGCTGACATTTGGAGCCTCGCGTGACCTACACCATAACATATCCGACAAGATTTTTTAATAAGTGACCATAAGAAAGCGTCTCCCTCGTGACGTGTTGCCACCGCTGACATTTGGAGCCTCACGTGACTCCACCACCACACCTTCGACACACTTTTCCGTCTCAGGATAATCTCAATCGCCACACAACACTGCATGGAGCCCACATTGGCGAGAATCGAGCAATAGCTTATGGAAAAAACTAGCTTCCGTTAATAAGAAAAGCAGGGCCTCCCAAACCGGTGACGGATCCAGGATTTCATATGGGGGGGGGGGGCTAGCCTCTCCCGCCATCGCCTCCGAACAGCCCTCGGCTATGCTTTAATTATAGGCACTCTGATATTTCTGGGGAGGGGAGAGGGGGGGGGCTTGAGGCTCCCTCGCCCCCTGTATCCGTCACCGATCCAAACCATCGCCAAACAAAACAATGATCCCTGAATGCTGGGACACTTACGCAATGTTAGTACACTAAAGCGTTGATGCTCAGTGCATCGAAACAAATATATTTGCGAGATACAAGTCAACGCAACATGTGTCCCAAGCAACAGTTCGAGTCAAAACCAGCGACACCGCAGTTTTTTTCTTATAAAGCAAGGTACACGAAAGCCAGCTCGGCTCGTCTTCTTACCGTCTTTGTTGTTGTCTAACTTGCTAAAGACGAGTCGTAGCCTCTTCTCGTGTTCCAGCACGTAGTGGACGAATTCAGCTAGAGTCAGGTCCCCGCTTTGGTTCTGGTCCGACCGCTCGATGAACATCTGCCGTGGGTCAGGTCAGGTCAGGTCACTGTCCACCACATCAGCGGGGAACCGCGCGTGATGTCTGTGAGGGAAGGCACCGCTCACAATTCACTTTACTAAGCCAAAGTTAGAATATATCGATCCCAAATAGACCCATTTTCCGAAATAATAGTCCCGACCCCATGCAGAGAAAATATAGACTGAATTTGAACATGATTTGTTTTCAATTAATGAGGATACTTTTTAAACTATGTTTAAGGTCTTTAAATTAGCCCAGCGATGCAGTAGTATTCCGGTCCATAAGTGTTCTGGTCGTGAATCAACAGCGGAAAGCAGAAATGAAGCAGCATTGCTGATCTCGTTGTTGTTCTCCCAGCTCAAACGACGAGGCTCATACTCTCCCCGCTCATCAAGTCTTCCATCAGACTGGCCCGTAGTGTGATTTACATGAAAATTGAGAAGCTGTGAGAATAGTACATTGATCAGGTCAGCTTCTGGCCGTTAGGAAAGCTGCCTGCCGCTCGTGTGGTATTTAAAACAAACTTTTGCTGAGCTTTAGTACAATATATAGATCTGACCAATTAAGAAAAAACAGCGATGCCAACAGATCTATATCAGAGGCCCGGGCTAATCAATATAGACCCATTTGTGAGAAGTGGGGAGGGGGTCGAGTTGACATACTGAAGTAACGAATTCGGTCAACGCCAAGTTGGACCAGTTACATCATTTCCGGCGGCCACAAAGTATAGAACAACACACACACAAACCAGACACACGTCATTTATATTGGCATGCCAGCGACGGTATTAACAATTTGCTGCGTTTCAATTTTGCATTACTTCCGCATGATTTCAGCAGCTTGGTTGGCTGAAAGGCTTTAAATAGAGCAATTATTTCCCGCTTGATAATGCCTTGCCCATGCTCCATACCAATTCGCCACGGGTGCCCCGATGCTGCACCAAGGTCCACCTGAGGACTTTCGCAGATGGTTTTCGACGGCGGGTGAAGCCACGCGACGGCCCGTCCCAGCGTTTACCGATGTTTCCGAGCGGGGTACGCCGGTCAATACTCCCTCCCCCGGCCGCATCGCGTCGAGCGCCACTCAGGTACATACACGGTGGTCACGCCAAGTGTTTACACGCGGGCCTGCATCCTGCCGACCAGAAGCCTGCGCTGCCAGCCTCGGATCCAGGGGGGCGATAAAGCTATTTGCCCCCCCAAAGCCCCGATTTTCGCCGATGTTCTTAAAAAGTATGGATGCTTTTCACAATTTTGGACCCCGTTGCTCCCCCAACCATTGGACTGGATCATTGCTTTGTTCGTTTTGATAATTCATTGATACTAACACCTCCCGGGCGCTAACTAATCCTACGGAGTGTTAAATACAACAAACAGCACACTGCAGAAAAACCCTGCGCACACCCTGTATTTATACGTCCATAGGAAAACCGCCCGCCAACGCCACATGATCCACCCAGCCGGCCTGTCACATATCTATGGAGGGGGAAGGGGCTGACAATACATTCCATAGCATCACGCAAACACCTCTAGCTGTTCCGGGTCGATGCGCCACGGCAGCGCCGGCTCTGTACCTGCGTCCCCTCCGAGCCCGCTGAGTGCCCGATCGCAGCGACACGCCGCGGACAAGTCCTGAGGCGGCACTCCTGGGCGTCTTATGATGGGGTGGAGAGAGATCTGTCGTCCATTTCCAGCCGAAGTGATAAATACATATATAAATATACATGATAAATAAGTATAAAAGATACAGCCTTGCTAAAATTGCGACTTAACTTTACCCCAAAACCTTTTACTGCCCTTAAGCTAAGAAATACCTAAACAATTATTAGATGGTGGCTTCCCACAAACCACTCAAGAGCTTACGGAACGGTCATGCCTGTTCCGCCTCCGAAAGTCACGGAACGAACCCCACGGAGCGAACTCCCAGCGAACACGCTCTCTTCGTGTTACTGAAATAAGTCAACGCTAACGCACACTCAGACACAGGTGGGTCCTTGGGGGCAAGGGGCCGTATACTCCCCGATCAGCCCACCCGGTGCCACCTTGGAACCTGCCCCCTTCCCCCACCCCTGCAAGAGTTGGCATGCGGCGCTCCTCTGACACAATAATTATTGGGGTTTAACGACGCACTAGCTCCTGAGGTCAGATAGGGGTCAGACCACCCCGATAGGTCTCACCTTACGAATGGGTGCTTCCTCCCGACCCAAAATGGCGCTCCCTGACTCAAGAGGCACTCCCACTCGAAATCCTGGACCTGCGTATGAACTCATTCTCTCTCTCTCTCACTCTCTCACTCTCTCACTCTCTCTCTCTATATATATATATATATATATATATATATATATATATATATATATATATATATATATCATTCCGAGGGCAGCATCTTTTACACTTCTGCGTAAAAGGTGGCCAATGAAGGTTGGATAACAAACAATAGTTCTGCGTGGCAAGAAGCAAATCAAAATAATATATAAGTGCATTTGCGAAGCCTTCCGCACAACCCCAGTCGAATGTTCTACCTAATAGCTTGACCTTGACCTCTGACAGCCGCCGCGGCTCCAGCATCTAGCCCGAGAGAAAACACTGGCAGCGTTAGAACCAGGGTGTAGAAGACGAGCTATTGCCGTTCGGGCACGCGGGCGTCGCCCTGAGAGAGCTCCTGACACACCCCAGTCTGTCATTGGTAGTCATAGTCAGCGCAAGCCAGACAACCACCAGTAAAGAACTTCAGAACCCCCTCCCCCCACACACTCGTGTTTATCACCACGAAATGGTATGTTTGTTCGTACCGACCTGAGCGCGCCTTTGATGCCAACAGCCCGTAATGAAAGGGGTAAACACAACATGGGCCGGAAGCAAAGGTCAGCAACTCCAACCCTGCTGCAGCTACAACTATCGAATTCCCTACCAAGCAAAAACGAGCCCAAGACGGGAACAGGCGAGGTTGTTGATCAATTAAGTGAGCACTCGAGCTGGGGCGCCAGCACAGTAGGCCGCGCGGCAGAGCACCGCCGAGCACTTCCGGAGTCGGCCGCGGCAGCGCCAAGGCAGCAGCGCCGTCGGCTGGTGCCAACCAGACCTGCACGATGACCTTGGCACTGGCCGCCCGCCCATAACACACACCCCTCCCACCAAAATACGGCCGCCGCGCGGCCACAGGAGTCAACCCAACTGCCTGCAGAGCACCTACTGACCACCAAAACCGCCAGGCCTGTCGCACAAAACCCGCAGTAGCAAACAAAGCGGCGGCTTCATGGACCAGACCGGGGGAGGGGGGGGTGAGATGCCTCCGGTCGACTGCGGAATGCCATCGAACCGAGGGGCCGGTGATTTTCCACGGCCGGGCCGGCTGCGACGTAACGGTCCCCTATCGGACGGCCGCGCCGCCACCAGACCGCTGCGCATTAAAATACATAAAAACAACGATTTTACCGCGACTGTGTCCTTGGCGAGGTGGGTACCAGCCGACAGTTTACACCACTCGCAAGTGGCTGCTTCTCGGAAAACATTAAAGGGAGTGTTCCACATTTATAATGGGTTTTGGACTGATTTAGCATTAAGACTTCGAGAAATCAGTTGTGGTATATTTAATTTCACTCTAAGTCCCCCCCCCAATTAAACTTCCGCGCAGTTTAAGTTCAAAATGAAGGTACTTGTTGCGACTTATTTTCAAATTCTGAATGAATCCTCGCTACCTGGTTGTTGCAGAAATTTGATTTGGTCAAAACCCTAAGCCCCTCCCACTCATGAAAATGTCATGCTAGCGAGCGAGTCATCCTGTCGTGCTTGAAGCAGTGACCCAAAATAGGTTTTGCGCTAGGGTGTCGAGTGGAAAATTCAGCTCGGAACATGTGGCGAGTGAGTGGAAAATTCCCCTCAAAATGTCTAGTGGAGTAAAAATTGTCCAATTTGGGTACTCAGATGGTAAACCCTCAGAGCCCTTGTTTGAACTGAGGGATAGATATTTTGTTTAATTTTTTCAAAGTAAATATTTTTAAATCGTCCCCAAACAGCATTGTTTGACCATTACCATGTGGAAAATTTGGGTTAAACAGGTAAATATTTACCAACTGAAACCCCCTGATGCAGTCTCCAATTATTGTTTAAGGTATTGGTGAGTTGTCACGAAAAAACTTTTTGAGGGGCCTCTGAGACCAACCTTCGGGGGAAAGAAATCTAGGAGCCACCAAGACTAACATTTGTGGGATGAAGACCAACTCTTGGGGGCTTCCCTAGACCAACTCTTATGCCCCTCCTCTCGTCTCCCATATGACCAGCTCTAAAAAGCCTCCCGAGACGAAATATCGGGGGCCCCCTTAGACAAACTCTGCAGAGGAGGACTCCGAGACCGGCAGGTGGTGACAAATAAAGAGGATTTTTCATGCAATACCTCGTGCCTAAATTTATCATCTAAGCATACACTGTATAGTTTTTCTGTCCCGGACAATGCCCCTCCTATACCTATAGTTATCGGAATTTTGGAGGCCACTCCTAACCTCAATCACAGAAACTCGTATACACCTATGCTAGAGCCCAGTAGAGCCTTGGCTTACCTAGACGAAACTACAAAGTTTCTATCATGGCAATAAACTCTTCCAGACTCTTGCTAAAAGTTTCTTTTCTTCACTTGTCAATTCCCCTGCTCCTATTCACATATATTCTCACCTTATTATGAATATGCTGCTTTGTATGAATCTAATCGAAGCTACAGCCTTATTTCTGTTTTGTTTCTTCCTTTCGTCTACATCAGCCAGGCGCTGCGGGTTGCGACCGTTGCGACAGCGTCAGAGCGACTACTACTTTAAATTTCTGGTCGCTTGCTGCCTGCCGGTCGCCTGAGCTACATAATTTGCATTTTAAAAATTGCCCTAAATTAATTTTCTGAATCCTTATAGGATAGGAAATTCTACAGATTAAATCGCACAAAGAGGATGACAAACAATGTTTTGTTAATAACGAATATGCAACCTGCCTTTCCAAAAGCCTAAAGATGCCGCTTTTATTTACTAGATGTAAAGACGGCGTTTTGGTAAGTCCACGCCGTAGACCAGCCATACAAAGAAGTGCCGATGTTTGAAGGGTAGCTGGATGCATTCTTGTTGCCAGAAAAATTCATTTAATGAAAATGTAGTTTCAATATATTCAAATACCGGACACTTTCAGTTCAACTAAAATATCAGCGTGTTTATGCCTAGGGTGTCGTAGGGTGTCGTGAGTGGATTTGGGTGTCACACGGCGTGGATGCAGCAATGAAGGGCTGATACGGATAAAAATGATTTTTTTCGCAATAAATGGTTTTAAATAAATTTTCTATTTATATATAATGATTTTGAAAAAATATTTTGAAAAATGATTTTATATATTTCATTTTCTATTCTATTTATAAATTTAAATTTATAAATTTTCTACAATACAATGTCAAAAAATATGCTGCTTAGCATACAAATTTCAAGATAATTGTTTTTAACAAAAATATGACCAAAAATGGTTTTTCACTATTCTAGGTACCAGAAATACAGAAACATATTTTCAAGGACGTAAGCCTAGAAATCATGTGCACAGACAAACTGCTTTCCAGAAATGTATCTTTCAAAGCGGCCAGTTCATTTCTTTGGCAACACAAGGCTAGGGTGTCTAATTTTCCACTCACGAATTTTGTGAGTGGTGGAATTTAGTGGCGGTGTTCACCCACTGGAACTTTCTCCGGGGGGGGCACTGAGCGTCTTGCCCGCGCCAGAATTTCAAATTCTGTTGTTCAAATTGAAATCGGTGGAGATAAGGATGCCAGGTATAATTGGCCAGAAAAATAGAAGTCGCCAGATTTTCTTACAGAAAAGCGAAAGAAGCGCATAAGAGCCGAGTTAATTTGGCGATCCTCTATTCGATTCTGCTGCTCTCTTTTTCCAGTGGACGTTAGTAGAGGAGGCAATTGAACTGGCCCTTGTAGTAAGTATTGTTGAGTATTGTTAACTTTGTGAGTGAATTGCGTCTTTGGTAACTAGAACCATCATTGAAAAGTGAGTGGAGATTTCAGCAATATATATATATATATATATATATAAAAGTGAGTGGAAAATTCTGTTTGACTGGGTGCCGCTCTGCACCCAGCACCCCAGGTTTTGGGACACTGGCTTGAAGAGATACGGAAGTTTTCACCAAATGTGTTTATTGTGAAGGTAACATATTTTAAAAATTTTCCTTCTAGATTTTACTATGTAAGCATTGACTGTAAAATGCAAAACATCGACTACAAAAACATCACCACTAAACCGTCACTAGTCCGTCTCCTTCGGGTGCTCCATGAGCGATTTTTGGCACAGGTCAAGGTTTGTATTTCACAAAGTATGAAAGCTTTTTTTGAAAGATGACAGGAATTGTAAGAAAAGGGCAAAATTGTGTCTTCAACACCGAGGGCCACTCCACAATAATACGGATTCCTGAATTTCAGATTTGTGCTAACCGTAAGCAGTAGTTTTTGGAACTTCAATACGGTGGATCACTCCCCTTTAAGACTACCACGTGCAGAAAATAATAATAATTGTTGGAGTTTAATGACACACCAACTGCCAAGGTTATACGCCGTCGCCAACTCTCACCCTGTTGGGAGGGAGTTCGGAGATCAGGCCGACTTATTCAGATGCTCTCCCGGGACTTGCACGCGGGACAGTTGGTTCAGAAGATTTTCAAGCTATCCACTACACCCACCCCCACGTCCCGTACAATTCTAGATTCCCCATCAGTGCGGAAACTAACAGAAAAATAGAGGAATTCGTTTGAACACAGTGCGACCATGAACGGGAGAGAAAACAGTCAGTAGACTATCGTGTCAATTTTGGTACATGCACTTTGAGCATCAATTTGATCCGATCATACTGGCACAGGTGCCTGTCGCGTACATGCATTTCAGGATGGTACGACATTCCCATCTCACAAGCCTCCACACAACGCACACACAGTCGGGAGTCGTTGCGCAACACACCCTCCCCCACGCACACGACCCAGAACCGAGCCGGGGAGGCGCACGCACTGCGCAGTGGCCCACATACGAGCCACCCCTCCGCCTCACAAACATGCGCTGGAGCGGTCGGCGGCATCACGCACAGCACAACAGCGAGGCGCGAGGGCACAGGGGAAATCCACACGGCGTCCAGGAACAGACGGCGTCGTCCGGTTAGGACACCGACAGTGAAAGGTTGCACGAGAGGGAGGTTCACCTAATCCAAAACTCGCATTCCACTTCCACAGGTGTTCGTAAGCCCATGAATTTATTTTACTTATTTTTGTTGTCCCCTTTTCCATGCTTTTTTTCTCTTGAAACCACTTATGTTGCCAGCTCATGTGCTGGTTATATTGGGCTGTATGCCACCGCAAAAGCAAACAGGCATGCTCAGAGAGTTGAGCTGCAGTCGGTACGAATGCCACGCGAGGTCCTCCTAGCGGTGGATTGATGATGCGCCTGCACGATGCGGATGAGGGGCCGTCACCCCTTTACCATTGTCTCGTGTTTCCGCCCAGTTGGCTTATGGTCTGCGTGTGTTTCTCTTCGTTGTTTTTTTGTCGAATCGGTGTGCGCTGCGCTAGGGTGGACTTGTCCCACCGCCATGTGGTCGCCCCCTCCCCTCCCTTTCGACGCCGGTGTTGGAGGCGTCCGTGCCTGGCTGCTTTGAGTCCCACTCATTGTAAGCCCCAAAAGGATGAGATTGAGAAAGCACTCTTGATCCCAAGCTCCTCCACCATTTGAGCTTCCCTGACAGGCACTGTAGGATGGATGCTGCCCTCTGTACTTTTTCTGTCTGCGTCCAAGCATTGTGTCCATTAGACAGTGACATTTTGACACAAAATGCTTAAATTGCCTATACCCGGTTGGATTCTGTGACCTTTTTGAAAATTAGTTCAAAATGTGTTTGAATTTTTCAAATTCGAGCGCTAGAAATCGTGTGGGTTATTTTGGCCCATACCATATTATGCGCATCATTTGTGCATACAAGTGTTGGTAAACATGAATGTTCCATTTACGGAGCTGTAGTTTTCATATATGGCTATATCTGGCAATAAATGTCCTGACGACACGATGAACGGAAAGATCATGAGGAAATTCACTGACATTGCAGAGAAGCCTTTTGATGTTACTGATAGTGACAATGTTCCTGAGCTGAAGGAGTCTTTGATGGCTCAGGTGAGACCGGGGAGATAGGGAAGTGTAAGTGGTGTTGATATGATAGTGACCACACAGAAGACAGCCAAGGTGAAGGAATATGCGAGAAGTAAGAATAAAACTGTGGAATATATATATATATATATATATATATATATATATATATATATATATACCACTATACTGCACTACACTATACTATACTATACCACTATATATATATATATATAAATATATAAATAAATATATATATATATATATATATATATATATATTCCGTTCGTCTTATTCTTTTTGTTTTCCTGACCTTGTCCTCTCAACCTGATCATCTCCTTCCTCATCGTCCAGAAGTAGTGAATCTTTTCCGTCACCCTGTGCTTCCGTATCGTCGGGATAATATAATTATCATTCACCTCCATGACCACAGTTAATTTCTCTGTGGCATCCTTGCAATCTATCTCCTAAACTATATATTCATACTAAAAATGGGTTTGAAAGTTCGCTTCAGTGGTGGATACAAGGGAGGCTAGGGAGCTCAAGCCCCCACCCCGCCCCCCAATGTCCGAATGCCTACAGTAGCTGCATAGCCGGAGGCCATTCCGAAGTCATGGCGGTGGAGGCTCGAGGCCCAAGCCCCCTCGAAATGAAGTCCTAGACTGGATCGCTTTGCTGTCGTCAGGAAATTTATTGCCAGATATAGCCATATATGAAAACTACAGCTCCGTAAATGGAACATTCATGGTTACCAACACTTGTATGCACAAATAATGCGCATAATATGGTATGGGCCAAAATAACCCACACGACTTCTAGCGCCCGAATTTGAAAAATTCAAACACATTTTGAACTAATTTTCAAAAAGGTCACAGAATCCAACCGGGTATAGGCGATTTAAGCATTTTGTGTCAAAATGTCACTGTCTAGTGTCCATCCTGCATGTTGTGTTGTGTTGCAAATAAGCGCGAAAGACTTCAAAGAGCCAATGAGCCAGTCTATCACACTAGCTGATTTATGTTAGCGTAATATATCTAAAAGGCACTGGCAGTCGCGAACAAACCATTTCATCCCGTGTTTAATAAACGCATGGACACTTTTTCACTCCCATACCATTGGTGCCATCCACATGGTACTCGGGAGTACCCTTCTAACAGCGAAAAACAGTTTGGATAAGCTTCTCCTCCACGATAGAAATAAGGACAAAAATTATAATCCGACACTAAAGCCCAATATAAAAACTATTAGAGAGTTATCGATGCTTTCTTTGACTCTAACGTTCGGCCTCCCCGATTCTCCGGCGTTTTAGCCGCTGACCGACTGGTACCACCACACATCACAGTCTGGGGAACGTCCGTCACCCCGACCGTTAACCAATGGGTGGGTGGGGAAAGTGCGGGATAATTGTTCGTACCGTTAAACACGAAGCGCGGCGGAACTGCTGAAAACCCAGCGGGAATTGCCTTGGTTACGGAACAGGAGTTGTCCAGAGTAGTAGCTCTTCGAATACCACGTGGGGAAGCTGAGGACTTGAGCTAACATACCTAATACGCCTCAGTTTTGGCATACCGTAGCCTACTACGAAAATATCCAATTCATCGAAAGCTGGATGGTAATACAAAGCCGTTACCGGACAATCAGGAGCCTTCCGCGCTTGCAGAACAGATATCTTACCCCAGTGTGATCTCCACGGAGGTGGTCGCGAGTGGAGCGAAATAAGCGCACAGGACTATGCCAGGGCATTCGAACATTTTTAAAAACAGTGCACTCTAAGTGGTACTGGGCCACCAACCAGCAGGTTATAAGAGACGCTGCAATTCGCAGAGAGCGTCGCCTAAGCCGCGCTAGATCTGATAACCAGCGAGAGGGCACCTTCTATTCAGGCGACGCGGTCTGCTCGAAAGCCAGTCTGTGTGCGCCGCTGCCACACAGCTATAGCATTTCATCACGTTGGCAGAACTCATCAAATATCTAAATCCTAAATTGTGTGTGATTGGTGTTTTAGGGCGCTTTCAGCAACTGGGCTATACGCGCCGAAAAATCCTAAATTGAAAGATAAAATGTTTAGGTTTGTTGTCAGTGCAGCCGAGTATCATACAACTACATATGTTGCATCCTGGCTATAAAAAAATCCGTAATATCATAGCCAATAAAAAATAATGTAGAGGACTTCCGTAGCGTAGCTTTGGCACAAAACTAGCGTGATTCCGTAACACAGAGAAGGCGTAGGCTAACTCTAGTCACCAAGCAGGTCAACAGACATTCCCGTCAGCTACGCAGTACACTAACCACTCCTGCCTCCCCCACGCCACAAAACTCCCAGCCAACAAATCTGGTACGCAATGCCCTGGGGCTTTACGACGCACAGCCTGCTCAGGTCAAATGGCATCGGGAGCTCTCGCCAAGTTGGGAGGGTATTATAAGGATCATAAATACTGGTTTCGAAACCTCAGTGCCAGTGTAACACATTCAGCATCGCAAACGAGGGGGCGATGTGCCCACAAACACTGCCAACAGGCAAAGCCGAGGCCCCAGTCGATCCAGTCCGGCACGCAATTCCGAGGACATGGCTGACGGCATACGAGCCACACGACAGGCGACCTGCAGATCACTCAGGCCGGGGACAACGCTGGGGTGTAAGAAAATCGCAGCAGATGAACTCTACGCGCCGCGGGATCTTGTGACGTCAACAGTGCTGTCGCTGCAGGAGGTAAGTACCTAATGCGTAAAGCGAGATATAGGGCTTTCTCTGTCCCTTGGTATCATGCCGCAGTAGGGATCTCACGAAGGATCAGGAAGGATACATTTACTCTATACTTGATGGTTACCTCCCCTAGGTCACAACAAATAAAAGGACGAGTAAAATAGTTTAAGGGAATGTGGCACCTTTATAACGTGATTTTAACTGAGATAGCCAAGTTGTAAAACATGCCGGAAAACCCGATACTCAACATATTGTTTGTCTTGGAATTTGAAATTTCCGTAGAGAAAAACTAAAAACCTACCTGAAGTGTACCCCAGGAGCCGGCCACAGTCGTCAGCTGTTTGCGTGACGTGGTGCTGACGTAACGGTGAGTAGTCAGCCTATTGAAGCCTATTGAATATGGTACTAGTTGCCAGATCACGTCATGATCTAGCAACTACCAACATATTCAATAGGCTTGAATAAGCTACTACTCACCGTGACGTTAGTATGTCGTCACGCCAACAGCTGACAACTGCGGCCGGCTCCTTGAGAAAATTTTGGGTACATTGCAGGTAGAATTTTAACTTTTCTCTACGGAAATTTCGAGTGCCAAGACAAATGATATGTTGAGTACCGGGTTTTCCGGGATGCTTTACAACTTGGCTATCTCAGTTGAAATCACGTTACAGAGGTGCCACATTCCCCTTTAAAAGCACGGAAAACAGTTGCTGTATTTGAAATATCGTTCCATATCCAGCTGATAGGGTTCTGAAATGTGCCTGCAACTGATGCTTCCGTCCGGGGGTGTGGATTTCTATCTGATCTGGGGTGCCCGGGCACGCTCAATGAAAGGGAGGGGTAGAATCAATACATCATTCACATCTGTGTTATCGTCTAAAGTGCTTTGACGGGTTGTATATGGTTCAGGAAGTCTGTGATAGCGCTCAATAAAAAAATTGTATTCCTTTCTAGAAATTGTTTACGGGCATTGTTTCAAAGTCAGGAGCCTACCATCATTTTCTGGAATCCATCCTCTGCTTACATTTCATCCCATGAACATGTTATTCAACTCCAAAGCACACAGATAACACCAAAAACCCACCAAGTGTGCCAGATACTACGTCTACCGTACAGCACATTGTGGCCAGTGTTTATTGAGAGACACTCGATGGAAATCGGACGCAGCACTCCCTCGCCGAAAGGCAGCGCTCAGTGACCTTGAGCGGGTGAGATCGATCCGAGGGTCTGGGTCCAGAGCGGTGGCAACAGCGACTCGCCCGGCCCCATTCCGATAGGCCAAACTTAGAACGCGCGTGTCAGCGCTTGCCAAAGTAGCAGAGCCCCTCTCCTTCCTCGCACTGATCTGCAAGACCAAACACTGTCCCGCCCCCCGTGTTTTCATCGGCCGTTCAAGGTGACCCGAGCCCCCTGTGTTTGCATTGCAGACGCCTACTTTACAGTACACTTTCCAGGGACTCATGACTGCGGCAGCATACATGGAAAGTGTCCCGCCACCGACCGTTGCAAATGCAACCAGATGAGGCGCTACAGAAAAACAGGCCCGTTACAAACGGTGTGCGCCGATAGCGTCCCGATCCGTGACTGGACGCCAGAGGCACACCGGCGCGACGGTCCGAGCACTCTGTCACCAGCGGCCGGGGGGGGGCACTGCCGACTCCTGGCCACGCGCCACTGGTGCCGTGCACGATAATCACCCAGTATTTTGCCAGAACTGGCTCTGGCCGAGTCCCCCTCCTCCTCCCAGAGCACCCCCTCTCTTCTGCAGGACGATGATATTCAAAACATTGTAATATTCCGCCCTCCTGTCTATGTGATCCCCTTTTCAACAGCCAGAGGAGAAAATAGCCTCACCCTTAAAAATAGACACCGATTGGTAGCAAAATAGGATAAATTGTCTACGAATGACTTGGCTGCACCCAGTTGGACATATTTACACTTTCTCTGGAACATTGTTTTTCGCTGTCAAAAAGAAGAAAGAAAGAAAACAGGCATTTACGTTTTTTCAACAATTTCTCAGTTGAGCTCTAGTTACCAGCAAAGCGCACAGAAAATACTGATCTACGTTCCCATGTTTCTTTAGACTTGTTTTTGATGACCAAATTTGTCGAAAGGCTAGATTGACACAGGTAAGCTGACGAAAATGGCACCAGCCTTAAAAGGCTGATGTGACTCGGAAGGATCCGAAATCACCCGAAATTTCGCAAAAAAACATACGAGGTCCTTCAGAGAATCCGTGGTACGAACCCCCCCAGCTAAAGAGTTCTGCCCTCGCGACAATGCCTCCATCATTGTAAATGTATTCAGGTCTAGGACAGCATGCTGAAGGCTAGGTGCCACGAATGCTACACTCTTAACTCAAAGGGGACAGCATCAAAGCTGCGTTAACTTAATATCTCACATCTTCGTGACTCCCATATATGTTTCAGTGGCTACAAATGGCGACGTAGCCCATCATTCGGTAGCCAATAGTCTGCAGCACCACACTCACCCAAAGAGACTTACTAACTAGGCTGATCGGTTTCAGAGAGAACGACATACCTTAGTTATATACAAGCTGACGTATGTGCCTATATGGAATGCTTTATGTGATATGAAATTGGAAACTCTGGCAGGGGCAACCTATACTCCATTGCCTCACCTGTTTAAGAAGCGATTTAGTAGTCTGGTTAAAAAATATATATATACTCTTTTTTAAGTTGTAGTAAAAGTATGAACTTAACATTGAAAATTTTTGACCAATTTTGACCAATTTTGTTAAGTGTATATATATATATATATATATATATATATATATATATATATATATATATATAAACCTAGCTGCATTAACAGTTCTCAAATGCTTTCAAGGAACTTCAATGGGTACAAAAAGAGCGTGTATGTAACCAGCAACCGAAACTAGCCTCACTGGGTTAAACAAATTCCTAATCAGTTTCTATACAGGGCAGGGACGATCCGGCCTATGCACTGCAGTCATTGTCAACAGTTTTTATCAGTATTGAATAATTGAAAAAGAAAACTTCCCCACGCCTCAAGTATGTGTGTCCCCTTACACGCACACGTAATCAAGATTGCTCAGCCAGGGGCGTAGCCAAGGGGGGCGGCAGGGACAGCCGCCCCTCCCTGAGGGCCCGAAGGGTTCCCCCCCGAGGACACGAGCCGCACGAAGCGCAGCTTGCCCGCACTATGCTCTGTAGCCAAATTTGGCATTGTTTACCAGACAGGGCTCTCGTAAGCCGTCTTCAGCGCTCTATTCTGTAACAAGCCGGGCCCTTTTTACCCATCAGGGCCCTTTGGGCGCTGTTGCAGGGGCCCTTTTCGGGGCGACGCCCCTCCCTGAGCGAAATCCTGGCTACGCCCCTGTGCTCAGCAATTTAAACTTATTCGCGTTGGAATCCGTAAAAATGCTGTAATTCAAGACGAAAGCATTTCTTTTATATATTCATGTGGCTGAAATTCGTCATAATACACAACTTGTATGTACTGAATTATCCGGCCAGGGAAAAATAGGGTATAAGTGATAAGTTTCTATCGCCGGGTACCGGCCCCCGCTGATAAATTCATAGCGAAGCCCGTAAGTTCAGCACACCATTTTTCTCAGCTCCTCGGCAATATACTTCTCAGTATGTTTTTCTTAGTCATCGTCAGCCCACACTTGTCTTAATTTATCGTTTCTCGGAGTTTGAATAAGCACAGGTACTGGAAGATCTTATGTGTTTGTTCGAAGTGTTTGTTTAATCAAACTGTACTAATACGAATGTGCGACTGTCAATACAAATACGACTGCCAAATTTAGAGTGTGATTTTTCTTGAAATCAGGTTGTATTGGCACCATCATAGGCGTCAAAAGCGATCAGGAGCGGGGGCGGGGGGGGGGTGGGCGCGTACCCCGCAATGGTAAACCAGCGGATGCGTCCCGCGCTCACAACCTGCAGCACCCAGCCGATTATGACACCCGCTTCCCTCTTCATCGAGATCAATTTTTACGTAATCAAAACTGTACTGTATTGGAACTCCCACCATCACGCTCATCCGGAAATCACTGAGCCTTGGCTTGGCTTACTACTGCTCCTCATTGCCCTTTAGTCGTCAGGAGAAAGTCGCTCGGTAAAATCCATGGCGATGCCCCTAGACAGTGGCAGATCTAACTGGTTGGTTTGGGAGGGGCACACCAAAGTCGAAAAGCAAAAGAAAAAAACGTTACGCAGAGAAAAATTACGCTAAAATACGACTTGCCGGTATAATTTTGGGTACTTGAGGCGAAAAGCAAAAAAACCCACAGAAAAAATCCAAATACTTTTCTATCAAGACCACATATTTGCACGAACTTAACTGGTTCTGTTGAAGTTGAGAGTTAAAGCAAAATCGCTTATAAAAAAGGGGCGGGGCAAAAAGGAGGTCGATCGCTTGGGGGGCGGGAGGGGTGAAACATAGTTTTTCCCCGATATTTTTCGTTTGAGGGGCAAATGCCTTTTTTGCCTCCCCCTTGGATCCGCCACTGCCTCTGGATACCCTGGTTGTACTAAATAATACATTGGATATCTCTCGGGAAGGGGAATTCTAGGAGGGGGCTGATTTATGTTTTGGCAACATCTCGCAATCTAAGACTGAAAGTTTTGGGAAACACAATAAGAAGCCTGGGTTTTGTTTAGCTTTAGGCTCAAAGGGAAAACCCTACACAAATAAAAACGGCAATCTAGCCTGAAAGGAAATGTACGGAGCTTTTGAGCACATGTTGACAGTTCCTCTTTTTTGTATCAAAACCCACAGCTGGTAGTTTACATATAAAACTGTTCAGGATGGAATATTAACTAGCCGGCCGACATCTGTGACTAGCTGTCACCACCTCACCACCACAGGCAGATCGCGGGAGTCTGACGGGAGGGCGCAGTCTGGCCAGGGCACAATTGGAACCAGGAGTGCCAGTCTAAGGTCTGACCTAACATGGGGGGTGCTTAATCGCATTGTGGGGGGCACCAACACTTGCATCATGGGGGGACGGGTGGTGGTGGAACATTTCAGGAGGGCACCAGGGAGGTTTCGGGGGTCCCTGAGGCACAGTGTTGGGCACCTGGTGGCTATGCTGATGCTGACCACACGTTAAGTGGAGGAGATGGACGGGATGTGTGTCAATAGCAGTGCAATCAGGAAGCAGTATACTCAGGGATGCAGACAGTAAAAATTAGGACAAAGAAAAAGGGAACGAAGGATTTTAAATGTGCCCTTCAAGACTGATCACAGCTAAAATCCCAGCAAGGTGCAAAATTACCTGGGACACAACCTTGAGTTCCTGTTTTTTCACTTTGCTGTAACTGTATTTTGCACCAAATGTCAAAAGCCACCAGCCAAAAGAAATACTAATCTCCAATAGCTGTTCCCAGACATCACCCAGTCTGGGTTTTTTTAGTTAAAAGTTTGTGTTTTTTTGTCAATATCGTCTTTCCACAAGAGAAAATGATCCTATATTTCAATTCTCACATCAGTCAAAAGAACCACTCTGAGAAATACTATTACGCTGCGCTCCATGCATTTCGTCATGTGGTTCTGACAAACACATGCAAGACACCAGAGTGCAAATGGACTGGTGGTTGGCAAAGCATTGATACAGGATAGACATACTGAAGTGAGCCTTTTCATACAACCTGTCTATCTAAGGGTCTGCTCCAACATTACCAAAAGGTAAGCTCAGAGGAGGCAGGGGGAAACATTCAAGCTGCTGGAACAGCTGAAAGGAGGTATCAGCTGTTTGCAGTATTGAAGCAGAACTGAGAACACACTACAGCATTAAAATGGTGACACTTAAGGAATGGAGATAACACAAGGACCTTAGCAGCGGGGAAAACTGAGGCCAAAGTCCCCAATACTAGATATGTCCCCAACAATGGGAACCATTGCTCTTTAACATGCGCATTGACGGGGTCTCAGCCATCTTCGCTTTGACGAGGGGGCGGGTACCCGCCCCCTCAAGATCTCGAGAACCACGGTAGGTAGCGAAAAACAGTATGGCGTTGGGTAGCCCATCCACTTCTCCATCAAAAACATTTGAACCATTTTTCGTCAGGTCACATTTAAGGTCACGAGAGGTAAAAACATGCTGTAATAGGGATAACATGTAAATTAAGTTGTTCGGCCATTTCATCTGAACAAGTAAAGATAGAGCAAAACGACTTAAACTATTTGAATCCTCGCAGCAGGCCGAAACGAATAATATATAATTTGACCTTGCTAGGTCAAATGAAGGATTTGACCTGACCTGAGGTCAGGTCAGGGTCAAATTATATAAAATGCATATCATTAGAACCGCAAAGCCCAGGCGAGTTTAATGCAGCTAAAATAAACGCTCTATCACCATCCGTTACTGAGTTATTCAGTAAAAACCATTTTCCCATGTATTTCCAATGGAGAGGTCATGCATCGTACCTGACCTTAGGTCATCGATATAAAAAATACCGGAACATATTTTAGAGAACTCGGTGGGCCCGTTATGTGATATGAGTTTCAATCGGATATATTCACCCTGTTCCGACTTATGCTATCTTAAACTTTTTTTGAGGTCAGGTCACTTGACCTGTACTGGTGACCTGACCTAAGAAGACCTAACTTTAAAATTTTTACAGAAGTTGTAAAAATGATGAAGGAAAAGGGATGCGAAACGGCGGTGCTACGCGCCGCCGTTTTTTGTTGTTATCTCCGAAAAACCTGAGGGGGGGGGCGGGTACCCGCCCCCGTCAATGCGCGTGTTAATTGGAAACACTCCTTCCAAAAACAAAAATGCATGTGGCAGCACTGATTATATGCCATGCTGTGATGATATGGTATTCATATATTTTCTAGGGCGCTAATGAGTTAAAAATAGTACCTGTAACAAAAACTGACAAATTTACACTAATTGTACAGTTCTTCATTTATTCAAGTCACTTTATTAACAACTTCTGCAAATTTACCAGAAATTATGGCCATATACTACTTACAGTTCAGGGAGTGTCACACTTTTCTCCTTTAATTCACTGGAAGAAAACAGACTGATCAAAGCTTTCCATCATAGGCTTCTTTAGTCATAAGGAATCGCTTTTTACCCCTTACAGATCGATTCAATTTTCAATTTGGCTTTGAGTCCCTGAGTTAACACTGATCTAACCAAGATAGGATTGCCGATCGGGGGATGGGGGATCGGACCGGGGCGAGACCAGGGGGCGCCACAGACCGGCAAAGCATCAGGTGGCGCCAAATCCTATCGTGGGCGCCGACTTTCGCATCCGGGGGGGGAAGGACATTTCAGGGGGCGCCATCGACCTTAGGGGGCCGAGGCGATCGGGGGCGTGCCGCCCCTGGATCCGCCTATGGATCTAACAACTTTATATCAGTGTTATAATCGAGGATTATTTTGTGCCTAGCAATGTTAACAATACAAATTGCTTAATTACCACTTTTGAGCATCATTCCAGCAAATAAACCACAGAGCCAACAAGTTTTCTTAGGCATTAGCCCCAACTGAATATACTCCTAGCAGCACTTGTTTTATGAAAAATTATATATTTAGTGTGTTATTGCCATGACAATTGTTTCCTTTTACTATTTGCAGTATTCATCTGAAAAAAACTATGTTTACGATTCAAATTCTAATTATGCAAGATTGTTTCAAGGCAATTTTTGGCAACAGTCCATATTTTCTTACAAAGGCAGATCATGATGTTTGGATGAATATCTGAGGTAGGTAGAGTTCTCAGTTGGATATCTTAATTAAAAAATAACCACCAAAATTTCATGTACTGTGAATAGATTGCAACCATATACAAGGTTTCCCATATTATCTTCTGACAGCCTGGGGGCTTTTAAAAAAGGTCCCAGACATTATCATTTTTGGAACCATGTGTTTCCTATTTTGGAAGAAGTCTGTTCAATTATGGGTTATTATTCCTATTATTGGCCCATTATTCGGAGCTAAGCTATTATTGGCCAGTCTACAAAGTATGGCAGCAGGCCCAGTCTGCAGAACGGCAGGCACTCGACGAGGGCTGGGGCAGCAAAGCCTGCCCCAATTGGGGCAAAATTTGGATGCTGGGGCAGACTCCTCCAACGGGGGGGTATTTTTACCGATAGATGTTTATCTACTCCATTTTAAACAAAACAACCAGAAATGAAAGAAAACCGTGCATCCAACTCGACGATGGCAAGCACTCAGACCCTCCACGCAAGCAGCAGCTATCTTGCATTCATGATACACGACTTCAAGAATACTTTTATTCAAAGGTATATTTACAAGCAAGTATTTTCCCTTAAAGACGTCATTTGCCACTGCTTTCACGCCGTATAATCAATAGTTTAAAAAATACTTCAATTGATAACTAAATTCGATAAAGAATAATTTTTCCACAGCTAAAGCATTTTCCCCCTTCCATTTTCTCACATTTGCATGAAAGCATGACAAAATTTGGAATATTTTCACCCCTAGTTTTCACAAGACCCAAGCAAGAAAGATTCCCGTACGCTTTGTGACATCACATCACTGACTAGCATTTTTCTTAGGGGAGGGGCTGGCATGATTTTCTTTTGAACGGTGGACCCTGTGAACAGTGGACCTTTTGACATAGACCCGATTTGGGCCCTTGGCGATCAAAACATAGCAGAGGAAATGCAAAAAACTACATACAGGAAATTTTATTTCGAGTTCTAAGATTGTTTTTGTACCTAAAACTAGGTTTAGATTACAAATTTAGAAAATAAATTTAAATTTAGCTTTAGAAAGGCCCTGTTGCCTGATTTTTATTCACTTCAGGAACTTGACTTTACATCTATTAAAAATTTCCTTTGTTTGGTATCTTTTAACCATATTTCTCTAGATGACAAACATGATGCTTTTGAGACAATTCAGCTTTTACAGCGCAATTTTAACTAATGATTTTCGTTCCTTTTCATTATTTTTCTTCTTCCTCGGTGATTACCCGCATGACCGCTGCCCCAAGAGCCCCCATCTGCCCCAAGATGGACCAAAACTGCCCCAAATCGGTAGGTCTGCCCAGGCTGCCCCAACGAGATCTCGTCTAAATCTGCCCGTTCTGCAGACTGGCAGCAGGCCAGAGGAATTGCACCAGCCATCTAAAATTCTTGCACAAATTTGCACAGCCAGCCACTTAAAATTCACACCAATCTGCATCATACCAGGACGAAAAATTCACCCATCCCTACACACTTTGACATGATCCAATGCTACCTCTCTTATTAGATAGTTAGTTTTATCATGAACCCTCCTGTGTTTATATATAATGTTTGAATTTCAGTGCCACCTCCCTCGCACCAATCTTGCAAATTCACATCAGGCCAATAAAATTCACACCACTCGCTCCTGTCTCTACAGGCTGTCACTGACAAGATCTCGCAGAAAGTGCCATACTTTGCACATTGGATTATTGGGAGCTCTGAACAGTTTCTCCCAGTGTTCGAGGAGCTTTAAGGAACAGCATGAATGTGTGGAAAGAGGTTTAAGGAGCTTAGAGTACCTTGGGAAAGCATAGAAGAGGTCCTAGAAAAGATTGTAAGGTAATTCATCCATTTAAGTCATTCATAGATTTAAACAATACACCACTCAAAATACAAGTCCTCAATAAAACTTGTTGCAGTACTTACACGAGCATGGCCAGGCATCTGATGAATCCCCATGCGCTGCAAGGCTTCTGATAAGTCATGAACATCAATCCTTCCATCACCATTGACATCCAGCTGCTTGAAGAGAGATGCAAGCCTCTCTTCATCTTCAACGCTCAGCTCATGCAGATAATGTGCAAAAGCCACACCACTTTCAGTACCAACAGAGGCTTCCTTAGTCATAAGGAAGCACTTTTCACCACTTAAAGGTCGATTCAATTTTCGATTTGGCTTTAAGCCACTGAGTTCACACTGATCTGAAAATAAAATCAAAACGACCTGTTGAAATTTAGCACTTGTATGTCCTCACTCTGGAGTGAAAAATATACGATGATGATAAGCAGGAACACTATGAATTAATACTGTAAAATTGTAATGCCTCAGCACTCCCCCGCAGCAAATTTTGCTAAAACTCTCTCTTCAAATCTCGGCAAAAAGTACAGCAGAACCCAGAACTCACACACACTCACACCTCGCCACAACCCGACGTGCCTGCTAAAGAGCGATTTCCAAGGATTCGGTACATTTACAACTGACTTCTGAAAACTATTGGTATACCAACGGCATCCCTCTTAATGACGTCAAGAAAATTTAAATGTCAAAAGGAATACAAATAAAATTTTCCATTCAAAAATAACTACAAATAAATATCTTTATTTTATTTGAAATATTTTTTATATCAATAAAGAATAAAAATAAGCATCATTTGATCATTGTTCATATGATGACGTCACTTATATGGAGTATGACATCACTTCACAGCTGTTCAAAACTCTACTTGTCGATAGTGAACAGTTTCGGCTCCTAAGAGAGTATTTAGCGCGCTGCTTTCGGTCGTATGCAATAGTATTTTTGGACCCTAAATATACCATTCAGTTCGTCTAACAAAGGAACTCAACCTATGCCATTAAAAATATAGGCCTATTTACTCTATTTACAGCACAACAGCAGGCCTTAGCCCGTAAAACCAGAACAAGTTCGGGGAAGGCTACAATCTGTGACGTAGGCGCAATGCGGCCCATTGGTGACAAAGTCCACGGAACAGGGCAATGCTGGCACCATTGAAGGGAAAAATTAATACGACAAAAAAACGTTCGGCCTCCCTCTGCTCAGTGCCTGGGCGCCGAGCACAGAGTTTTCAGCAGGCAGCAAACAGTGGCGGATCCAAGGGGGAAAGGCATTTGCCCCCCGAACGGAAAAGCTCGAGGCAAAACTATATTTTTGCCCCCCAAAAGTCATCGACCTCCTTTTTCCCCCGACTCGTGCTTAGTTTATAGGCAAAATTTTGGTGCTTCAACTCTCGACTTCAAAACAGGACCAGTTAACAGGGGCACGACGGGGGACCCCCTAAGAAGAACCACGGTAGGTACAAAAACGTAAACGGCGTGGGCTGCCATCCCCATCAAAACATTGAACCATTTTTTGTCAGGTCACATTTAAGGTCACGAGAGGTCAAACATGCCCGTCATAGGATAACATACAAAATTCAGTTTTCGGGCATTACATCGAACGTTAAGATACAAAAACAACTATAGAATCCTAGCAAGTCGAATCGAATGATATAAATTACCTCTAGGCAAACCAAGGATTGAACGACCGAGGTCAGGTCAGGGTCAAATTATATAAAATGCATATGATTAGAACCAAACCCAGGCGAGTCTAATCAGCTAAAATAAATGCTCTATCACCATCCGTTACGAGTTATTCCGTAAAACCATTTTCCCATGTATTTAATGGAGAGGTCATGCCTCGACCTGACCTAGGTCATCGATATCAAAAATACCGGAACATATGTTGAGAACCGGTGGGCCATTATGTGATATGAGTTTCAATCGGATAAGTTCACCCTGCTCCGACTTATGCTATCTAAACTTTTTGAGGTCGGGTCACTGACCTGTACTGGTGACCGACCGAATGACCTAACCTTAAAATTTCACAGAAGTGTAAAAATGATGAGGAAAAGGTATACCAAGTACGGCGGCGCTACGCGCCGCCGTTTTCCTGTCTCGAAAAACCCGAGGGGGCGGGTACTCGCCCCCGTCAATGCGCGTGTTAAGTTCAGTGTAAATATTGGGCATTCGACTGGGAAAAGTATCTAAACCATAGATATTTTTCTTTCCGTGACCTTGTTTTTTTTGTTGCCTAAAATATCCCAAATTCTATCGGCAAGGGATATTATAGCACAGCTTTTGCGGCGTGACGTTTTTTGTGTTTCCACTCTTGACTTTGGCTTGCCCCTCCCAAACCCACCGGCTAGATCCGCCACTGGCAGCAAAGGCGATGCAAGCGCGCATTGGTGGACACAGGGGAGGGGGCATTCCAGCCATGCCCCCCCCGAAGCGCCAAACTATCTTTTGGCCCCCCAAACGCCGGAGAAATTTTTGCAAAACAGGTGTCTGTAGAGCAAAGAAATATTCGCTCCCAACTCCCGCCCCCCAGAAGAGCGATCATGAACTTTGAGAGGTAACTTATACTGGGTCTGTCGAGCATCTTAATTGCACGTCCCACCCCCCCCCCACCCCCTAGGAGGAGAAGCTGACATGGGTTTGGCCCCCCAAAATTCGGGTCTGCGTCCGCCCCTGCAAAGGCACGGGAGAAGGTGGCACGGTGAGGCTCTCATTCCATCCTTGACAGGCCCAGTAGGGAAACGTGGCATTTTCTCGCAGTTACATCCTTGATTAAAAGCAACAGAGGCCCCAGATTTGATGGGGGACACCAAAGGTTTTTGTCAGCATTTCTTACCAGTCAACTCCGTAGGGTTAATGCTAAAGCTATCAATTTCCAGCGAAGACCTATACCTTCGGTAGCTCCCGTCACTACTCAGCAAATTAAATAATTTCGCTGAGTAATCGGATGGCCGAGCCGCACGGGACCTGATACGATAAGATCACCCTTCTACTATCTTTTCGGGCTTAACTATCACCGTCACGAAGAAAACAACATTTGGACTAAAACTCAATTGTTCTTGCATTTCCATCACTTCATTACTTTACCACACTCAGAATCACTTTGCCACAGCACAAACACATTCAAGATCGACCAGAACAGTCTAGTGAACCGCGTTCTCTCTTTGATTAATGTGTATTGCTCAGTCCAGCACTTTTAACTGAATTTCGTTAATCCTTTCTCGAGATATTTCGATGTAAATGCGTACCAAGATAAGAAAACAATGATCACACAAGTCAAAATGGACTCGAGACTGAAAGCGTAGTCGTCAAAAATACCTCCCATCATCACAAAAGACTAGCCACATACCATTCTTCACATTTGGCAATGCCTATCCGAAACCTGTATTCTACTTCCACCTGCCAAATCGGCGCCAAATCAACCTGACGATTCTAGAACAACCATCGCCATGTGCAGAGCTCTCCATCCTGCTTTTATGTCACGAAACGCATGAACGCCTTCTGACACCTGCCACTCTCACCACCGACACACCTCTCACTGGTAGAACTAACGGGCCGCCCGAGAACGGGGCCGGGTGCTAGCAGACATGGACCATACATAACATCGACCAGCTCTCTGACCGGAGACCAGCACGGCTCGCTGGAGCCGGCGGTAATCAGACCACCACACGGTTCCCCTCGTGGGCAGAGACCGCCGCCTTCATCCGTCCGAACCAGGTCTTGATCTTCGTGTTCTGCAGCAGGTCCTGGAAGGCGTCACAGCCCTCTGCAGGCAGGGGGGCGGGGTCAGCGAAACCAGCCACGAGATTCGCACCTATTCGGCCCCTCTGTGGCAGAAAAGTGTGCATGCGCGAAGCTATTTTCATTTTTCAAGCGGAATATCACAAAACAGATAGTTCCAGTAGGGGCTGGGTGCCTCAACCGGCAATGCAATGTGTGACTGCTGATCCTTGGTAGACAAAACAGTGTGTACCTTTTTATCTCACAACGTACAAATTCGATGATTCAACAAGGACAGGTATTGCGGCTACATGCCTTCAATACAGGTAGTCCCGGACAAAAAAATCAAATGAGGTCATAGAAGTTCAAGTTTGCCCAGAATTTGAAATATTCTAAGCTGAAACACGTAAGTCTAACAGCGAAGGCGATGGGAGCTGTGTGGCACAGAGTAGAAAATATAGACAGTATATGTCAACGACCACATTATAAACGACAAGCGACACATGTTTCGTGCAGTCTCTAACACACATGAACGGAATTCCTGCTTAGGTAAATGTTTCCTAAATAAGCCCGTCTCACTGTTAGCAAGTCCACCAATACTATCAATCTCAGCAACTTTTTGAGAGCTAGGTGAAGACCAGTCCACAGGAAAGATTTAAACTCAGAACCCGGCGCAATACTTTTGTCTCCGTTGGCACCCTTCCCTATGTTACGAGCCGGGCGAACGTCGCCCTCATCTACCAATTGAAACTGCGTTCCAGAACGACATCACCCATTCACCCGTGTCAAGGAAGTAAATCCCATAGACTTATCAGCGCCATCTGAGCACTGGAGCAGCGATCATGCAGTGTTAGTGGTCCAGAAAGGTTCGCACTAGCGTGGTAAATGCGAGCCCTACCCCTAGGCTAGCCTATTACGATGATGCTATACAGGGTGAACCGAAACAGAGCTCCAACTATCTGACAACTTTACTTTTTGGTGCTTAACTTAGTACATTTTTGGTGACACACCCTAGGACCATAGTACTGTTGGTTACACTCCTGCCGTTTTTCTGACCAAGGCTGGGTAGCAGGGTGCGGATTGTATCTCTTTGAAGGGGCCCGGGCACCCCTATCATTTGTCGAGATAACGTTAAAATATCCTTACAAATTTTAAAAGTTTCGTTTTAAGAGTTTTAAGTGGGCTTAATAGAATAGAACTTGGGTTGTAGCAGTGCCAAACCAACTTTTTCAGTGTGATATTACCTTTGATATCCTAACAAATAGATGAATTTCTATGGCTGGGGAGGGAACTGCGTATTAACACGCGCATTGACGGGGGTCTGAGCCACCTTCGCATTGACGGGGGGCGGGTACCCGCCCCCTAAGATCTCGAGAACCACGGTAGGTAGCGAAAAACGGTAAACGGCGTTGGGCTGCCCATCCACTTCTCCATCGAAAACATTTGAACCATTTTTTGTCAGGTCACATTTAAGGTCACGAGAGGTCAAAACATGCCCGTCATTGGGATAACATGTAAATTCAGTTTTTCGGCCATTACATCTGAAAGAGTAAAGATAGAGCAAGTATGAATCCTCTTAGCAAGCCGAATCCAATGATATATAATTTGACATTGCTAGGTCAAATCAAGGATTTGACCTGACCTGAGGTCAGGTCAGGGTCAAATTATATAAAATGCATATCATTAGAACCGCAAAGCCCAGGCGAGTCTAATGCAGCTAAAATAAATGCTCTATCACCATCCGTTACTGAGTTATTCCGTAAAAACCATTTTCCCATGTATTCCCAATGGAGAGGTCAAGCCTCGTACCTGACCTTAGGTCATCGATATAAAAAATACCGGAACATATTTTAGAGAACTCGGTGGGGCCATTATGTGATATGAGTTTCAATCGGATAAGTTCACCCTGCTCCGACTTATGCTATCTTAAACTTTTTTTGGGGTGGGGTCACTTGACCTGTACTGGTGACCTGACCTGAGATGACCTAACCTTAAAATTTTCACAGAAGTTGTAAAAATGATGAGGGAAAAGGTATACCAAGTACGGCGGCGCGTACGCGCCGCCGTTTTTCTGCTATCTCCGAAAAGCCCAAGGGGGCGGGTACCCGCCCCCCGTCAATGCGCGTGTTAATATAAAGTACTAAGCAACAGTACTTTTCGAAATTACAGGTACCTGGGGAGTGAAAAGTGCTAACAAAAAGTACCGGGTACCATCTTTCCGTCCCGGTTTTTATGTTGCACTAGTTTATTTAAATGTTGGATACCTTCGTGGTACGTGACTGAAAGCGAAACAGTTGTCTGCGCCGCCTGCAAACAAGTCCTCCTACCATCTGGCGCCGATATTTCAAAGCTCTGGTAGCCAGCGCTCCACCGTAATGACCACCAGATTCAAGTGCGACAGAAGCAGCGGACGTTAGGATATCACCACGCCATTACTCTTGAGCCCCGGCATCAAAAGCGGAGGATGGAGAAGAAGGGGATACACTTTCCCCAACTGATTAGCCAGGGGAGGTGGCCCCCTCCCCAAAGTTGCGGGACTGTGACGCAGCTTTTTCCATTCTCTCAATCATCATCGCGAACTTAAGCGCACGTTCGGCGCCTCTTCTTAAGCCACACACCAAATGCTACCTGAAACACGAACTGTTTTTAAACTTGACACAGCGATACCTTGGGTATATATTTTATACAAAAACATGGCTATGAACCTAAAACCCACACAAACAGATATTTCCAGGTGATTTCGTGTTTCTCAATATGGGGAAGTTGTGATGCCTCATAGACGTTTTCTGTGACTTTTCAGAAGCCAGTTGTAGCATCACGAGGGCTGCAACTTCTCGCAAATTTGACTTCTGAAAGAACTTGACGTTCTCCACAGAAAACTTCAAATTCATGACCCCAAAGTTAAGAGATTCGTAGAAGATTATCATGGTCAAGATGTCTCCGACACCAAGTTTTGTCCCAACAATCCGATATAATGGTGCAAACAGCCTCTTGACCAGGGCGATGTTCTTAAACCCCACGGCCTTCCGGATGATGAAGACAGTGCTCCGTGGAGAGAGGAGTCCTTTCTGAGACTACACTTGCTTGGAGCCACAGCCGGGACGAAGATTTGTTAAAATCGTTAGGGTGGCCCAAATTTGAAAAAGTCAGTAACCACCATGTGGGAGACAACATAATACTATTTGTTTAAGCCACCACACACCCTTTTTGACGGAGAAGAATCGATTTAAAACCCTGAAAATGATGAAATGTGTTTCAGCACTATCTCAATATTTCATTGAGAGCCCGGGCACCCCCAAATGTATATAAATCCATATTCCTGGTAACACCCCTTCTGAAGCAACTAAATTAGAGTCCCAAAAGAACTCTTTGAAGGGTAGTCTTTTTCAGGCCGGGTCACTTGACGTCTCAGTAAATTTCCGCAATGTGACGGACTGCCATCAAGTGAATGTGCATGTGTTTGTTTGCCAGGCATCCTCCCACACCAGTTTTGTCCATCCACGCGGTAGCACACCCGATCTCACTACACCATTTGAATGGGCAGGTGGCCTGGTGGATTCATCGCCACAGTCCAGACTGAAATAGCACGGACTAGCGTGGGTTTTATCCCCGCGGCGGGGCCCCGCCTTCTTTGTCTCATCTGGCCAGGCCGGAGGTACCTCTAACACCCACGCCAACACTCCCTGGAGTTGGGCAAAGTGTGTCCATTGGGAAGGGCCCGGATAAATTTGGCCCCAATGCCCACTGGCTGCATCGGACCAACATGTAGCAAGGGTTACTGACCATATTGTCAGACGTGTTTGAAGGGAATCTAGCACCTTTATAACGTGATTTTAACTGAGATAGCCAGGTTGTAAAGCATGCCGGAAAATTCGGTACTCAATATATCATTCGTCTTGAAACTCAAAATTTCCGTGGAGAAAAGCTAAAAACCCTACCGGAAACGTACCCCAAATGTACCCCAGCCAGGCCGCCACAGTTGTCAGCTGTTGGTGTGACGACAGCACTGACGTCACGGTGCCAATTGAAGCCAATTGAAGCCTGAGCCTATTGAATATGGTAGTATTTGCCAGGTCATGACGTTATCCACAGGGAGAGGTTTATTTTTCACCCAAGAGGAGCATTTTAAAGATCAAAATATTGAGCTCATTGTACGTTTTTTCGAGAAATCATGGACGTTTTCATGATTTTCGGAAAAAATAGCTCTAATTACACTGAATTCCTGGATTCGACCAAGGTGCCACATTCCCTTTAAAGGGCAGAAGTGGACAAGGACCACACTGTGCTAAAGACGCTCATTTGGATCGGTCGGTATATGGTGGCTGTTGAACTCTCCTGGACGCAGACCAGCCACAGTCAGCACATCTCTGGCAGGGCTCACCGATGCTGCCGAGGACGCCGAAAGCAGCCAGGTCAGCCAGGTTGGGCCTCCCACCGCCCATGAAGGGCGTCTTGCGGCGGTGCAGCTCTCGCACCCAGGTGTCGCACGCCTCGTACAGCGACTGCCGCACGTCCGACTTCAGGTTGTGCCTGAGAAAGCGGAACACGGACGTTGGAGACACAGGCAGCTCGGAGGTCAGATCTGGCACAGAGCCCAAGTGGGGGAGATTTTACACAGACGTTCACAGAGTGCGGTTCCAAAAGCCTTATGTGGGTCGAGCCTACACCACTACAGTAACAATGTGACGCAAACCAGTCAGCCGCTGGTTATTTGTACTCGCCGTCCATGTCAGCCAGCAGTGCGGGTCCCACCTGCGTTTGAGCAGTTTTCCGATGCCGTACATGGCGGCGGCGCCGACGTAGATGACCAGAGCCCTCTCCCAGCCGCTGAAGTGGCGCTCCCACTCGCCCACCTCCGAGAACCAGCGGAAGGCCTGCGCAGATCGGCACGTCACAGCAACTGCCTTCCCGGCCCGTCCCACGCCGCAGGGACAGAACACTGCCGACAGCTCTGCCGGCTCTTATATGGCGTTAAACGTTACCACTTACACTTTTCGCGAACTTTTAGACACTGGCACGAACAATCGCGATAACACACAGTGGCGATACGAAACCACCACACAGAATGCAGAACTGGGCTTTCAACTTTGAGATGGTTCGCGCGGTTGATTTGAGAGCATACCGTTTCACCAGCTTACGTACGCGGCCTCCCGGTGAGTGTAGTACATGCTCTCCAGATCGGACGCGTTGTGGTACCTGTTCTGGGAGGGGGGGGTGCAGAATACGTTCTTTAGAAGCAGGGCGCATGGTACACGTTCACGTTCGGGGAGGGCACTAGCTCACCTGCAAGGCCTCGGATGGCGTGCGGTAGACGTTGGGGGAGAGGGTGTGCACGAGCACGTCATCAACCCAGCGACGCCAGCTCCGCTCAGCCCTGACGGCACGTCACACGTCAGCGTGGTCCACGGCGCCACACATCAGTGGCAGTCTTCGGCAGGTCAAGCAGCAGTACAACCCACGTCACATCACACTTCAATGTGGTCCACGGCACGCTATAAGTCAGTCTAGATACACCTGCCACGTCACACATCATCACAGCAGGCAGCATACCACCTCGTCACATCACGCGTCAGTGTCGATGAAAGCAGTTCATACTTTGGTCCTACTGATGAAGGCACTCACAGCTAGAATGGCCATAGAAACAAGCTAGGTACGCCACGGGTGAGTCCAAATGGGGAGGGTCAGGCGATTGGGCCGCGGAGTGTGCGGTCTGAAGGGCAGACAGAGCTGGGACGTCCGCACACGGTACAGCAGCGCCAGTCGCCAGCAGCACACGCTACAGGAGTCTCCGCTCAAGAGACGCTGGATCACCGCTGGGTATAGCGGTAATCCAGGCAAAATCGGCGCTCCTGTACGGGACAATAGTGCAGCGCTATATCGTGGACTCTAAATATGTTGTTTATTCCAAATAATCACAACAGTAAGAAATGCTCGCCTTCCCTAATTTCACTCTATCATAGGTAAGATTGAGCAATGTTTGATAAGTTCTTGTTTGATTGAGTTTGAAATGAGCTCTTACTGTCGGTTTGTCGCTCCCCCAAGAGCGGGACCAAAGGCGATTTTAGATTTAACAATCTGACGATTAAACATGTGACGATTGTATACGTAGTGCTGCAGGGAGGAGTATGGTTATAATTCATGCAGTTTGAACAGCCTAAACAAGCTTAAATATTTCAACACCTAACGATCAAAGCTTAACAACATCAGCGGAAGCAATAACTTTCCCCGCCTTACAATACGATTTATTAAACTCAACTTCTAATCTCGGATCCCAGAACACAGGTAAAACGACATCTATTCTCCCGGAAAGCTTGACTGTGTGGAGGCTCAAACTCGCTCTCCCGCCCGCGGTTATCACCTAAATAGGCAAGCCCTGGAGCCCGGGATATGAAGGAGAGGGGAGGGCGGGCGGGCGTTGGACGAAATTCTTCATCTGAGTCGTCCAAATCGTTCTAACTATACTTCCAGCTCGGTGTCGTGACCTGTCTTCATTTGATGGACAAAAATGCCACAAATTCGGTGGACTGTCAATCTTTTATCAACAAGTTCACCAGCTAGGTGAAGACACGACCCCGATTCCGAGATCCATCTCCTTCCATCTCCCAGCCGAGGCCTGAGGTCAGTTCAAATACGACGAAAACAAGACGTTCCGAGCCTTCCTTATGTTCGACACGACATTTTCTTGTAAGTAGTAAGGAGCTGAAGCTTGAATACCACCACCCTCGCAATCTTCTACAGTTTGTCGTTGGGCCGTGGGCGACGCTCCTGCCTAAACCACTAAAAGCAAACTAATTGATAAAACAATTGGAAGGAATCGACCACCCGGGCGGATGCACCAATCTACTGTGATAATGCCCTTGCTCCTATACATGATTATTACGTAGCCCGGGGCGGCGTCTGACGGAATGAGGTCACAGCCCTGCAGTAACAGTCGAGCGGACACATGCACAGGCGGACAGCGGCAGCGTCTACACACTGAGCTGGTCTGAGCTGTCAGCCAGACAGACGGCAGCGGTCGGCATGCAAACACATCTATTTAAACACCACATAATGCCGCCAATTCACGGAAGCGAGGGCGCCGCAGCTTCATTAGCTAATGACTGAGCTGGAGGCGTTCTCGGTCCCGGGGGCGGAGCTGCCTCCCACACGGCAACGACGCTTTCCTGGATGAGCGCCAGGGGCACGGACGAGTGGAGATCGCAATTAATGATTATTTATTCAAGGCACGCTAAGTTACAAATGGTCATAGGCAGTTGCAAGACTGACGATGGAGGGGGGAGGGGCGCCACTTTCGGACGGAAAATCCTATCATATGGGCGCCAAATCCTATCGCCAGGGCGCCGATGCTTGCATCCTGAGGGATGGAAAGCTGCATTTCAGGGGGCGTCGTGATAATTTCAGGGGGCACCGGTGGTCGATCGAGGGGAGGGGTAAGTACCTCCTTGTCCGCCCTGGATCTTCCAGTGCAAATAAATAACATATTTTAAAGCGAGGTATTTTATATACGTTTCTAATAAACAATGTGATCACATCACCCTCGAACTGCTCCTTTCAGCCCACGAGGGAATGCCGCTTTTGCCGTGTGACTGACACAATTTAGCTCGTGTGTAGCATTGGAAGATGTCTTTCGCAGTTCCTACCGCGAAGCACTACCACGAAGCAGAGGTCTGAGCGTGAGGGGATGCCGCTGAAAAGGACATCGCTGACTGGGCTTTACCATCTTATCGATGGATTTGACGAAGATTGCTACGACGCATCAGCACCGGCTTCTAATGAATCAACTATAGTACTGCCGCGGCCGCCTCTGACCACTGAGCGAGCGCGAGGTGGGGCAGGGGTGGAGATAAAATGATGGAGACCTACCGCTTTTCATGTGTTAAGCCCACCGGTCATGGAAAAACGTAATAAGTGAGCTGGGGCCACATAGAGGACACGGAACTATTTTTCCTCTTTAAATCCGGTTTTATTCCCTTTTTAGGGCAAGCATGAGCTTTAGCGAATAGTTAGGCAGCCTTAAGTGGAGAAGGGGACAGCCACCACTGTTCCAAAGCCGGAAGACCCGGTAAACTGTGGCGACGCCCCTGGCCGCAAGTGAGCCAACCGCTGAATCAGAGGGAGGGGACGGTGAAACACTTAGGGCTTGTTCCAGCGCCTCCTCTAACTTCCTTCATTCTGATCCAGAAGAGGTAGAAGTCTCTACTGAACTCTACCGTCCAAAAGAAAACTAGACCAGGGTATTCTACTCTTCTGGGAGGAGGTTGGAGGAAGTTAAAGGAGACGCTGGAACACGCCCTTAATCCCTCACACCATAGGCGGATCCAGGATTGCCGATGGGGGGGCACATGGTCGGGGGCGACACTGTTGGACGACAAAACCTATCAGGTGGGCACCAAACCCTGTCGTGGGAGCGCCGATATTAGCATCCTGGGGAGAGGGGCGGGTAGCGATATTTCAGGGGGTGCCGTGACCATTTTAGGGAGCACCGAGGGTCGATCGGAGGCGGTGGCGGATATAAGGGGGCTAAGGGGCTCAAGCCCCCTCCCCAGAGTCCGAGTGCCTATAGTTAATACATCGACGGAGGTTGATCCGAGGCAATGGCGAGGGAGGCTCAAGTCCCATACGCTCCCCAAATGAAGTCCTGGATCCGGCAAAAGATCGAATAGCAAGTGCACTCCTCGCCCCACGAATCCGCTATGCCCCTAACAGGCCGAATTTCTCAGAATATTTTCGAACTTTTGCAAATGGCTCATCATAAAAGCTACGGCCGGAAACTCGGCCAGTGACAAGTACAGAGCTGAGCCGGGGGGGGGATTGGGCATTCTATCGAAAGACATAGGTTGTTTATAATTCTGAACAATATTTTGAAACTTTCCGGTAGTTACTAAAGCGTAGACATCGCTGTGGATAGTGCAGACAGTATCCGTTTACGAAGGTTGGGCACTTCGGGGAAGTTTTGAAAAAGAGAAGCTGACGTGCATGCCAACGCCTTAGTGAGTGAATATTTCATGACGCGGATCCGGAGGGAAGCCTTTTGTCTTTGAAGATAATCCCTTCCGTCAAACATGCATCGGAAGCAAAATTGTAATATCCGTCATGAGCCTGAAATAGAACCCGCCTTGGGCCCGAAATAAATAGGCACTCTTTGACCTACAGTGTCAGTGACCTCATGAGTGCACATGGCAAGATACAAAACATGAAGGAGAAAATCTGTGAAGTAAAAAGCGGTGCCGCACTACATTAAGCCTGTTCCAGCTGTCAGCACAGTTTTGTCAGCACCCATCAGCGGGCCGCGTTGCGCCTACGTCACATTGGAGCTTTCCCGGGAACTTAGTTCTCATAGGTTTTACGGGCTGACGGCCTGCTGTTTGTGCTGATTAAAAATAGCAAGTGCACGAAGTGGCAGCCTAATACTTTTTAATGGTATAAAGGGTTTAAGTTCCCTTTGTTTAGCACAAACTAGAGGCGATTATGGCGCTGATGTTTCTTTTCTGGAGGAGAGGTTAGAGGTCCTGCTGACCAAAATGTGCTGACAGCTGGAACAGGGCTATTGCTTTCGCTATCTCCAACAAACCTGATTGGCAAGGGCGCTCTCCGGCCTCTCTTCTCGGCTTTGGGATCAACAGCGCCCTCGGACGCTGCACTACACGTGCCTGTACATACGTAAATGGTTCGAGAAGCACAACGTTGCAATGCAGCGCAGAACAACCCGCAAGTGCGCGTTTCCGTGTTTCCCCGCTCGAACCGTTTGCTGGAACGTTGCATCACAGCACGTTTGAACAGCATTACATCACGGACACCGAAACTGCGTCATGGGCAGCGGTGCCGATCCACTGAAATGACGTCATCACCACCATTTCGGCCCCGTAGCACTCGCGTCCGCTTCTCCTACCCACGGGCACAGCAGTCGGCAAATTTCCGCCACCATTGCAGCCAGTGGAGCACAATGGGAACGACTGCAGACGCCCCTTCCACATACACGGACATAACGATCTGCACATAATCGGAACTGGACAAGGCCAAAGTTAAGCTTCAGACAACACAGAATAAAGTAAGATTCAAGCTGTTCTGTGGCTTGAAGAATGGTTAAACAGAAGCTTTAAACCCTTAAAATAGCCGGAATCGACAACGCAAATAGAAAAGCATGTCCCTTATTTCTTTCCAAGGCAAGTCTTTTTGGCCCGAAACAACTTAACAACTATATTCTCGAGTTCTTTTTTACCGAATCACTACCTTCCGCATTTCAAATGGCAATTGTCCCCTACCATCGTCCTCCTCCTCATGTCGAATGTTTCTATTATAATTCTCCTGGACACGCAAATCGCCGTAAACCGGTTAAACAAAGCTGATATCAGCATTAAGAGCTCCCACTATCTCCCGGTAAAAGCGCTCCGTCGACGCACCCATTCATATAAAATCGTCGATTTCATCCACACGTGTTCCGCATTCTATCTAATTCCAAGAACCGATTCCCTTTGACTTTTACCGCGTCCCATGAACATTATATTACGCACGGCTTAGTCTAGCATGCAATCTTCGGCCCGCCAGCTGGACGGAAGAGGACGCAGGCCGGGGTATCAGCTTTCAAACATAGCCACTTTTACCCCGTACACCCGGTCTAGTACGTACTGAGACCTCACTCATCGGCAAGTTTCCATCAGGACGGAGTTTCCCGCTTCCTGCCCGGTCGTGAGCGTGACGTCACGGACGCAGCCTCCAGGAGTCGGCTGTGCACACTGGAGGCCGGCGGAGCGGCGCTGCGCGTGTAAACACAGCGCGGCGGGATTACCTCGACGGGGCGGGGCGGCTGCGCGGCCTGCAGCCGGCTATATAGCAGCGCGGGCAGCGCCGCACCGACAGATACGTGAGGGCGAGCGGTGATAACGGAACAGGTGCACCAGGTGATATCTGGCAGAAGAGTGATTTGGCACCTACGGGGAGGTGGATCGCTGGCTAAGACAGGACTGAGTTTGGACAGTGTACGCAAATATTCGAGAGTGGACTGTCAGTCTTCAGAGCATTTACCACTACAAGGGCCGGTAGTATCATATCCAGACAAGCCAAACATCAGATTGGTTCGATTCTGTGCCCCACAAGAAATTGTAATAGCAGTGAGAATGCAAGGCCGCTTGTATCCGTCGCTTAGCCTGGAGGGGTTTCCTTCCGAAGAAGCGCTGAAGTCGGAGAGGAGAAAGTCACCGGGGTCCGAGGAGGGCGCGATGATGGCGGAGAGAGACCACTCAACCACCACTGTTCCCCACAACGCCAGACTCTCGGAAACCAACAGTAAGTAGCACCGGCATGCACCTAATGTAGGCGCCTGATGAATGTGCGGGGATGTCCGGTCACGTCAACTGAGGGCCAACTGTTCACTAACACTGGGAGAGTAAAATGACAGGGAGAGGGTGGGACAAAAATGTTCCGGCTACTGGCTCATGTTCTTAAACGATTAGGTCTCGCAATGTTTCCAAATGGCCTTCTTCTCCAGGAGACACACGGCGGGGACCAACATGCATTACCTTGAAACAAATCATAAGAAAGATTAACTTTTTCACGAAACACAACTTTCAACGATTTTCGAAATTTTCCCGCGTCCTAATCGAATGAATCCAATTTGTGTCCATCATAAACTCTAGTCATATGTTCCGAAGTTTCGAAGCAGAAAAACCACCGTTCGAATTTGTACAGCCCTTCAGACGTTATCGCCTGAACAGAATATCGAACCAGGGCTATGTAAATATCACATAGCCCTGCGCAAATGCAGAGAAACCTTAATCATCAGCAGTCGGCTGTAACACCTCTCCCCGTGGGTTCCAGGCAGCAGCGGTTCGGAGCTGAGTGACAGCTGGTCCTCTGAGGAGAGCTGTAGCTGCCCACGCGCAGCCGACCGCTTCAGCCGGCAGCTGCAGCGGCGGCGGCACCAGCAGCTGCGACGGCAGCACTGGGAAGCTGAGCGGCTTCAGCGAGAAGCAGCCTGCAACGGTACAGCACAGTAGTGCCATCTCTCGGGCCTCGACGGAACTAACAACCTAGTCGGCCGAAGGTGCCGTATAGCTAGTCATCCCCATGCGACTGCATGGTGGAACAAGACGTGCAGAAGTCCCACGGAGGCGGGAGCGGCATTCCTCAGTCTTGAACTGAGCTGATATATTCTGGCTGTGTCCATATCCAGCTCAGCAGCGGGACTGGACTGCCACTGGCGCCACCATACGACAATGGCGAGAACTAGTATTTGGCTGTACCGCCAGCCAGTCACGCCAAACTGCCACGCGCAGCAGACCAAGGATGTCGCATGACAGAGTTGTGCGATCAAATTTTCGGATGGACAATACCGCAAGACAGGATTTCCCTGGGGCTCAAAGTACCTGCATGGTGCAATGTGTCATGCAGCAAAGGCTTGCTTAACTTTACCTTTGCTTGCAAGATGTCGCACGGTGAAATATGTCCCCGCCGTAAAATAATGTTCGGTTTAGATTCAGTTCGTGTTATTTAGGCTGATGCGTTTCCGGTTCGCGATATTAAGACCGGGACACTCGTCTGGCAGGGAACATAACTAGTCACTTCATATACGGAGTCTCAATGTTTTTACTACGTGCCTCTGTTATTTATTCACCTTGCATCACACATGTCCAGAGTTATGGTAGCCGATTTGTGGAAAGTGCTTCGCAGCTTATTTTGCTTTGATGTTTGCGATTGTGAGGCCAGTGGCGATTGGATTGTTTATATTCTATGAGTGTTGTCTTGTCTTCTTTAACCAAACCGATAAGTATCAATTCCATGTTATTCGCACACGATCTCTTACATTCGAAGCGAAGTCTTTCATATGATCTCGAAATATCCATGATCATGATTGTGGAACTGAAAAGAATTTTAGCAATAGATAATTACCACGATTCCGAAACTCGTATGCACTGTACGGAGTGAAGGGCGACAAGCACACGAAAAGACAACGGCACCTCCCAAAGCTCAGTAGAAAGCCGTGAATTCAAAGGGTCATACGACAGGGTTTATGTCAGGGTTATACGGCGTCACCAACTCCACACTGTTGGGAGGGTTTTCGGGGACCAGGTTGTACTTACTCAGAGAGAACTTTGAATTTCCATACCTTTCAATATCAGTGAAAATATCTGAAAATACCGTGGAGGATGATCTTGCCATTTAAAATACTGACACAAAACATTCGAGCACAGCGTAAGAAGTCCGGCCACAAAAGCAAACAATTCCACGGCAATTCGCCAAAGGCCAAAGGCAAAATCCTCAGTCCTATTCCTCGGTAGGAATTTCCCACCCAGTCACAGTACAGTCTGGGTGTCCCGAGCGTATTTTCGAGTGCGTTATACAAACAAGTTGGTGATACGAGGCACCCGCGCAGCACATTTGGCGACTAAGAGATCGCAGCGGGGACGCAGGGTGTGAGCCGAGATGGTCTATCAGAGCAGAGCCAAATGCCTGACGCCCAGCGCTTTCTATTTATAACATTAAAAACCAGACACACATACAGCGCACAGCGGGTCATGAGAATAAAGAAATGCCAATATAAAAGCGTTTAATGCATATTCATTCAGATTTATCCCTGAATCATGTGCCATAAACTATAATATTTTCAAAGTTTTAGCTCGCCACCGCCCTTAAGACCCAGGAAGGTGGCGAGGGGCGCCTGCATTGTCTCTTCCAGGGTCCTGGGCGGTGGCTTGTGTGGATTGGAGGAGGGAACGTGGAGCGCGACGCAGCGGAGCAGCAGGGCGCAGACAGCGGCCAGCAGCAGCACCAGCAGGAAGACGGCCCACCACTCCAGCCTGGACACAGCCACTGACGATGAGCTGGCGCCGTCAGTGAGCAGCAGCTGCATTCTGCGCAGGGGGCCGACTGGTTCCAGCGGCCGACACCGCAGCAGAGAGTCGCAGATGCCGCGGTCGCCGCCGCAGGGCGAGCCCGGCGCCAGGTGGCCGTGCAACTGCGGCACGCACGTGTTGGTCTCGCGGCAGCCCAGCCGGCAGAGCAGTACCGGGTCCTCGGAGGTCAGCTGGCACTGCTGCTCACCTTGTAGCAAACACGGCGACCCCGCACACTGGCCGCCCACGCAGACACGCACACCGTCCTGGCACAGGGTGTGGTTGGGCTTGGGCAGCGGCGGCGGACAGTGGGCCGAGCGACCGTCACACACCGCCGGCTGGGTACACTCGCCGGCCGGCGCGCACACCACGCTGGCGTTCAGAGACACCAAGGTGCAGGACGCGGCGTCACAGCAGGGGCCCTGGCTGGGACTGCAGTGTGCGCCCGGTCGGAGCCGGCAGCCGTGGTGGTGCTGATGGATCGGCGCCGGCGCGCGAGGGAAACAACAGGTGTCCGAGCAGTCCTCGTCAGTGAGACCGCAGTCACACTGCTCGCCATGCTCCACCACACCGTTGCCACAGAACGGGTCTGCCGGATGCTTGAAACAGTTGTAGTCGGTGCCGCTGGAAAACTTGTCCAGAACTAGCGACATGTTGGCGATACTGCATGGCGAGAACTTGCTGTTGTTCTCTTGGATGCCACTCTGCGCTTGAAAGTACATCAAGTAGTTTCCGAGCGGATTGCCCGGCACGCAGCGGCTGCCCAGTACTCCCCTGTCGTGGTTCGAGCCGAACGTGTGCCCGATCTCGTGAGCTAGCGTCAACTGCGATCGCAAAGGATGAACCCGCTTACCATAATTTTGAAAGGAGACCAGGCCAGTGTTGAGTGAGATCGTCGCCACCTCACTTTTCCCCGTTTCCGAATTGGTAAAGCGCCGAGAAAGGTACCGCGAACACACGCCTGGACCGTCGACTAGCCTGCTTCCGATCCAAGCCAGTCCAATCTTTCCCCCCGAGAAATCGCGGTAGTTGAACGCAAACGCTAGGCAGTACGAGTCGAAGTTTCGCCTCGAGTGCGCGCTAAGAAAGGTTTGAGCAGATGCTCTCGGGAGACAGAGTTGACTGCGCTTGCCGGTGTAGTTGGGCAGACAGGAGCTGTCGTCGGTGATAGTGAGGTGCTCCAGCTGAAACTGAATGCCACGATGGTGGTATTTACCGTCAAACACAGCCGACGCGTACACCTGATTCAGAGCCTGCATGTGAGTGAAGACCAGAGACTGGAGGTAGGCTTCCGTGTCATGTACGCTGCCGCGCTCGTGCCGGAACGCGTACTGCCACAGCGTTGGTCCTGTTTCGATGAACATCGGGCACACGGACTGGGCATCAGGAGAGACGAAGCTGGGACCAGAATTCTTCGGGTCGTGCTTGCTTCTTTCCGCCAGGCTTCCGCCTGCGGGCATCACTGTGTCTCGTCGCCTTCGGGTGCCATTGTGAGCTTTCGCAGAGTCAATCTCACGCACCTTCGCCTGGACTGCAGCGCTCCATTGCTGCTGTCCCACGCCGCAGGAGCGGTGGCCGTGCGCCGGCCCCGGCAGCACAATGTCGCGCCTCCGGTACACAAACGAGTGCGGCTCGGGCCCGCCGTCCACGTGCAGTGCGGCGCGCTCCACGAACAGCGTGTCGTCGGCCAGCTGGATGCTGCCGGCGAACACGCCGTCGACGAGCGTGCCGAGCACGTGCGAGCCGGCCTGGCCCTCCACGGTGCCGCGGTAGGCGCTGACCAGCGCCGCGCCGCCGGCACGGCTGCCAGACGGACCCGAGTAGGTGAAATCTGGTGCAAAGACGGATGTGTCAGTCGCCAGCAGCAGCGGCAGCCGGCGGCCCAGCGCGCTCAGCGTCAGCCGCAGCGTGCCGGCAGCGCGGCGGCCGCGGCCGGCCCAGTGCTGCACCGGCGTGTAGGTCAGCATCTCGTGGTAGCGTACGTAGTGCGACAGGTTGGCGCCGTGACCACAGCCCGCCCACAGCAGCAGTAGGTGCAGTATGAACGTCATAGGTCAGCTTGATAATACACTCCCAGGAGAGTTCCAATTCACCATGTATACAAGACACTGAGCAAAAATCATTGATCCCTAGCATATCAAAAGAAAATAAAACTTGCCTTCCCCATGCTCAGACTACGTATGTTTTAATGTGTTGCGATCACATGGATTCTAATCATAATCTCCACTTGTAAACAGAAAGCAGAAAGCAGCAGGGAACCCTTCCAGCAAAATTTTGTGCGGGAAAGTACTGAAGTACAAGTGCCAAACACTCCACAGGGTCCTCCGGTCCGGTGAGACATTATAGTGCGTAGTCAGATAAATGTATGAGAAAATCCGTCCCGAAATTACTAACAGTTTACCGGGCATAAATTCCTTTTAAAGCGTGCATCAAAAAATATTAGTGTTTTTCAGCGTTCAAATGAGTTCCAGCGCATACAGGTTGAAGCCGTAAGGGCAGATTCCTATCGAACCGTAAGAACGACTTGAATACGTGAGAATTGTACGTTTAGGCCAATGGCCACAGGGCTAATGGCTAAGAAAGTTAAATGTGAGGAAAACACAAAAGTGATATTTTTCGGCACCCCTGTCAACAGCCTTACAATACCAAGTTACCATATTTAAAGGACAACAGCAAACACGGGCACAAAATTATACCTAAACATAGGTATGGGGCAGGAAATTCAAGCTAAAATTCATATATTGAGTTAATTTCAAATCTGGTTTAGGGTTAAGGAAATTCGCATTGCTCTATATTGTTCTAGGTGAGCAGTAAATTTTCTGTTCGACTTGATCGGTCATGATTTTGCTTTCCAGAGAAGATTTATGTCTCATCTGCTTTACTGATTGTCCTAATCTCGCTCAAATGAACATAAAACTTAGAAATGCACAAAAAGGTGGGAAATGCCGCTTGAAATAGTTATGCGTGAGTTAAAGTCTTACCCCGTCTGGGTGCAAGGGCTCCACCACGACTTTCAAGTTGGGGGGAACAAGCTCATGGGGGCCTCCATCTGAAAGGGCCTCCTTTTCGAAGGGGGCCTCCTGGGCAGCAATGGCGGATCCAGCTTTGGGGGACCAAAGAAATTGCCGAAAAGTTGATAACAAAAAGTTTTTAGAACGATGGAGCTAGAATCAATTCCTTCTCTTTCAAAGCGGTAGAAATATTTCCACGAAACAAAATTGTAGGGAAATTGTATAGCCAAAGCTGGAGCGCTCTTAACACGCGCCCCGCTGGGGGGGCAAAATTCGCCCCCCCTCCTGGTTTTTCCCAAATAGCTTAAAAACGAAGAGATGCAGAACAACTAAACTTACGGTACCTTATCCCTGATCAATTTTACACATCTGACCAAATTTTTGAGTTAAGGTCATATCAGGTCAAGGAGCTATTCAGGGTCAAATGACCCAACCTCAAAACCTAAAATTACGAGTTTGAAGCAGCGCCCAGGGAACATTAGCGAACCGATCAGTTTGAAACTTTAACAATATGATAAGGTCATTAGGGTCTACAAATCTGCTATCTCTAAATTTAGATATTGGTGACCTAAGGTGGGGTCAATTGTTTGGTCACCCCATTATAAGTCTATGGTGAAAAATAGAATGGACTCGTTTTCAGTAAATAATGGATAGATAAGGCTGAAAATCGTCAAACTATCTATTCTTACCACGATCTTGACCATAAACAGGGGCGCAGCCGGGGGAGGACACAGGGGCACGTGCCCCCCCATCGGTGTCGGGGTGCCCTTTTGATTGCCGGGTGGTGTACCCCCTTTGAGCCGTGCCGCTCGAAATTTAGTGCCCTACGCCGTTGAACCTAGTTGGAACTAGACCGTATTTAGTGATTTCAACTATTGTTTGACAATTAAGTGCCTTTTTAGTCAGCTAGAGCATTCTGTCGCCTTTCCAAGCACCCGGGAAGAGTATAGGCACGTAATCCATTTCCAGATAATGCCTCATCGTCGCCAATAATCGTACGGGTGGAGCTCATCTGGTGCCCCCTGGAGGTGATCATGTGCCTTCTGAGCTGATCTGATGCCCTCGTAGTCAATCTGGTGCCCCCCTCCCCTGAATAAATAATTGTGCCTTCTGAACCTATATAATGCTCTCTAAGTTAGTCTGATGCCTCCGGGCCTGCCTGCTGCCCTATTAGCTGTTTTAGTGCCCCTTGAGCTGATCCGGGCCCCTGAACTTATTTAATGCCTCCCGGAGTTTATCTTCTGTCCAGGGGGCACAGGGGGCACGTGCACCCATCGGTGCCGGGTGCCCTTTTGATTGCCAGGTGGTGTACCCTGTTTGGGCCGTGCCGCTCCAAATTTAGTGCCCTACGCCGTTGAACCTAGATGTAACTAGACTGCATTTAGCGATTTCAACTATTGTTTGACAATTAAGTGCCTTTTTGGTCAGCTAGGGCATTCTGTCGCCTTTCCAAGCACCCGGGAAGAGTATAGGCACGTAATCCGTTTCCAGAAAATGCCTCATCGTCGCCAATAATCGTACGGGCGGAGCTCATCTGGTGCCCCCTGGAGCTGATCATGTGCCCTGTGAGCTGATCTGTTGTCCTCGTAGTCAATCTGGTGTCCTCCTGAGAAAATAAGTGTGCCTTCTGAGCCTATAAAATACTCTCTGAGTTAGTCTGATGCCTCCGAGCTTGCCTGATGTCCTTTTAGCTGTTTTAGTGCCCCTTGAGCTGATTTGGGCCCCCTGAGCTTATTTAATACCTCCCGGAGTTGATCTACTGTCCAGGGGTGCGGCCATGAAGGCACAGGGGGCACGTGCCCCCATCACTGCCGGGGTGCCCTTTTGATTGCCAGGTGGTGTACCCAATTTGGGCCGTGCCGCTCGAAATTTAGTGCCCTACGCCGCTGAACCTTGATGTAACTGGACCGCATGTAGCGATTGAAACTATTGCTGGACAACTTAATACCTTTCTCGGTCAGCTAGGGCATTCTGTCGCCTTTCCAAGCACCCGGGAAGAGTATGGGCACCTAGTATGTGTCCACCTAATGCTTCATCGTCGCCAATAATCGTACGGGTGAAGCCAATCTGGTGCTCCTTGAGCTCATCTCGTGGCCTCTAAGCTGGTCTTGGCCCCTTGAGCTGATTACTTGCCCTCTAAGCTGATCTGGTGCCCCTGAGTCAATCGAGTGTCCCACTGAGCAAATAATTGTGCATCCTGAACCTATATAATGCCCTCTGAGTTAGTTTAATGCTTCCGAGCTGTTTGGTGCCCTAATAGCTGATTTAGTGCCCCTTGAGCTGATTCGGGCCCCCGAGCTGATCTCATGCCTCCCTAAGTTGATTCTGTCTCCTAAGTCAATATGGTGCCTCTTCAGCTGATTAGGTGCCCCCTCAACTGATTATTGATGTATCCTTAGATGGTCTGCCCCCCCTGAGCTGGTTTGGTGGGCCCTGAGACCACCTTGTATCCCCTGAGCTGTTATGTTGCTCCCTGAGCTGATTTAGGCTCCTGCCATAGTCTGGGGGGCTGGGAGCTGATCTAGACCCCGAGCGGATCGATCTGGTGCCACCTGAGCCAATCTGATGCCCTCTGAGCTAGTCTGGTGCCCCCTGAGTAATCTGGTGCCATTTAATCTGATCTGGGCCTCCTTACGTGATTTCATGAGCAGCTCTAAAGCCCTGAGCTGAGCTGAGCCAACAGAGGCTGAGGAGGGCCCCTGAGATGGTATGGGGCTCCTGAGCTGATTAAGTGCCTCCTGACTTATCTGGTATTCCCAAGCTGGTCGGGGACCACTGATCTTATTGTTTGTCCCCGAAGCTGATCTGGTGCCCTATGGGCATCTGGTGTCCCCTGAGCAGCTCTGGGGCTTTTGAACTGATGGGGCCCCAAGGTGGTGAGGGATCTCTGAACTGATTGATTTATTTGCATTTTTATTGAACCATAGATGCCTTAAAAAATGATATAAACAAAGATAGAGTAAGTTTTTTAGGTTACGTTTAAAAGTGCCCTTTTTCCCGGGATGCCCCTCAAAGTTGGTGTGCCCCCCATATGAAAGCTCTGGCTGCGCCCCTGACCATAAAGTTAAGTTTTTGGGAATCTGACCTCTCAAAGGTCATATCAGGTCACGGGAGCAGAGAGTGATTGTTTTGCCAATAACTTTTCACTGAATTGAGATAAAGCTCCCATTTTGCTTGCCTTGTGTTTATATTGTCATGGGGAGTCGATTGATATGCAACATGACCATACCAGGTCACTCTGTGACCCTGTCCCAGGTCGAGGCCAGGTCATTTTGACTATTTGACCTAGCAAGGTCATATCATACATCATTCGATTCGCCGCGATGAGAGAAATCCAATGATGCATAAATATTTGCTCTAGCTTCCCTGAGGGCAGATCTAGAGAGGGAAACGTACACTGCTCTGTTGTAAGCCTATGGAGCATTCTTTGACCTATGCTGACCTCAATATTGGCCTGACATAAAAATTATTCTTATAAATTCGCTTCGTCTTGTCAAGAGCTTTCGATCGCCGCCCGTAATTTTCCTTTAGCTTTCGTGGGGAACGAGATACGGAGGGGGCGAAAAACGCCCCCCAGCGTGGCGCGTCATGCAAGGGACCCCAGCGGGGCGCGTGTTAAGGCACCCTGGATCACCCTTAGGACCTCCTCTATCGCCACCAGGGCCCTTTCAATCGCCAAAGGTTAAAGCTATTCACATTTATTCACGAGGATGGAGGGCTTACGCCGGCGTCACCGGACAGCAACCAGAGGCACTGATGTTAATAGAGGAGACTCTCTTGGTCAAAGAAAGGTCCCGCTGGCAATAGATAAGACCCTGGTGGAGATAGAGAAGGTTCCTCCTCTTTCGACTAACGGGCCTGCCTATCGACAAAGGACCCTCCTCTATCAACACAAGAGCCTCCCCTATCAATAAAGGGGCCTCCTCTGTTACCACCAGGGCCTCCTACATCGATACCAGGGAGACTGCATGGCCAAATCGGTTTCCTCTATCGATATCAGGGCCTCCTGAATCGCCCTCAAGGTCCTCCTTGATCGCTCTCAGGGCCTCCTGAATCAACCTTAGGGCCTCCTCTGTCGCTAGCAGGGCCTCATCTAATGACAAAGGGCCTCCTCTGCTGCTACCAGGGCCTCATCTATAGCCACCGGGATCTTTTATTTGGCCAATAGGGCCTCCTCTACTGTCATCAGGACATCTTTTTGGTGCCAACGGGGCCTCCTCTATCGCCAACAGGACCTCCTCTATCGCCAAAAGGGCCTCATGTATCGCCACTAGGGCCTCCTATATCACTGCCAGGGCATCCTCTATAGCTACCATGGCCTTTAGCAGACCGAGTTGTCTTTCGTTATGCGTTTTACTGTGAAATTATCGTTTTTTTCGGGGAGGGGCCTCCAGCTGAAACTTGGGGGGACTGTCCCCCTTCGCCAAAGTTGGGGGGACGCGTCCCCCGTGGCAGAGCCCCTGGCTGGGTGTGTGTTTTACCAAAGACTGCAGGCTTTGGCACGTCACACACAGACTGCACACCGCTGCGTTTGTGTGACGTGTGGTACAGAAATAATTAACAGCACTTCCCTCAATTCCAGCTTGAACGCAGAAACAAGCGATATAGCTATCGATAAAGGACAGTTGACGGTTGTGAGCGGCTGATCAGGGGCGTCGCCACTGGGCGCGAGGGAGGGGGCAGGAGCCCGTCTCACTTTTCGTCGGGGAACTGTACTATCTTAGGTGAATTCTGACAGAATATTAAAGTCTTATCGTGGTCAGGGGGGTGACGAGGAGTCCAAATCCGAAGAGTTTTTGGACCTAAGCAAGGGGGGGGTAGTTTCTGGTAGGCACACGAGGGGTCAATATTTCGCCGACGACCCCCCCCACTTGTTTGCCAGAGGGAAGTTCTTGTAGCCAGTCCCCCAAGACACCGAATTCCAGGCGCTGTGGCCAAGTAGAATCAACATGCTATACTCCGGTAATTTACACTGAACATTAGCAGCGGAACCACTTTTCACAGGATCTTGATTCCGGGTGTTTCTAATGTACTGATGGCCCGATCACGATTTTCGGTCGAAAATTTCTAATTAGAAAAATATTTGCCCGCGCAAGCCGTTTGAAATTCTTCCGGTTTGCCAAAATTTCGATGTTTCATATCCACGGACAATACAAGGCAACTGATATATTCAAAAGGCCCCAGAACTTTAAAACCATTGAATCTGAACAATTTGAAGCCTTTTGACTCCTAAATATATACTACCCGAAAAGTACCTAGAAAGACGGGGATGTTTGAGCTTAAAAGAGATAACAATGGCGCGCAGACGCAGCCGTCAACCACTGTCCCGCTACGTCGCTTATGTCAAGAACTATTAGCCAAAGGAGCGGATATAGGATTTGAGCCTATTTTGAATTCGATGAATGACTATTTACCTTCACAAGATGATCTAGATTTCTCTCGTTTGCAGTTTTAAATATGATTGGTAATGGTTGCTTTCAAAGCAGGTCCAATTCAGATCAGCTAGCCAGCCTATATAGATTAGGTATCTAAGCATGTAGTCACTGCGGATCAATTTCAAGTATTAAAATGTATGCAAGAGCCAGTCGATTATATTTAGATTAGTCTTGCTATCACTAGCAAGTAGAATACCGCATTTCGGGAAAAAGAAGCTACACCACACCTAGCGCCGCCGTCAAGCCGCTTAACATGATTCACATGCATGCTGCCGCTAACCAGCTCTGATTGGGGCGACGTTGTCGGTCAAAGTATGATGCTGCGGCTGAAGAGATGGAGGCCAGGAAAGTGAACGAATTTTGCGTTTCAATAGCTGAAAATCGAACCGACCGCTGATGAAGTTGCCGAGACTTACAGAAGAGCATCTGTGCCAGCAAGAAACAAGTACAAAGTTCGCTGGAAATAAGGAAGCACTGTAACCGAAGGAAGCGATCAGAAGGCGTCTACAAAACATGAAGGTATTGTAAGCATGGACAAAACATGACAATATTGTTTGACATATAAAGCAGAGCTTTGCCATCAAAGGCATCGGCAAACAGAACATTTCTGGAAGACCAGCGAGAAGCACAGAGGTTGTATATTGTGGTTTGATGCAGTCGTGACAGACCGTTGGAGACGGCAGCAGCTGCGGCAAGCCACTGCTGCGCCGCCAATAAGGCCTGATCGGGAGGCCGGCTCGTCCGTATTCGACACAATAATATGACAATCACCCGGACAAGTCTATAAACGACTCCGTGTAACATTTAGAAATAAGTTTTCTTCCGAGATTGATTTATACCTGTCAGAGCCTGTTCGCGTGCGGCGTCTGTCAGCAGCTGGTGTGATGCTACAAAAGGAAGCCGCTGCCATACCACCAGCGGTCTCTGTCAATGGTGCGTTGCGTTCTGACGCAGCTTGGCTCCGTCAGAACGCAACATCCGGAGAACTCCTGGTAGCCACAACGACAGCAGCAGTGGCTTGGCCAGCTGCTGCCGTCCCAATGGTCTGTCACGACTGCATCCAAGCCACCAATATACAACCTTAGTGCTCATCGCTGGTCTTCCAGAAATGTTCTGTTTGACGATACCTTTGATGGTAGAGCTCTGTTGATATGTCAAACAATGGTGTCATGCTTTGTCCATGCTTACAATATCTTCATGTTTTGTAGGCGCCTTCGATCGTTTCCTTCAAATTATAAAGCTTCCTTATTTCACAGCGAACTTTGTACCTGTTTCTTGCTGGCACAGATGCTCTTCTGTAAGTCTCGGCAACTTCATCAGCGGTCGGTTCGAATATTGAAGCTATTGAAACAGAAATTCGTCCGCTTCCTGGCCTCCTCTCTTTAAACCGCAGCTGAATTCGACCGACAACGGCATGTATGACGACAATCTGGGTGTCATGTAGCTTCATTTTCCCGAAATACGGCATTCTCCTTGCTAGTGATAGCAAGACTAATCTTAATATAATCAACTGGCTCTGCATACATTTTAATACTTGAAATTTTCCGCAGTGACTACATGCTTAGATACCTATCTATATATGGCTAGCTCATCCTAATTGGACCTGCTTGAAACAACCAATCATATTTAAAACTGCAAGCGAGAGAAATCTAGATCATCTTATGAAGGTAAATGTTCATTCATCGAATTCATAATAGGCTCAAATCCTATATCCAGCTCCTTGGCAAATAGCTTCTGTCATAAGCGACGTAGCGGGACACGATTGACGGCTGCGTCATGCGCGGCATCTATTATCATCTTTTAAGCTCAAACATCCCTGTCTTCCAAGGTACTTTCCGGGAAATATATATTTCAAGGAGTCAAAAAGGTTTCAAATTGTTCAGATGAATGGTTTTAAAGTTCTGGAGCCCTTCAATCCATTAGTTACATTTTATGGTCCGTGAGATATGAAAACATCGAAATTTTGGCAAACCGGAAGAATTTCAAACGGCTTGTGCGGGCAAATGTTTTTCAAATTCGACATTTTCGACCAGAAAATCGTGATCAGCGGCCATCAATACATTAGAAAACACCCGGTAATCAAAGATCCTGTAAAAAGTGGTGATCACGACATGGCCTACTGAACATACCGATAATTATATAAAACGAAGACCAATTTAAAATGGTATAAAACGAAGAAAAATTTATAATAGTATAAAACGAAGAGCAATTTCAGTCATTTCACCAACATAAATGAGACCTGAAAAGAATAAAACGAAAAAGGCTAAGTCACGTATCTGTTTCTGAAAACTGGCTGAAAGAACTATCGGATAGGGCTAACTTCTGCGGTGACACACTCACACTCAACTTATTCGAGAATTGTCCAGTTAGGTACTTCTGTAATCTGTAATACACAGTAAAAGGGAGCGCAGGGCACTCTGTAATCTGTAATACACAGTAAAAGGGAGGCGCGTTCTTCTGAGAATGATCGGAAACATCTATCAGGGCCATAAACCCAGTTTAATGGAGAAGGTCACTTACTTTCGAACATAATTTCCAAATCAGAGTTTTTCGCCTTGGTTAATCATATGCCTCATTGGTGGTTCCACGATAATTATCGCATTCCCTTGCCAGTTGCCAAATTTATTATAAATTCAAAATAAAATCATTCAGACAACATCTTTAAGATAATTAAAAATAATGGTACAAAATAATACTTTATAGAACATGCAAACTAGCGAAATCCTATCCGCTTATTGAGGGAGACCTCCGATGAAAAGCACGTGCCCCGGCTCATTTTCACATATCATGACAGCCCTAAAAGGTCAATGTATTCGCTTTGCTGTGCTATAACCGCGCTCTGTCAAGGGTTGGCAATTATTATTAATCGTGTGACACGTGAACTAATTTATTGCAGGATATATTTGTTAAAATTATTGTAAACCACATAGGAGACGGCTTAGGGGCTCCCACGGTTAGATACCAAAAACGACATCTAAGGGCATTCTTCAGTCGCTGAAACTTGCTGCAAACACCAGAACGGTGCAAGGAAACTCTCCGATCATAGGATGGTGATCCTTCACCTGCTGCTGCTGTGGGCGGGCTGTGGTCACGGCGCCAACCTGTCGCACTACGTACGCTACCACGAGATGCTGACCTACACGCCGGTGCAGCACTGGGCCGGCCGCGGACGCCGCGCTGCCGGCACGCTGCGGCTGACGCTGAGCGCGCTGGGCCGCCGGCTGCCGCTGCTGCTGGCGACTGACACATCCGTCTTTGCACCAGATTTCACCTACTCGGGTCCGTCTGGCAGCCGTGCCGGCGGCGCGGCGCTGGTCAGCGCCTACCGCGGCACCGTGGATGGCCAGGCCGGCTCGCACGTGCTCGGCACGCTCGTCGACGGCGTGTTCGCCGGCAGCATCCAGCTGGCCGACGACACGCTGTTCGTGGAGCGCGCCGCACTGCACGTGGACGGCGGGCCCGAGCCGCACTCGTTTGTGTACCGGAGGCGCGACATTGTGCTGCCGGGGCCGGCGCACGGCCACCGCTCCTGCGGCGTGGGACAGCAGCAATGGAGCGCTGCAGTCCCGGCGAAGCACGGTCATGAATCAGCGAAAGCGCACAACCAGGTCCTTATGAATGAGACTCAATCTCGGTCGCCAAGAAATGTAAAAAATGAGGATAATCCATCAAACAGCATCCTCACCGAAATGGAGAGACCGACCAGCCGCGTCACAACTAAGAAAAAGACGATGTGCAACATGTTCATAGAGACGGACCCCCGACTATGGCAGTATGCTTTTGAGCGTCAGCGTGGCAGTATCGCCCGGACAGTGGCCTACCTGGTCTCCAGCGTCGCCAATTACATCCAGGCTGTGAACCTCATCTACTCACAAGCCCGCTTTGACGGAAGGAGGAATCACAGCGGCTTCAGCTTCCGTGTGCAGCACCTTGCTGTCAGCGACGACTCCACTTGTCTGCCCAACTACAGAGGCAAGCGAAGTCGGCTCTGCTTCACCTACACTAACTCGCAATATTATCTCGACGCACACTCAAGCAAGAACTTCGACGCTTTCTGTCTGGCGTACGCTTTCACTTATCACGATTTTGCGGATGGTGTGATGGGGTTGGCGTATGTGGGAATGCCATGGTTCAGCAGGGGCGTGTGCTCACGCTTCAAGCAGTCGAGAATGAAGAACCCAAAAACGGGCAAGATATCTGACGCATGGAGCTCGCACAACACCGGCATCGTGTCGCTGCAGAACTGGGGCCTGCGGGTGCACCCGCTGGTGTCGCAGCTCACTCTGGCTCACGAGATCGGCCACAACATGGGGTCGCCTCACGACGAGGGCCCACTGGGCAGTAAGTGCTTGCCCAACGACGCTGGCGGCAACTACATCATGTTCTACTTATCCCAGACCGGGCTGCAGAAGCGAAACAGTGAGTTTTCAGCCTGCAGCGTCAGCAACATCTCTCGCGTTCTCGACTACATCAGCTACGGACACGGCTTCAACTGTTTCAAGCCGCCGGACGCCTCCTTCTGTGGAAACTACCACATCGAGAAAGGGGAACAGTGCGACTGCGGCCTCTCCTGGCAGGACTGCAACGACCACTGCTGCTACCCGCGCGCCCCCTCTTGGATGATGCACCCGGGCAGGTACAGCTGCCGACTGCGCAAGAGCGCCAAGTGTAGCCCCAGCCAGGGCCCCTGCTGTGACGCCGTGTCCTGCAAGTTGGTACCGCCCTACGCCAAAAAGGAGTGCGCGCCGGCCGGCGAGTGTACCCAGGCGGCAGTGTGTGACGGCCGGTCGGCCCACTGCCCGCCGCCGCTGCCCAAGCCCAACAACACCTTGTGCCACGGCAGCTCGCGTGTCTGCGTGGACGGCCGCTGCACAGGCTCCATCTGTTTGTCTGGCGGCATGGAGGCGTGCGAGCTGACGTCGGCAGACGTCGGGGGCGACGCCGGCCGACTGTGCCACGCCGGCTGCAGGCTGCCGGACGGTCACACCTGCCGCGAGGTGCCCAGCCGCAGCCTGAACCGCGGCGCACGCTGTAACGGCGGCACCGGAGTCTGCGATGCCCTGCTGCGCTGCAGGGCCGTCGACCAGCTGGGGCCCATCGAGAAGCTGCAGTCGCTGCTGACCGCCGGCACACTGGAGACGGCCGGGCCGCCGCACCGTCCGCCCTGGTGGGCCATCCTGCTGGTGGTGTTACTGCTGGCCGCTGTCTGCGCCCTGCTGCTGCGCTGCATCGCCCTCCACATACCCTCCTCCAACCCCAACAAGCCGCCCACCCGGACCCTGAAAGAGACGATGCAGGCGCCTCTCGCCACCTTCTTCGGTCTGACGGGAGGTGGTGATCTAGAAATCTAGATAAATAAACTCACTCATCGTGTCTTCGCACGTGGCATCGTGACGTGATTAGAACTGCACTTTGTGGAAGCGCATGAATACAAGCACAGTGGATTTTTCAATCAATTTCGTTCCGGAGGAATTGTTTGAATTAGAAAATGATGAAAAGGACAAAACATCTAGATGCACCCCTCAAAATATGTCTGGGTCAATGATTAGATTAATCCCTTATTACAATAACCCGTAAAATGGCCCATATTTGGCAGCAGGAAATGGCTCCTACCGCTAAACGAGCAGAAACGACACAAAAATAATGATAAGAGCGTGGCACATCCACATTCAGAGCAGATTTTAAACCAATTGCAGCAACTATGCTCTGCCAAGCTGCCACAAACTCTGCCGGCTCAACGGTTTCGTGTGCGGCTGATATTGTTTTAAATTGTCTGCTAGCGCTTGCAAAATAACCAAATGTTGGCAAGGATGCCGCAGATTATTGATTTCATAACATGGAATGTAATTTTGCAAGATGCTTGCGCCTGTTTTGCATTACCGAAAAAATGAGCGCAACACATTCAAACGGCCGCCTGTGGTCAACTATTGCGCCCAGAGCCAGAGAAGCCGCAGGCTTGACAGACAAACCACTGAACGACCATCAATTATTGTAAGCTGTAATATGATCAATATGATGCCTTTGTCACAAGGCACGCACAATTCTTACGTAGATCAAAGTAACCAGACAGAAAATCTTAAAATAACGGATTTGGAAAACAGAGCTGACTAGAGTGAATAACGTGGCTCAATATTTTACTGGGGAATGAGGCACCTTATAATGGGACTTGGAGCTGAGACCATTCAATACATAATGTGGAAAATCCAGTGTTTAATATCTAATGTGTCCCAGAGCTCACCTCACTCACCAGGAGAAATAAACCCACGGGTTGAAATCAAAGTAACTCCTCCATCGCAGTTGCGTGACCATTGGCATCAATAGCAGCGTAATGCTATGGGCCGTCCACAAATCACGTAACGCAAAAGGGGTTGATGGTGGATCAGTCACGGCGTTATCAAACCTTACATTTGGGGTTGAAAAGTGTACATGGGGAGGGCAGGGGTAAAAAAGATCGCTGCATCATTTATGGACTATTTATGGTCAGTACAGACCTACTGAAGACGTCTGGCTGATTGGATAAAGGCAATGTTGCCTCGGCTGTCTCAAAACCTGTGGGATGTCGCAAAAGAGGCCAGTGTGCCGTCGTAAACGTGCTGACGGTTGAATGGTTCCAGCGGTTCAATTATTATACGGTGTTGTTTCTTCATCATACACAAGTCGTAGAGACATTTTGAAAGTGACAAAAAGGTGCAACTTTGAATAACTGTCGGACGTACCCTAACCACGCAGTAATCATTAACAACATGGGCGCAATAAAACTCAGGGGTTACTGAAAGGCGTAGTAATTCATGGTGCATATTGCAACAGCGGGGTAGAAATCACGTCAATGTTAGTCTCAATTCCCGTCTATATTACAGAAAACGGTCTAATCGACCACCTAATGTTTGGACCAAGAAAACATGGCCATCAGATGACTTTTTCATCGCAAACACCGAATTAGTTATTCAAAGTTGAAAACTGCGTTGGATTGTTATAAGTTCCGAAGTTCGGAACCATGAGGGCATGTTAAGCTTAATTGGCCATAAAAGAGTGGATCGAAGAAGTTGCATTTTTTGTTATTTTGCTATCAAATCTTGAACAAGGGCACTCACTTGATGTCCTCCTTGGTCCGTTTAGTATCTTTGTCTCCGTACATGAGGAAGTACTTGTTCATGATGTCGGTTTTCTTCTGGCCTTTGTCGTCAGTCGACTGTAGAGGTGGGTAGTACGAGGCGAGTTCCGTCAAGCTCCGACTCGAGTCGTACAAGTACGAGTACAAAGCCGAGACCACCATCGAACTATCGTTCAGTTGCTGGAAAGCACAAGATCATGATCAAATTTAACATGAAACCAATATCAAATATATTTTCTCAGAAATGAAGCCAGGCTTCAATTGCTTCAAATAATGCCGCTCTATCACAAAATGGTATATTCTTGCAACATAAATGAATCAAGAATGTTTGCCAAACCACGGATTCATCCAAGAAGAGCAAATAGTTTTTTTGTATCTTTGCACTTAAGTACGTGTGGACGGCCAATGCCGCCTCAATTAGCCCACAATGCAGTGACCCACCCTCTCCCTCCCTGCGATTACACTCCAATGGTTTTACATAGCGCATGTCAATTCCAATGCCACAGAAACACCATGGGATTCTAAATTATTTGTTATAAGAACCATAAAATATATATTATTAGCTTCTGTTGCCCAAACACTGTTTATATATTCAACGATATCATTAAATAAATGAGCATCAAATAATAACAGACCAATAAACAATAACGATAATATCATCATTCAGCCCTCAACTCTTTACCCACCTGCCAGCCGGAGGGCAGTTCCGCCACAATCACCGGCACCTTCTTGTAGGTGGACCACTTCATCTGGGTGCGCAACACCGGGTTCACCTCCACCAGGTCGTATGAAACCCCGTAGTAGTCGAGGAACGCCCGAACTTTGCAGCAGAACGGACAGGTCTGGTACTGGTACAGGGTCAGCTTCAGCCCCGATGTATCCTCTGGGATGGAGACCTGAGCCGACCACCAGCGCGTGTTAGTGGGTGGTGGGTAAGACCCGGGCAGAGGAGAGTCAGGATCACTGACTTTTCTCTCTCACATAGTTTGTTTTAATGTGACAGTCTTGGCCCATCCAGAAACCCGGCTATCGTGGATAGATAGGGAGATAGATAGGACACATCAGATATTAAACACGGGCTTTCCACGTGCTCTATCACTACAAGCCCTCGAGTCTTTCGGAACTAAGTCGTCATCGTCATATTATTTAGATGAAATCAGACACAGACTTCACCGTACGCATGTCAAGAAAATGCAAGTAATCTAGCCTGGGGCCCCAGTCACTCAGGTATCGAAACGAGCACGCTGATCTCGCTGCGAAGCAGGCAGCACAGGGCACCGTACCATCAGGCCTTCGGATCCTGTGCTCTGACTTGTTCCCACATAATCGGAGATACTTTAAAAAGCTATGGCAGGGTAGGTGGGATACAGACAAAAAGAGTCAAAGGCTTCGGGCCCTGAAACCGCTCATCGGCATGCGCTTTTCAGGTTCTGCGTGTTCAAGGAGGGAGGAGGTGATCCTCTCTAGGCTCCGCATTGGCCACACACACGCAACACAATCATTCATATTTAGTAGAGATTTTCTGCCGGAGTGTGCTCCCTGTGGCAATCGCCTGTCTGTGCGGCATGTGCTCGTGAATTGTCGAGATTTTGAGACTTAAAGACAGCAGTACTTTCACGGGTCGCCCTCACTGGAGTCACTGCTCGGAGAGCGTCCAACGGTGGACCTCACGCTGATCTCGCTAAGGATACCCCCACCCTATCCTTAAACTACCTGGAGGAAGTGAGCGCATGCACCTTGGGCAGCAGCAACCTCTCCAGGTAGTATTCCACCTTCCTTTACCCTCATCCATCCTTGTCCTTACTGTCTCCTTTAATAGTTTCCATTACTTCATGTCCATTATGATGGTGTCAGTTCTTGTCCTGTACATATCCTTTGCCTCAGCTTAGGTTGTGAACTCAAAGCATTTTCATGTTCTATACTAATTTTTTAACCAATCTGCTGTTCTGAGTTCCTTTTAGCCAAAAAGAGCCTGGCAGCACAACCTCCAACTGAATCTGATCAAATGGTGAAGATAGCAACAGCCCTGTGGTTCAACTGTTTTTATCATGCTCCATATAAGTGAAATATATAGAATATTAAGGGACCTTTAATTAAGCTTTTATAGTTCAAGACTTTTGCTGAAGCTGTTGATTGATGCTTGTTGACCAATCACATTAAAAACTGAAGACATATATTTCCTCTCAAATAACATTTAGGCAGTGTAAGAAAAATTAGCTATAAAATGTCCATCCTAGCCAAAAGTGAAATATAAATATGAGGCAGCACACAGATATACTACACACAGAGAGGCAAGTACTTAGCTCCCCTCTCCCTCCTCCTCAGCTTGTCAATACAACTCCTGCTCATCCTTACAAAATGGGTACAAACACACATTTTCATAGAAAACTGCACAAAATTCCAAGAGCAAACCGGTCAGCTTCTTTAGAACCCATGGTAAAATCTTTAAAATGGTGAAAATTGCAGATAATTACATTAATGTACAGAGCATATTTCCTTCAACATTTTTAGGGGTCACCCAAAAGAAAGCAGATCTAAGCTGCTCCTATAGGCTTCCCTCATGTTTTTTAGAAGAGGGAGAACCTACACCTAGGCCAGAACCTTTGTTAGATAGAAATTTGCACTGCATAAATTATTGTCTTTTTACAACATGTTGATTCAAATTGCTGTCCACACACCCACTTCATAATCATAGTGATGCCTTGGATCAGGATAAAAGATGAGGACTGAAGTATTAATATAATTTTCATTTGCAATAAAAAGGGAAGTTAGTATGACAAATAGGTATCTCTCTGAACATAAGTGACAAGACAGACAAAGAGACAGGCATATCTTTTCCCACACAACCAGAGTTGGATCCAGACCAATTGTATGGGGGCAAGAGGGCCCCAAAATCATGCAAAACATGATTTTTAAACAAAATCAGCAAAAATTGGGGGATTGCAGCTGAAATTTCACAGTTTGCTCCCCGCCTGGATCCGCCAGTGTACACAACAGAAGAAGCTGATTACATAACACATGCATGATTTAAGACATCGTGATTTAAGACAATGGAACAACTCACCCTTCTTGAAACAGCCACATTAGGTGGTGGTTCTTTAAGCAAGAATTCTGTTCCAGAGGCAGGCTTAGACATTTGCTTTTTTCGCTGTTCATAACTGTAATATCCATACACACTTCCCAAATGCAACTCCGAACACAACTGCCTTGCCAAAAGTCCTGACTTCTTGGGTGGAGCTTTTGAACTGCTCGATGCATGACGTCGAAATTCTGGTACCACGGCACAACTAAGAATGTATTTCGATGGAATCGGCGAAGCTAGCGCAGAACTGCTTTTACTAAATGCAAGATTTTGTCTTATGTTCAAGGGAGCCACTAAACGAAGAGCGGACCGCGCCATGATTGAAAATAAGCCGCTAAGTTCGCTCAAAGAATGCCAAGTCAATTTGCCATACTTTTGCAAATTAAACCCTCTAAAAAATACTTCAAAACCTCCATAAAGTTGGACGGACGCAAATCCAGGAATTCTTCCAGGGGAGGGCAGAACAAAGTCATATCTCGGGTCGAGGACCCCTTTATGTTGTTTTCCCTTATTAACACTCGTCCCAGTGGGGGAGGGGGTGTTTGAACCAAACTCAGGTTTTTTTCTGATGGCACGAAAAAACGGTGACGCGAGAAGCGCCGCCGCAATTGGTCCCTCTTATCCTTGATCGATTCCGCATCTTTCCCCACAATTTTAAGGTTGGGTCATCTCAGGTTAGGTCACCAGCGTGAGTCAAGTGATCTCACCTCAAAAATTTTTTATGGTGGCAAAAATAAGAAATGGGTAAATATATCGGATTGAAACTTAATGGGCTCACCGAGTGATACACAGGGGCGTAGCTACGTCTTGGCTACGCTTGGCTAGCCAAGGAGAGGGGGGCAGGGACAGCCAGCCCTCCCCTCCTGAGGGCCCGAAGGCCCCCCTGAAGACACAATTCTGTAACAAGCAGGACCTTTGTTACTCATCAGGTGCCTTTTCGCGCTGTCGCAGGGGCCCTTTTTTGGGCGCCGCCCCCCTGAGTGAAATCCTGGCTACGCCCCTGGTGATACAACATATATTCCGGGATTTTTCATATCGATGACCTCAAGGTCAAGTATGGACCATGACCTCTCCATTGGAAATACATGGGTAAAACAGATAATAGTTTGTATTTGTGTAGACACAGCTGAGAATACCTTCATATTCTCCATATCATAGTATCCTGGGCGCCTTCCCAGGTTCATGCTGCATTTTTTTACCTGTGACTTTCAAAAGGTCATCTGTGCTAATTAAGCAGTTTTCAGATTTAGGTCAATAACATGCAAATGATGATACACCTGCCTGAAATACAGCTGCATGAAATGATGATGCACCTTTTATTTCGATATAATTGTGTTGGATTGCTACTGCGAGTCGATTGATATGCATCTTTACTATGCTAGGTTAAGAAGTTACAATGACCTGACCTGAGGTGGGGTCATTTTTATTTTTGACCTAGTTTGTTCATATTATATACCATTCGATTCGCTGTGACGAGAGCACGCGGATAGTGCCTAACACATGATTATAACTCAACTCGGTCAGACACTAGAGCCCAAAACTTTACTAAAAATGCCACTTTCTTTGACCTGTCATGGCCTCAATATTGACCTGAGCCCAAAAATGACAGGTATAGTTTCTTCATGAATTTGTATGAGCTATCCACCAGCCTTCGCGTTGTTTTCGCTATCCCGCATATGGGCCGAGTTCAAGATGGGTGCAGGGGTGTAACTTTGTGAAAATTTTTAGGGGTGCTTTTCCTAGCCGGCTCATAAAACTTTACTGGTGGTGTTAGGGGATGAAAAACGTTAAAAGGGGTTAAAACCTTACAATTTTGTCTAAACACCTGTAATGACTTCTTTCTTGTTTTATTTGCACTCCAAACTATTCCCCCGCAGGCCCAAAAATATTTCGGTCCCCTAGTTGGAGAAATTTGGGGGAGCATTGCTCTAATGCCCCTCTGAATCCGCCAGTGACTAGACATAATTTAAGCCATACACCCAAAAACCGTGGTGGCGGCTTACAACCCTAACTTTCGGACTATGGGGGCCGTGTCCACCATTTTCCGCCGTTTCGGGACCTTGTTGTCGGTAACAAATCAAGCGATAAGCCGAGTCACCTTTGGCTCCACCAACGTCGGCGACCATTTTCCAAAACTAAAAAGTAGTTCTTGCGCCTATGCTTTATTAACCTTCGTCCCTGGTGGGGGTGTTTGAACACCCTCTGGCAGGGGCCAAAAAAGTGTTCAGTGTGTCACCACTGAAAATGTCAAACCATAAATGTGTCACCAGCCCAGGCTGCAAAATGTGGCACGTTTTGCATTAGTAGGATACCAATGGATGCTCCTGGACCATCGCAGTTGTTGAAAAACATTGGGAACTCAAATTAAAGGTGCCAATGTTGGCGATTTGTTCCGTTATTGGTCTAGAGGAAACATGTCGGCTAAGTTTTGTCACCTTGCCCACCAGGGCGTAGGAACGGTTTGAAAGTGGGGGCCAACCCTAGAGGGGCCCACCTCAAGGGGGCCCCAGTCCACGGGGCCCATAATTATAAAAAACATTAGTTAGCTCGTTTGGTGTCAATAAGGCACGCATGCACACAAGGATGTCAATATATGGAAAATTGAGAAATTAAATTTTGCCCTATGATTTTGAGTTGTACCTATTTGATACCAAATCATAGCAAAACGCAAAAAAACATTTTTTGTTTTTTTAGACCCATTTCAAATACGAAATACATTTTTAAGCTTTTTTGGAGGATTTCAATCATTTTGTACCGCGAGCGCGTTTTTATATTTACAGATGTTTAGGTCATTTTTTCTTTTTTCTTCTTTTTTAAATTTAAATACGCTTATGAACAAAGGGCATCCTCCTACCTCCAGCATTAAATTAGGTATCTCCTTGGACATCACGCAAGACCATAAGCAGGCTTGTAACGTTTGCATGGTGTCCAAGGATACTTAGCCATTGGGCAAAACATGGGACAATTTTGTTACTGAAACAATTTGGCGCGGCTAAGTACACATCACATCTACAAAACTTTTCATCACATTTACAAAATTAGGAACTGTTTAGAAAACTACAGACAATGCTTTGATACCAAATACCCTCATTTCGCTATGCCTAATCAACTTGTATTTTCTTATTCAATGACGAAAATGGGAACATTTATTTATGTTATTACAGATCTCTTCTTGCCATCATTAGAGATTGATTTAGGTGAAGCCTGATCACAATAAATACGCCTAGCTATATTTCGATGCCTAAAATGCAGAGTTTCAGCATGACTGCAAGTGCAATGTAGGTACTTGATGGCCAGCTTTGTGATGCCGAGGAGGTGTGGGAATGGTGTTATAGTGGTTAGCAGCCTTGCTTTCCACGCGACCAACTCGGGTTTAAGGCACGGCAGATTCCTTGTGCAAGGAGCGATTTGACTCCCAAGAAACCCCTCCAACAGGGAAAGAGTTGGCGACGCCATATAACCCTGGCATCGAAAGACGTCGCGCCTTTTGATGGCTCAGGGACGACTGTTGCTCGGCATTTGGTGCGGGGTCTGTGTCCGATTCATATTTTGTGTTGGGATTGGGATGGAGTTTGATTGGGCCCAGTTCTCGGGACTCATTTGGCAACACTCGGGTAGTAGGTGCCTTGACTTTTACGAAGCGCTCCTCCTCCAGGGGCTTGCAGGCAGCGTACTACCGAACTTGAACGTTCCCTGACAAGCTATCGGGCCCGTTTGGGTTTCTTGTTCTATATTACAGTTGCTGATAGTTGTATATTCGTTGCGGGGGCCCACCTCAAAGGGGGCAGTATCTCCCTGCCCCCCGGTTCCTATGCCTATGCCACCCAGGGACCGCTAAATTATCTCGGAGGGCCCCAAGGTCCAGACCATGGCTCAGGAACCCAGATCAGTCAACTCAAGGGCCTAGACCAGTGCATTAGCCTCGGGACCAGCTTATCAAGGGACCCTACATAAGCACAGGACCCCTAGAAGCTCATCACAGGGGAGTTCCAGATTCGCACAGGGTGCCAGATTAGCTTAGGGGCCCGGTTCAGCTCGGAGGTCCCCAGGTCGACTTATGTAGGGTCTCAAAACAGCTCAAGGGACTTGTTCAAGCTCACGGAGCCCAGCTTAGCTCAATGATGCTAGAACAGTTCAGGGCCCCCATACCAGATCAGAGGCCCCAGTTAAGCACAGCGGTACCCAGATTAGCTCAGGGCCCCAGCTAGGCTTAGGGGGTCCCAGGGTGGCTGATATAGTCTCAGAACACAGTGGCGTAGCCAGGATTCAGCCAAGGAGGGGTCCGACTACCGTCGTGGGGCCCCAGGCTGGGGGTCCCCTTAGTAACGGGGCCCATCTCCTATATCTTTTGTATAGTATTTTAACATTATAACATTCACACGAAGGAAATTTCGTTGTGCCTTTTAAGCATTCATTCTTATTTTGTTTATAGCTTGGTTTTTTTCGATCTGACCAAGTGTTGGTAAACTAAGATCACCAAATATTAAGGATGACCCATACCTTATATGGTAGCATGGCTATAATAACAGCTTTGAGCCATATTTCGGGAAGTTCAATGTTGATGCGCGCATGATGTTAAACCTGAGTCTACCTCAATTCACTCGGGTAATCAGACATGAAGTTATTGGAGGTCAGTCGTTTTGAGTACAAAGAAATGTTTTTCTTCGGGAAATGATTAGCAAGTATATCCCGGTGTCGAATCCATGGACTCTTAATCAGGTCAGCTTAATTTCCAAAGAAACGAAATCATCATCATCATTAGTGGAGTTTAGGGCGCGTCGATAGCGACGGTCATTTTGCGCCCATATCTATGTCCTTGTTCTTAGTTTAAAAGCAAGCGGCATCGGGGAGCAGCGTCGGCAACGTCATCTAAAACACCAAAAATGGTATGTAAAACATCGGCTTAGCCCCTGCACATACACACCGGTAGGTCGAAAGTGAGTGAAATTATGCGCGAACAGAGATACAAACATTTTTCAGAAGTAAAACGTAGAGACACGGAACATAAAACACGAACATAGGTTCCCTAAATCGTTTCGGCACTAGGTGTCTACTGCTCACACGGTGACGTTAAAATTCACACTGTTCAAGAATAAGACGATGTCGCAGATATCTACCGATCGGGTTTCTCCACAGAGCGCCTCCATAGTAGGGGCACCGGGCAGATAACGAGCTCTTTCGATCTCGTAATCGCGACATTCAATCAGCACATGCCTGGTCGTCAGTCGGTCACCGCAACGTTGACACGTCGGCGGGCCGTCACCGCCAAGGTGGTGTGAGTGTGTGGCGTGCGTATGACCAATGCGCAGCCTGGTCAGAATCACCTTGTCCCTCCTACAGCCAGCACCTGCGGACTGCCATATCCCTATTTTGGGTTTCAGTGCCCGCAACTTGGAGCCTTTCGGGTCTTCGTCCCAGGTGCGCTGCCATATTTCGTTAACATGATCACCGATATTTTGGTAAAAATCCGAGAATGGCACACCTAAGCCAGTCGGTACGACACCCTGGGATGCCGCTTTTGCACACCTGTCAGCACGTTCATTTCCAGGTATCCCCACATGGCTAGGCACCCAAGCAATTGTGACGCTTTTCCCATGGCAGTGTGCTCTGTAGAGTCTGAGTCTAATAAGTTCTAAAACATATGAAGATGTTGGGTGAGTTTCGAACGCACTCAGCGCTTGTAGCGATGAAAGCGAATCTGAGAAGATTACGTGGCGGCGTGTTTTAGAACGTAAAATGTAGTCCATGCAACGAAATAAAGCGTACAGTTCGGCAGTAAAAACCGATGCACTCTCAGGTAATGTGAATCAAAGAAACGAAAAAACGAATAAAGATACAAGGGATATGGTAGTGTGTCCCGAACGTTACATAACCTCTATTCCGTCGACAGATCCTGTTGAGATCCAGTTACTTTCTTACCCTTGCTATCTTGTAAACGAGCAAATTACCAAGACAAAAGGCGCCCAAGATATCTATCGCCTTGGCTCACTCTGTTATTGTTATTTTCAACCTTTCATACCTATTTTTCTTTTGGGATTATGCTCATCAATTTCTGTCATTACCCTTGTTTGTCTGGTTTCCTACGAAAATGTTGGAAAGTTGTTTATTTCAGAATATTTAGGAATGTAGTTATTGGTGTTAAGCTAATATATTAAAAATTGACTAAAGTGCCCAATTCCCTGTTCGATTTGCTCTTATGGTAAAATTAGATTAATTTTTGCCTTTCCTTCGATAATGGTACCTGATCGACATGTTTCAATTTGTGCTTTTTAGTACGCAATAGGGGTAGGTACATGTTTTCCGAGGCAAATGATTTTGAAATTTTTTATTTGAGCTCTGGGCCCACCTAAGACCAACACTTGGCGGCGCTCACAAAGCTAATTTTCGGCCGCTCTCCCGATTAGATCTCAGTGGGTCTCGGAGACCGATTCACGGCGCCTCTTGATCAAAACTGGGGCTCCTGAGAATCTCTCGGGGCTCCTGAGATTAGTTATCGGCAGCACCTCTGAGACTAATTATTGGGCCCCCAGATTTGCTCTTGAGGGGGCTGAGACTGAGTATCGTGGTCATCCAGAATAGCCATTGGGGTCCCCTGAGGCTGTCTTTGGGGTGGGGGAGGGTAGCTGGGAATGACTTCCGACAGCCCTCTGAGACTTACTCTAAGGCGCACCTGAGACAAACACCCGGGGGGGTGGAATCACCTCTGAGACTGAGTCTTTGGCGTTCCTGAGACTGACTCGGAGGCTACAGATTAGCTCTCGCGGGCCTAAGGCTAACTCCGGGCCCGTGAGACCAAAACTCGGGAGCACTGGAAATTACTCTCAGAACCCCGAGATTAACTCTCGGATGTCTCTGAGACTGACAACCGGGAGCCCTCTGAGACTAACTTTTGGGTGCTCCCTGAGATTGACTCTCGGGGCCGCTTATACCAAAACTCGGGGGGCACAGCCTGAGGCTAAATCTCGAGGGCTCCCAAAATTACCCCTCTGGGGCCCCCTGAAACCAGCACTCTGCGGATCAAATTAGGCTCACTCTCGGACCCCCGGATTAACTCTCGGGGCCACCTGAAACTAAATATTGACTCCTGAGAGAGAAGCCCGTGAGACTATGAGGGCCCCCTGAGACCGACTCTTGGGGTGCTCTGAGACTGACTCTTGGGGTTCTCTGAGACAGACTCTCAGGGGACCCCGAGACCGAATCTCGGGGTCCCCTAAGACAGACTCTTGGGGTCCCCTTGACCGACTCTTGGGGTTCTCTGAGACTGACTCTCAGGGGCGCCCCTGAAATAGACTATGTTGCAGGGCCCTGAGAACCACTCTCTGGGGGCCCCTGAGACTAGCTCGGCCCCCTCCCCTGAGACAGACTCCCGGGGTCCCTGATATCGAATTTTGGGGCCCCTGAGACCAACCCTCTAGGGACCCTAAAATCTACTTTCGGGGGCCTTGAGACCGACTCTCAGGGCGGGGGCCGTAGGCCGACTCGGGACGCCCTGAGAACGAATCTTCAGGGGCCCCTGAAACTGACTCTGGGGGCCCCGTGATCAGAGAATCCTTTGCAGTGGTTCAGATTGGCCCAAGGGGTGGGAGTCTGCGGACGCCTAGGGCCCCCTTGGCTACACCACTGCATCCAAACTTTCGGGAGCCCTCTGAAATCACCATTTGGAAGCTCCTAAAATAATTTCTCCCCTAGACCAATACTCCGGAGCCCCTTGATGCTGATGCCCGGGGGGTCCTAAGACTAAGCTCGGGGTCCCACTTAGATCAGGCTCAGGGGCACCCTTAGACCCATGCTCGCGCTTTTCTCAGGAGTAACTCGACACCGATGTTCCAGGGCCCTCAAGATCAATATTTCGAGCCCCCCCCAAGACTAATACTCAGTGCTCTGGAGCCCCTCGATGCCGATGCTCGGGGGTCCTGAACCCAGGCCTGGGGGCCCCTGGGACCAAACTCTGGGTCTCATGAGGTCAATGCTCGTGCCTCACTCATGAGTCCCTCGATATCAATAGTCGGGGGCACCCCGAGGGGGCCCTGAACCCCTGAGACCAAGCTCGGGCCCCCTGAGACCAAGATCAGGGCCCCCGAGACCAATGCTCGTGTTTTCCAGTGCATACGGTCAGCCTTATGCATCAGATGCCCTCGGATGCCTCCCTGAGACCAGGCTTGAGGGCCCCTGACACTAAGCTCGGGGAGAGGGGGCCTGAGACCAAGCTTGGGGGCATCCCCTGAGATCAAGCTCGGGGGTCCCCTGAGACCAAGCTCGGGGGCCCTGAGACCAAGCTCGGGGGCCCCTGAGACCAAGCTCGGGGGCCCTGATTCCAAACTCGAAGGGCCCCCTGAGACTAAGCTCGGGAGCTCCCTGAGACCAAGCTCGGAGGGCCCCAGACACCAAGCTCGGGGCCTCTGAGACCAAGCTCGGGGGCCCCTGAGACCGAAATCGAAAGGCCCGTGAGACCAAGATCGAAAGGCCCGTGAGACCGAGCTCGGGGGAGGGGCCCTGAGACCAAGCTCGGGGGCCCTGAGGCCAGCTCGGGACCCCCTGAGACTGAGCACAGGGGTCCCCAAGATCAATATTTGGTACTCTGGAGCCCTCGATACCGATTATCGGGGGCCTCCTGAGATCAAGCTCGGGAGCCGCCCCCCCCGAGACCAAGCTCAGGGGCCCCCGAAATCAATTTTTGTGTTTTTAGTGCATAAGGTCAGCCCAAGGGGGTCCGCGGACCCCTGAGACCCCTCTCCCCTGGCTACACCACTGTCAGAACATCTCAAGGGGCCCATTCAAGCTCTCGGCCGCCCGGTCAGTGGCTGTAAAGCTTTATAGGGGTCCCAGACCATCTCAGGGGCCCTCAGTTCAACACAGAGGCCCATATTAGCTCTGATGACCAGATAAAATTAAGGGCCCGGATCATCCAGGGGCCCCTTGTCGGCATATTTGGGGCTTCAGAACATTTCAGGGTTTCAATTAAAGCTTATACCCATATTTCAGAGCAGGGACCCTATTCCTGTGCAGGGGCCTCAGATAAGTTTAGGGTCTTCCGTGCATCACAGGGGATCCAGATTAGCTCAAGGGGCAATATTAACTTTACGGTCCCAGCTCAGCTCAGGGGCCCCCAGGTCGGTGGATATAGGTTCTGGCCAACTCACGGGGCCCTGTTTAAGGTCACGGCTCCTAGCTCAGTTTAGGCATCCTAGAACAGTTCATGCTGCCCAAACCATCTCAGGGGCGCTCAGTTCAGCTCAAAGGGCCCAGATTAGCTCGTATGGCATCAGAGGCCAGTTCAGGGGCCCCGAGAAGCTTAGGGGACCTTAAAATCAACTCATAGGACCTCAACTCAGTTTAGGGGCACAGATAAGTTTAACGGGGTTCCGGGGCAAGCTATCGGGACAGTTTGAGTTTCTTGCTTGATATTACAATTGTTGATATTCTTATCTCCGCTGCGGGGGCCCATGCCAGAAAAGTGGGGGCCAGTGGCCCCCCTGGCCCCCCGGTTCCTACGCCTATGTTGCCCACCTTGAGTTGTCACCATTTAGCATGTCAAAATGGTAGGTTTTTCGACCCCTGCCCTCTGGTTTTTCCGGCGGCACGAAAAAAATGGTGCCGTGAAGCGCCGCCGTACCTGGCACACCTTATCCTTGATAAATTTCGTAACTTTCTCCAAATTCTTAAAGTTAGATCAGTTCAGGTCAGGTCACCAGTGCACGTCAAGTGATCTCAACTTCAAAAAATGTTTCAGGCGGCATAAGTAAGAAATGCGTTAATCTATCGGATTGAAACTTTACCACATAGCGGAGACGGGGGTCAATTGTAACAAATTTCACATTTCTGGTTCTGGAGAAATATTGTTTTGAATTAGAGCACTTATAATTATATTTTCATCAACATTGAAGATTTTGCAATGTGACAGATGTAAACAGATTTCAAAATAAAAGCATTTAGGAGTCAAAATTTCACTTCTAAAAATTTACTTCAGCTGTTACAATTGATCCCACGTGAGGGGCAATTGTAACAGCACCAGGGGTCAATTGTACCATGTTAAAGCCGTATGAATTTCGGCGATTTATTTGTACCATAAAAAAACATCCTAATGCGAACACTTCTGCATCTTTGGCCTGCTACACTCAGGCGTCGGCATGTACTTAGTCTGAACCACAGCTTTCACAGATGTAGGCATCCCTGATACCTCTCAACGGCAGTGTATGGCAGTGCAAATGCAAAAAATGTGTTTATAATTTGACTGAAATCTCGTTGATTTTTCAAACAGGCCACATATAGCCTTAGCAGCTGACGTGACCTGAAACCTCAATTATCATCGTTAATTTTTCAATATAAGAGATATTGTATAGGGCAGCCCACATTGCCACTTTTCCGAAACATATACCAGCCTATGAACAAACATATATTTGGAAAGTAATGTGATTATCATAAACATTAGCGCACCCAGGGGGCAGGGGGCCCCGCACTCTACCCTCCCCTCCCCACTGTAGGATCCAGGGGGGCAAACGGAGCAATTTCTCCCCCCAAATCGCCCAATTTTGGTCGTTCTTTTATAAAAAAATCCATGTTTTTCTAGATTTTAGGCCACTTTACCCCCCAACGGTCGGCCTGAATCCAGGCCTGCCCCCTCCCCCAACGTGTTAAGTGCCTCCTCCCAACAACAGTTGACACTATAGGTCTGCGAGGCAAAAGGTTCATGGCTCACCCCCAGGATATGAAGATAGGCCCCTTTGAGTGAAAAGGTGCGCCCCATTCCTCGGCTTGAAGTCCCCTTGTCAGCCGCCCAAACGAACATCCTGGGTGCGCGCCTGATCATAAAATCACTAACCTAGCTACTGCATTTGTGCAGTAGAAGCAAGTTTAATACGTCGTAAGGCCATAGAGGTCAATTGTAACATTGTTACATTTGACCCGAAGAGAAATGTTACAATTGTCCCCATCGCAACGCGCAAATTTTTAAGCCAAGTTGCCGCTCAACGAGCTGGCCTAGGCGACAGCTTCTGTGCTCATTTCGTAGCTAATTAAGCACTATTTATGCACTGAAACTGTTTCCGCTGTATCTTATCATACCCATCAATGAGCCAATCTACTTTGAATATTTCAAAAGGTACCAAACACCCTCAAAAACACATAATTGTGAACAGCGTCTGACTTACCCGTCGCACCGAGTTGAAACTTCGTTAACAAAGGCAACAGCTGATTGCGCATTTCCGGTTGTGCCAATAGATCCATCCATTGATTAGTTTAGACAATATGACCACTGTTACAATTGCCCCGTGTTACATTTGACCCCAGTCTCCCCTAATGGGCCCACCAAGAACTACAAAATGTATTCCGGGATTTTGTCATATAGATGACCTAAGGTTAAGTAGGGATCAAGGCCTCTTCATTGGAAACAAACGCAATAGCAACCCAGGCTCAATGGTATCAAAATAAAGGCTGTATCATCATTTCATGCACAGTTATTAACCTAAGTTTAAAACTGCTTAAATAGCCTCAGATGACCTCTCAGAGGCCACAGGACAAAAATTGCAACGTGAAACTAGAAAGGGGCCCATAATACTACGATATAGATAATATGAATATATTATCAGCTGTATCTACACAAATACAATCCAACTTCTGTTTTTCCCATCTATTTAACCCGCGCCCCACCGGGGGTCCGGCACCATCTTCGCCCCACCGGGGGCCATCGATGGCCCCCTCTAACTCCGAAAATATGGGTGTTGGCGCAAATCTGCAAAGCGCATTAGACGGCTCGCGTGAATTCAGTAAGAAATTATTTGGCATGTTTAAGCGCTCAGGTCAATGGTTTGACCTCCAGAGGTCATGTTAGGTCACGAGTTCGGTGTAAAGAGAAAAATCCCGGATATACACCTCGTAGGCCCTGGAGGGGTAATGAAGTGTAGGAAGTTTCAAATCGATCGACTAAGAAATATAGCTCTTATAGAGCTCAAACGTTGAAGTGAGGTGACCTTGGTTGACCTCGCCTGGTGACCTGACCTTGGGTGACCCGGGGTAAAAAATTTCAGGAATGGTGAAAAAATGATGGGATGAGAGATAGAGCTCTCAAGCGCGGTGCTCTCGTCGTTTTTTCTGTTATCCCGAAAAAAACCTTAGGGGGCATCGATGGCCCCGGTGGGGCGAGTGTTAAAATGGAGGGGCTCCGTACTTGACCTTAGAACATCGATTTGAAAAATCACGGAATATATTTTGTAGCACTCGGTGGGTCAATTATGCGCTATAAGTTTCAATCCGATAGGTTCACCAATTTCTTACTTATGCCACATTATACATTTTTGGAGTTGAGGCCACTTGACCTGCACTGGTGACCTGACCTGAGATCACCCAACCTTAAAATTTTGGGGAAAATTGCGGAATTGATCAAGGATAAGGTGTACCAAGTCTGGCGGCGTTTCACACCATCGTAATTCGTGCCGCCGGAAAAACACGAGGGGTTGTTCAACCCCCCCGGGGCGAGGGTTAATAGCCAAACTGAGGTAAAAAAACTGCGTTAAGCTAGAGCCATAATGTAGGCGAATCCTCTCGTTACGGCGAATCAAATTTTGACGGGCATGAACATGTTAAGTCAAAATCTAAGAATGACCTACCTACCCAAAGGTCAGGTTAAGAGCATCATCTGGTCTGACGTAATCGATATGCATACCGATTGACTCGTAATGACAATCTAAACGAAATGGTACCAAAGTGAAACCTCTATCCTGATTTCCTTCCAAGTTGTCCTGCGAAGTTGTCTGGGTTTCCTGCGAACCCATGTCTGAGAATGGCTTAAATAGTCACAAATGACCTTACAGAGGTCACAGATCAAACATGTCAAGTTGGACCTTTGGGATGCCCCAATATAATTATATTGCGAGAACAGGAAGTTACTTTTAACCCCTGCTCTGCCAGAGGTATTTTACTCCCTCGCCCTACCGGAGGATCGATTCGACCCCCCAAACGTTTAAAAACTAAGAGAGGTGGAAAGACGCGGTAAAACGCAGCGTGTTGCTCGTGGCCTGAACTCTCCAACGGCATATATTTTTTACCCTAGGTTAATTAGTGACCTTGTGAGGTCACAAAATAGTGAAATCTTGACACATTTAGAAAATCCCTAATAGTTCGGGTTCAATTCAATTAGAATAAAGCCCAAGGTGTCGGTGGGTTTGTCTTGACCCAAGGAGTTCCACAATATGCCGAATGACCTTTTAAGTCACGCGTAACCGCTATGATACCAAATCCATTACTGCATATACACATATAATTTTTAGCACCTGTACTACTTGAACTCTTTTTATAACAGTAGCCTGGGGCTGCTAAGCAAGTCTTAATCGGAGTGAAATCGGAAACAAAAAAGTGATTCACCAAAGTACATTTTACAGTGTCAATGTATTTGTCATGTTTTTCACTCTAATCGATACGCATGGACTCCATGGTTATATAGATTAGAGTACTAACAACAGCAAGCAAGAGGTAAGATAACGTTATCTTAGATCAGTACCTGGTGGCTCTTCATCAGTACCTAATTGAAAAAAGAGTTTCCAACACCAGGTGGTACGCATCTAACATCAAGTTGGTAAGAACCAGATCAAAATTTGGGTACTAATCTAGTACCTATTTCGGAAAAGGAGAGTTTTCTAACACAGGTGGTACTGCATGGAGCATTCATTCGATATGTTCAATCCCTTGGAATACTTCAGTGAGAAGACAAAAAGGCGCCAACTTTAGTGCAATAAAGGTGGTAGGTTACCCTCTATTGAGTTCTTTCTTGAACCAAGCGGCTTTTTGCATCTTCCGCGCCATTTTCCTGCAGTGAGTGGCAGACAGAAGCCAGCCCGTGGAATATTTGGCAAAAGGTGAGAGTTGGCATCTGTTTTGTGATTGAACAGGGTTAGGTGCATTAGGTACCAGTTATCTCGACATCCTTGTGTATGGCATCTTCATCATTAGACCAGCCAAATTAAAACGGCGTAATTGTGTATACAAGCACGTCCATGAAACCTAAACGAAAACATGGTAATGATTCAAAGATTATGGTTAGGTAGTGCATTACTATTTGCCTGCTTCGGATTGAATGCAAAATCGAAGCCCACTAACTTCCATTAATGAGTTTTAAAGGTCTACATGGAGAAACCATTTCAGGTAGGTGCTCGGTAACTATAAATAATGTGAAACTCCAACAATATTTAAAACTTCTACAGGGCAGAGATGAGGATTCTATTTCTGTAGGGGCATTCTACAATTACCAGCATTTGTTATTTTAATATCAATGTTTCTATTTGGCTTCCTGATCTAAGAAGGCCGTGTTTATTTAGAAAATAGTTATTAATACAATACAATTATGTTAAACTGTCAGAGTACCCCTTTTCTAATTCAAGCACCACCGAATAAAAAAACCAGCCTTGCACAGACTCATAACGTAGGTAAATACGTCCAAAACATTGGGGATGAAGTTTTATCTTAGAGATATTTATTTTCAGTCAACGCTATTTATCTAATAATTAAAAATAGTTAAATTGGGGGCATGGCCCTTGGGTTTCTCTACTCTTACGACTATAGGTAAACTAGGAAATGCCGCATGTTATCTTTGCGGCTCTGGTATTGTTTTAAATTTGGGCACCCCCAATTATTAACCCGCGCCCGGTGGTCCAAACCACCTTCACCCTGGTGATTATGGGGGTTTATGTTATGGGGGGGCAGAGCTGGTCTTGAATTTTCGTAAGGCCCCAAGAGTTTGTCTAAGGATGCTCTAAAAAGTTATTGGTGGCAGCCAGAACTGGTCTGGGGAGCCTTTAAGAGCTTGTCCCGGAGGGGGGCAGAGTTTATTTCGGAGGGCCAAAGGTTGTTTTGGGAGTCCCCAGATTCGGCCTCGGAGTCCTCCAGAGTTGGTCTCAGGGGCCCCAAGGCTTGATCTCAGGGGTCCAAAAGTTTTCTCGGGCGTGGGGCAAGATTTTTCCTCAAGGGCCAGACAACTTGTCTCAGGAGGCCCCCGAATTGGTTTCGAGAGGGGGTAAAGTGCTTATCTCGAGGGCACCCCAGAGATGGTTCCCGTGTCACAAGGAAAATAATAAAGGGATAACACGTGTTATTAGCTAAATAGACCTTGAAACAAAGCAAAAATATGTAAAAACAGCCAATATAACTCACGTAAAGTCACGTCATACGTTATATTTATTTGTATTGTCTTAAACCACAAATTCTTTCTCTACATGCATGATGTTTTCAGGTCACTAATACGCCGCGGTGCTAAGTTAGTCTTATTTTGCGCCACTATAAGGAAAGGTTATAGTGCCACGTGGTGACAAGTGCCGGTGCAAAGGCTAATCTCTAGCAGCAAATAGCCGACTGTTTGCCTGCGCACAGGGCACGGACGTCGAATCATTTGAAGGATGCTCACACAGAATCCTGAGGAAGCGGGAGGATTTAAGGACGGCTGATTGGTTCTGGACAGAATTAACTCTCTTTTGATATCCATCGACAATATGCAAGCTGCGAGGTCAGCTCAGCTCAACTGGGGTGTCGTTTTGTAATTTGCAAGATTAAAAATGTCTAGAAAAGACCAGCAGAAACGAATATGAAGCTCATAGTTTTAGAACTAGCTTACTCTCAATTTCAGTGTCATGTATATGTTGTCCCTTGAAACGACCAAGCTGTTCCAGTGAGCCGTGGCTGCTTTTTGTATTGTGCTTTATATGATTAAAGCTGTGCAGTGTTACCTTGATCGAATCACCTTAAATATACTTCTTCAAGTACCTCTTTGTTTCACGAAGGAGTGAAGGTATTGGATTGTATTGATTGAGTACATTTTAAGCACTACTTTCAGTGCCCTTCAGACACCCTCGCAGGGTACTAGCGTTAGTACCTAAAATGGAAGTACCCTAGGGGTCTCATTTTTGGCACGGAACCAAACAGGGTACTAATTGCAAAAGTACCCATTTTGGTGTAACTGCAAAGGAGTACTACGGGAAGTCAAACCAGCTGTAACAAAGAGGCGTAGTAAAAGTACTCATGTTATCTGACGAGTACCAAAAATGTTCGAAAAGCGTTCATAGTATACTGAATTAAGTATCCAGAGAATACTGATTTTTGGCACGAGCAAAGTGTTCCGTGGGGTGTAATTTTTCTCTGTGTGTATTACCCCGTTCACGAGTTATAGCCAACAACAGTTTCTAAAACGGTAACCTTTGCTGACCTTTGGCGGCCTCTGGTACCTCCGTTATGGACCTGGCCTCAAAATGGATGATATATTCCAGATTGCCTTATCAGGAGCTTTTGAGTGCTGTTTAGAAACTTGATCTAGCTTTGCTAGAAGCCGAGTAACGCCCGGTTTTTTCAGACTTATTTTTAGGACCAAAATTGCCTTACATGAGACTTAGAAATGACGACATAACTCGGTGACTTGACATAATATTGACTTAAAATCTGGTCAAGATGTTTCAATCAAATCAATTTGTTATACAATTTCCACGCAGCATTGGGTTAAACCAAACTGTTTTTGTGTCATTGCGAAAAATAACGAGGGCGTGCTCGTGCTTCGGAGGCCGATTCACGGCCCCCGAAGCACGAGGGTTTAAGGGAATGTGGCACCTTTATAACGTGATTTTAACTGAGATAGCCAAGTTGTAAAGCTTGCCGGAAAACCCGGTATTCAATATATCATTTGTCTTGGAACTCGAGATTTCCGTAGAAAAATTTTAACCTACCTGCAATGTGCCCCTCAAATACCCTTAGCAGCAGGCCACAGTTGTCATGACTGATGGTGTGACGACATATGCTGACGTCACGATGAGCATCAGGCAATCGAAGCCCTTGAAGCGTTTCGAGTATGGTAGTGGTTGCCAGATCATGACATCATCCGCAGGCAAATATTTATTTCTTTCCCTAGATGAGCATTTTAAAAATCAAAATATTGAGTTTATTGTACATTTTTCAGGGAGAAAAATTACGAGCGGTTACATTATCTTCGCCTAAAAGTTCGCCTAATTACACTAAATTCCGGGATTCGACCAAGGTGCCACATTCTTTTTAAGCACAAGCTACCTTTCCCAGATATTGACCCTGATTTCCCTCCCCTTCTAAACAAGTTTTAATCGATGAACAGCTATCACATGTTGCCTTTTTGACCCTACTTTGGTACGCATAGAAGGTATGGACAGTTTTGATCTACATACAGCCTAAATAAATTCAGGAAGAAATTGCTGCATACACCGTGGCATTTTGGAAAAGAAGTCCAGCGGTGAACTATGTTTTGTTTTCTTTCTGGAAGACATCAATGAGACGACAAGTCTAGCTACACTCGATGGGACTGCCTCTGAGACAACGGCGACACGGCAATTAACATTTTGGAGAACGCGCTCTTTCGGTTTTGGTTGCAAGTGGTAGCTACCTAATTTCCATGGTTACTCCCGCCGTCTAAATATGACCTCATGCGGTTACATGAAACTTCCAGATCACCCAAGTAATCTTTGAAGCTCGAAATTATATCTCCAGATGAATAGTTACCAGAGAGCTCCGAATCTCGGACGCTTTCCATTTAATTGGTACATAATCTTGGCATTAGGTCCAATTAGAATGTCGCAAAATAGTTTTAGGGGTGCTTTTGGAAGTTTAGGGGTGCTTTCAAAAGTTTCAGGGGTGCTTGCGCACCCCTAAAAGTATACAAAGTTACACTCCTGGATGGGTGTTCAAAAATCCCCCACCAGGGTGAAGGTGGCTCGGAGTCCCACCGGGGCGCGGCCCGCGCCCCGTTGGGCCTTAACCGGGACGCTTAACCAGGTTAAGCGTTATATATTTGAAATCCGAATAATTTGTGAGATAACTTATTTTTACATGCGCACTGGAGGTAACCTCGAAGGCCCCTTTCTATTTTTTCCGAGGTCGCCGGAGAATCGCTCGTAACCCCGCCCCCTCAAAAAACGATATTCAGCCAAATTCAAGGAATCTAATATTCACCCTGGTGGGGGCCATTTTTGAGTCCCCTCGGGTTGTCCAAAGTGGCCGGAAAACGGTTGGGCGCAACTCCGCCAAACTTGGCATAGCTCTTCCTTCATAATTTTTGCGTTTTTCCCTGAACATTTTGATTCGTCCCTGTGCTTTGTGGGACGTTAAACTTTGGCTTCTAAACTGACCCTCCATTGAGGGAGTTGCTTGTTCGGGTGGTGGGGTCGGGGTCTCCGTGACAAGCCCCTTGATGACTTTGGTGAGACTCCGACTCCAGCAGCCGTACTAGGAATAACTTGAACAAAATTTATAAAAGAAAGTTCAAGGTCATATCAGATCAGCTCATCACGCCTGGTCAAGTGTCCTCACCTCAAAACAATGTTTACGGCTACATAACGGAGGGTTAATCAATCGAGTTGAAACTGGTGCCTGAAAATGGACCAACCTATACACCCCCACCATAGCGGGAATGTGAGAGAATTGAACAGCGCGTCGATGAATGAAAACGGTCTGAAACTCGGTCAAAGTTTTTACCTATAGGCTTTCAAATTCAAAACCTATATTTTGAGGTCTCCGCAATTGCACGGTCGCAACAGTTCACCTGCATTGGGGACCGAGTAGTGACGTTATAACGTTATTTAAATGAAATTATCTGTCAAGATCCCCTCACATGAAGGTCAAGGTCAAAGGTCCGAGGTCAAGGTTATTCCAGCATTCCCAAGATTATTGGCGCAGTCAGTGGCCCAGCCTCCGGTCAAATGACGGTACCCGATATGACTTATATTTTGATATGACGTCATAGTTGAAATAACTCAATGTAAAGGTCAAGGTCTCAATTTAAGTTTAAAGGTCACAGGTCAAGGCCACTCCTGATTTTGAGCGCAAAGGCTGCTATGGTGCTAGTTATAGTGTAATTAAACGGAATATACCATATTGTGAAGTCATAGGACAATTGTCTTGAGCGACCTTGATCCCAAAATTTTAGCAGACATTTTTGGGACCTTCCCGCTATGACTACGGTCCACTTTTAGTATAATCCATACTTTTTGCGCTTAATCACGGCATTTCTCGATGAATTCCCAGTGCCGCCAAAATTTGAAATATATGACCTCTTTGACCTTGAGATACTAACCTAAGTAAATGAAAATTGGCTATAACAGTAACAGTGGAGGGAACCTGGAGTGCCCCCACCTATTTTTCAAGGTGGGTGAAGAACCGTTGGCAGTTGGAATACCTTATTGGCTATATTTGACAAAAAAAATTCATAGGCGCATCGACAGGTGAAATAATTTTGCAAATTTTTCAATCATTTTTTGTGTTACAGATTTTCAAAGTCAGGCCTGTATTTTGATACCGTCGCACTCGCACGGTTGCTCCAGCTCGCCTGCACTGTAAACCGAGTCATGACGTAATAATTTCATATACTCTAGATTTTATGTCAAGGTCACCACAGATGAAGGTCAAGATAAAGGTCATAGGTCAAGGTCATTGACCCCAGTGTTTCGGTCAAATGGCATAATTCAGTATGACGTACCTATGTTATGCTATGACTTCATAGTAACGGCTAGTCAATTTTTTCAGAGACCTTTTCTCTCTGACCTTGGTCTGTTTTCAATGTTTTCTTCAAGGCCTTTTCCACATAATCACGGCATTTCCCAATCGGTCTCAAGCATGGCCAATATTTGACCTTTATGACCTCGTTTGACCTTGAATATATTGACCTAGGTCAGTGAAATTTGGCTATAAATTTATAATGTAGGTCACCATCGCTCCCAAACACCTCCAAACAGGCACTTTTCTAACCCTCTTGGTTTTTGTAATCTCATGGCGGACTTGAGGACCTCTCCACTACCCGTTGACACCAGACCCATATCCACTACGAGTGATAATATCATAGATGTATCATAGATCACTTAGTCCCCATCCATAGCCCAACCGGCGTTTTTCTAAGCTTCTTAGTTTTCGAGATTTTAGGGTTGGTCTACCATGTCCCAGCTCTAGTGCACGTTAGTGTCAGACCCCTCTTCAATGCGGGTGTTAATGGTCAAGGTGGAGGTATGAATACATGGTAAGAGGGCTTTCAAATTAATCTATCCAATATTCTGTAAAGAAGAGCCTTTTCTCACCATATACTTAAAAAGGGATGACTCAATCTTGACCCAAACCAATGCTTTGTGACAATAAAGTTCTTTTTATTGCTCGTGTTGCTCGTGACTCTCGATCTTTGCTGGCCGTCACCACAAAAGATTCGATAACGATACATTATATCACATGTGGGAAGCTCGAATAAGACATGGGGATACTATGTGCACACTTACTTCCACCGATAGGTTATAACACACGCACTTACCCCTTCAGCTCAGTCAGTCACACCACCTCGTCACTCGGCAGCCGGCAAGTCGGAAAGCCGGCTGCTGGAATGGTACACCTACATGATGCCTGTTAGAGGTGTACCCCGGTCGTTCACTAACCCTGTGATGTTCACTAACCAAAAAGCCCCCACTGCCGGACCGAGGCTGGCTTTATACAAAAACGATCGGTTTGAGCCGGGTACATAACCTTGTAAGCTAGGAAATGGTGTTATCCCGCGGCGGTAACACTCCATCCGGGCGGCATAAAGGCGTGAAGGCCCATGGAGGCCCGACGCACTGGTAGAACCATCCGCCTCGCCCGGATTCGACTAAGGTCACCCTACCGCCGACGCCACTGCCGCCGCGGTCGGCTAAATATCTTCACAGCTTGACCCAATCTTAGGTCAACGATATGGAAATTCCGATTATCATGACCTCAATATTGACCTGGGCCAAAAAGTGACAACTGTAGCTATCCCATCTAGGAGCCGAGTTCGAGGGTGGGGTGGGGGGATGTTTAAACACCCCCACCGGGGTGAAGGTGGCTCAGAGGCCACCGGGCGGGGGTTAAAAGTATTTTGGGTCTGAGTGGGATGGAAAGTCCTTTCCCGGCCCCGAACCTCTCAAAATGTTTTCCTAGACCGCACGTACCACTATGAAGAGATTCCTGACGTGTGGGAAAAGTCCGAACCCCACATTCGTTCATGCTCTCAGGATTTAGAAGAAAACACTTCTTCTCTAGACATGCCTATGTAAGGGAAGGCAAACCTCTCTCAACAGCCGCGGTCTAAAACCGTCGTCATTTTCATCACTAAGCCTTAATTTTTCACAGAATACAAACGGAGAAAATAATATGCAATGAAATCATCAGTCTTGGTTCTATTGATCATATACAAATCCCTTACAATCTAGTGCGGTGGAGCAAGCATTAAAAGTAAGATTAACCCCCGTGTGGCTCCCGCAGGTGCACCACATTGAAGAACAATTGGAAGATGAATGCGAGACCTAACAATGATGAAGCCCGAGGCTTTTAATTCTTTTAAATGAGGTCAAATAACTCACTCCACTGGCTTGAAAAATTGATGTCCTCTTGCACTGCATACAAATCAAAACTTGTTGATATTGGTCCAATTTACGTGATTCCCAAAACGCTTTTAAAACATTTATAGCGGATGTCAACAGATAACAGATAACACACACAAATTTGACGCATGATGCTCACAGGAATGAGACTTCTAACATATTCACGTCACCTGTTAAAATTGGTTCAGAGAAGGCTGAGATAGAAGGATTGGATTCATACTGACATGCTCTTCTCCATAGACAACACTAAAACAGTAGTGAGCGAAAATAAAATCATCGACAACTCAATCCTCTAAAATATCTAGCAAGACCAGTTTAAGTTTGGTCTTAAAATTCAATGAGCTAGACATAAGTCCAATCCAGTTCAGCTAGGGCATGCTGCGGTAACACAGCCGCCGTCGACCCGCCTCTGTGCGTATTGCCGGCAAGGTTCACTGGCAAGAGCGACGAGTATTGTGACCATGCACTTGGTTGGCTTGCCGGCCCGTGGTCTAACGGAGCCGCGACATCAGCCGCGGCTGTCGATAGTGTTCCGGCGGAGCCCGAGGTGGGGACATTATTCAAATAATCGACTATTTTTTAAACTGAGCTTGATGTTTGCAACTAGAAGTAAAATGATCACAGTGTCAGACAGAGCATATTTTAAGAAATTGCGACTGGTGGGCATTTGGCTGAAAAGGGCACGAATTGTCACCAAAAGGGCACTCCTAGAGTATCAAATGATTGGTGACTGGTGGGCACTGGGCCGTTCTTGGGAGTTCACTGGTGGACATAGCATGGGGAACTGGTGGGCAAAATGCCCACCACTTTGTGGCTTAAAATATGCCCTGGTGTCAGAAAATACCAGAGAAAAAGCTGATGTCATGGCAATCAGCGTGACAACGCATCAAATAACCGACTGTGAATCACTCCCCACGCCCCGCGACGAAAGCCAAGAGTGATGCTCTTCCTCGGTGCTTTATTTCAGGCAAAGAAAACGTACAACATGGTGCAAACTGGCAGTCATTAGAAAGCTTAAATCTTGAAGAATTCGATGATGCAAACTGTTTTCTCCAACTATTGATAAACTGAAAGACTAAACCAGGGGCTAGGAAAGGCCTGTTTGGGGGTGTGCGGGGCAATAGTGATCTACATTATGGCGAATTATGATTGCCCATAGGTAAATATCTTCAAGGTTCAACGGTATGGTAAACGCCAGATCTGGCCGTGATGGAGACCTCCTGGAAAATGCCGTGAATATGCGAAAAAAGCCGGGATCACTCTGAAAGGGGACAAAGGCTATACATGGAAAATCCCAATATCAATACAGGAGACAGGAGGAGCGAAGAGAGAGAGAGAGAGAGAGAGAGAGAGAGAGAGAGAGAGGAGAGAGAGACCTTTTGGCACAACGCCAATGCGTATGTCATACACGAAGCACAATAATACGATTAGTGCAAATGTCCTGGAGGCAAATCTCTTGGCACCTCTCGCGACGGAGAGGACAGTGCATAAACACATCGTCTTGGCCACGCCGCCGCGTCCGTACCGTGCCCACCAGCCGCCGAGCGGCAGCGGGCGTCGGCGGGATAACTGGCTTAAGTCGACTCTCAGTCCCTTCACTGCTTGTGATAAAACTATGGTTAGTGTTTCTGAAAACACTTGGTTTCAAATAATAGTTTCTGGAAGGGGAAAGCAGCTTGAAGGCCAAAAGAATTAGTGCTAAGTGCTGCAAATAAAAGGATGTATCTCAATGAATTGATGCAAAAATCAAATGTTGGTATCTTAGATCAAATGAATCATTTGTCCCATCCAGTCCCTACAAGTGGGTCACAACATTACAGAAAAGTACCGTGACACACTTCTCTCTGTCACGCGTCTCTAGATCTTGACAGTGCTGAGTGGGACGCTCATTTCGGTTCGAAATTGTTCTATTTATCTATGAACTGATATATGGGCCTCGATGGTGTCACGTGCAGCCAATGCTGGGAGTCTCAGCGCTAAGGGTGCGCGAGAGTCCGGGCCTGCGTGAGCCGGTCAGCCAGTCGATGGGTCCGGGCCGCGGCGGCGGGAGCGAGCGCTGGTGCTTTGTGACGTCACTGGAGACTGACATCAACGTGTTTTCTGTTAAAGGTCCTACCTGCTGTTAAAGGGATCTTTGTCTTTTTATGCTAAATGCTGACTGTGTGAAAGATTGGATATCGATAATGGTTGATAGTTTTGATGGGGATGTAAAATGAGTCATTGCAGTCATAAAGTTTTACAAGTGATTTCATATTCTAGCTTCAATGGAAATACTTTGCAGGATAGCAATTTGTGTTTCTTATGGAATGGCATAACATTGAGCCGAGTGCCATGACTCCAGCCTAGCCAAATCAGTGAAACATGGTGGTTATGATGATGCTACTGGCTATATCGCTAATCGTTGGACAAGGTAAGCATCAACGTATGGCTGTTTCATGCTTGGGATAATAAATATATCACATCATTTATCATGCTAGCTGCGCAAAAATCACCAATGTACGATGAAGTTACCTAACAAACAGCCCGTAGCCAGTGGTAGAGCGTTGGGCTCGGCCCCTGCTCAGAGCATGCAGTGGCAGTGCATGTCCAGGCTTGGGATCGGTCCCCGAGACGCTCCGGCGCCAATAGTTACCCGACGTACAGGTCGGCTGGCAACGACTGGTGAGAGGGACCTGAGCGGGGCGGCCGTCCCGTGCTTTGGGGACGTTAAACTTGGCTTCTAAATTAACCCGCCATTGAGGGAGTTGCTCGTTCGGGTGGTGGGGTCGGGGTCTCCGTGACAAGTCCATTGATGACTTTGGTGAGACTCCGACTCCAGAAGCCTTACCAGGAACAACTGAACAAAATTTATTAAAAAAACATTACATTGTCATAGCAATGTTTTAAAATGAGGACTTCAACCGGAATGATATTTTCCGAAATCACAACTCATTAGAAGGTAAGATAAATCTGCCGTAAATAATTTGTGTTCAATTTCGCCGCACCGTTGCATTCAATGGAACAGTTTCACTTGGTAGCAGTTCGCTGATCTGTCACCATAACAACAGGGAATTTCACTCACATTCAACAAGACTGCACTCCAGTCGCATCAACTATCGCTTGAATGAGTCCTGAATGGATTCTCGAAAGCATAAAGTCAATACTTGTTCACCATGCTCCAATTCAGTGGGTCTCGGTCTTTAAAACGACCCTAAATATTGTTATCGCAGGCGCCCTTTCATCAAGGTGGTCAGAAGCTGCCTGGCGAGATCTCTGATGATGAGGGAGAAAGGTTCAGAAGCTGCGGCGGTGCTATAGTGACAGCGACTCGATGAGAGGAGCATTGTGCCATTGCAAGATCAGTTGCGAGGTCGACTTTCCTCTGGCGAGTAGCTGCTGCTTCCACAGCGATGGCGAGTAGCTGCTGTTCGACAAGGTCACTGGCGCTTGCCCTGCCGGCAGCTGTGGTACGTTTCGGAATGGTATGCGTCAGAGGCAGGGGTGCTGCCATGGATTTTTGCTGGGGGGACGGACTCCGGTCTAGCGACAATTGAAGGGGGAGGGTGGAGGTAAAACCAGAAGTAAGTAACAGTCCGGGCGTGCGCTATCGAGACAGTTTTTACCCAAACATATTCCAGAAATGTTTGCAGAAGCATGAGTGAATAAGCGTAACGGCAAAAATCATCGATGGAATGAACTTTGGAGGGGATGTACCCCTCGCGGCCATTTGGGCGGGACATATTCCTCATTTAATTAAATCAAACAAAAACCGGAAAAAGTAGTAGATTTAGGAAATATGGAGAGCTAAATATTTGTTGACGGCTGCATTTGCATACTGACGCTTGCAAATCCGTAAGACCCCCTTAAATACAAAACCCGAGCACGCAAATTGCATCTTATCATTATAGAATATAGGGTTTGGAGTATGATATGACTAATTTTGTTTTTCTCGGCTTTCCTGAAAGCAGTCTATTCACTCTGCAAGAGTGCAATCCTATTTGAAGTCATCCAATTTTTTTAGAGAGATGCTATAACACCGAGGTAAAAAGACACGCAAACATGTATTAAAACACAGACTATGCAAATAATTGGTTAAGTGTGACCAAGATTTGAGGACATGCATTCAAGGGCAGCAGCGGGAGGGCAGATGAAAGGAACTCATTTTGAGGAGAAGTCGTCGCAGAAGATTGTTGGTAACCAAATTACATAAGTATCCCTCAATTTGAGTTGCTGGAACCCCCTCTTTCAAAAATATATGAAAATATAAGTGAATATCATCTGAGATATTAGTCTCAATGATTAAACAATTCTAACTACTCTCAATATTGTTACGGAGGGCTTTATTGTACAAAGAAGGCACCGTACACAATAATACTCGTTTTGTGAATATGCCCTCCCTAAATACCGAGCCATAGCTCCGCCCCTGGTAAAGATAGAGTCTTAAAACTTTCAGGAAATCTGCCCAAATTAGCTTTATGAAGATTCAGAATGTTTCAAATGCCTATCGCCAATGGTTTTGGAGATATCCCGAAAAATTTGAGGGAGAGGGAGATCCTGCCCCTGACAGGAGAGGGTTCAGTAGAATTGGAGACCTCGATAGGCTACGTGTATCAAAATCTTATATGAGTGAGCCGAACCTAGCTCCTGATGAACTCATGACATGTTCTTTTTCTGCAAAACTTTGTGCTTAAAATACTGTCAGTGAAGTGACCTTTAGATAAAGGGCCGGCGGATCCTCTCTATTACCTATCATCTGGCAATCTCCTGACTGGAAATTTTGGAGTCGGCCCCCGCTACTCAAAACCCTTCTTTAGGACAAAGAACGCGTGGCACGAGCAGTTTTTCATTGCCAGATTTCTGGAGCAATTTGGGTGTCAGGCCCAGACGATTTATTCTGCCGCCAAGGGGATATGTCGTCTGGTCGATTACAGTCCGAGCCAGTGGGACCGGCGGGAGACGCAGTTGTTTCCGCCGCCGGGATAGCTTCTGCTACACAGATGCTCCTTACTCAGACATCTATGCTTCGACGCCGACACATTGGAATGACGGCCGCTAACGAAGCGTTTTGGTGTTAACTTGAAGCTGATAAGGTTGTCAGTGCATATGTTACGGGGTAGTACATGTGTATTCCTTAGATGTTACTTAGGCCATAGCGCTAAACAAATGGATTACTCTAGTCTCTTTCTCGTAAATAAGCTAGCTTTCTCTGAACTTAGCCACATGTTTTTATTGGCCTGTACACACTGCTTTCGGTTGTATAAACACAAATAATATAGCATAGAAAGGTAACTACACAACAATACGTATTTCCTCCCATCCAATATGAAATATTGGCGATAAAATCAACATTTATATGTTCGGGCAGAGCCTTGTGAGGATACTAAACATGCAAGGTTACTAAAGTTGACTCCGAATTCGATTCTGATTGACTTTGGATTCGAGCTCAGCTATCATAAGATAGAATAAGACGAATTCTCTGTCCACTGAATTACCAAAATTCTGATGAAGGGCCGTACGCAAGTGCGAAATCATTGGTTTTCTCAAACCCTCATCTCTCACGTCGGATTCAAAGAGATGGACTAAATTGGGCTAAATAACATTCTGTCATAATAAACTCATTTTACGTGCTGCATCACTGTACGTGCAAGAAATATAGCCCACTGAGTGGACAGCCAAGCGACAGATATCGTGCCAGAACTTTACGGCATTCATTGCAAGCGTTTATGGAGGAGCACTGTTTATAACAACCGCCCATATTGTGTTCTATATTGCTCTAGATCAAGTCACGTAGTCTCACGCGCAGTGGAGCGGGGTCTTGCGTCAAGGCGCAGTGAAGGGGCCTAATAAGTGCCCCCTGAGATCTCGAAAGCCAAAAGGGTTATAAACACGCCCGTTTGGGGGTGTATGGGGGAGAGTGATGGTAATCTAAGTCATAGCCGATTTTCATCGACCTAAGTCAATCTTCTTCAAGGTCAAACGGGGTCGTTAAGGTCAAATCTGGAATCTGGGATGGAGATCCAGAGGGAAGTTTAGTGATTATGCGGAAAGAAGCCGGGAATACACTTCGTTCATGCCCAAATTTTCCTTCCATACTTTGCCCCCCCCAGAACAAATATATACATTTTCCCCTCCATATAGTGTTCTCGAGATATTCAGGCTCCTAAAAAACAGCTATCTGGCTGTATAATGGCGTTTTGCAAAGCCCCTATACCATGGCTGGAGATCTCTTCTCGATCCAGGGGGGGTTCTGGGTGGATTAACGCTGGTACGGCCATACAAGCCCTATAAAAAGCCTATGGGAGACCCAAAATCAAGGGGGTCCTGACCCCCCCAACCCCCCGGGATTTCCACCCATGCCCTATATGCCACCATAGTCCCTGCATGATCAACGCGCGGCTACAGAGAACATAGGTACAAAAATGGCGGATGGAGCGGAGAGACTGGTAAAATGATGCAAATTAGCTAAATGCGAGGACTAAAAAATTCGGGGTAATGTGCAAAATTAATAGGTTATCATCAGGTAAACTATTTATATAATTTCCTTGTGTCTTTCTTCATAATTCAAAGAGAAATATTACCTGAGAAAATCAGCATTTCCGTTGCCTTGCCTAAAATGTATCAAAATACTTTCCTCTTAAAGGGATATATGCGAAAAAATTTATTGGTTAGATCAAAAGGTCACAAAAAGTTGTTTCAGAAGTACTATTCTCATTTTTACGAATTCGGCCTGCAAATGGCTAAAAACTGCTCTCAAAGTAAACATTTCAAGACGACTTTACCGGTACACCTCATATTGGTGTATATGACGTACACACGGCTAAGGCTATACATTTCTCTAAGAATTAGGTCATATCTATCTTAAACAATGATGTAGAACTTTTGACTACTACAGAAAAAATTACTGTAGAAAAACAGCCTTCCAAAACTGTTTTGAAACAGAAATATAGAGCTTAAAAGAAATCTCAATTAGCCAATCAGAAGCCTAGGAATTCTCAAACCGGGGTCACGTGACCGATCTGACGCAAAAAGTTTTGTCATCCTGGGGCTGAAGCAGAAAATGACTCAAGACCCGAGGTACGAAACCGCTGAAGACTTGAGTAATTATGTTTTTCCGTTTTTAGGGCAAACTAATTCATTTTGTAGTTTTTAAAAACTTTTTAAAATTAATTCAAATACAAATACAGGAGAACAGAAATTTGTATTACAAAAAACATTGCTTTTCAACTTTAAATAGTTTTCGAAAAGTAAGTGATGGGTGAAGGTTTCAGCATTTTATCGGAGCTCTTAACCTATTTCGATAATAAGTAAGTGGCCTCCCAAAATTTTGCCGAAGATACAAAAATAATTGATAGTTTCGTAATCAAGATTTTTCAAATAGCAAGAAACCATAATAATAATTTTTTCGCGTATCTCCATTTAACGAGAGGCATCTACAGGTTTGCATTCCCAGATTACTTTTGGAGGATTTATTTCACTAAACAATGTCCTTGATTTTTAATGCCAGATCCTTCATAATTGCTTCCAAACGAAGGTAACGGAGAATACTTCATAATCAAGAACCTGAGTAAAAGGACGGTCGTCGCCTATTGTACAAAACTGAAAAATTTTGTTTCAAAATTTCTAAAAAAACTATTTTGAATTTAGATTTAGGGCTCTAGTTTGGGTGTCTGGCATAGGAGCGATATAGCCCTACCAAACTGTAGAGGTCTAGCATAAATTATCATACCTGACAAGCGGTCAGAATGGAGCCTCTTGAGAAATCTCAATCCGCTTCGCTCCATGGATTTTGTCATGCAGCTCTGATAATGTACAAAATAGCTGGCGCTATGGCAGCTTTTGAGCAGGAAATGAGAGTTTGGCCTGGACAAAGACCTTTGACCTTCAGCTATGACCCTGAACTTTTCATTGAGTCGACGATCTTTTTGAATGTTGCCAAGCTGAGTATAGTTGCAACAATCAACCGATATTCTCGTCTTGACCAGTCGTTTTGTGAACATACGCCACTTATCTTCATCCCATCAGGCCAGTGGAGTTTCAGCACCTCCCTACAGTATCCCGTGGTCTTGTTTGTCAGAATTTTTGTAATTTTTTCAAGTTGTTATAAGCTACGTTTTCTGGGTCTGAGCCTTGCTAGTCAGCAAGGGACTTGTCACGAAGACCCCAACGCAATACCCGAACGAGTAACTCCCGCAATGAAGGGTTAATTTAGAAGTCAAAGTTTAACGTTCCACAACGCACAGGGACGGCCGCCCCGCTCAGGTAACCCTCTCACCAGTCAGTTGCCAGCCGACCTACGTCGGATAGATATTGAGCACCGAAGCGACTCAAGGTAACCGATCCCAAGCCTGCACCTGCACTGCCACTGCATGTTCCCGACCAGTGGACCGGAGCCCAACGCTCTAGGCTACCACCTTCTACGAACCTTCGCACATCATAGAAAACATAATGCAACTAAGTAAAAAACGACGCGTCAGTGTGTCGATCATATTTCCATCATTCTACACCATTGACAGAAGTATTCACTTCAACCAGGAATTTTGACGCGCTCGTGCGAGACAATCGTTCTTAGTAATCGTGCTCGGATTGATGCGCGTAGTTCAGCGATTAGACAGAATGTTATAATTAATGTTTAAACAATAGCAACATAATGAGGAGGGCCTCCACACACCAAAACCAGTTTAAATCTGCAAGACTCACAAATACCTTACCATTGTATCTAGAAGACTGATCACATCGACAGCAGCACACGAGCTTCCGGACCTGCACGGACATGTGATGCCCCAAAAAGAGAACACCCAATAATGCAGGGGAAGACTTGACTTAAATTCATTTATATCTTATTCACTGGTACTTATACCCTGATCTTCCATGGACCATATACTTGCAAATAAAATTATTCAACAATACACTTATGCCTCGTGGTGCATAGTTCTTGCACTAGCAACACCACCCGACAATCGGCGGTCCCGGAGAAGTCCCAAAATGTACTGGAAGACTGCCTGTGAGCAAGAGAAGGCTACCACCTCTACGACCCTTCCCATGTCATAAAAATTATAATGAACCAAAGTAAAAAATGACGCGTCGGCGTGTCGATCCTATTTCCGCCGTCATTCCACACCACTAACGGATGGATTCACTTGACAGCACATAGCGACGTGGAATTTTGTTGGTGGTGTGCTAAATCACCTTCTTTATTGTCACAGCGACAGCCGAAGCCGTTTCGATATTGACGGAGTGGACGGCTAGCCCTGACGGGTCAAGGCCAAGGATCGACCTACCGACGCCTACGCCAGGGGCGCCAGACGGGTCAGTTCAGCAGAGCCCCGAGCAGCAGGCCGGGGCCACCCAAGAAGTGGTCGTTTCTCCACCGCAGCACTGGCACGGCCCGAACTCAGCTGAGCCGTACCTGGACATCGGCCTGAGCAGCAGCGTGGCGGCCGTGGAAGGAAGCCCGGCCCGCCTGCCCTGTCGCATCCTCCAGCTCGGCTCCCAGACGGTGAGGAACTGACGCAGAGGAACTGTGCTCTCGGCTGCTGAGTCCATGGGCTTTCTTTTTGTCCATTTTCTGTGTGAATGCTATTTGAGCCAGTCCATTTTGCCCCGCCTGAGAGGTGCCCTACATGAGCATACAAGCGACCGCAAAAATCCAGAGTTGTGTGGTACGATCACCTTGTAATTGAGTTAACGTTTTTTGGCGCCCCTCGCTGCCAGCTGTCGTTTCGCTGTCGGTTACAAATGCATCTCTCGACTATTTGGGCTGCATGCAGCGCCTCTGTGGTGAAATCAGAAGTTAATTACCGATGAGAATCTTAAAACACCCATTGCCGAAAAAACATAGCCTTGGGTATAACGACGGAGAGGACGCTCCTTGTAATATCCAAGAAGCATCCCCTTCCTCACCCTTAGATGGTATACTCGCGCCCACTGAGGCTTCTTACTGGGCCTCAGTGATCCATCATCGAGATTCTGGGCTCGTCACTGGGCCAGGTGCCGCAAGCACCAAGCGAATTTAGCCAGAGAAATGAATTAAATCTGAGGAAAATGCTCTTTTTCAGGTATCATGGATAAGAAAACTGGATCTACACATTTTGACCTTGGGGAATCACAGCTTCACATCCGATGTTCGCTTTAAGGTCTGTATAGCTTGGTGTTAGTTGTACGGAAGCTGCCAGGCAGAGCCACCAGGTCCAGTCACCAACCATCTCCGTGTCTGTTATTTTCGTGGAAGAGAAAGACAATCCCATGTTTGCGCGTGGAGACTTCTCCAGTGCCAAGTGGGTAGTGGTATAGGCAGCATTCTTCGGTAGCCCAGGTACAACACATGCTGCTGCAACTCACTCACTGCTTTAAATTTATGGAAATTACAGTTAAAGTTATCGATTTTTTTGCAGAACAGGGGAGTATTCCATACATGAGTCATTACAAACCCAATTGAAAACCAATAAAACGGGTCTAAACAGACCGTTGAGTCCTCAACTCATGTTAAGTTCCTAAAACAAGAGTTCACTTGCCGTGCAGGAACTTCTAAATGCTCAACAGGCATCCCACCTACAAAACGCGGGTTGCCAGCCTTAATGACCGATTTGCCCTTCCCTGCAAGCAGTCCCCGGGCTGGGTGGCACTGTTGTAGGGTGGGACAACTACCAGCGAGTCCAGCATCGCCTCCGTCTGGTCCACAGATCAGACTTTGACCAGGCGCCCACTTTGACAGAGCATTCGAAGTGGGTGCGACGACAGGTGGGGGGGAGGGGAGATGAAGTGTTGAAGACTGCCTGAAAGAGCGGTATCGAAACCATTTGCCTGCAAGCAACTTCCGTATATGAGCCTTGGTCCACGTTGAAAGGCAGGAGCAAAGGTTAAAATAATCGATCGATTACCGAATTGCTTTGGGGAGACATGCGCCCTGGCTCGCTAATTTGGGACCGCGTTCCCTCCCTATTCTTTAGACAACTATGGCCAAATAGATGGCCTGTGTGCTGACGCTATACCGGCTATAGTTGGGCAAACAATATAGTCTGTGTACTGACGATATACCTGCTAAGGCGTGGCGATTAATATCCGAACTGATCTCAGATCCGCCGGCGGGTTGGATTGCATGGGCCAGAGAAGCTGGGTCGCTTCCGATTTTTTCTCGATTATTTTGGATGTGGATTGATCTAGATCAACAGTTGGGTTAACCTTCGCCCGGGTGGGGGGGTCTTTTAGACCCCCCCTCGGGTTTTTCCAAAGTGACCAAAAAACGGCGGCGCGCAGCGCCGCGAAACTTTGTCTAGCTGTTCCTTCATCATTTTTACATCTTTCCTGAAAATTTTGGCTCAAGGTCATATCAGGTCAGGTCACCAGGTCAGGTGAAGTGACCTCACCTCAAAAAATACTTAGGACGGCATAACTAAAAGAAGGGTTAATCGATCAAGATGAAACTCATACCACATCTTGGGCCCACCACGAGCTACAACATTTGTTCCGGGATTTTTAATATTGGTGACCTAAGGTCATGTGCAGAGCATGACCTCCCCATTGACAATGCATGGGGAAAATCACGAAATGAGCTTTTCTCAGTAAGTATGGATGGAATCAACTTCAAACATCGGTTGCGACTTGCTCTTAGCCCATTTCTGAAGCTGATACCAAAATTTTTTGACTTGTGACCTTTAAAAGGTCACCTTAGGTCAAATAAGCATTTTTTGGTGTTTTTCTCTATAAATTTTGAATAAACTAAGATAGAGCTTTTATTTTGTCACCAAAGTGTTTGTATAGTCATTGGAAGTCAAATGATATACATCATGACTATACCAGGTCAAGTTGGGTCAGACCGTTGACCTGGGTCAGGTCAAATTCTGAAATTTGACCTGGCATAGCAATATCATATATCATTCGATTCGTATTGACGAGAGGATTGCAATGGTGCATAAACTATGGCTGTATCTTGTTTGGTTTGGAAGCTATTAGCGAAAAAGTAAACGCCCTTATGCATGGGTGGCTATGGACATTCCCAAGAATATGCCCAATGTTTAGTGACCTGTAGCTCCCTAGGCTTTGACCTGACACGAAAATGAATCCCACTGTAATGAAAGCGCATCTCAAGAGCTTTCGAATGGTGTTAGAAAAATGTTTCTAGCTATCATAGTTTCTGAGATATAGGAGGTTTTCTTAGTACACCTCATATTAGCGATTTTGACCTATTTTGACCTCTGGTGACCTTGATATTGACCTGACAAGAAAAATGACCGAAGTATTTTCGATATCATTTTTGAAGAGCTTTCGATTGCCGTTTTGCGCTTTTTTCTAGCTCTCTTAGTTTTTGAGATCGTGGGGGGTCTTTTTTAGCCCCCCCACCATGGCGAAGGTGGCTCGTACCCGCCACCGGGGCAAGGGTTAATCAAAATTAGTTCAATCAAACTCAGTCACACGTGTAAGCAGATTGGCCTGGATTACCGGCGGTGAAATTTGGACAGAAAGGAATGAAAGTTAGAAAGAGGAAAGAAAGAGATGGACTGAATCTGAACTTTGTTGGCCCTGTTATACTCTTATCTCAACCCACGTGACAAGCTCGTGACTTCCATCCCATGATACACCAAAGCAGTTCCGGGTGCCCAAAGATCTTTGGAGTGGGTTAACCCAATTTCATTCATGTACTTAAACATGCATGGATGTACATACATACATACCTACCCTGATGTCGGAAAACGGTTCGGACACGAAACCAACGCCACCAACTTTACCGGCCAAGCACATTCACATGCTGAATCTGTTTAATGAATCATGCTTTTCCAAGCAACATCAACAGTACACACGGCACGAACACCTCACCGATATTTCCACCCACATTCACAAAATGTCTCGTGCACCTGACCTACCTCAGTACAACGACAGACGTTTATAAACCACCCATATCCTCACCACGACACCGAAGGCCTTATGACTCGCCTCGCGACCCATCTCCACCGCGGCTCTAACTCGGCGTCAGCGGTGCCCCAGTGTGACCTTTCTCACCTCGGTGCCTCGCAGGCATGCAACGGCTAACCTGGCAGCCGCTGATTGGTGGAGGCCTGTTCACTTGTACTGCAGGAAGTCCAGCAGAAAGGTTTCAATGCAAATGGTGAAGCCTTAAAGTATTGTTTATTGTTTATTTGTGTCATGAGCAACAGGTTGCCCCCAATGACAACTCATGTCGTATCGAAGACGACCAAACACGATCGACGATCGAACACTCAGCTTATACAGGATACAATGATCCACATACGCACTAAATACAAATAAAACGTCCTAAGAAAACAAGGGGAGAACACTACAGACTTTTTATATACGCGCGGGCTTGAGATCTGAACTGACAAAATGTTGAACTGAATACATCTGAATTTTGACACACGGTTAAGAAAGAGTTTATAGCACCAGCCGCCCGACAAAATACACCTCTTTTAACCGTATCCACCCTGGCGAAGGGAACGTGGAGCAATGTACCGTTCATATTCCGGGTGGGTCGCGCGGGGACGTGAAGGGGAATGTCCCGAGCAAGAGAGCAGAGTCCACCTTCCCGGCTAGAATTTTGTGAACGAAAACTACACCGTACTGATACCTCCTGTTTGAAAGGCTGGTTATGTTAAAAGTCGCCAAAAGGTCTGAGTATGCCAAAGACGTTGTTAATGTACGAGTAGTGGAAGCGAGCCAGATAAGGAATTTATGTTGAACCCTTTCAAGTCTTTCAAGGTTTGTTTGGGCAGCACCCCTCAAAATCACGCAACCGTATTCTAGAATTGCCCGAATGTTGCCAAAATAAGCTGCCAGGAGATGTTCCGGTGACAATTCTCCCCCTGTATGGCAAGATTGGAAGGTTCTAATAATCACGCCCAGAACTCTGTTTGCTCTAGTTACCGTGTTGTTGATGTGGTCGGTGAAGGTTAATTTGGTGTCCAGCCATACCCCGAGGTCCCGGATAGAATCTACCCGGTCCAGAGCAGTGCTTTGAATTTTGTAGGTGGCCAGGGTGGGGTTCCGTTTCAGAGTAATTGAGAATGCTTTGCATTTCAAAGGATTTAGTTGGAGTTTCCAATCATGGGACCATTGTGTGAGAGCATTCAGGTCTCCCTGAAGCCGCTCAATGTCCTCCAAAGATATAATTTGGCTGTACAATTTTACGTCGTCCACAAAAAGAAGGCAGTTCGTTTTGATCACGTCCGGGAGATCGTTCACAAACAGAGCAAAGAGCAATGGTGAGAGAATGCTACCCTCTCGTGTTCCAGAGATTACCCTGGTCCAATCCGAACACTTTCCGTTGACAATGATACGTTGCTTTCGATTGCTCAAATAGGATGATAGCCAATTTAGTGCCAGGGCAGTGATTTGGTAAGAGTGCTTGAGCTTGTATAGGAGAAGTTTGTGATTGACGCTCTGGAACGCCGCAGAGTAATCGGTATAAATGACATCGGTTTGGTGGCCAGAAGAAGAGATTGAATCCCACGCTGTTTTTAGAAGAGAGGCTAAATTTGTTTCGCAAGACCTGCGTAGGACAAAATCATGCTGTTTGTCTGACAAGACGGGTTGAACATGGAGTATTAGTGAATCCCGTATACAGCTCTCCAATAGCTTGCCGAACAGGGACAGGAGTGAAACGGCCCGATAATTTAATGGTAATTTTTTAGATCCCTTTTTGTGTATTAGTACAATGTTAGCCTCTGCCCACCTACTCGGGAACACACCCTCGGATACGGATTTATTGAAGAGTATGCTAAGTGGGGTTACAAGCTGGTCAGAGCACTCCCTAATAATTCGTGCACTGATGCTGTCTGGCCCACAAGCTTTGTGGGGCTGGAAATCGTGCAGGGCAGACCTAATGCTAGCAACACTAACAGTGAAACAGTTGAAACGTGGGAGGTCGTGCCTCGGGGCATCAGGAAGGACTTCTGCGTCAGGCGTGGTGAAGTTTGCAGCAAACATTCGGTTGATTAAATTCGCCCGCTCCACATCCGAGGTGACTTCCCTTTCTTCGTTCAATAAAACAGGTAATTGGCCCTTTGCTCCCTTGACACATTTCAAAAACGACCAGAAACGTTTTGGGTTTGATTTAAAGTCTCCTATGAGCTCACGTATGTAGCGTAAGCACCTTGAGCCAGAAATTTCCTTAAAATAGCGACGCTTGACCTGGAAGTTGTTCAGAGATTCGGGGTTTTTGTTCCGCTTAACACGGTTGAATGCTGTTTCTTTTTCCCTCAGAGCATGTCTGACCTCCTCGTCAAACCAGGGTGGATATTTACGTTTTAACACCACAGTAGGTATATGGTCACGAATCGCAGCTTGGAGCGTGTCATAAAATGAATCCACAGCATCATTAATGTTCATGTCCTGCAACGCATTCCAGGGAATAATATCTAATGACTGTCGCCTTAAATTTCCTGGTATGCACCAGGAAATTTATTTAGATCGTCATTTGAATACATTTCTATCCAAATTTTTGGTATCGGTTTCATTATCGGCTCCACTGTCCATGGCTGCATTACGGTACAGGTGTAGGCGTGTGATATCCTGTTTTTGCTGGGAGCATCTGGAAAGGACAGGAGAAGGATGTCATTACCTAAACAGGATACCACACTCCTACAACAAGTAGGACGGCATCGTAGTCGGTACAGGCTGATTGCTCTACTGAGGGGGGGGCATATTTTAAGAAGTTGTGACTGGTGGGTACTCAGCTGGAAGAGGCACATCGTTCCATCAAAAGGCACCTGCAAATAACCGAGAGGGCACCGAAAAAGGAGCAAATTGTCTGTATCCTGCATTAGTTTTCGGTAAAATTAATAACGGACTTCAGAAACATGCAGATGGTTGACTGCAGCAACTCCATTAATGTATACGTTCCGCATTTTCAAAAATTCTAAAAACGACTCATTGTAGACAAAATAAGTCTTGAAATCTGAAAGCAGCATTTTGTTCTAGCTTAAACTGCTTAGAAAAAAGCATAGTCTTTTTAGTTACAGTTTACGGTAACATTGAAATATCATGTTCTCGGCGTCTGCGGTATAATAACTTTGTTTAAAGTTTCTTTGAAACCTGGAGCCATGATTGATATGCCGCATTAAAAAGCAAATGTTACCTTCAAAATGTGAAGCTAAGGGTTAAAGTGGAATGAAAATAAATTCCGGTAATTTCTTCAAGTAAAAATTACGTTTGATATCTTCGGAGTTAACACCCACATCGGTGGGACTGCAAGCCGCCTTCGTCCTGGTGGAGGGAGTTCAAACACCCCTTCTGCTCTAACTCGGCTCCTATACGGGATAGCGAAAAACGCAAAAGCTAATGGATAGCTCATAAAAGTTCATGAAGAAACTACATCTGTCACTTCTTGGCTCAGGTCAATATTGAGGTGATGACACGTCAAAGAAGGTGACAGGCTAGATAAGTGTTTCTGGGCTCTAGCGTCAGAGAGAATTGAGTTAGAATCGATTTGTGGGCTCAATTCACTTTCTCTCGTTACGACAAATCGAATTATGTATAATATGGCTTTATATCAATCGACTCGCAATACTTATATAAGCGTAATGGTGTCAAAGTAAAGGCTTTATCATCAGTTCCTGCGAAATTATTAACCCAAGTTGGAGTACCTGCTTAATAAGTCTCAGGCGACCTCTCAGAGGTCACAGACCCAAACTTGGAACATGAACCTGGGAAGTGTCCTAGGATACTACGATTTGAATGATACAAAGGTATTCTAAGCTGTATCTACAAAAATAGAGCCATTTTTTTCACCCAATTACCGTTTTCCTATGCATTTCCAATGGAGAGGTCATGATCCGTATCTGACCCTAGGTCATCGATTTGAAAAGTCCCGGAATAAATTTGGTAGCGCTCGGTGGGCAATCAATGTGATATGCGTTTCAATTGGATATATTAACCCTGTTCTTATGTATGCTATCTTAAATTATTTGGAGACGATGTCACTTGACCTGCACCGGTGACCTGACCTGAGATGACTCGACAATAGAATTCTGGAAAAAACCGAAGAATCAATCATGGATATGGTGAGCCAAGTACGGTGGCGCTTTGCACCGCTTTCTTTCGGTGCCGCCGAAAAAATCTGATGGGGTGTCCTCCATACCGGGACCAGGGTTAAGAGATGTGAGGGTGGTAAATATGATACATGATACATTCAACATTCATATGATAATAATAATACATACATTCATATGATACATGATACATTCAGTAAATATGATGCACTGGTTATAGCATGCAATTTTTGGTAAGTGGGATAAGCTTGAGGCTTAGAATAATCAATTTTGCAACCAGATTGGAAGGGATCCCTCTACGGTTTGGAATCGGGCCTGAGTGCCTTCTATTTTGAACTTTAAACTTCGTAGAAATTTTATACAGAGGGATTTCGGTGGAATGAAATATTCCACTAGTGGTTTCTCGACACGCTCTACAAAACTGTTATCGCAGTTCAAAACACATCATAAAAGTGAAACACCCCCTTTTAAGGGCGATAGCTAAAGAAGGAACACTCTCCCTCGAACGAGCACGAGTTAAGTCATTGCCCAGATTGGAGTGGAAAGTATCTTAGCACTTGTGTGTTCAGTGTTTCGAGCGACGATTGATAGAAGGTCTCTACTCAATTTAAACTTTTGATGAGCGTGTGGGTGCTGGTGTAATGATGTGTTGGGTGTGTGAGATCCACTATACCAACCAATCAAACTTAGCCACACGCTGTGTGAGGTTAGTTTTGGCAGAAAACTCGACGGAGTGACTTTCAGTGGGTGGGGGACTGACTTGGTGCTGGCACCAACCCTTTGGAAACTTTCTTTTCAAGTGTTTGAGGCCTTCAGCCAGACATCAAACTTTTACTCCTTCAGCTCAGCGTGTGCCGTTTTTCACCCATATATAGCTGTAACTCGTCACAGGTGGAGCAGAACGCTTCGTCTGGCGACTACACGCTGCTCATCAGCAGTGCACATGCGCAGGACGCAGGAGTCTACGAGTGTCAGGTCAACACGGAGCCCAAGCTCTCCTGGCCGGTAGCTCTATCTGTTGAAGGTGAGGTCGGAAAACGCAACATAATAACAATCACATTCAGAGAGAGGGAGAGAGAGATAGAGAGAGAGAGAGAGAGAGAGAGAGAGAGAGAGAGAGAGAGAGAGAGAGAGAGAGAGAGAGAGAGAGAGAGAGAGAGAGAGAGAGAGAGAGAGATAGAGAGAGAGCGTGCGTGCGTGCGTGCGTGCGTGAGAGAGGGCGAGTGAGTTAGTGAGTGAGTGAGTGAGTGAGTGAGTGAGTGAGTGAGTGAGTGAGTGAGTGAGTGAGTGAGTGAGTGAGTGAGTGAGTGAGTGAGTGAGTGAGTGAGTGAGTGAGTGAGTGAGTGAGTGAGCGAGTGAGTAGATACGCATTTCATATTATTGTGTTCCAAGACAGTGGAAAACAATGCATAAAATTGAAAACCCTTCAAACAATCACTTTTCACGAAATAACCTGTACATATCTGCCAGGTGAGGAAATTCATAACTATCCCAACATTTCATTTACCCGCCTATGATATATAAGTCTTATTATTAATACTGCCGGGGATCACTACCAAACATCAGGATATTCATCAGTATGCCAACATTTGTCTTTGTCTTCGGTGTTGTTCTCATGATCGTAAGCATGATCAAACAATGCCCCATCTTGTTTTCAGCACATCGGAAAATAGTTTTGGCGCCTGCGGAAAACTTCTTTGATGTTGCACAGAGTTCATTTTCGGTTTAGTGGTAGACAGTTAACACTGAAACCACCCAATCTGCGACGAGAGAGCTCGCGGTATAGGTTACACATCTGACGCAGGTACAGAAAACAAACCGTAAGCAGCGGCCCGGGAAAAGAGAAACGTGCCAAATTGCTGATCAAGATGCACTATCTTTAAAGTTTTTGGAGGTGAGGTCACTTGAGCGGCACTGGTGACCTGACCTGAGATGACCCGATTTTAAAATTTGGGAAAATGTTGTAGAATAAATCAACGATAAGGTGTGATAAGTACGGCGGCTCTTCGCGGCTCCGCATTTTTTTGGGTGCTGCCGGAAAAACCTGAGGATTGGTGTTCAAATAACCCCCAACGGGGCGAGGGTTAAGGCAGCAATTTCTTGTTATTTCAAATCAGTGGCGGATACAACGGGGAAGAGTTGGGGGTTCGACTCCCCCCTTAAAATGTCCGAATGCATTTAGCAACTGTGTAGCCAAAGGCTGCTCCAAGGCTATGGCAGGAGAAGCTTGAGTCCTATTAATAGGCTAATTAGCCCTCCCCGGATGAAGTCTTGGATTCGCCACTGTATCAAATTATTGATATTGGCTATGTGACTACTTATTATAGTTAACAGGTTCTCACTCAGCTGTTGGTGAATGTTACCCGCTCGCATAAGTCACCTGCGGAAACGTTGCCAACGAGCCTTAGAATCGTTCGTTCGCATTCGCAGAGGCTCGAGCGAGAATCGGCGGCCCCCCTGACTTGTACGTCGAGCGCGACAGCAGCATTCGTCTGCAGTGCCAGCTGCCGACTCCGTCCGGGGAGCCGGCCAGCCTCACATGGGAGAAGGACGGCGTCCCACTGCAGCTGACGTCACATACACCGATGACGTCACCGCGCGCCGGCATCAGTCTGCAGACGGAGAAGACGCGCAGTGGAACCACCAGCTGGCTGATGGTGACCCGGGCGCAGGGCGCCGACTCCGGCAACTACACGTGTCGGCCCAGCCTCGGCAGCGCCGCGTCGGTGCGAGTGCACGTGATAGATGGTGAGCGAAGTTTATAGGCGGGTGGGAAATGGTTCGTGCTGCACAGAATGGCCGGTCTCAGCCGCTAGCCATTCAATGTGTACCCAAAGGTAAAGCAATTCATATCACTGTACACTCAAAGATATGTAAATATGATGATACGCACAGAGGGCATGGTGGTGTCCATACCGAAGATACGGGAACAGAAGCTTTATAATTTTGGTACGTAGGCATAGGCACATGAATGTTATATACCTACGTGTACACAGTCACCGAGCGAGGCAGGGGCGGCCACATTTCGTCCGAGAAATCTCTCAGCCGGGGTTTCGACAACAGTCCAAATTAGCGGGAGCATGGACGAAGAGTGCAAGGAGCTGAAATTCAGGGCTTTTATCTAAAGAACACAGTTTCCTTTCAGCCAGGAGTGTTCTTGAGTATGATTGAACTATTGACAACCCTCCAAATTGTGTCCCGTGTCGACTCCCTCACTGTAGCCCTCTCTTACGACAGGCTCTCTCAACTTTTATGTTGTATGCCTTCCGGGATACAGAGTATAAGGCGTTTGAGCACACTGCAGTGTGCTCAAACGCCTTAGCAGTGCACATGCTTCAAACCTTTGTTTACTCGACGCTCAAGTGTAACTAGCCGGTGAGATGAGGCGATGAAGGCTTCGATACTCTCAAGCTCAGATAAGGAAGCTTTTCCTCGCAAAGAAATCACGTACGGGTTGTGTCTGGTTCTCATCGACTGGCTTACGTGCATGTTGTTTTAGTCGCTGCTTAATGTATCTACAAATTCTGCTTTGTTTTAACCTTGTCAGCCAGATAGGTTCGGTACTGTCGCGAGTCTATCCATTCGTCCATGCATTCATACACACACTTGTTTGTGCCGCTTGGCATGTGCGGCAAACGTTCGCGAAAGTAAGAACAAAACAGCACAGTACTTCCACACAGGCGGGCTATTGCAAATATCTGTCACGTATATTGACTTACCGATAAGTAATGCATTGTTTTAAAAGCATGATCTCATTATGCATGATGCGGTGGCTGCCACTGTGTGTTTGACTGGATAAGGTAGCGTCAAAAGAAAACCCAAACTTTATTTACATGTACCAAATAATCCTGTAAATGTTCAGTCGTATTCCCGTGGTCCAGTTTCCGAATCCCATCTTGGCGGGGAGGGGCTAAGGGGCTCAAGCCTTCTCCACCTTTACCTAGAATAACCTATTACTGCGTAATTACTATGGGCGATCAGAAACTTCGGGGGCCTTGAGTCCCCTTAGGCCCTTTTATCGCCAATGTCCCGATGCAATTTTCGTGCTGACGCTTTCATTCTTTAACATCCAATATCCGCGACTTGGTTTGGTTATCTGTCCGTCTAACTGTATGTAGATCGATTAGCAGCCAGAGCAAAGACAAGCCGAGCTCTGACCCTGCCATGTGGGATTTGCAGACGACTTGCCGGCGGCGATGCAGACAGCAGGGGCGGCAGCAACAGCAGAAGGCCTGCAGTGCTGGTGTCTGATGTCGTGTCTGATGTCGTCGCTGTTGCTGCTGCTGGTCGGGACTGGTCGGCCGCACAGGTGACCGACGAAGCTGCGAAGGGCAACAGCAGCGGCGGGTCAAGACCGACAGAGGGAGAATCGGCACTCATCGGTCTCGAAGCGCGAGGATTCAAGGAAAGATCGGAGAGATCCGAGCAGGCGGAAAGGTGCAGTCTCTGTTAGTGTCGATTTCTAAAGAGAGGGCGGAGCTTTGACTGCCTCAGGTGGTAATTTGTGACTGTGAACAAATGCCGTGAAGCGAGAGCGTGGGTATCCACAGGGTCTTGCCCACCAGTGACTGTCCCATAGATCCAAATGCTGAAAATCTATAGAAGAAGTGTGTAAACTTATTAATTTTGCAGCTCATAGCAGGCTGAGTGGACTAAGATATTGTTACAGACAGTGAACTTGTGTGTATGTACATACAAACAAAAAGCGACCGTTATGTCTCCATCAGCAGATTGTGTGTTCCGTTTGGTTCGCTGGACGGGTCCGGGGCTTGTGCTCCGATGCAGCGGCAACCAGTGCCAGGGGCGGAGCTAGACGGGTGTTCTGGGGGGACCAGCAGGGCTGAATTAAATACCGGTACCAACCTTTTTTAATAAAATGGCATAAAATCGGAGGGTTTTGGGAAGCGCCTTGTTTGCCCGCCCTCTCCCCACGCCCTGGATCCGCCCGTGACCGGTGCTATCAGCAGCGCGGCCGGATATTGCCGGGGGATAACAATCAGACTGCTGGTCGCCGCGCGCCGGCGTATCTCGCAAGATCCGCCATTCTTCCATTAGAAGACACACACATAATCCACGACAGGAAACAAGGGAGAAAAACGACAGCGCAGAGACACACGCACCGGCAGGCCACGACAAATTGGTACCCACACGCCAGGATAATGAGAGCTAGGGCCGCATCTCATAACAAGAGATTGTATCACAATGTGGGCGTACATTTTCGAAACGACGTCGGGTGCACATATGTAGAATAAATACACAGTTTCTGCGACGCTTAAAAGAAGAAACTTGTATTGAACATGGTCGCTCTTGCGTAGCGTGACATTTTGCCACATTTGCTCACAGACCTTTAGTTTCCCATAAATAGGAACGTCTTGCCGACTTTAACAGTTTTTTTCAGAAACTTTGAAATTATCATTTCAGGAGAACCAGCGAATTTTTGACTTGTAACATTGCAATGTTGTCAATTTAATGATACAGATTACACTTAGGTCACAAATTTAATAAAACAAATTCTAAGTGGTGTAGCCTGCTTAGCCTCCTATAGCGCTGTCGCCTCAATCCCACGAGAAGTGGGCAAGGGACCACCTGCCCCAACCCCAACCCTTGGTGCCCCGCTGAAAGGTCAACGGTACCTCCTAAAATTTCGCTTCTCCCCCAGCATGCGAGTATCGGCACTCCCACCATAAGTGTCGCCACCGGCAAAAAGGGGGGGGCAGCCAAACTTCAACCTGATGCTGACAGAAAACTTTCAATGTCAGGACCAAAAACTGTTCGAATTTGGGCTCTTTGTTGCCTCCCGCAGCGGCTGGATATAAGAATATCCGGTTTTCTCTCATTTTGACTGAGATCAGGAAATTTTTTGCCAAAAAATTGGGGGGCCAGGCCCCCTGGCCCCCCTTTTCCGACGCGTATGACCCCCACCATAGCATTTGTCACCCACCTGATAAGTTTTGCCATCCAAAAGTGGCGTCCTCTTGGTCCAGATAATGCCCCCTGAGAAGAAATGAACCGATGTCTAGGTCAGGCCAATATTTAGGTCACCAGAGGTCAAAGAATGTTTCAGAGGGCTTACAACAGGGCATTGTATATTTCCCTACACATTTTACTAGGTGAAGCTAAAGTAAATATATAGGTATCGTTCGAGGCTTCTCATCGTGGCAAACCGAGTCATGTAAAATACGGTCAAAACTATCTGATCTAAACACCTGCACTGGAGAGTTGTCTGACACTAACGCGCACTGAAGGGGGGCCTGGTAGCCCCCTAATATATCGGAAATTAAAAGGCTTAGAAAAACGCCGATTGGAGGGTGGGTGGGGGTGATCTACATTTTAACCACTTTTGATTGACTTAGGTCAATATCTTCATGGTCAAACAGGGTCATAAAGGTCAAATATAAAGGTAAATATCGACCATACTGGGTACCTATCGGGAAACGTCGTAATTATGCGGAAAAATGTGGGTAATATGCTAAAGACGGACCAAGGTTTTAAGGAAAAGGTCATAAAGAATCTTTCCTAAAATTTAGGGGCCGAGGTCATGCAAGGTCATTGACCTATTACTTCTCAATATGGTATAGAACCTACAATGTATGCACATACACTATAACTAGCACTATAACAACTGTTGGGCGGGAAATGAGGATTGACCTCTACCCTTGACCTTTGACCTTGACCTAAACATTGAGCTACCTTAACTATAACATCATAGCATACTACACGTCAGACTGGGTAACGTCATTTGGCCGGAAGTACTGGGTCCAATGACCTTGAAGGTGCCGGAATGACCTTGACATTCATGTGAGGTTATCTTGACATAACATCCCGTTTATAAGAAAAAATGGCAAAATATAGTATTTTTAGGAAAAATGGCTAAAATTTGGTCCTTTTGGTAGCCAAAAATATTATCTTAGGCTTTGGAGGGAGGCATGGCCTCTCTGCTCCTCCATTCGATCCGCCAGTGCTGACTGAAAAAAAAACTTTTCCTTTTTCACCATATACTTTTAACCCTTGCCCCGGTGGCGGGTACGAGCCACCTTCGCCCTGGTGGGGGGCTAAAAAAGACCCCCCACGATCTCAAAAACTAAGAGAGCTAGAAAAAAGCGCAAAACGGCAATCGAAAGCTCTTCGAAAAGGATATCGAAAATACTTCGGTCATTTTTCTTGTCAGGTCAATATCAAGGTCACCAGAGGTCAAAATAGGTCAAAATCGCCAATATGAGGTGTACTAAGAAAACCTCCCATATCTCAGAAACTATGATAGCTAGAAACATTTTTTTAACACCATTCGAAAGCTCTTGAGATGCGCTTTCATTACAATGGAATTTATTTTCGTGTCAGGTCAAAGCCTAGGGAGCTACAGGTCACTAAATATTGGGCATATTCTTGGGAATGTCCATAGCCACCCATGCATAAGGGCGTTTACTTTTTCGCTAATAGCTTCCAAACCAAACAAGATACAGCCATAGTTTATGCACCATTGCAATCCTCTCGTCAATACGAATCGAATGATATATGATATTGCTATGCCAGGTCAAATTTAAGAATTTGACCTGACCCAGGTCAACAGTCTGACCCAACTTGACCTGGTATAGTCATGATGTATATCATTTGACTTCCAGTGACTATACAAACACTTCGGTGACAAAATAAAAGCTCTATCTTAGTTTATTCAAAATTTATAGAGGAAAACACCAAAAATGCTTATTTGACCTAAGCTGACCTTTTAAAGGTCACAAGTCAAAAATTTTGGTATCAGCTTCAGAAATGGGCTAAGAGCAAGTCGCAACCGATGTTTGAAGTTGATTCCATCCATACTTACTGAGAAAAGCTCATTTCGTGATTTTCCCCATGCATTGTCAATGGGGAGGTCATGCTTTGCACATGACCTTAGGTCACCAATATCAAAAATCCCGGAACAAATGTTGTAGCTCCTGGTGGGCCCAAGATGTGGTATGAGTTTCAACTTGCTCGATTAACCCTTCTTTTAGTTATGCCGTCCTAAGTATTTTTTGAGGTGAGGTCACTTCACCTGACCTGGTGACCTGACCTGATATGACCTTGAGCCAAAATTTTCAGAAAAGATGTAAAAATGATGAAGGAACAGCTAGACCAAGTTTGGCGGCGCTGCGCGCCGCCGTTTTTTGGTCACTTCGGAAAAACCCGAGGGGGGGTCTAAAAAGACCCCCCCACCCGGGCGAAGGTTAATGGGGCGACCAAAAAATGTACCCCATCTTAGGTCAACAATATGAAAATTGCGAGATAGTAATTTTGTAGGCCCCAAAGATCTTATCATATTATGCAAGTTTAGAACTGATCAATTGGCAGATGTTCCTTTGGCGCCACTTCAAACTCGTGATTTTTAGTTTTTAGGTCGGGTCGCTTGATCTTGAACAGTCCCTTGACCTGACCTGACATGACCTGACCTAAAGAAATTACGATGTTGCCGCTGCCGCTTGGCGGGTCTCGTCTCTAATAAGGCCGAGGTACCGGTGGATTGTCGGTCGTTGTGTGCTGCCGACCTGAGGCGTGGACAACTTGAGCTGCTGCGCGCTTCATGGATTTCGAATATTTTTCCAGACATTGAAAACAATTTATTAGAAGCCGGGATAGAAAGGAATCCAGGCCTTTGCGATTTTTCAGAGGATTTCAGGCTAGCACATGTTAATATCAATTCTCTAACCGCAGGCCACAAGCGTGACGAGTTGGAAATTTTCACAGAATCTAATGGGATTAAAGTCCTAGCAATTTCCGAAACAAGACTCGATGATACTGTTCATTCTAGTCGTTTCATGCTTAAAAACTTTCAAACTACCTTTTACGCCACAGAAATCGTTCCGGTGGAGCTGTTGCATTGTATGTACTTTCACTCATCTCTAGCTGCCTCGCGACTCCCCGACCTGGAAATTGGAGAAGAAGAATGGAATTGGGCTAAAATAAAGTTTAAGAATATAACACTCGTAATATGTAGCGTTTATGTTCCACCAATTCTGAGCTCAATTCGTTTCGAAAAGTTTCTACTTAATTTAGCTGAAAGCACGAGCAACGCACAAAAGTTCAACCCCACCGCAATCATTGCAATAGGAGACTTTGGCGCTGGAAATTGTTTTTTGACTAACAGTTATGTAAAACACAGCTCGATTTCAAATTCAGATTGGAAACTAAAACATTTAGCAGATTCATTGGCACTCTCGCAATTGATCCAGGAACCAACAAGGCTGGAGGGAAACACGCACAACCTGCGCGATTTAATTTTCGTTTCCGAGTGTAGTTTGGTTGAGGAAAGCGGATTACTCCCCTTCTTTTTCTACATTATATAACTTTCCGATCTATTTATCATTAAAAGGAAATAATCAACACCCCATCACACCAGAAGACAATATGGGACTGCTCCAAGCTCAAACATCTCAGACTGACGCAACAACTGATGACAATTAACTGGGACGACATTATTGACAACGACATAGACAAAGCCTCCGCTGAATTCACATTAACTTTATGTCACGCTGCTGACAATTGTATCGCTAGAAAAATATCATCTCGCCCAGCCAACAAGCCATGGGTGACAGGAGAAGTGAGGAGACTTATGAGAAAACGGGACAGGCTATTCAAAATTGCAAAAAAAACAAGCAAAACTGGGAGCGGGCGAAAACAACTTAAGTGATTGGAACAAGTGGCGACCATGTAGGAACGAAGTAACAAGCAAAATAAGATACCTCAAAGGTAAAAAACTGTCAAAATAGGCTGAAATCCTTTTGGAAAAGAGACAAGAACCCCACAAATACCATCAAATACTCAAAAATATGACCAGCAGCTCTAAAACTCATGGAATCCCACCTCTCCTAGACAACAACGGTGACCTTGTCACCAGCGATCTATCTAAAGCCGAAATATTCAATGGGTACTTCGCGGCCCAAACACAACTTCCAAACAGCGAGCAACACCAAATTTCTAACATTAACAATCAAAACGTACCATAGTTTACCATGACGAGATTAAAAGATAGGGAAGTCTTAAAAATCATAAAAAGGCTAAATCAAAACAAGTCGACGGAACCAGACGGAATTCCAGTTAAACTCATCAGGCTTGTCGCTCTTATTATTGCGGGACCCCTTTCCCGGCTATTTAACAAACCAATTCAAGAAGGGCGATTCCCAAAATTCTGGAAGATAGCCACAGAGAACAAAGGTAGCTCAGCTGAGGTATCTGGCTATAGGCCCATAAGCTTATTGTGCTGTCTCTCAAAATTGTCGAGAAAATAATATTTCGTAGGGTTTATACACATCTGACTGAGAATGACCTCCTAACGGAAAGACAGAGTGGTTACAGACCTGGACACGGAACCGATCTTCAACTGTTTTACATGACTCACAACTTGTACGAATTGCTGGACAATGAATTTGACGTATCTGTGCCCTTCTTCGACATATCTTCCTATTTTGAGAAGATATGGCACAAAGGACTTCTAGAAAAATACAGGCACGAGTTCGGACTGACTGACATTTTACCCTGGTTACACTTATACTTGACTGACAGACAACAGACAGTTCAAATCAACAATGTTAACACGCGCATTGACGGGGGCGGGTACCCGCCCCTCGGGTTTTTCGGAGATAGTAGAAAAACGGCGGCGCGTAGCGCCGCCGTACTTGGTATACCTTTTTCCTCATCATTTTTACAACTTCTGTGAAAATTTTAAGGTTAGGTCATCTCAGGTCAGGTCACCAGTACAGGTCAAATGACCCAACCTCAAAAAAAGTTTAAGATAGCATAAGTCGCAGCAGGGTGAACTTATCTGATTGAAACTCATATCACATAATGGCCCCACCGATTTCTCTAAAATATGTTCCGGTATTTTTGATATCGATGACCTAAGGTCAGGTACGAGGCATGACCTCTCCATTGGAAATACATGGGAAAAATGGTTTTTACGGAATAACTCAGTAACGGATAGTGATAGAGCATTTATTTTAGCTGCATTAGACTCGCCTGGGCTTTACGGTTCTAATGATATGCATTTTATATAATTTGACCCTGACCTGACCTCAGGTCAGGTCAAATCCTTTTTTGACCTAGCAAGGTCAAATTATATATCATTCGATTCGGCTTGCTAAGAGGATTCATATAGTTTAAGTCGTTTTGCTCTATCTTTACTTGTTCAGATGTGATGGCCGAAAAACTGAATTTACATGTTATCCCTATGACGGGCATGTTTTGACCTCTCGTGACCATAAATGTGACCTGAAAAAAATGATTCAAATGTTTTCGATGGAGAAGTGGATGGCAGCCCAACGCCGTTTACCGTTTTTCGCTACCTACCGTGGTTCTCAAGATCTTAGGGGGCGGGTACCCGCCCCCCCGTCAATGCGAAGGTGGCTCAGACCCCCGTCAATGCGCGTGTTAAATCTTCCCTGCTTCCATTGAACGCCGGATGTCCACAGCGATCCGTCCTGGGCCCTTTGCTTGCCTTACTGTACCTAGATGCCTTGTCTGGCAAAACTGAAAACGAAATGATGTTTTTCGCAGATGACGCTTGCCTTATTACAAGCCACAAGCCAGAAAATATCCAACATGTACAACAATCCCTCGAAGACGACATCACCCAAATTCAAAACTACGGAAAGGAGTGGCTAATTAAATTTAGCGCATTACAAACAATCCAGCAGTCATTTTCATACCGAAGAAACAAAGTAGTTCCAAACCTTGTTTTCGACTCCCAGGCTATCCCTGTGGCCAGCCAGCACAAACACCTGGGACTAGTCCTTTCAACTGACCTAAGATTCCACGACCACGTTAACCACATTGTCAAAAAGTAATTACTACACTCGGTCCACTTTACCCGATAGCCTCATACCTACCCAGAGAAGTCCTTGCTCAAATTTACAAGACATACGTGCTGCCCCACTTTGACTATGCCGACATAATATACGACGGACTCCTGACAGTGGACGACACACAGCGACTCGAGCGACTTCAGAACCGGGCTGCCAGACTAGTGACATCGACACTACAAAGAACTTCTACAGAAAATCTAAGACACGAGCTTGGGTGGTCCCCATTGAAAATTAGGCGTGAGCAGCACAAATTGAAGTTTTTCCACCGACTTAGTCATGGTATAACCCCCAACTATATCCAAAGAATCCTACCAGACATACGGGCAAACACAGTTTACCGTTCACTTCGAAACGCCAGAAGCAGGACGGAAATATCATTTAGAACATCACACTATGAGTCATCATTCCTACCCAGCACAATAAAACTTATCAACAAGCTACCTAGACACCTTTCAGAATTACAGTCTCACATCACATTCAAACAACAACTAGAAAAACACTACAAAAAATACGATCCACCGAAGTATTTCAATTTCGGCTCCAAAATCGAGAATTGTATTTTAGCCCGGCTAAGAGTAGGCATGTCCAAATTAAACGGTCATTTTTACCAAATCCAAATCGCTGAATCGCCTTGATGCGACTGCGGTTATAGCTGGGAGGGAACGGAACATTTTTTTCTACAATGTCCAAAGTTTATTATACAGACACAAATTATGATGAACAACATTAGCGCAATAATTAAAGGGAATGTGGCACCTTGGTCGAATCCTGGAATTTAGTGAAATTAGGCGTACTTTTAGCCAAAATTAATGAAACCACTCATGATTTATCTGAAAAATTTACAATAAGCTCAATATTTTGTTTTAAAAAAATACTCCTCTAGAAAACTAAATATCAGCCTGTGGATGATGTCACGATCTGGCAACCACTACCATACTTGAAACGCTTCAAGGGCTTCGATCGGCTGATGCTCATCGTGACGTCAGCATATGTCGTCACACCAGCAGCTCACAACAATGGCCGCCCGGCAACGGGCTGATGGGGGGGCTGGTGTCAGATAGGTTTTAGCTTTTTTCTACGGAAATATCGAGTTCCAAGACAAATGAAATATGGAGTACCGGGTTTTCCGACTTGCTTTACATTTCGGCTATCTCAGTTAAAATCACGTTGTGAAGGTGCCACATTCCCTTTAACAGACCATTTGAAAAACTATACCATAAGCTTAAAATCGACGTTATTCTTTCTGGCTTTTCTCTTCAACCAGGCAATGAGCACGCAGTAGCTCGGTTAGTTAGTTAGTTAAGGGCTTTTTATAAGGCATTCTGTGCAAAGCACCTTTGCCCGCCTCTAAAGTTGAGGGACGCTAGTTAGTTAGTTAAGGGCTTTTTATAAGGCGTTCTGTGCAAAGCACCTTTGCCCGCCTCTAAAGTGTGGGGGAGAATTTTCCGGGAGGGGTGTTTACTTTAATGTCGCAGAACAAAGGGACGAATCTTATTCCAAGGAATGGGTCGCGAAGTGAGGCAACACTTGCGAGGGAAGGGGATTGCTACGGCAGAGATGCCGAGCCTGAGGCACAGGTAGGATTTAAAAGGGTACGTGAAGAGTCTTGACAGCGTAAAGATTAGTTTTTGAATTTTGTTCCTTGTTATCGAATAACCGTTTGCTTACGTTACTCGAGTTCCTCCATTGAAAAAGAATAATTTTGGGTTATTAGAAATGCCCGCAAGCACCATGACGTGATGCCGCGGGTCTTTATCCTGCAACCAGGAGGTGAGGTTACAGCACCCTCTCTGGCTGGGTAGCCGCCGCATAGAGGAAGAGAGAAGGGTAATAGAACAGATAGAGTGTTAGGGAGGGGTGTGAGTTGGTTAGTTGTTAGTCTTAGACGTGGTTAGTATAGTTAGTAGTCCTTAAGTTAGGGTTAGTTGGTTAGCAAATATGAACGGATGGTTAGGTAGGGTTAGTTGGTTAGTTGAACCTTTTTTTGTTTTTTTTCCTAGGGTGGGAGTTATTCCGAGTCTACCATACCTTAGGACCAGACAGTTAAGACCTAGTTTGAAACACCTATTGTTTAAATTTGTCAGAGTGACGTTTCTAGTGTAATTGTTATTTCTAATATGAGGGGTGCTATTCGGATGCAGGTATTTTCCATACCTGCCACCATAGACGTTCAGATAAGGCTCTCGAGCCTAGAAGCCTTCAGGAATGTAAAGAGCTTGTCCAGCAGCTCAGGGTGATCATTGCCGAGAAGAGTGGAAAGGTTTACTGGGATGTTTCTGATGCGGCAATAATCTAGCATGGGCTGCCTATGGGCGTCGTGCTGGGGACAGTCGATGAGGATATGGTAGGGATTTTCCATGGCAGAGCAGGTACCACAGGTACCTACACGCCCATAGGCATTTAATTTGGTGTGTCCGCTTCTGAGTCTGGTCAGGATGACCTCACGCCGACGACTGTTTTGGTTGGAGCTGGGCCAGTAGCCGATGTTAGGCTTGATATGGAATAAATGGGCGCTGTGGTTAGTGGTCCAGTCATTTTGGATGTACTTCCGGATATGGTTCTGGAGGAGAGCTTTGCTATCGTCTCCGGACCATTTGAGAGGTGCGACCTCTCTGAGTTCAAGAGACTTTTTGGCCTGTTCGTCGGCTTTTTCATTTCCGAGAATTTTGCAGTGGCCTGGGATCCAAAGAAAGGAGACATCTGGGATATCGTCGATACCCTTCTGGATGTCTGCTATTACGTGATGGCTGGGGTTGACTACGTTATTGATCAGTAGCTCGGGAGGTTTTCCGCTTTATAAGCAGCAGCCGGAGGTTTGCCTGAACTGGCAAAGTTGCCAGTTCAGGCAAACCTCCAGTTCTGGCAGTCGTGCGTGGCCGACCGTTCAGCCAGCCCGGCGTATGTGCGTGGCCCGTGCGGGGGCGGGGCGTGGGCGGTGAGACCTACGGCGGCGCTACCGTGATTGCAGCTATGACACCCGAGCGGTGCCACGATCTAAGCGCTTCGGCGCTTTTGCACCAATTGGGGTTGCACATGTAATGATGTTCTGTAAAAGGAAAAATAAATGATTATGAGTATGAGTGTATGTTCTGCGTGTCTTCGACTCTGCGTTATTCAGAGGAAACCGGGAGGGCGAGGGGATTTACCTTATTCACAGGGTGCGTGTTAAATATCAGAACATAATACGAAACGCAGTTGCATACCCAAAATTATCTAGAAGCTAACCACAGTTGTTATATTGAATAGTTATTGTCCGCCCACAGCTTTTACAAGTTTCTAACCAATCGCCATACACTTGTGAGCGGCATTGATTTAACGTGATAACAGCGCTGAATTGATCAGTTAACTGGGTAGTGCTTGCCTTAACGCGGAAGTATCTCTGACCAATCAGCGCCGCTGTTATTGGAAGTACGGGCTTGATCGGACTTTAAATAGATCCACCGGTCCGGTGGCACCGCCCGAAAGCACGGCCTCGCCTGGTGTCACCGGAGCAGTCCTCTGTTCCGCTGGGCCCAAGAAATCGGGATAGCCCCGCCGTCTGGTACGGTGGGGCATGTGACAGGGAGTGTGCGGGTATGAAGACAAACACGATGGTGTTTGTTTCACCGCTCTAGCTTAATTAGGTCAAAAGTTATTGTCAAAATAATGTTTTTGACCTCTGGTGACCTTGGATGACCTTGGAAAAGTCAAAGGGCAAATATGACCCCTGGGATCCGTGAAAGGGTGTCCAAAAACGCTGTTCTGAGCAGTCTGAGTATTTGCAATCATTTTGTGGCTTTTATATCATGAAACAGCTTTTCCCCATGCTTTTCCAATGGGAGAGGTCACCTCGTGACCTGACCTCAGGGCACGAAATCGAAAAATCCCGGATATACACCTTATTGACCCTGGAGGGGTCATGAAGTGTAGGAAGTTTCAAATGGATCGACTTTGAAATGTAGCTCTTACAGAGCTCTAAAGTTGAAGTGAGGTGACCTTGGTTGACCTCGTTTGGTGACCTGACTTTTGGTGACCCGGGATAAAAAATTTCAGGGATGATGAGAAAATGATGCAGTGAGAGGTAGAGCCCTCAACCGCGGTGCTGCGCCTCGTCGTTTTTCTGCTATCCCGGAAAAACCTTAGGGGGGCCGTCGATTGCCCCCGGTGGGGCGAGGGTTAAACCATCCGACTCTGCAAAATTTTCGTCGAAAATACTATGTTTTCAGGAATCTGGGCCCCGTTGCTCAAAACGCCACCAGTTGCTCCCAGCAAACAGCGTAGATCCGCTCAGTGGCGGATCCAAGGGGGGGCAAAAAAGGCATTTGCCCCCAAAACGGAAAAGCTCGGGGAAAAACTGTTTTCGCACCCCCCAAAGTGATCGACCCCTTTTTTCCCCGACTCCTTTTTAGTTTATAAGCAAGATTCCGGTGCTTTAACTCTCAATTTCAAACAGAACCAGTTAAGTTCAGTGAACATATTGAGCCTAGGGCCGGAAAAGTATCTCTAGGTCATATTTTTAAGCCCGTGACGTTTTTTTGCTTTTCACCTCAAATACCAAAAATTCTAAAATTCTACCGGCAATTAATATTGGAGGGCAGCTTTCAGGGCGTGACGTTTTTTTTTGCTTTTCGATTTTTTACTTTGGTTTGCCCCTCCAAAATCGACCGGCTAGATCCGCCACTGGATCCGCTATTGTCGGAGATGGTGAGGCCTCACAGCGATCTGAACCCTCCCACCGCGACAGTAGCGCCACCACAGTGTGAGGGCGCCACCACTCCTGGGCTGCTGCCTATCCGCGGAATGAAATGGTGCTAAGATTGTTGCTGTAGCATGCTTGCAAAGTGTGATAAAGGGATTGCATCACATAATGTTCGTTCACAGACTGTTTGTTTATCATCCACATTCATCATCAATTTTTCCGCATTTTGTTCCACAAGGATAGTTTGAACAGAAGTGAAGGAAGACAACAGCGAGAAATGCATGACAAAGGCAAGCAATACGGCGGTACGAAATAGAAAACACTGCATAGGCACGCGGCACAGATAAAAATGGAACTAAACAAGCGAGCATGTTATCGGATTGGAAGAAACAATAATATGGCTAGTCCATAGAATAGACACAAAGCCAACAAAAAGGAGGGACAACAGAAGATAAAATGCAATACAAAACAAATAAATCAATCGAAATGAACAAAGACACCTGAACGTATGCCTGAAAAAAGCAAATAAAAAGGAAAAATAAGACACCATTTAAAGTCGAGGGCACACAGATAATAACATACGTACGTTAAATCAACTCCGTGTGGTTTGCCTCAGCAGACAACACGGCATTATTTTCTTGGGGACTTTACGTTTATTTATATGCTGCTCGAGCAAAGTGATGCAAATATGGCCTAAGCTTGGGCTAAATCAACATAGTGATCAAGCCTTGTACATTGCATAGCACGTACCAGGGGTGGCGAAATGGGGAGGGGGAAGGGAGAGACAGGATCGGTCCCCCAACAATTTTGCACTCAACAGTTTTTTTTACATATTATCCCTATTACCTGCGTGGACTAACACAACACACGTTTACCTGCGTAAAAATGTGTGTTGAAGCGCATTGTCGTTCGCGTTTTCAAAGACACCCCTTATGATCGAGATTTGCCTCCCATTGATCGGACCCGGTCGTCGCCAGTCCAGGGTCTCCCCCGTAAAAATGGCATGGGGACGCCCCTGGCAAGTGCAGCATTATATGTAAAATGCAGCGTCATCGGCACCAGCGCCTTTCGTTTAACCACAGTTGAGGCATTCCATGATGTTTCTACAGCCCGGTTACACCACCATGGTCAGAATCTTTCCCCATCCTTGTCTACAGGAATATTGGCGTCCCTGAGGACGCTTGTAACATTTTTTCAGCTTCTGTGATAAGTGGTTTTGAGATCAGAACTCACGGAAAATCCCCTACATCCGCATGAAGTTATATATCTAATAGCGGTTTCCTTATGCAAACAGGATACTCATGTCAAACATTATGCATCATTTTATTGAGGAGCCCTGAACAAAATATCTGCAGGCATTTAAAGAGCAATAATTCCCCCTCCCTCCAATAATCCAAAAGTGATCTGACAGGATTTCACCTAGTTTATTCGGTTTCACAATTGAAACATGCTCGTATGGAATAAGATTGGTTAACCCTTTCGTTCCTGAATTAATTTTTTTGCTAGGATTTGGAATTCCTTTTACAGAAATATTTGATTGGGTCAGTCATTAACAGTGCCATCCCCCATTTTTGCCTCCGACCCCCTTCCATCCCAAAATTTGGAATTTTGAGGTGGTTGAGATCTCGACCACAAGGAGGATATCCGTCAGTTAGGTTTGTATGCCCACATGCCATTGATTGCATGTGCTGGTCTTCTCTAACGGTACTGAAATAATTCCACAAGCATACAGGTATGGTTTAGTTTATAATTGAGCCCTAAATAAATGGCAAGCATCCTAAAATGTGCTGTCGTGCTGACGACAGGACTGACCAAGCTTGATTTGCACCTGTCAGCTACTCAATTTAAAACAGGGTAGGACCAGTATGCTTTGGAACGGGACAAATTTTCAACTTTGGAAATAAATATCGCAGCAACTTCCATCCACTATGGACTAAACTCACAAAATCGGGATCACAGAGCCATATCTGTATTCCAATTGGTGCAAGAAGCGCTCTCTGTGTCCCCCAGGCTTGCTCGTGGCAGGTCTACCTGCACCCTTGGGTGCCTCTGTAAGCTGACCCAGGTAGAGGTTCATTGGAAACTACCACCACAAAGATCAGAAACCAAGGCTTGAGATCTCTTCTCGACTCAGGGGGTTCCTGGATGGGTTAACGCTGGCACAACAATACAAACCTATGGGGGAAGGGGTAGGGTACAAAACTTATGAGAAAACCGAAATCGAGGAGTAGAGTAGAGGAGACGTAATTGAGGTATCCATAATATATGGTTTTTCAGCCTAAGTCACGAGCACACGTAGAAGGAATAGGAAGCTTCGCAAATCAAACAGTACCTAACTCATCATGACTGCTGTAAGTGATATATGTACCAGCCTGATGAGGAAGGGGTCCTGACCTTCAACACCCCCCCCATGTCGGAAAACACCACTTCTTTCCCCTGGCTGAAGCGCGGTAGCTGTTGACATGCTGATCCTGCTGATCTGTGCCTCCCATTGTCTCGTAATTTTTAACATAATTTAGCCTTTGCAGTTGGGTTCACCCTTGGTCCTGTTTTGAGTATCGGTCAACAGAGGCGCCCGAACCTTAACCGAAAGCAGTAGAGCAGATGAGATGATCGATACGTTGTGATAGAGATCAAACGCCACAATGTATCCATACCCCTGGTTCAAGCAGAAAACTTCGTACCCGAATCTTACAGGTAGGGTGATGTTGTTGGATGAAGTGTTCCAGTGAAGTGTTCTTATGGATGCGATCAGCCCGAGGACATAGCTTGGAGTAGCGGTCACTCGTGTCTAGCTTTGTGTTGTCCTGGAAGTGCAGGAATTGCATGTACGACTCAAAGCGGTTCTTCCACATCGCAGACTTGATGATTGCCGGGGGGAGGGGACGGCTCTCCTCAGATTGGAAGCCAGGAAGGGACATGCCCCAAGTTGTGGGCCTCGAGTCATATTTTTACATTATTTGCCCTTTGTAAGCGCGGGCTTACGCAAAGTCTTGGTTTGCAGCCTCTCTAATGCCCTTCGAGACAGCTTTGAGTTTTGGGTTCGCTTCCCGGCCCTCCCCTCTCCCCCGATCGTAGTAAAATCGTAGTCCGTTCCCCTCGGGACATATCCGTGGCGACGCCCCTGAACCTAGGAAGGGGAGGTTTTAATCACGGTCCAAATATTATCGCAGAGGAGCATGTACTCCCGTCCTAGAAAGAGGGTTGGGGTGGAAAGCGAATTTTCATAAATGCGCCGATGACGTTTCAGGTGGGCAGAAATTTGACGGAGGGAGAGACGGATCACCTGCCTCCAGTGGCGGTTCCAGGATTTCATTTCTGGAGGAGCTTGGGGTTTTGAGCCTCTCCTACTATGCCTCTTATCGGCCCCCTGGCTATGTATTTACCATAGGTACTCTGAAATTTCGAGAGAGGGGGGAGGGTTTAGCCCCTAGCCCCCCTTGTATCCACCACTGACTGTCGCTTTTACCCCCCCCTACGTTTGCCTATGTCAAAATGTTCAAAACCGGGCCGTTTTTGCAATACCTGCTCACATTTGGCTCTAAATTTGCCAAATGTCCAAACCAAATTATGACTGAACCTAGTTGACGGATATCCTCCTAGTGGTCGAATACTCGACCACCAAAACTGTTTCGTTTCTAAGTCACGATAAATTAAAACCCTAGCAAAACAATGAATACTGTTGTTCTGCCTGACTCTCTGGCTACCACATCAAGTAAAAATGAATAAATAATTATGACCTTTCTTTGATAGCCGGAGAGAAACAAATGTAGCCATTTCCCACAAAGGCTGTCGTTAGATATAACCAGATTTGATATGCCCCCCACTCCCCCCTAAACACGACAGAACAAAATTTTGCAGCTGTGATGATAGCCTGGTCCATCTTTCGTCTGACAACGGAGTTTGGAAAACTCTGCCGAATTTGGAAATCTGTGGCGAGCTTAGCCCTGAAGTCTTTTTGGTGGTCGAGATCTCGACCACTAGGAACGAAAGGGTTAAGTAAGCAATTCGTCCTTCAACCCTTGTTATTCTGTATTTATAACATACGTTTGTTAGAGGGCTGGGGGGTTTACTGAACTGTCCGAGTCGTTAAACATTGTCCTGCCCCGCCCCAAACTGTCCTGCACCGACGAGTCGCACGCTTGCAACTCGGGTGCTGCAGCGCCTGTACCGGGGCGCGGTGCGTGCGTGTGGATCTGGAGGTCAACCAACGGGCCGGGCGGCGCCGCGACGGCGGGTTTACGAACTTCCTCCGTTGTCGACGCTTTTAAGATACATTTGCTTAGCTTAGTTTCGGTCACATATCACCAATGGGTTAGTTAAACCCACTTATACATGAAGACAAATCCAAATATATTCCCAAAAGCTGAACAAAGTGCATGGTTCTTACTAAACAATTCGAGACCAGGACCCCATTTCATTACAGTTGTGGAAATGCAACGTATTTTACACCACACTCGCCTGCAATGTAACGCCGTACGCAAAATTTCATTTCATAAAGAGCAGCCACATTCAAAAGTGGTGTATATATGAAATGCAGCATGATTTTCTCCCAAATCCAGAATGGAATCACTTGTTCTAAGTATAACATGTAGGTGATCTATCAACATTAAATAGGACAATTTTTTATATTAATTAGGTGAATAAGAATGGAGGACTTATTTGCTCTTATTCGATCAATTATCAATTTTTTATACATTTCTTGGAATATTGCGAAGCTGATGGGAAACCAAGGCAATAGAGTAAAGGTAAAACGGAGCGGGCCGCTCAGCCATGGCCAATGACAGCAATTTTTACAGCTGGCACAGGATAGCTGACTGCTGGAAAACCATAGAGTGGCTGCTGAGCCAGAAAGTTTCTATCAATACATATACCTACTAAGGGAGTTACAGGTAAACATAATATTTTATTATATTTATTTATCTTATTTTGTAGACACAAAAAGAGTTTCAGTAAGTTTTATTGTCAACTGATTGCCGCCAGGTCCCGAGCTGGCGGTGTGTATTGTCTATGGAGCTGGCGGTGTGTTGAAGAGATAGGGACTTTTTGGCGTACAACTTGGCGTGAAAAAGACAATTTACAAACAGCGTTCATATACCGTTCTTCTCATATCTACCAGTGTGTTTTATTTTGAGATAATAACTTTGAGACGCTGGGATTGACTGTCTGTTTGTGTGTGTGAATTTGTGTATGGACGGAAAACTGTTAAATTTTTAAAAAACCTACCTAAAGTGCCAACTTCTTTGGTATGATACTAAGCGCTGTGATCACCGGTGCCTATGGATCATATCAGGCACAGACGTGTGCTCATGCTCAATGCCTGGATGTACTAAGACCAAGGAAAAGGATCGTGGTCTGCTATTCTTCAGGGTCCCAAAGGAGCCAGCCAACTAGGTAAGGAATATGCCACAAAATGATTTTACACTCGTCAAATTTGACTATGGGGCAGTGGAAGTCGGGTGGCTTTCCTCGCCAGTCTGCAAAGTATGATAATTCTGACCAGTTTTTGGTGTAAAGTGTACTCCAAGACTGGTCCAAGCAAAGAGAATTTTGGAGCGAATGAAATGGTGACCAGCATTTATCAATACTGAGAGTATAAATGAGAGTGGTGGTTGCCAATACAGAAGCCACATAGAAGTTGCAGTGTATCGAAAGTGAACGAAAAGAATGTAAAATACCATATTGTTATTTTAAGTTGAACAAGAATTCAGGGCATTCATGCCCTAGGGCAGCCGGGGATATAGTACCAGTTGTGTGGTTGGAATACCAGCCAAATACATTGTTTGGAAATAAGTAGAGGTCAGTGTGTTTTTATGCCCATTTTGGTTCAAATTTTAGGTGAGAGGTGGTATGATATTCTCAATAGCTGGTGCAACTTCTTTGGGATGCTGCCATACTTTGCTGACTGGCTTCCTTACTGCATGGTGTCCTCTTATCAATACTGACTGACTGCCTCTTGATTCAGCATGTAGAATTTGGCAGATTTGCACAAGATCTCATTGGTGCAGCCTTTGGGCAGAATTACTGGTTTGGGGCAACTTTTGTCATTCTTTGTGGTAGGTACAACAATATTGGAGCTGAGTGTGACAGCTTGGACAGTGCTGACCCTTATTAAAAATCATAAAGGTGTCAATAAGATAGTAAAACAGGTGAAATGGACGAAAAAGAAAATTTCTGCTTCAATGTGAAGAGGATTCTGGCCCAGCTGCTGAATTTCTGCCTGGAATTGGGGTAGGATTTGAGCTACCCCAAGCATATTGTGCAGTTTCCTGCCACATTCTGCAGACCAGCCCTTCACTGATATTCCCGTCATAGGCAGATCCAGGATCGCGGATGGTGGGGGCACCGTGCCGGGGGTGGTAAGAATTTGATGCCTGGCTTCATAAGAATTGAAGTGTCGTCAGCTGGTGGGGCACTAATAGCTGTTTCATTAATTTGTTTAGACAGGCTTCAAAAGCCTTATTCAACAAAATGATTTGATTATTTGTGATACCTCATTAATACCCATTGTTAGTTATTTGGGTTTTCGGGCGCACGAACCAAGATTAATTATCGCCCATTTGGTACCCATTGTAATCGTGTTGTGTTGTGTTCTTTTCCAGCGCGACTGAGGTAACCTGGACATGCGAAACCTGTTCGGTCGCGAGCAGCAGCGCGCGGCTCAGGCAGCTTGAACTTGCGAAACCCTTCGGCGGCGAGCAGCAGCGCCGGCCTAGCTCGCGTGCAGCAAAACTGTCATCCAGGCGCTGGTGCTACCAGTGCTCCCTCTGATATGATGGCGTATAGCCGGAGTTCAATTGATAGCTGGATTTGTCAATCTATGTGGGATTCTTGTGTCTGTGTTTGCAAGCAATGTTCAAAATAAATACCAATGAGATATTGAATATGCTACGAGTTGTACTAACGGGGGTGAACATTTATCCCATGCTTTTTATATTAGTTGAGTCTTTTTATTAATACTGTGTCCCACAGAACATCTATTGGTGTCATACGGGACTTAGCTCGCAAAACTTTTGAATACCTTCTTTTGATAACTACAATGGAACTCTTCACTGTTCTTGTCATTTGGCCCTGCTCAGCAACCAACTCCTCTAGATCTGTCATCTAGGCTGGCAAAGTGACTTTGAGTTATACGCATGGTAGAACAGTGTATTTTGTATTTGTATTTATTTGAGTTATCACCTACGGGATGGCCCCAATAAACGGCGAAGTACAGGAGATAAAACATTGAACAATATGTACATACACAGCATTAAAGCAGAAGCGCTACAAGACCTTAATTAAAATGACCTAAAAAGGAAGTAGCGCATCAAATAATACCTATGAATACACACAGGCAATACAAACCATAAAAGACAACAGAGGGACATAAAATATAATAAAACCTTAAAAGTCCCTAAAAGACAATAAGCCATAAAAGTTCCTAAAGGACAATAAAAGCAATAAAAATCACTAAAATCTATCCGCATCGTAGGGTACATCACTGGTACATAGAACAGCTAAGCTACAGAGAGGCGACATAGGCTTTAACTTGTGACCGAAATGATTGGTAGGCATCCGTGAAAACATCTACTGTCGGGCACATTTGTAAAAATAAATTCAGTTGCCTCGGAAGTCTCGTAAAGAGGCCTTCTTTGGCGGTGCCTACCCTTGCATACGGCACTTTCAGCAGGGTTCGTGGTTGCTGACGGGTAGCACGAGATGGGACATGCAAGTAGAAAGCCGCAAGAAGAGATGATGAAGACATACGCCCTCTCAGAATGTTTCGGACAAACATGAGGTCATGCTGTTTTCGCCTAGCTGCTACAGAAACAACCCCAAAGTGTTTGAGCAGGTTTACATAGGCCAGTGATGGTGATGGGTGGCGACTGTGTGAGTTGAGCCATATTAAAAACTTGTGTTCTACCCGGCTCAATCGCTCGGTGTGCGACACAGCAGCTCCGTTCCACACAACGCTACAGTATTCCATGTTCGACCGCACATAGGCATAGTATGAAGTTAAAACAGATGAAACGTTGAGGTATCCTCTCGGGTTGGCCTTCTGAAAGGATCTAATGAGAACGCCCAGCGCACGATTTGATTTCTTCACAGTTTGGTCAATGTGTGCCCTAAAGGTCAATTTTGTGTCCAGAATTATGCCTAAATCACGAATTTGCTCCACGTGCTCTAGCACAGTGTTTCCAATGGTATAATTTGTTGCCAGTGGTTTAGTTTTCAGTGTCATCCGAAATGATTTGCATTTAGCTGCGTTTAGTTTCAGTTTCCAAATTTTTGACCACTGGCAGAGATGAGATAGGTCCTGCTGAAGGGCATCAGCGTCCGCTTGGCGTGAGATTTTCCGGTAAATTTTTGCGTCGTCGGCAAACATAAGAACCCGAGAGGAGATTCCCATTGGCAGGTCGTTTATAAAAAGTGCAAAGCACAACGCTGAGATCACACCACCTTCCGGTGTTCCCGACTCAACCTGACACCACTCTGAGCTCTTTCCGTTTACAACAACTCGCTGCTTTCTATTGTTCAGGTAGGAGGAAAACCAATTTAGAGTTGAGCCAGAGACATGATACGAGTTTTTCAATTTGTGGACCAAGAGAGCATGGTCAACAGATTGGAATGCGGCCGAGAAATCTGTGTAGATACAATCTGTTTGGATGTTTTCTTCAATAGATGACCATGCAGTGCTCAGAAGTGATGCCAGATTAGTCGCACAAGACCTACCAGTTACGAAACCGTGCTGCTCTGGTGAGATAACAGGTCTCACATGAGAAAGCAAACTTATATAAGCGACTTTCTCGAGTACTTTTCCGAACAGAGGAATCAACGACACTGAGCGGTAGCAGCCTGGATCTTTCACATCTCCTTTTTTTAAAAATCGGAACGACGTTTGCCCTTTTCCACAAGTCAGGAAACACACCCTGCCGAATCGATAGCAAACATATCTTCGTCATTGGTATCGACAAGGGTTCGCTGCACTCATGAATAATCCGGGCACTGATTCCGTCTGGGCCACACGCTTTACTGACAGGTATGTTCTCTAATATGGATTTCACAAGATTCATGTTACAGTCTATATGATTAAGTGGAGGCAAATCGTACGATGGAGCATCGGGCAGCACAGTAATGTCAGATTTGGTGAACTTTGCCGCGAACGCCTGATTAAAAGCATTAGCTTTTTCTTGGTCGTCACTAACCTTGATGCCGTCTACGACTAGAGTTGACAAGGCTCTGTTTCCGCATCTGGCTGTTTTTAGGAACGACCAAAAACGCTTAGGGTTCGCAGCAAAGTCCTCCGTGAGTCCTATAAGATAGCTACTATACTTCGTGTTTGCATAATTTTTGAAGTCCCTTCTCTTATCTCGGAAATTGCGTTCCGACTCGTCACACCGGTTTCTTTTCAATCTTCGAAATGCTGCCTCTTTCTCCCTCAGTAGGTTACGGAGCTCACGATCAAACCAAGGCGGAAAATTTCGCTTCACCTTAACGGTGGGAATACAGTCACGAATCGACGCATGTAGCCAATCATAAAACACATCAACAGCATCGTTTACAGGCATATCGTCGATAACATTCCATGGACGCAAAGCAGTGGCCTACCAATATAATTGCACGTTTACGGTGGAGTCATTTTGCACTGCCAAATTTTTATATTTTCTTATGTCGCGCCGGCTCCCCGCCATTGGATTCGCCATTCCGCCATTGGAGCGCCATTGACCTTTCATAGTGGTATGATGGGCATTTCAGGAAGCTTCGTATAGATCGGCCAACAAGTGCTCCCTCACCCTCTGAATCCGTCTATTGTCTATGCCCATATCTAAAGCCATTTTTTAGGCACAAGAACAACACGTTTGAGAAGGGTGTTCCGCGATAAATTTCCGCAAGCATGGTGTTTTGTAAATCGGCTAGAATATAGCCATTTGAGGAGATCATGGCCTCTCAACCTCCGTCAAGATTTGGACTGCCTACGTACTCATGGACGTCGAAAGCGGGGGGGATGAGGAGACGCGTCCCCCTACTCGTGGATCAGAGGGGGACGGTCCCGCAAAAACTTTGGGACTCGTCCTAGTTTTTTATTTGGATTCTCTTATTACTTGCGTTTGCCTTCGTTAATTGTGTGGAATTTTCCAACCCAACTCGCTAAATTTGTTGGTTAAGTGTATTGCCAGTATCGTTTTCAGAGACAGCCTATTCGCTCCAAATTTTGCGCCCCAGCGCCCCTCCTCCCCGCCTCTGGTCGTCCCCAGTCATGGTCCGTCCCCACCGGTAAAAATTCCGTGGCGACGCCCCCGCCTCTGCACCGCAGTGTCACATTTTGCGGCGCCCGTCATCGACGATCGAGCTTCATATGTGTAGGTGGGGGGTGGGCAGTGGCGGACGCACGAGTGCCGTTGGAGGGGGGGGCAACGCAGGAGAAATGGTGAAAACAGTATTATTAAAAGATCGGTAAAAATTTTGCCATTTGGGGGGCATGGCCCCTGCCCCCTCCGTACGCGGATCCAGGGGGCGGGTGCCCCCATCGACCCTCGTCGCCCCTAAAATGGTCACGGCATTGCTTTGGAATGCCAATGGCGTCCCCTGAACCGTCGCTTCCCACCCCCTGAATCTGCCTAAGTCCCTCTGCGTCTGCCAATGGGGGTGGGGAGGGGTGGGTAATTTTCTATACACTCTCTTCCCCTTGGAAATCTGATCCGTCGCTGCTCCGGATATTTTTTACTTTTGCCCGATTTTAAGAGGAGAGTATGGTCACTGGCGGCGGAACTGGGGGGGCACCGTGACACGGTGCCCTCCCCTTAAATCATGAATTTTAACAGTAACCCAATGGCGTTGACTGGAAAGAAGTGGGTTCAAACATGGGCGGATCCAGGATTGCTGATCGGGAGGGGGCACCTTCCCGGGTGGGCACCGTCCGGTCCATGGGGGCGCCATTTTTGACCGGCAAAACCTATCAAATGGGCGCAAAATTATATCGGTGGGCGCCGATTTTCGCATCCTGGGGGCAGCGACATTTCAGGGGGCGTCATCGACCTTTCAGTGGGGGGGCGCCGTGACCATTTCAGGGGGCGCCGAAAGTCGATCGGGGGCACGTGCCCCTTGCTCTCTGCATCCGCCTATAGGTTGAATAGCTCATGGCGCGCGCCCCCTTAAATTTGGACGTTCCGCCGTCACTTAGTATGGTAGAAAACCGTCGGAGTATATATCTTTTCCACCGTTTCGCATGCTATTTCTATGCAAATACTACTTTTCTATTACCTTTCCAATTTTTAATCAAGCGGCGGTGAAAATTCAGTGCACCAGAATAGTCTCCGCTGGTGGCATTGCTAAAATTACATCGAACTGCATCATATACTTGACGTTTACGCTTTTACTTGTCCCATTTGAGTATCTCCGGAATACGAGGTTCAATCATCAGCTGGCATGAAATTGTTTTGATGTCACGTGACCGTGCCACCCTGATGGGAAACCTTCGCCGGGCGAGTGGCGGGTCCAATACATTTAAAACCTTTGCTACCGTCTAATTTCGGTTTAATTTTTCACCGTCGCCGCCTGGCCACGTGCTGTCGCCTGTCGAGGTCGTCTGCCCGATCCAATCGCACTAGAGAACAACATGGATTGAACATATGAATGGGTCCCCGAACCATTGGAGGTATGGATTTGATCGGGCAAATAATTCAAACGGTTTCTGACCCGGATATGCATCTGATATCGTATTATCGCTGACTTAGCCTTATTTTCCGGATAAAAAATGACGTTAGCTTGACGATGGTTTTGCGCAGACGTATCGGTCTGGATTTGTCTTTGCAACTACGGGTCTGATCGGACCTGAAATTCCTTCACCATCACCCACTCTAGCTGCGCGCCAATGGAGCAGACCTTGTAGCAAGGTGCCTCCGCCATCCCGCTACTGGGCGTTATGTAACAACTGTTGACTCACATCGTGTCGTCTCTCTACTTGGCTGCTGGGAATTGCTGGCCCATCTATTTGTATTCCACAATTTACAGAACATATTTTGGAAGTTAATTCTGAACTTCCTTAAGCATCTTTTACTAGATGCATTGTTACAAATTTGCTAGAGTAGGAAGAAGGGGGGCAGACTGGGTGATGGAAACCTATGTCCATTTTCCACTTTTCATTACTTTAACACGCGCCCCGCTGGGATCCCTGGTATGACGCGCCCCGGTGGAGGGGGCGTTTTTTGCCACTACCTCCGTATCTCATTTCCCAGGGAAGCTAAAGTAAAATTACGGCCGACGTTCGAATGCTGCTGCTGCTGCTGCTGCCTGCTGCCTGCTGCTGCACCAGCGACAGCCAGGAATGGCGTTTGGGGGTTCGAGGCACCGTCGGTAACGAGGAATGGCGCTCGGAGGGCCCGAAACGCATTATGCTGCTGCTGCTGGTAACGAATAATTAATAATTAAAATATATAAATATATAAAACAAATATATAATATGAATACCAGCAAAGAGAAATAATACAAATGAATAAAAAGCAAATAAAATAAAACAAGCAAAACTACATAGCGACATAGATAAAGAAATCAAGAATATAAGAACGATATTGATGATGATATAATAATGAAACTAGGTAATATGAACATAATGAATACATAATTAGAAATAAAACATATAAATGAATAAATATAATATAATATAAACACAAATAGATATAAAAATAAAATCATAGAAACGAAATAAAACACAAACAAAACAGAACAAATAAAATGCGGACACTAATAAAATACTAACACTAATAACTACACTAGTAAATACACACCGAACGCAACAAAGGGGGAGGTAATACTACACAACACGCCGACATGGAAAAATAGCAATGACAATCCCGTATTGGAAAACAAGCGCCACACCAAGGAGAGATAGGAGGCGATTTCAGAGTATCTGAGACACCAGAGACAGCCAGGAATGACACTTTGGGGTCCGAGGCATCATCAGTAACGAGGAACGGCGCTCGGAGGGTGTGAGGCACATTCTGCTGCTGCTGCTGGTGCTAACGAATAAGTAATAAATAAAACAAGGAAAACAGATTTTATAATATAAATACAAACAAAGATAAAACGAATAATACAATTGAAATAAAATACAAATAAAACAAAACACTAAAATGATATACAGACATTGTAATGATTCGATCTAGCCGGTCGATCCAGCCGGCAGTGGATTTGCACTGGTTAGCATTCTCATTATAATTCTTGTCCTCACTAGCCGATACTGCGATCTGCGCAAATACACCAATATAACAATAACAGATATTGATAATATAACATGATATAATAATGATAACAGATAATAAGAACATGATAATGAATATACAATTATAAATAAATGAATATATAAATGAATAAAAATAAATCATAAAAAATAATAATGATAAAATAATCAGAAAAAAATAAATCATATAAATGAAATAAACTACAAATAAAATAAAAAATAAAATGCTGACATTAATTAAATACAAACCCTAATAACTACTCTAGTAAATATACACCGAATGCTACAAAGGCGGAGGTAATACTACGCAACACGCCAGCATGGAGAAATAGCAATAACAATCCGGTATTGGAAAACAATAGCTACACCAGGTAGAGATAGGAGGTGACTTTAGAGTATTTGAGGCACCAGCTACAGCCAGGAATGGCGCTCGGATGGTCCGAGGCAGCGTCGGTAACGAGGAATGGCGTTCGGAGGGTCCAAGGCACCAGCAGGGAGCGGGGAACGGGTTGAGACCTTACCTGGAGCGTCGAATCTGGTTGACTGGCTCTCCGTCCCCGGTGCAACCCTGACATCGCCTCAGTCACGTGACCCGATTTCTCGATCAAGTGACCAGGTCACGTGACCCAAACCACACCAATCATAATCGCCGTTCGCGCAAAGAACCACACACGCTGTGAAAGTTGACTAAAATCATCGCTGGAAGCGATGATCGAACCCACGACCCTGTCATTTAGAGTCCAATGTTCCACCGACTGAGCTAACCAGGTTCACACGTCATCGGCGCCGCCACAACGCTATGAAATTGGAACTCATATCACATAATGGGCCAACCGAATGCTACAACATACATTCTGGTATTTTTGCTATCGACGACCTAAGGTTAAGTACGAGCCATGACTTCTCCATTGGAAACATATGGGAAAACTCGTTTAAACTTAATACCTTGGTTTTTAAACTTAATCCTATATTTGACCTGATTTGACCTAGAAAGCTCAGATTATATGTAATTCGATTCGGCTTGCTGCGAGGATTTCGTTGGCTTAAATGTATTTGCTATAACTTTAGTAGTTGAAAGGCAATGAATTGAAACTTTCATCTACGTGTTATCCCTATGGTTTATCAAAATGTGATGAAATAAAACTAGAATATTGTTTGAAGGGGAATTTCCGTTTCGTTCTTAATAAATGCAGTTTGTGTGTCGTAAAGGTTAATACTCCAGAGAGCAGAGGTGCAGAAACTTGCCAACTCGGCTACTGGAGTTTGTGACACATTTATGATAGTTGAGGTGCATAAGTGTGACAAAATAGCGATCGTGACAGTATGGTTCAAAATCAAACCACACATTTTCGAAATACAGAATGAAGCGTGTAGCGAATATTTTAATTTAGCAACTCTGTCCTTCAATTGCACAGCGTACCATCAGTGATACAATATTGGTACTGTGTTCAGTTTCTACTAAAACGAGAGACCCCCGCTGCAGAAAACCCGGAAACCGCTGTCACAGTTGCCAGATTTTAACATGCAACCCAATGGTGCCGATTGTTAGTAGTTGCCAGAAAGTTGCCGCCTAGATGCCCGAAATGTGACAGTCAATTTTTTTCGAGAAATACATGATTGTGGGCATATTTAAGGCATTAAAGATAACGCAGATACGTTATCAAGTACTTTTCTGTCCATTTTGTCAGGTTAAATAATATTTAAAGTTTGAGTATCTTCGATTTAGCGGTCCCTATTTCTTTGAATTTAGTATCAAGTAGGGGAAGCGGGGGTAACACCGCCATGTGGGGAACACCGCCATACCCCTAGCGGTGTGGTTACTAGCTGTACACAACGTTTGACACTATTTCGCAGTCGGAATTTAGCGTTGAATGAGTGTGAGCCCGTTGCAACATGAATTTTGATATGTTTCAGATGATTAGAGGCATATTTTGAAAAAGGATTGTCTTTTATAAAAATTTCCCTGTCATTGAACAATGCCGAAAGTTATTCAGTGATCTAACCTAAGTATCTTTTTATTTTTTTCAGAGCGTTATAGCTTCTGATCTGACTTCGTCGCACCAGGTCGCCATAACAGTCCTACTTTTCCGGCGGTAGCGGTGATTGTCGTTCACTGTAGATGCGAGTAACACCGCCATGCCATGGCGGTGTTACCCCAAGGGGTGGTGGTGCTACCTCATTGGATTTCGGGGGCTCATTTGCTTTTTATAAACATTTGAATGGTTCCAGCTATCATGAAAGCAACCTAAAGCGGGGTAGTGTTTGCCGTGCGCAAAAATGAAGTGCAGTTCCAATTAGGGTTCTGGATGGGCTGCGCTGTTCTTGACATTACCGTCTGCGTTTGGGTGTATGCTGGAAGTAAAACTTGGTTTTAATTTTTGTCGTTTATTTTTATCGAGAAAGCGTCTTCTGTTTCAGACCATCTAATAACCATGTAAGATCATAATGCCTCTGAAGTAAGCATATAAAAACTGCACGACGTGCGCATGGAGCTCGGAATGTGTGACAAACGCTATAAAAGCAGTTGGCGAAAGGGGATGTCCATAGAGATATAATATCACTATATAGTGATATGCTATAGTTACAGTAGAGATCTACTATAGCTTTAGTAAATCTCTATAAGGAGGTCAGTAAAAAAACAGCATACGGTATCAGATGCCGAGAGCCACACTGCTAGATCGACTGAAAAACATCGAATGAAGGCAAATGGAAAAACATTGCTCCTCCTAGATTAGGTCCTGGGACAGTCATCCCAGAAAAATTCGAGCAGGACCTAGCAGAAAGGCTGGTCCGCTTTCAAAACTTTTCTATGGCATTCTTACCGTAAAGCTCGCGTCTCTGTTGCGTACGACTTTGCGGAAAGGCAGCAGATCAGTCATCCATTCAATCGTGAAACTCGCAGATGCCTGGATGGGGATGCGCCTACAGTAGGATCTCAGATATCTATACCCAGGACTTTGGGAAAGGGCCCAAATGTCTGTTGTCCACGCTCAGAGCCCCATTGCACCAAAATCTCCCATCGATGATGTACTCCCGATCACACAAATTCAACGAAAAAAAATAGAAATCATCTCGCCGCAGAAAATTATGCTCAATAATGCTGACGAGCTCTCCTGCGAAAATGGTGACTGAAGAGCCTGTAAAAGAAAGGAAGCCGCGCATACATAAGACCAAGAAAAAACTGGGCGGATTTTTGCATGTATTGTGAAGAAGGTGTTACCGGCCGGAACGAACTCCGGTTGCAGTGTGAATCGTGCGGTCACAGGACACATGAGGCTTGCAACGATGGGTCAAGTTCAAAGGGGTTTGTGTGGGTTCCTATATGAAGAGAAAACATTTCGGAACTATATTTCAGAATTTGATTCTGTGTATTTCAGCACTCTCAACGATATGCAGTTTTGGTTTTGATTTCTAGTTCGCTAGTGCATGCACATGAATGCTCATTTCCTTAGTTGCCATTATATCACTGGCCTAGGAACTTGCGGGGAGGGGGCACTAGTGCACGGTACACCCCCTTTAAACATAAATTTTAACACTAAGTCTGTGGCGTTGACTGGAGGAAATGGGTTGAAAAGGTGGTTGCCCCTTAAATTCGGACGTTCCGTCGTCACTGATTATCATACTGTGCTCATGCTTTAGGGATATGTGTGTTTGTGACTTGATTTGTGATATACCTGGAAGTTCAATGGATATGAGCTTAGATGTTAAGCCAGTAACATACATTATGAGAGCTTTCAAATACAGAGCTTTTTCCCTTTTTTAGTGATAGAAATTTGTATCGCACGAATACAGAAATTCGCGTTTTTAAATATGATTGATAATCGTTCTTGGAACGGTTAGCACTGCTGTAGACATAAGTGTCGCCACCGGCAAAAAGTGAGGGGGGCAGCCAAACTTCAACCCGATGCTGACAGAAAACTTTCAACGTCAGGACCAAAAACTGTTCGAATTTGGGCTCTCTGTTGCCTCCCGCAGCGGCTGGATATGAGAATGTCCGGTTTTCTCTCATTTTGACTGAGATCAGGAAATTTTTGGCCAAAAAGTGGAGGGGCCAGGCCCCCTGGCCCCCCCCTTTCCCGACGCGTACGGCTGTAGAGACTAGAAACTTCAAGATAAACACAAATGTATAGATACTTGCATTCACAAACAGCAACACGAATAAATTTAAAACGCCATAGAAGTGATATGTCAGGTGTTAACAGCGACATAATGGGGGGGGGTAACAGGAACACCGCCACCCATGGCGGTGTTGCCCTCACCTTTTTAAGACACTAAGAAACGCACTACTCGCTTTGAAGTCATTTATTTTTTAGTTTAAAGATATAAGTCAAATTAGGAAGGCATTCCTTGGTGCCAAATTCCTTGGCGGGCTTACCCCCCACTTCCCCTACGCCTAAAAGCCACTAGGAAAAGTACTAAATGAGTGAAGGAAATAAACATAGCTGGGCAGCAATTCTACCTAAACTACGCAACAGCGACAACACAAGTTCGCAATGTTTGTGTGATGTAGAGCCTGCCAAAAAAATTTGAACAAGTGGGAAGCTACTTCTGTTGAGGGCATATTTATTAGGTATATCTGAGATAGGTGCAGGCTAAAACTAGCTGGAATAAATAGTGCTGCCCATGGCTAATCTAAGATGAATGTAGGCTACTTTGATTCTGATGCACTTTCACACATCAAACTTGGTTTTTCATTCCTTAGCTTGCTTGTGCCTTACCTTATTTGTGCCCTAGATCAAGATTGGTTAGGTAGATTTGGAGCTGGAGGAAGTTGGGAGAGTTGGCGCCAGCAGCAGACTAGCAACAACAGTAATTCAGGTGAGGTTTCATGATCAAATTATCATGTCAATATTGTACAGATAGCAAATGTGTGCCAATGCAGTCCTCCACAAAGTGTTAAAACACACACTGGAGAGGGGCCTGGCACTAACGTGCACTAGAGGGGGGCCTAGTAGACCCCTTCTCATCTCAGAAAATCACAGAAAATCTCAGAAAGAAAGAGACTTTGAAAAACGCTGGTTGGGGGTGTGTTGCTTACTACCACTGGTAGTAAGCAACACACAGGACCTGAGCTGCCTGGAGTTAAAGCAGGATTTTGACTTATACACTGGATCTTTCTTTGGTATGAGACTTCCAATACCTCTGTACCTATTAGGCCAATAGACATAATTTTACATCTATGCAGGGTAGCTGCCTCAGAGTTTTTACTGCAAGAAGGAACGACCAGGCAGGTGATAATCAGGTGTTGGGGGAAATTTTAAGCATTTGATCTGGCTATAAAAATGCTACCTAAGGTCCACTTTACCAACACATTTTAGGTAGATCCAAATCCTATGTTGACATTGACATTTTTGTCCCTTTTGTTGATATGTGAGATGGAAGTTCAGTGGGGGGTGGGGGGGGGAAGCTGTGATCAGGGTTCCCAATTGTGTGTAGGTGTACGCTCCCATTTATAGATTAGTTTCCAATAATAATTTTCATGATAATTGCCACATTTAATCATGGGGAAATGTACCATAATTGGAAACACTCCTTCCAAAAATGGAAACTTCTTCAAAAGGGAAATGCATGTCATTGGCGGGGAAACTGCTGTCAGAGTTGCCAATAATAGTTATGATCCCAGCACTGAAAACAATGATCCATAATTGGAAATTTTCCTTCCAAAACATAAACATGATCTAAAAATGAAAACACAGTTTAATACTTTCATGCGGTAACGGCTTGGTGCTTGAACCTTGTCAGTTGCAAAAAGTAAGAGACAGGTAGATGACATTCAGCATATTGGAAATAGTATTCAAGTATAAAATTATCATTTCCAGCTTTGTGTGACAGAGGAGGCATATGTCGCATTGAGTTTGTGACAGCCAGTATACTTTCTGCACCTCTGCCAGAGAGTGTCGACGACTTGCTTCCGCTTATCACCAACAAACTGAAAATTTTCAATCTTGGTTGTCTTACGTATATAACTATCTCATGAATGGCGGCTTTCTGTTTAACATCCCAAACGTGTGCAGTTCCTTGAAGCCTTGAAATTGTCTGAATCAGCGGTTTTCAGTTTATCTATTTAATACTATTTGTTTTTTGAATATGCTGAAGCTCATGTGACTCATTGGCGGACGCAGGGGGTCGGGGCATTCCGGCCATGACCCGACCCAAAGCGCTGGAAGTGGGGAAAACTACCTTTTGGCCCTTCCTAAAGGTCGGATAAATTTTGGGAAAAAATGTTTACACTCGGTCTTTGAAGCAAGTAAAGCTTCGCTCCCCCGACGCCCTGAAAGGTCGATGGCGCCCCCTGAAATGTAGCTTCCCACCCCCACTCCTCCCCCAGGATGCAAAAATCGGCGCCCCGATAGGATTTTGCGCCCACTTGGATGTTTTGCCGGCCAAAAGTGGCGCCCCCTGGTCCGGATGGCGCCCCCATGGGCAATCCTGGAGCTGCCTATGTAAAACTCATCTATTATGTCATTTCAAAGTGTGTAGTATAAAGTCTAATTTTTCAGCATGATCTACTGTTTGTTGAATCTGTATCATGGAAAAGCTGGACTGTCCTGACTTAATCTCAGTTCGGTTTGAGTTTGTCGCGGCGTCCACGTTTTTCTTGTGGGCAGTACACTGCTCGTGTTAACACTGTCCAGCACAGCCGAACACGAATAAGACATGTCTTGCACAAGCTTCAAACTCTAAAGTTCTCAGAGGTGCATCGTGCAGTCTAGATCTACGCAAGAGTATTTTCAGAATAGTGTTTTGGTTATGTGGACCTTATATTTTATCGTAAGCGTGATGACAAAAGCAGTCTATAATCGAAGCCCTAACGACGCATGTAGTCCAAACTCCAGTTCTTGGCCACAGAATTTCTGTCGAGGCGGGGTATGCATTACATGCTGTTTATGGTAACAGATTACGCTTGCTTGTATGTATGTAACCTCTGGCACTGGGGTGTTACTTAAAAAAGTTATTTGCTCCAATATGTCTGGGATTTGTGATTTGTAACTGAAACAATCTGCCGGAAGACAAATAGCCAGCGTGTCGTGCGTGTTTGCTGCAAATGTCAATGTGACATATAAACAGTTTGTATAGTTTCAGTCTGTACATATCTTAGGTAGATGGGCTAATCTTAGGGTTGCAAGGATCCCTATGAAACATATAGAGGTTTGGAACAGAGCGTTCTTCAGAAGTTGGCATTGACTTCGTGGATAGTAATCGATGCCGCGAGGGCACATATGGTGCCATTTTGGCCTGAACTGAGCGTTGCTGCTGCGCTCCTGCTGGTGGGGTCGTCCGCGACAGATCGACAAGTCGATAACACCCTCATATCGCCGATTTCGGTGATTTTTTTGTCAGGGGGCTATTGATGCACCTGATGACGATTTTTGTATTCTTGTTTCTCCCTGACTTATGGTTTGAATATTATAGCCTCAAGCATTTTGACCATACTCACTTGTCGTTTTTAAAGACGAAATTTTACCCGTATGCTTCTACAAATATCATAAAAACTTTATCTAGATCTCTTAAGGACGAGTTATGAGTTCTGTCTAATGAGAAATATAATTCGAAGAATTAAATTTTGAATATATTGTACATTCTTGAACATTTCAAAATTTATAATAACTATTTTCCTATGACTTACTTTAAACTTTGTAAGGCTCATACTAATCTTTATAATTTTCTCTATAAGATCCAGCAATAAAAAGAATGGAGACTTAAACAGAAAGAGGAGTTCTGAGCTCCCAAACGTCCCGATCTCCACTTTTGTGAGGTTCGTGCACTAGCGCGACCTGCCGTCGCTGCGAGTATCAAACGTCTCTGGTCACGAAAAATGTGTCAATGATGGGATTGGTGGGATATGAAGATAAGGATGTATTTAAAATGATAAATTGTAACCAATGTCCTATTCCTTAACACCCGCATTGGAGAGGGGTCTGACACGCGCACTGGAGGGGGGACTGGTAGGCCCCCTGAGCTCTCTGAACCCTTTTTTATATAGTCATACTGGGTAACGCCATGCGACCGGAAGCACCGGACCGACTTTGAGAATGCTGGTATGACCTTGAACTGTTACCTTGACCTTCATGTGGGGTGAACTTGACATATAATCTCGTTTTATATGGCGCTATAACGTTTCCCGTCGGTCTTTGATGCACGCGAACTGGTGCAGCCGCGCGATTGCGGCGATCTCAAAATAGAGTTTAACTTTGAAAGTCTATAATTGAAAAATCGGGACCCATTTTCAAGATTATTTGATCGATCGACGTGCCATTTAATATTCTCTGAAAGTATTTAAATACGGTTTATTGGCCACGAAGGGTTCTCCGGCCACCTAGAAAAATTAGGTGGGGGCTTTCAAAGCTCCCCTTCAATGTACTTGTTAACACGCGCTGGTATGAGGCCCAGGGCCACTTTTACCGGTATGGGGGGGAGGTATAAATCCCTCTATGATCTCAGCAAACTATGCTTGGAAAGGAAAACTTGAAAGCAGTGTTCCATGGCTTGCCTCGATCTCCTGAAAATGCTTATACAACTTATCGCTCGGCTCATTTTTGGGCTCCCGAGAGGGCTAGGTAGGTTTCCAAAAGAATACAATGGAAACCTACGTTTGGTATCGTAATGGCTAACAGACTATAACAATAAGAAAGTTATTTCCACCCTTGAAATGTATGTGCAAAGACAAGAAGTACTCAAATTTAGCTACTGAGCTCAGAAAACGTTGAATATTTTAGCTACTGAGCTCAGGAACATGAAGATTCACAAGCTCGTATCGGTTAATTCGAAGATCATTATTATCCATGAGCTCTCGAATGATGAGGGACAGAAGGTTCGAGCTTCGCATTTAATATGTGAAGTTCAATGGCGCCACGTGATTGAGTCGTTCTTCCGATCCGTGGGTCAGATCTGAAGCGTGTCTTAATCTTATATGTTCGAAAAGCGGTTGTCGGCCTGGACGCTGTGGGGCTTTTAGTCTGTGATGTGTGCTTTCTAATATAAATTGTACTGGGATACATTAAACTTTTTTTAGGGTATAGGTAGAAAGAGTAAACTATCTAAAACAAAGCTAGGGTAACAGTGATAATCGGCAGTGTCGGAACTGTTACGTTTTTTTTTTTTATCGTTACGAATGTTCCAGTGACACATTCAGTTTTTCTGTGCGGTTCAAATTTTCCTGTTAGCAATAGTAACCTCCACACCGCACCAAGTTCATTCGCAGTGTCACGGAAGCGCAGCCTTGCTCAGTACTCCCCTCCCCTTTACACCACTACCAACCGGACGCGTCTATGCGGCGTGCCGACTGCTGGCTGAGTGGCCAGCGACGGTTTTGGGCTTGGTTTGCGGTGCTCGGTACTGATTTCGCCGTGTAGACTCCATTCTTTTTATTGGCGTTTTATGTATTTTAAGCAATGCTCTTTCACGTAAAGGTATTTTGAAGCCAATAAAATCATAGAAAGTATGTATGCTTATCTTTGCAAAAGTTTAGAATTATATTTCATACATATTTCTGCCAATTAATATAAATAAACTTATATATTTGTGTTGTTCAGACTTTTGAGACTATTTTCATGTAGCTTTTGCTAGGAATACCTTCAATTTAAATGGCTAAAAACTCTAGCGAAAAGTCCGATGCACGCGTCCAATACTGGATTGCCCAAAGCTATAACTCCCAAACTATTATCTGGACGAAACTAAAAATATCACAGTCGTTTTCAGCACTACTGAGAACCCTAGTCCCAAATTTTCATGAAAATCTGAGAAATGAGGGTATTATTTCAACCCATAGATTTGTCGATTTGTCGTGGAATGCTCCTCGTATGGGTTGATGGAATGCAGTTACAATAAATATGGGCTATGGAGGATCCAGAGAACGATTCTTTTAGAGCGGGTGGTTACAGTGAGTAGTTATAAACCAAGGTCATGGCAACTAATCAATCTTTGTTGCACCACCGTCTAAACAAAAAAGTATTCTGTCTTTTATTTCATCCCTGTGTATGGATCACAACAGGCCATATCACAGTAAGCATTCTGAGTGCTGAAAAATACATGCATAACTGGTTTTCCATGGTAGAAAAAACATAGTATACTTCCTGTATATTTTCAGAACTTATTTTACATTTGTGTTTTACTTTACATTAGCTGAATCTCTGGATTGATAAACGAAATAGTATTTCCCTTTACACTTGGTCATTTTGTTTTGTTGTAGAAAGTCAATAATTTTCGCAAAGACACTTAACAAAAAATGGAGCCGCTCCCCCTCCCATCCACTTTAAAAACGTGGGTCCCAGTCCCGATGCCTCTGCCTCCCCACCCATCGTGCTGAAGCTCTTGTAATTTATTAATGCTTACAAAACACGTTTTGAATCGGGGCAGGATTTTGAACGACAGAACTTTTCTGGGAAAATGCCACGTTTCACTTCCGGCACTAACGTTCAAAGATTCTATATATTACATGAATACCAATATGTCCCAACGTATACCCTCTCATTTTACGAGCCTTACAATTCTTGGTTTTGATAGCTGACCCTGAGCATGGGACACAAGTAGTTTCACTACCAGGACAGAACGGTTGCAGTCCGCCTTGGGACTTAACCCTTGCCCCGGTGGCGGGTACGAGCCACCTTCGCCCTGGTGGGGAGGGGGCTAAAAAAGAACCCCTCACGATCTCAAAAACTAAGAGAGCTAGAAAAAGCGCAAAACGGCAATCGAAAGCTCTTCAAAAATTATATCGAAAATACTTCGGTCATTTTTCTTGTCAGGTCAATATCAAGGTCACCAGAGGTCAAAATAGGTCAAAATCTCTAATATGAGGTGTACTAAGAAAACCTCATATATCTGAAAAACTGTGATAGCCAGAAACATTTTTATAACACCATTCAAAAGCTCTTGAGTTGTTCTTTCATTGCAGTGCATTCCTTTTTGTGTCAGGCTAAAACCTAGGGAGCTACAGATCACTGAATATTGGGCATATTCTTGGGAATGTCCATAGCCACCCATGCATAAGGGCGTTTCCTTTTTCGCTAATAAATTCCAAACCAAACAAGATACAGCCATAGTTGATGCACCATTGCAATCCTCTCGTCAATATAAATCGAATGATATATAATATTGCTATCCCAGGTAAAATGTAAGAATTTGACCTGAACCAGGTCAACAGTCTGACCCAACTTGGTCTGGTATAGTCATGATGTATATAATTTGACTTGCAGTGACTATACAAACACTTTGGTGACAAAATAAAAGTTCTATCTTAATTTATTTAAAATGTATGGAGTAAAACACCAAAAAATGCTTATTTGACCTAAAGTGACCTTTTAAAGGTTACAAGTCAAAATGTTTGGCACCTACTTCAGAAATGGCCTAAGAGCAATTCATAACCGATGTTTGAAGTTGATTCCATCCATACTTACTGAGAAAAGCTCATTTCGTGATTTTCCCCATGTATTGACAATGGGGAGGTCATGCTCTGCACATGACCTTAGGTCACCAATATCAAAAATCCCGGAACAAATGTTGTAGCTCCTGGTGGGCCCAATATGTTGTATGAGTTTCAACTTGATCAATTGACCCTTCTCTTAGTTATGCGGTCTTAAGCATTTTTTGAGGTGAGTTCACTTCACCTGGCCTGGTGACCTGACCTGATGTGACCTTGAGCTAAAATTTTCAAGAAAGATGTAAAAATGATGAAAGAACAGCTAGACCAAGTTTGGCGGCGCTGCGCGCCGCCGTTTTTTGGCCACTTTGGAAAAACCCGAAGGGGGTCTAAAAGACCCCCACCCGGGCGAAGGTTAACGACGCACCAACTGCTTAGGTCAGATGGCGTCGCCACTCTCACCCTGTTGGAACGATTCTTAGGAATCGGGTACCTCTTACTCAGAGAACTCATCGGACATCAACCCCATATACCTGTGTGGGGATGTGTAGCTCAGTTGGTATAGCGCCTGCCTCCTGAGCTACAGGTCCCGAGTTCAAATCCCGGCGGTTTGTCTAAGTGGTTCTCTGTACGGTTCTATAGACGTCAATCGATCTATTGAACCACGAATCGATCTCGCCACCCCATCAATCCACGGAAAACCTCAAGCGAGTACTCGCTGTAGCTGAAAACCCGACTCCCTGCACCGGGAAAGTTTATTTTTCGGCAGTGGGTCTAATGAAATTGAAAAAATGACAGTTGCGTAAGCAAATTAACAAATGGTCCAGTAAACAAATAAATTAACAGCCAAATAGTGTTCTATTGCTAGCGAACTATTGCTCACTTAGCTGTGACTAAACGTAAAAGTCTCGAATTTTAGAAATTATTGACAAAAATACAATTGTCACGGAAGAATCATGGAAAAGGAATTGTGCAAATAGTTCTCAAAATCAGTTTTAGGTCAGCAATCTCAAATTATGACCAAAACACGCATATGTGTTTCTAATCATAGCCGAGAGAGCAATTGTTGGTCACTAAACAGCTGAAAATCGTCGATCCTGGTACATGCAAACTCAACAGCAGGAAGCTGTACCTATTTGGACTCATGCCCCTTCATCACCCGTTCTGAAGGCGCGTCTGAAAGCAGAGGGAACCAACAGCCGCGGCCTGCTATACATCGACCGCGGTAACTATGAGGCGACCGCTGCTGGCGCGCGCCAACCGCCCGGTGTTGTTGGTTGGCTCACGTCCTTGCCGCAGCTGTGCCAGCCAACCAGCGCTCGGAGCTGCAGACACACCCCCGCCAGATGAGATAGCTGCAGTTCGGAGTACACGGGGCTGCGCGGAGTACCAACGGCTGCGCTGACGGCGCCGGATTCACTGACAGGTGAGACCGTGAGATGGTCGCAAAATCATACCGGAATTGTGCTATTCAGAAACTAAAGAATGCAGGAATAATATGTAATTCTTTGGCAACGATGGAACTATGAGCCTGTTTTTAAGGCGCCTAAACAGTTCGCCGGAACAAGCATCATTCGCATAGAATAGGACTCTTGGATTTCTGAGCCAAGGCCGGCGCCTTATGTGCAAAAAAGTCAGTTCATACCAATTTTCGAAGTTAATCATTCAATTTCAACCACCAAGGTCAAAAGCACCGAATGATATGTCGTCAATATACGGGCTTATAAGATAAGTCATCAATACTAAATTGTCTTCAGCTGTCTTGTAGCACGGGCACAACCATTTTGGTGTATTGGCGAGTTGCCAAGGCGAAGTCCAGTGATATGTTAGGTACATGAAATTAAAAAAAACATTTTTTTATTCTGCGAGATATGGAAGGCTTTCGTACTGTATAAAACCTGTTCACAAAAACTGCTAACAGCTAACGTTTACTTCGATGTCGGCCTTTTGCTGAAAAGTGAGCTGAGAGAGGAAATTGGGTACATATTCATTATTCTATTTTTGTTGTATTCGATGCCCCACTAATGGTCTCGGATACAACCAGTTGCATTCTGACTGATCCATTACAACATAAACCCACCAACTACGTCACCCCTCCCAGATGCAGAAAAGTCTCACCAAAATCTCGGCCCAGTTGGCCCTTCCCGAATTCGAATCCTGGATCCGCCACTGTTCTTGTCCCAGGCTTGAACAACTGGTAGCAGCACTGGAAATAGAGGTCCTAAAGGTGGGAAAGTGAGGCAGCATGGACGCCCTAACGAAGACTGACATCTTCAATGACTTATTGAACTCAATGCGCCCGGTTTTTTGGCATGAAAATATTTCAAACATCTGTTTTCCTCTCGGCAAGCAGAAAGGCATCAATTATTATCATTGTTGATTCTATGTGAAATTTTGTTAAAACTAGGAAAATCTCATTCGGTAACATGGTCACCCCAGGGGTTCTATAATTTTCATTAGGGGGCCCTTTTGACAATATTTTCAGCGATCTGTTGGAACCAGCCGATTTAATATGTTCTCGGATCCTCTGATTTCGAATCCAGCATCAACAAGTCGATTTTAAATCTAAAACAATTTTCTCGAGCGATCAAAATCAGTTACATTTAACGGGATCATATGGGCGTTGCGGGCATAGCCGGATTAGTACTTGTTGTGCAGGTGGTTGAGAGGTCAAATAGGCGAGGCTTTACAAATTGATTACACGGCATACATGTCATAATTGAGGCGGTAATACATTATGCAGTCTCTGTGGACGCCTCGCGTGGTTGACAGAGGTCACGGACTAAAAGGTAGAAGGTAAAAGTAACCATATTAAATGAAAACAAAACACGTGGTGTTTGTTCCCGCTAGCTTAATTAGGAGTTATGTAATCGTTTTGACCTGGAGGATCGGAAAATCAAAGGGCAAATATGACCGGGATCGGAAAGGGTGTCAAAACGTTGTTCTAAGCAGTCGAGTTTGCATCATTTTGTGGCTTTATATCAAAAAGCTTCCCATGCTTTAAGGGGGGTCGCCTGGACGACAGGGCACGAAATCGAAAAATCCGATATACACGAGACCGGAGGGTTGAAGTGAGGAGTTTCAAATCGTTGACTGAAATGTAGCTCTTAAGAGCTTAAAGGTGAAGTAGGTGACCGTTGACCTCGTCGGTGACCGACCTGGGTGAGGGATAACAAATTTCAGGATGATGGGAAATGATGCAGTGAGAGGTGAGTCTTAACCGCGGTGCTGCGCCCGTCGTTTTCGCTATCCGGAAAAACGGAGATGGCCCCGGTGGGGCGAGGTATAGCTAGTGTTGAATAACACGGAATTCATTTTAGAACCCGTAATGCCGTCATGTAGGCAATTTAAAACGAAAATAATGATCGAGGTTGACAAGATGTTCAGGCTTTTGCACATCTTGTCCACTTAAAACCGTGCTCCTCGCTTCAGCACTGCAAAATGGATAAACTTCTGGAATACTCGAGGGTTTAAGTTTTTGAATATAGCCAGACAAAAAGAATCTTCGATCGCTGAAGCATTTCAGTAGAGCTGGCCAGAGTTATTTTTGTAGACTGGACATAGTTGGAAGAGTTTGACTCGAACCAAGGATGCAGCTTTGAAAACCTCGCGTGAGCGGCCCGGTTGCGTAGTCGTGAGGCCTTGAAGATAGTCGGTGGTGCTACAGGTCGGGAAACGAGCGACCGAACGCGCCCGCTGCCAGCCGCAGTCCTTGAGCTTGACGGCGGGGCGGAAACATATGCGTAGGACCCTGAATGGGAAGTTTTGTGGATGTAGATTAAAAAGGCTAGTGCTGGGATGGTCTAAGCTGTGGCCGTTGGCTTCTATTGAAGTATTTTGATCATTTTATCTGATCCCTGAAAGCAACTGAAAAGAAAGAGTACACTATCCTCGTGGATGTGGGCTTACCCACCTCTCTAACTTCCCTGGCTCCGCTGGTGGAAATGCTACGCAAGGGCTCATGGGTCACGCGCCCTGCATACTTATCGTGAGCGAGCGCACCGTTACCACCATGGAGCTTTTTACCACTGCAGGTTAGGCGCCGATTACTGCCGGAGAGCGGACTGAGCCGGCGAAAACCAGATATATCCGGTCGAGACCGGCGCATGGCGGCGCCTTTGGCGTAGGCAGCGGCGTCTCCAGTCCTCAGACGTGGTGGGCAGGAGCGCTCATCTACCTCCGTGTACCAGCGGGCTCTCACATCGCGCCATCCGGAAAGCAAAATTGTGCGAAGAGTTACATTCATTTCAAATCAGGGTTTTCCGGCGAATGCTCGTGGTTCGCACAGAAACAGTGGTCTGGCGAATGGCGATGCAGTCAGTTTCAAGCGCATGTGGCCAGCCATCCGCTCCTGTGATTTGCAATGTCCTTCGCCCCCGGGGCGCATCCAGCCAGTTGGTTTTGGGGGAGGGGCCAAACACATGTCGGCGAGTAAAAAGGCGAAAAAACAAAAGGAAAAAACCTGCAGCGAGGCTGGCGCCCCAGTTATACTTCCTTCTCAGAGGGGATTCCTTTCACCTGCAAAGAATCAATATCCGAACGGGCAAAACCTTTAACTGTTTCACCAGCGGGCACGTTCTCCCCATTGATTAATTATAAAACGCTAGATCTCTTTGGGAGTGGGAGGGGAGAAAGAGGTTTTAGCACCCCTCTATTTTACTTTTGGGGAGCCATGACCGGATTGCCCCCCCCTCTTGATCCGCCCCTGGTCAGCCGTGCCAGCAATAATTGTTTGTGTTTGCGATGTTGTTATAAAAGTCCGGCGTCTCGGAACAGAGATCTGATATGGTCCCGGCCGAGACACTGTCGAAAGCTCGAGATCTAGGTCGCGTTTAGCCAATTCTGAATGGAGAGCTGCTGCTTCACAGCATTGAAGAGAGTCGAGTAGAGATCAAAAGTAAGACCAAAATATATCAAACATCGTATATGGAAAATTAATAATGATGTTAATGCTGAAGGCTGTTTTAGAAGCGGCCATACATTCAAAACTTATCACCCAGTAAAACACTTTGGAGGGGGGACAGAGCGGGCGGCTAATATCGAATAATTTAACTAAAAAAACATAATAAACGAGCATTTCAAGTAGTGGAACCCTAAGAACGTGTTATTTTTTTCTGCATGGCTGACTGAAACTGTAGATACTGGAGCTATTTCGCCGGTCCAAAAAGCAAACTTCGCGATGACAGCCTCACATAGTACTGAAAAATATTTTACCTACATGTAAAATGATGCTACATTTTTCTAGTCAATACTCCTGACTTTCTGAACATTAAGTTCTCGGGCCTGAAGATAGGTGCCATAAACCGCAGAGTGTGGAATGACCAGGACCTAAAAATATACAGATGACAGTAAAAGCCTAAAGATGGCACCTAAAACAAAGTCCAGAAACTAAAACGTCTCAACCAGGTAAATACCACCCCACGCTTTTCTTCTTATCTTTACCTACGTAGCCTTTTGGGCTTTTAGGGTGAGACGTTTTAGTTTCTGGACTTGGCGTTTAGGCTGCCAGTCTTTAGCCTTACTGTCATCTGTATCATCTTTAGGGTCCAGGTCATTCCCACAACACTTTCTGAACATTGTACGAATGAGCAGTGTCGATACAAAAAATTCAAACTGATGAAATTAAATCTTCGTTATGAAATTTTTGGGTGTTCCTATATTTCTGCCAAAGTTCTCATTTCCACCCGAGTTATTCGTTGAAGTGAATTGGTGTAAATAAACAACCGTGGGAATTCCTATGTTTCTATTTAGTCTTCTATCGCCCGGCACTTGTGATGTAATAGCCGGAAAGGTATATAATCTAGAAATTAACAGTGTCTTGTTTGGACTGTTCCCGAGGCTAGTATGTGCCTTACAGAGCTTCGCTCTTATTCTCTTCGTGTAGACGGTACGTCGCTGGAGATTTGACTGGCTGATACCCATGATCGCGCATCCGTTGTTTCAGAAATACACTCTCCGGTTTGACTGCAAACATTTCAGAAATTTTTCTTTTGTTTTATATAATCAATTGTGGAGCTAAAACATTTTTGAAAACGACCCAACAAAGAGTGTCATTTGACGTTACACCCTGTCATGAAGGTTTTGTAGTTCTCAAGGATCCCCATAGTTCTCGAGCAGAAACAAAAAAAAACATGATCATGTTCCCCACCGCGAAGAACCTGTCTCTGTTCATGTTAAATGCGCGCGTTCACGCAATTTGGCATCCACTGTATAGCCAACATTCAGAAAAATATTTCAGCCAAAATTCACGGCACATCTGTTTCGGATATCGGGACACAACCTGGAATATTACCGGAGCTTTCCCTTTTCATTATTAATGAGGTGTGAGTGAATGCAAGCAAGGCATGCTGCTGTAGGGTACCAATAGGCGTTTCCCTGTCATCACTATAGTGATGATAGGTACAATTCATTCATCTTGTTGGCGCAAATACACATGCCATTGTTCAGCCTAACTGAGCCATTGGTATTGAAGTCACCCCAATATACACCTTGATTTCATCCTGCTCGGATAAATAATTTTAATTACAGCCTAGCGCTAAAATCTGCTGTCCGCTTTCCCGTTCTCCTACGCGTGAGTGCTTTGACCTGGCATTACAATTATATCTACCTCTTAATCCACGGTATTGGTGTTTCCCGACCACGAATTCTGGGCCCATTCAGATCAGCCGAGGCCGAGCTGTGAAGCAACAAGTGACGGTCGTTTGATTATTTGACATATCCCTACTTTTGCATGTGCCGTGAGCTTCGCTACACCCCATCCCTCTCTGATATGTTCAGTCAGTAACTGGATTAATCAGGCTTTAACATGGTGAAGGCCCTGTCGAGGCATGTTGCTTCTTTTCGGGAATACGGGCTATCCCACACTTCGAAAACATCTGCCAACTTGCCAACAATGTTATTGACAAAAATCTTATAAAAAATATACCTACACACACACGCACACAGACACACACACACACACACACACACACACACACACACACACACACACACACACAATATATATATATATATATATATATATATATATATTTAACTGTCTTAAATCTCCACAGGGGCAGGTATTACGATTGGCGTCAATACAGGTCATGCCAGATCAGAGCACAGAAAACAACAATGGTAAAAACATATGAGAACACGTCAAGTAAAATGAGCACTCGAATTCACGCATGAGAGTGATGCTACAACATAGCGAGCTTAAGGCTAGCGGTTGACTCCGGCTGCTCTCAGCTGGTGCCGACATGCGCGGATGTTCACTGCTGATCTAACAGCTTCAGGGACACCATTCCACTCCGATATGGCCCAATAGTTAAAAACCTTCTTGCCCTCTCCGTGCGCACACGCGGTAGCTGGAGCAGGCCTCGATCCACGGCTCGTGTCCGAGGGAGAGACACCTCACCACCGCATATATACCGCATATATATATATATATATATATATATATATATATATATATATATATATATATATATCGAACACAAGTACCGAGCTGCGCTGCGCACCCGCTCGGTCCTTGCTTGTGACCCTAGGCTATACATGTTTGACAGACAATGATCCGGTCGCTCCATTGTGACAGGTTATGGCAAACAGCAACGAATCATTCAAGCATTGCTGATGTATCGGCTTCTTAAGGGTGACGCAGCACAGTGCTGTTTGCAGTACTCGTAGTGGAAAATCAGCACTATTAACAGGGCTGCTTTGGTAAGGATGGACAGTATATTCCCAAGTTAATTCGCGGTGGGCTCTTCCGAGGCCGGACACGCTGTGCCTGCTGGGAGGCAGGGTGGCCACACCCTTAGTCCGCGGTTGCCGGCCAGTCCCAATATAATCGTATCACTCGGGTTGCACTCTTGGCTGTGTTTACGTTGAATATGTTTGCGATGGCTCATATCACCCCCGGGTGCCTTGTCAGCCCCCACAGATTGGATTATTTTCATAGAGGTTTGACTGTTGGTATCCCATAATCCCGCTGAACCTCGATCCTTTGTATAAAGCGTAAGTGTCTTTGGTAGCTCTGCTTTCAAGATAATGAACCACTTTGTCAAATTTTTGAAAAGGACTTTTTACTAACAAAATAGGTATGACAATCAGGAAGCCACATTTTCTTTCTACTTTCGATCGCTCAAAACAAAGTTGTCGCCTCTTTTCCTACTACCTTGGCTTGACATCGCGTGCGACTACGAATCTGACCGCTCACGGCACTGCATGTAACGTCGCGTAGGGCTATTTGCAATGGCGGCGCCACTATAGAGTTCATGGGGCCATGGTCCCCAAATATTTTCTTGGAGGCTCTCCACTTGCATGATGAGTTCCCAGTTGAGTTTTAGAGTCTGGAATAGCCCCTTGAGCATCAATGAGCCTAGCCTCCCTGCTTATAAAGGAGGTCCCCACAGGTCCCCCCTGCCTATACAGAAGGCTAGATTTCTTATCAAGGAGGCCCCGTAACGACCTATCTAGGAGAACCGTTTACTAAAAACCAGCTGCAAACGCCGGCCAGTTGGACGGAGTCAGGCAGGCGAAGGCTCCTGTACAACGCTGTGAGATATTACAATGACCTCCCTTCCACTGGCCGCGATGCCGCAAACATCACTGTGTTTAACACGCGCATTGACGGGGGGCGGGTATCCGCCTCCTTCGGGTTTTTCGGAGATAGCAAAAAAAAACGGTGGCGCGTAGCTCCGCCGTACTTGGTATACCTTTTCTCTTATCATTTTTACAACTTCTATAAAAAATAAGGTCAGGTCATCCTAGGTCAGGTCACCAGTACAGGTCAAGTGACCTGACCTAAAAAAAGTTTAAGATCGCATAAGTCGGAACAGGGTGAACTTATCGGATTGAAAGTCATATCAACTAATGGACCCACCAAGTTCTTTAAAACATGTTCCGGTATTTTTGATATCGATGACCTAAGGTCAGGTACGAGGCATGACCTCTCCATTGAAAATACATGGGAAAAATGATTTAAACTGAATAACTTAGTAACAGATAGTGACAGAGCGTTTATTTTGATTGCATTAGATTTTCATTGTTTTGCAGTTCTAATTATGTGCATTTTACTTAATTTGGTCTTGACCTGACCTTAGGTCAGGTTAAAACCTTAATTTGGCCTAGCACGTTCATATTATATATTATTCGATTCGGCTTGCTGCGAGGATTCATATAGTTTAAATAGTTTTGCTCTATCTTTACTTGTTCAGATGTAATGACCGAAAACCTTCATTTACATGTTATCCCTTTGACGGCATGTTTTGAGCTCTAGTAACCTTAAATGTGACCTGACAAAAAATGGTTCGATATTTTCGATGGAGAAGTGGATGGGCTACCTAACGCCGTTTACCGTTTTTCGCTACCTAGCGTGGTTATTGAGATCTTAGAGTGGGGGGCGGGTACAGGGTGGGAGGGGGTACCCGCCACCCCCCGTCAAAGTGAAGGCGGCTCAGACCCCTGTCAATGCGCGTGTTGAGACACGATAAAAATTGTATCTGCTGGAGCAGCAGCTGAATGATGGATAATCAACAGTAGGCATCATATAAGCGGCTGGACGTGTGTGCGCGTGTAAGGGTGAGCGTTTGGTTGTGTCTGGTTTGTTTCCACCCACTTCCTTTTTATTTAACTCGACCTGGGGTGAAGAATAGCCAACGTATGACGGAATTGCCCTTGAATGTGAAATAAATAAATAGATAAAAACGTCGGCACCTAAATGACCCAGATAGACGACTCCTTTAATTATAATCACGGCATTTCCCAATAGGTCTCCAGCACGGCCCAGATTCGACCTTGATATCCTCGTCTGACCTTGAAGATATTGAGTTAGTTCAGTGAAAGTTTGCTAGAATTGAGCTCACCATTTTCCCCACACACCCTCCAAACGGACGTTTCCTAACCATCTTTTTATAACGCTCTGATATGTTTTTGCTCTTTTTGACATCTAGCTGAATGCTGCTGGTTCGCATATACCTGGACAAGGCGAATCTATATATATTAATATGCGAGCTTCATTAGGCCGTGGCTTCTCATTTCAGATCTCGAGAGCAGCTTGGATTGAATCATACATCTCAACAGGAAGTTGGTCGCCATGTCGGGCCGTGGTCACCTTTGCCGCGTTTGGAAGAGGCTGCTGCAGAGGAGGAGGGTGAGTTCAAAATACTTTTCATTAGCTGTTTCTATCATTAGATCAACAAAATACTTTTCCTAATCTGTTTCTATCCTTAAGTCAACACAATACTTTTCATCAACTGTTTCTATCCTTAAGTCAACAAAATACTTTTCATCAACTCATCAACTGTTTCTATCATTAGATCAACAAGATACTTTTCATCAACTGTTTTTATCCTTAAGTCAACAAAATACTTTTCATCAACTGTTTCTATACTTAGATCAACAAAATATTTTTCATCAACTGTTTCTATCCTTAAATCAACAAAATAATTTTCCTAATCTGCTTCTATCCTTAAGTCAACAAAATACTTTTCATCAACTGTTTCTATCCTTAAGTCAACAAAATACTTTTCATCAACTGTTTCTATACTTAGATCAACAAAATACTTTTCATCAACTGTTTCTATCCTCAAGTCAACAAAACACTTTTATCAACTGTTTCTATAGTTAGATCAACAAAATACTTTCCCTAATCTGTTTCTATACTTAGATCAACAAAATACTTTTCATCAACTGTTTCTATCCTCAAGTCAACAAAATACTTTTTATCAACTGTGTCTATAGTTAGATCAACAAAATACTTTCCCTAATCTGTTTCTATACTTAGATCAACAAAATACTTTTCATCAACTGTTTCTATCCTTGAGTCAACAAAATACTTTCCATCAACTGTTTCGATACTTAGATCGACAAAATACTTTTCATCAACTGTTTCTACACTTAGATCAACAAAATACTTTTCATCAACTGCTTCTGTCTTTATATCAACAAGACACTTTTCATCATCCGTTTCCCGAACTACGCATGTACCAAATTTGGCAGTTTCTTCCTCTCCGATGTCTAGCCGGCTCCCAACGGTGCCTCGCGATGCCCGGGCCACGCCGACAGACCCTGGGCGTATTCGCAGCACCGGAGCGCTGCGTAGTTGTGAATGCTTTTGCGAAGTAGGCCTATTCAGATGGTGCTCCACCAGTGCGTAAAGTTCTGCGTAGTGAGCATGCAATACGGTGCAGACTTGGCCATTTGGCGTCCAGCCACTTGAGCAGTGCAATAACGTCGGAAACGCGGCCTTATTGTCGTCATTCGCGGACCCACTCTGGCGCAGAAATCCTTGATCGGTTGTATTTTGTGAGTGAGTATTGGTACATTAGCGGCAGGCATGGACGTCGAAAGCAGGGGCTGCTGGGGGGAGGACTTGTCCCCTTAATCTGCAAATCAGGAGCCTCGGTTCGGGGGATCCAGAATCAGAGACTGTACCCAATGCCTAAGTGACCGGGTCGGGCTGGGTAAACGCAACAGACTATTAGTGACCAGGTGCGGATATTGTTCGACTTAGAGGGTGACACGTCAATTCAAGAGCGAATAAAGCTGCATACTCTGGGAATGGCTAACCAGTAAGGGTATGACTTATGAGTAAGGCTACAGAACAAATGGAATCAATACAAAGGTAACAAAAGTACAAATTGAAATTTTCTTCCAGGAGTAGAATCTAAATCTGGGCGAAAACCTTGCAGCACAGCAATATATATCCGGGCGGTTCAAAATATCACACAAGCCCTTACATTAACGCTGCTCATAAGACACCCTCCCCATACCACCCTTCAAAAGGAAGTGCGCTGCATGAAACGCCCCTGCTAGCTTTACACCTCGGTCACATTCAATCGATAGGAAAGTGAACCCCAACAGGAAAATAGCTCGTCCATCGAATGAAAAAATGAATGGCTCATCCGCGATCAATTTGACAACAGCAGGTGTTTGTTGTTTGTTTAGGAGAGCGGGGCGTGGGCTCGTGCCTACTGCACGGCTCACCCCGACGGCCTGGCGGGTGTGCCATACGACACGAGCTTCGCCGGAAAGGAGGTCGACCGGCCCACCAGCGTGCCCGAACAAGCCGATGTCGTCATTATCGGTGAGATCTGCCGATTGCCGTTTATGATTCACTCGGCGACGTTGAATATCGCCGTGATGTTTCCGAGACCTATAGAGATGTCTTGTATGGTTCCACGAAATTTGGGATTTCCTTTTGGTATGTCTTCTCACACCTGTGATAAAATAAATAGAAATCCATGGGGTCTTTTTAATGTTTGGTATGAATGGAACAGAACATGGATCTAGAACTTGCTATGGGAGGGAGTGCTTCGGTCATGGATACAATATTTGGGCCAGGGGCGCCAGCTTTTAAGGTATGATCTATCAGAGTGGAATTAATACTTTCATTATGGGCAGGGCGACGTTCAAGGGGCAGTTTCAGTTTCTCGGGCAGTTTCAGGGGTCATGGGGGTTAGCCAATCAGGGGAGGGACACGGGCTCCCTGTACCCTGGATGCGCTGATGAGTGGAATTATATTTAGCTGTTGCCTGTGATTCTTCCACACAGCAGTAGAGCAACAGATGCTTACACGCCATTCTTCATATCGCAGGAGGTGGAAGTGTGGGATGCCAAACACAGTATCATCTGGCAAAAATGGGGGTCACCAACACCGTTCTCCTGGAGAAGCACGCGCTAACGGCTGGCACCACCTGGCACACGGCAGGTAAGAGGTGCATGACAGCTGCGATTGTCTTTTTGTCAGTAGTAGAGGCAAGCAGGTACCCGCCGGCGGCCGATGCCGGCCGTGGCGGATCAGCCACCTGTTGGAAAAATAACCAGGGCTGTCGACCGGGGCAGGGGAAACACGTGGCACTTATTCCACGGGGGGGGGGAGGGTGTGACGGGTGTGGTTTGGTCGCGACCGGGAGAGGGGGCGCTAATTATTGTAGTCCCCACATATTTTTGGAGAGCAGCCCATCGCCCCGGATCCGCCAGCGTACCGGCATGCGTCCAGGACCACATATCCAGAGAATAATAAACGGACAGTTCCCGCACAAACGCCACCTATCAAGGCAGCAGGTCCACAGTGGTCCATGAAAAAAAGACACAAAACAACAAAAAGAAAACAAACACAGAATCCATTTCAAAACAACTGAGATCTTTGAGACAGGAATGGCCCAAAAGGCTTCCGAAAGGACACGAAATGGCAACAAAATATCGGAACAACGAAAGAGACACGGGTGGACTAGTGAGTGGCAACCCATCGGGGACGGCGATCGAATGCTCCGCAAATAAACAAATTATAAGAGAGTTATTTACAACAAGTGAACAGGCAACTGGATAATACACAATGGCCTTAGTTCAGCAAACCGGGGGGCTTTGGGGTTAACAACGCACCAACGCCAGGGCATACGGCGGATGGACTTAAGAGTGCACACATGTAGTTAAATCAAATAAACACGTGGTTACTTTATTTCCATAACACGCAAAAAGCCCAACAAAATAATCCCGGATAAATACCAGACATTAAGTATTAAATAAGCGAATCATGTTATATCATGCTATCAAAGCCGCATAAATTATTATGTAGTTTATCTAAAAGGCAATGAGTCACAGTTTCAATGCAGCCAAACACTTTCAATGTACCCAGACGTGGTGGTAGAGGAGGTACGACACAAACTGGTAAAAAGCGGAGAAAATAAATAAAAGAAAACCAAAATGGGCCCAACTAAAACACCCATCTGGATTTTGTGAATAAAATGGAGAATTTTCCATCTACACAAACTAAAAACATGGAACAATGTACGGAGTGGATATCAAACTTAAAATGGCCACCCTCCCAAGTCCTGGCAGGCAGCCGGCAGACTATAGAATAACATCATAAATTATATCAAATCATCCTCAGTACAAACCTTATGACAATCCATTGCCCCACGACGTCCCCCCAAGAACGTTTAGTTTGACATTGTATTATTTAATAAACGTAAGCCCACCTTTCTCTCGATGCTTCTAAAAAAGCCTTCAAAGTTTTTGCCGCTCATCTTACAATGGGAGGACCAAAAAAAAAGATCGGAAGGTAGGACCAAAACACCAACACGTTACAGTCGTCAGGAGCGAAAAGAACGGTTAAAGGTAGGAACAAAAATATACAAAATAAACACCACAATAGAAAAGGACATATTTTAAGCACCGATTATTAAAACGACCAATAACCGTAAATTACCGCAGCATTAACAAGACTCCAAAGTTACCCCGCCGCGCCGGGGTGGCCGGGCATATTCTCCACCCATGGAGGCATGTTTCATCACTTCACCACGGATCTTTCCACTGTCATTTTCTCTGCGTCCATTTCTTAGGATTGGCATGAAAGCCAAGTGCTCCATGCTTTTAGTTTAAGAAATTCCGCACTTGGTACCTAAATGTTTTCAAGTTTCCCAGCAAGCTGTTAAGGGGGCACCAGCAATTGACGGGTAAAGTCTCGAAATAAGCTTACTTCTTGTAGGAACGTGGAATGCTAATCACAACCCACAGCATTTACGACTTTGGCGCAGCATCCGCCTGCTGCGTCTCTGTCTGTGTCGCATTGTCTACCTTGTGCATATACTGTGCCGCCAGACACCCCACACCAAGAGAGGGTATACTGTGCCGCTGAGCTCTGTCCCGGCTCTCTGGCACATCATTGAGCTCTGCGCAGAGATGGCCTACGCAACGTTACGAAATTATTTTTCCGTAGCCGTAGCTCTGGAAATGAAACGTGGCGTAGCTGGGCGAATTATGTAGCGTACTACGCCAAAATTTAGCGCATCGTAGCGTACTACGAAAAAAGTTACGTCATGTATGTATGATATACCTTCCATTATCTCGATCGTGGTGATAAGAATTCTTGGTAATGATTTGCTCTCATTCAAAATTTGAAATAGAAGTGATAATATTTGAAAAATTAACGACCAAAAAATCCCTTTAGAATTACAAACTTAAAACAATTTCGCGAGAAATGCACCATATCGCTGCCAATTAAGATCGGGACCTTTTGGTGGATAGTGTAAATCACGGACACATTTTTGGGCCTGTTAGGTTAAAAGTCGGTTGATTTCGATTTATAAATTTGTTTTTTTCAACACCTGACAAGAGTTCCCGACCATTGATCACACACATTAGGTCACACACATCAGGTCATAAGGTCGTTAGGTCACACATCAGGTCAGGTCAAGGTCACTATCTAGTCTAGCATAGTCAATATGCACATCAATCGACTCTTAGTAGCAATTTCAACGTAATGGTATCAAAATAAAAGTTTTATCGCCATTTCTTGCAAAGTTATTGACCCAAGTCTGAAAATCTGCTTAAGTAGCCGAGATGACCTCTCAGAGGTCACTGGTAAAACATTGCAACAGGAACCTAGAAAAGAGCCCAGGATACTATGATTTGGGGAATATAAAGCTATTCACAGCTTTATCTAAACAAATACAGCCCAATTTCTGTTTTCCCCATGCATTTCCAACGGAGAGGTCATACTCCATACCTGACCTTAGGTCATTGATATGAAAAGTCCCGGAATATATGTTTTAGTACTCGGTAGGCCCATTATGAGGTATCAGTTTAAATTCGATAGATTCACCCCTTTCTTATTTATGAAACCTTAAATATTTTTGGAGGTGCCTTCACTTAACGTGCAATGGTGACCCGACCTGAGATGACCCAACCTTAAAATTTTGAAGAAAGCTGCGGAATTGATCAATGATAAGGTTTGCCAAGTACAGCGGCGCAAAGCGCCACCGTTTTTTCGTGCCGCCGGTAAAACCCGAGGGGGATGTTCAAACACCCCCACCGGGGCGAGGGTTGAAGTATGAATGTGTGAATAAAATGTTGATATCGTAGTACGATATACTTTTACCGTAGCCGTAGCTCAAGTACCGTCATTCCGTAGTCGATGAAATATAGCGTAGCGTAATTCCGTAGCGCAGTTTTGGCCAAAATCGAGCCGTAACGTAGCGTAATTTTGTAATGTACCATAGGCCATCTCTGGCCCTGCGAGTTGCGGTTTCCAGAAATATCGGTTATCCAATCAAACTCCTCAACTTCATAACCAAGCCCTTTGACCCACTGTGACTAGTCATTCGGAAAGGCATGTCCTTGGCCTCCGAAATCAGCGTGGAGCCATGATCAGATCACCTATGCCAACAGTCGTAAATTCAACATATCCCGTTCTGCGCGATCATGCGATGACTTGCTGATTTATCTAGCTTCAGTCCACAAAGACCACGTGCGCTGGGCTTTGCCGCCAGGCTTGGTGTGGAAGCTGCGGCCCAGCGATACGACCATTGCCCTGCTCGGCCACATGGTGGACCTGATGCCCAAACTGGAGGCCGAGACAGACATGGAGATCGGGTGGATCAACAACGGCGGTCTCTTCATCGCCAACAACCGCGAGCGGCTGGACGAGTACAAGCGCCTGATGACCGTCGGCAGGGCAATGGGCGTTGAGAGCTACGTGCTCGACCCTTCTGAGGTTCACAAGGTGGGTGAAGAACCGCTCGGGTGCGTAGAATCGGCACTGGGTAGGGAACTGCTCGGGGCGGGAAAGAGAACTGAATTTCACAGAGAAAGATGGAATGGGGCAGGATGGGGCGGAATTTCCTAGGTTTCGTTCAGGATGGACCGGAAATATATATTGCCAATCCAGTGTGTCAGTTTATATATCATGAGATTCCTTGTAGCGAGAGGGAGGGAGGCTAATGATCCTCAGACATTGGAATTGGCTCTAGCTCAACTCAGTTAGAAGCTAGAGCCAAAAGACTGTAAGCTAGAGCCATAAAGACTGTCATTAACCTGACAATTCTTTGACCTACCATGACCTCAATATCAATCACAGCCAATAATAAACCCTTTGTAGTTTCGTAGTCATTTCTCATGGGAAATTTACCTCGGTCGGGCTTTATGCTATCTTCCATAGCAGCCCGATCAAAGGGAAGGGGTGGGAACTGGGGAGAATATGAATCGGGCGGGGGCCTACCGTAGCAGAGGTTAGGGGGTCGCCCATAAATTACTTAACGTGAAAAGAAGTGATAAAGTCAGCCAGACAGTTATCAAACGTTACGCATCGCCGTCAAAATTCGATAAGGGAGAGTGGGGGGGGGGAATAAAAGATCCAAAAATATACATTGCATAATTGATGCAGGACCCCTTGAGTGGATCGGAATGACATGTACACCAAAATGTTGTCTTATACTGGCCTCTAGCGCGACACCAAGTGGGCAAGATCAAAAAGGGACTCAGCTCCTCAAAATGAGCGTAGTTAGCATACCAGAAAGTCATTTCTGCCGTTTGAATTGACAATTCTATTGGCGCGAGATACATGTGGAACTTCTCAGCACGAGCGGACTTTGATGAACGCGGTGCGGGATAACCGCACCTTCCCTCTCTGAGTTCGAGAAGTTAGCAACAGCTAAACTTGTCCGATCCCAAAGTGTTTGTGCGGTGGGATGGGCTCCCCAGAGATGTAGACGGAGGCAGTTTCTTTAGCAGTGCGCGGAACACATCATTGCGGTTCCGCAATGGCCTCCTTCTCTGCCTGTTCCGCTTCCGCCAGTCCCATCGCATCTGCCACAAATTGTTCAATTTGCAGCGTCCCAGCGGCACCGGCTGTTTTTTGCCTGTCGAATCCCATTCCGGTCCGAATGCTCTGGCTCTGCGCGGGCCGGCGATGTTTGTCTAACGGCTTCCGCATTGCGACGAGTCGAGCAGTGTCAATGAATAACTTTTCTACATTGCCAGGGTGAAAATATGGGTCAATTTGTAGCGTCGGAAACAAAGCATAGATGATGTGGTGAAATATGTGATGATAAGCATTAGGTTTAAATAGACCCGCGCTCTAATTTCACAAGGTTTTGATTGACAAGTTCTTGGCTATAACTATAGCTATGAGCACAAATCACCTATGACTAAACATTTAAATCGAAATTAATGACGTTTGTAAAATTGGAGCCGGGTCATCAATTTCACACTATTGAAAAATTAACTACAACCATTAATCGAGCTTTGCAACGCCCCTGAACCCTGTTTGTTTGCAGGTACACCCACTGCTGAACACGTCGGACCTGTACGGGTGTCTGTACTCTCCGGGCGACGGTACCATTGACCCAGCCGGACTGTGCGCCGCCCTCAGCCGCTACTGTACCCGTCAGGGTGCCAAGGTCAGTGCGCTTTGTTATGCCTTCACTGGTGGTCCGAGATGGCCTTCGTTATGTTACGAAAGGGGTTTTCCGTCATACGCGGATCCAGGGGCAAGGAGGACACTTGTCCCCCCAATTGACACTCGGCGCTCCCTGACATGGTCACGGCACCCCCTGAATATCGATGTCTCTATGCCCCCCGAAGATGTCGCTTTTCCCACCCCCCTCCCCGGATACGAGTATCGAGAGCCCACTTGATGGGCCTGTCGTCCAAAAGTGGCACCCTCCTGGTCCGGGTGGTGCCATCGACCATATCATCCTGGCAATCTGTATCTTGTAAACCTGTAATACCCCTGATCCGTAATCCTGGATCAGCCTATGTTTTCTGTAGCCGTATGCGCCATGAACAGCGTACTACGCCGATTTTATTGGATACCATAATGTACTACGGAAAGTACCGTAGCGAGATATTCTTTTCCTAGGTAAGACTATTATGCGAACTGTTGTCGCATGATCAGTTGCATTTCATTCTTGGACAGCGGATATTTCATGTTCACCAGAAGGCCTCCAGCGGTGCTGGATGAGTGAAGTTGAAGGAACGGCGGCAGATTTTTGTGTCTACCGGCGGCCACACTTGGCACACCCTGCCAGCAGTGCATCGATCCCCTACAGCGCTTTTCATAAACCAGGAGTGGAGCGACAGTTTTAAGGCGGAGGATCTCAAACCACCAAAAACATAAAACAAAAAGATTTGGTTTTAAGAAGCAGGTCATATCCACTGAGAAAGGGCTGTATTCATTCAAACTCCCCAAGTGATTTATCTGAAATATTGCTAAGTTGGGGCGAAGCTTAACACGCGCAGTGGAGAGGGGTTTGGCGTCAACGCGTAGTGGAAGGGGTTCTTAAGAGCCCCCTGATATCTCGGAAACCAAGACGGTTTAAAAAAACGCCCGTTGGGAGATTTGGGGGGCCGATGGTGATCTTTCTTATGGCAAAGTTTCATTGACCTAGGCCAATATATTCTAGGTCAAACGAGGTCATTACTATCAAATCTGGGCCGCGCTGGATAACTTTTAAGATATGCCGTGATTGTGCAAAACAACGGGAATTCACCAAAAGTGGACCAAGTTCATAGAGGGAAGGTCCCACACAATGTTCTCTGAAATTTTTAGGACAAGGTTATACAAGGTCAATGACCTATGACTTAAAAATATAGCATATTCCCAATAGTGTACAATATAACTGACACTATAGCAGTCATTGGGCGTGATATAATCTGTGACCTTGGCCTTGAGTAACCTTAACACGCGCATTGACGGGGGTCTGAGCCACCTTCGCATTGACGGGGGCGGGTACCCGCCCCCCCTAAGATCTCAAGAACCACGGTAGGTAGCGAAAAACGGTAAACGGCGTTGGGCTGCCCATCCACTTCTCCATCGAAAACATTTGAACCATTTTTTTGTCAGGTCACATTTAAGGTCACGAGAGGTCAAAACATGCCCGTCATAGGGATAACATGTAAATTCAGTTTTTCGGCCATGAAATCTGAACAAGTAAAGATAGAGCAAAACGACTTGAACTATATGAATCCTCTTAGCAAGCCGAATCGAATGATATATAATTTGACCTTGCTAGGTCAAATCAAGGATTTGACCTGACCTCAGGTCAGGTCAGGGTCAAATTATATAAAATGCATATCATTAGAACTGCAAAGCCCAGGCGATTCTAATGCACAGCTAAAATAAATGCTCTATCACCATCCGTTACTGAGTTATTCCGTAAAAACCATTTTTCCCATGTATTTCCAATGGAGAGGTCATGCCTCGTACCTGACCTTAGGTCATCGATATCAAAAATACCGGAACATATTTTAGAGAACTCGGTGGGGCCATTATGTGATGTGAGTTTCAATCGGATAAGTTCACCCTGCTCCGACTTATGCTATCTTAAACTTTTTTTTAGGTCGGGTCACTTGACCTGTACTGGTGACCTGACCTGAGGCGACCTAACCTTAAAATTTTCACAGAAGTTGTAAAAATGATGAGGGAAATGGTATACCAAGTACGGCAGCGCTACGCGCCGCCGTTTTTCTGCTGTCTCCGAAAAACCCGAGGGGGGCGGGTACCCGCCCCCCGTCAATGCGCGTGTTAACTATGAAGTCATTGCATAACATACGTCGCACTGAATTATGCCATCTGACCGGAATTTTGGGGTCAATGACCTTGATCTGTGGCATTTGAACCTGGCCTTGACCTTTATGTTGGGTGACATCGACATATAATTCCAATTACATGACGCTATTGCGTCATCACTCGATCTACAACGCAGGCAAACATTTTAAGCGAGGACCCTCTTTCCTTCCCGCCAGCATGTTAGCATTGGTATCCCCATGATTCAATTTAGGACCCCTCTCATAGGCCATAAATTAATCGAACTACCAAGGGGCCAAAATATTGTCCCTCCGAATCCAAATGCTGCCCTCTGGTCTACATGCCTCCTCCCATCGAAAATATTGGATCCACCGATGAGTGTGAGGGATGGTGTGTGCCTTGGGATTCTACGACGCCCCGGCTGCTGACATGATATGGCGTCGCCAACTCGCACTCTGTTGGGAGGGTATTATGGGATCAGTGTGAAAAATAGAAAAAGCGCTATCGTGGTCTCACACTCTCCAGAATCGGCTTTCTTGTAATGGGAATAGCAAAGGCCGTGCTTTTAAGTTTCAAACTTGGCTAAGTTATCACGAGGAAGTAAAATTGTGAACAAAGTGTTTACCACTTATGTCAGAGTAGCACCTAAGTACGCTATGATTTTTTGGTAGCTGATCAAAGTGAGGGAAAATCCTCCAAAATGAAAACTTCGCATTGCTCCCAGTTCAAAAGAGATGGTATGATCCATTCATTCCGTGCTTAATTCCACCTATGAATTGACTTCGGTTAGCACTGCGCCATCCTTGGCTTACTGTCTGACCTGAAATCTATAAGACACCCAAAGTTCAGTTAAGACATGCAAATTTTCCAAGTTCCCTGGTCCTGATTCATTGTTCTGCAGCTTTTGCTACATTTTCCGGAATGTTAGTGATTCGTATTATTGAAAGTTTTAGTGCTACGCAAAGCCAAAGGTTGTATTTGTTATACGACTGGTTTCGGGGCCATCTCGGTCCCATTATCAAGTAAAAGAGAGCAAGATAAAATCACACACACACTCAGTGACCTGAAATTGGGAATTTTGCGTGGAAACCCACACCCAGACTTGGTCAATTTTGACATCCTAAATCTTGAATTTTGACATCCTAAACAAAATCATCAGAGACAGAAAGACAGGCTTGTGAAGTGGTCGCCTCAATGACAACTCTTTGGTGTACCCTCGTTTGCATCTCCTACTGGTTTTTAGCCTTGTTTTAACATGCACAAACATTATTTTTAATGCTTTTTGATGTCATCCCAAATACATGGTTTATACTGTCATGGGGAGTCGATTGATATGCAACATGACCTTACCAGGCCACTCTGTGACCCTGACGTCAGGTCATTTTGACTATTTGAACTAGCAAGGTCATATTATACATCATTCGATTTGCCGCGATGAGAGGAATCCAATGATACATAAATATTTGCTCTAGCTCCCCTGGGGGCAGATCTAGAGAGGGAAACGTACACTGCTCTGTTGTAAGCCTATGGAGCATTCTTTGACCTATGCTGACCTCAATATTGACCTGACATAAAATTATTCCTATAAATTCTCTTCGTCTTGTCAAGAGCTTTCGAACGCCGCCCGTAACTTTCCTTTAGCTTTCGTGGGGAATGAGATACGGTGGGGGCGAAAAACGCCCGCCAGCGGGGCGCGTCATGCAAGGGACCCCAGCGGGGCGCGTGTTAAAGCGCAATACCCCTCGCGCAAAACTATGGTCAAGGAACTCTACGTAGGCACAACGGTGCTGCATGTCGTTGCTACAAACAAACAACGATGATGGGATTAGTGTATCCATATCGATTCAACATTACTCTCTGGGCAATGACTGCACTAGTGACACAAGCGCGATCTACAAACCCAATAATCTTAGATATATTTACTGAGAACTCGTATTTGCTGTTTTTCGACGGCACTTACATACACAAAGGTAGAAAATAGCTTGGACAGACTGATGTTAGTTCAGCTGCTGTCAACGTTTTCGCATACATCTATGAATATATATGATTGTAAATTAAACATGCGCTACCTGCATTTAAACGACCAATTATTGTCATATTCTTGCTGGAATGCACAAATTGATTGACGTCATGTATGCTGAAAGTATATGCAGTATGTGAATGAGGCAAAGGTAGGCATATAGATAAAGCCAGTGCAATATCACTGTGACACGTACCGCGTAGATACCGTGATGTTTCTGTAGCCTAGCTACGCACAAATATTGGCACGGTTCGGTGGAAGTTTGTTAATGATGATGATAACCTAGCGAGGGTCATAAAGCAGCAGAGCATCATCGGTCTTCTTCAACGTGCGACTGCGCCACATGCCCTCCAACACAAAAAGTCGTAAAGGCTTCCAGTTGGCAGGCGCACTTGCCACCGACTAGTTCACCGTTGGCTCACTACAAGGAGCGCTAGCAATGGTGGGGGTCTCACGTGGGGCCCCAAAGCCCGTTGCTGTCAAACCAATCAGCCTTGCTGGAGTGTGGAAGAACACCACAGCCAAATTCATCGGCGAAACAGGCATCGCAGGAGTCAGCAACACTTGGAAGGCCAAAAGCTCTCTTCGGAGGGTTTTCTGGGTGTGTGTTGGTCTTCTTGGAATAGGTATGACCATCAAGGATGTGACTGATCTGCTGCAGCAGTACGTTCAGTACCCTGTTAATACGAATTTCATGGTGACCTACCAAGACAGCGTCAAGTTTCCAGCGGTTACTGTATGCAATCACAACAGCGTCGTATGCAGCAAACTTGTGTACTTGATGTTTGCCTATCCAGATGACAGGGAAATGGAAGATGTCATCGACCTCTCATTTTGTCTTGAAAGCCTTGAAAAGCAGTGTCCAACGGTATGGCTCATCTCCTCGTGGTTCAGCATGTCTATACCAAGCGACCTACGAGACCACGGCTGCTTTCAAAACTCGACCGAAAACTGTGAAGCCATTAGCGTTTTTTCCGAGCTGAAAACTAAAATCGGATGTCCCATGGATGAAACAAACGATTATTACGACTACGGAACCACCGACAATGTCCCAACTAATGAAAACAACCGATGACGAACAAAGCAGAGGGAATGCATCGGTCGGCTATGATGCTCTCAGCAGTTTGACGTTGCAGGAACCTTGGATAGTAACTGCAGGCCACTCACGTTTTCGACGCGAAGCAGACAACGAAGAGGACAGCGAATTCAGTGATTATGAAGACGGAGACTACGGAGTCGTTTTGGAGGACACCAGTATGGGAAAAGACGAGATGCACAACACGAGAATGGAATTCTACAGAAGTTTCATGAAATTGGACATCAAGAAAAGGGTTGATCTTGGACAGACATTTAAGGAGTTTATCAAGACTTGCAGTTTTCAGGGTCGGGATTGTACTCAACAGAGGTACTTTAAGTTAGTCACATCTCCGGTGTACGGCAACTGCTTCACTTTTAATGGAAACATAACAAGATCTAATGATCCTAGTTCAGGAAGACGCTACTCCAGGCTTACAGGACCCGACTACGGGCTCTCATTGATACTGAATCTGAATATAATGGACTACATGTACTCCTCTGTCTCCCAGACCGTAGGTGCTCGAGTAGTGATACATGACAATGACCAATTCCCTCTTATGGACGAAACAGGAATGGATTTGCCGGGCGAAGCAACCACTTCCATTTCATTGAGCGAGCGGCGTGTGTCGCGAGAGCCTTACCCCTACGAATCCATGTGCATGAGCAAATGGTCAGAAACAGGGGTGGAGCCGGTGCACATGGATACCGAAGGCAATGATACGGTTGGGGGCGAGAGTTACTCCATCCCTGCATGTCATCGCATATGTGTCCAGCTGCACATCGTACAGAAATGCCGATGTCATCACACCCTGTACCCGCGCAAGTTCTTGGTCAACGGAAAGCTCCAGGAAATTGGAAGTTCGTGCGACCTCACCTATAACTCAGCCCAATCCAACTGCACGACATCTGTAGTCAACACTTTGAAGTCTACAAAGGGTAGTGCCGAGTGTCGCTGTTCAGTGGCATGTACTAGCGTAGACTACCAGCCTCAGCTCTCGATGGCCCAGTGGCCTCAGGGTCAATTCCTGAGTACTCTCATAAAGAGTGTATCCGGACTGCCCACACACCCCACCGAAAAAGAAATCGAACAGGCTGCCAGCCACTTCACCAAGTTAAACGTCTACTTCCGCGATATCAACTGCGATGCTGTCACAGAGAGTGCAACCTTCACTTACAATTCACTCATCACCAGCCTAGGTGGCGCTTTGTCTCTTTGGATGGGCATCGCCCTGATCCTCCTAGTAGAGCTGGTGGAGTTTATGTTTAATCTCGTTCTTAATTCTATTCTTTACCTTTCTGGTCGCTATGATGGAGAAGATGAGTACCGTTCTAGAAAAAGTGGTGGGCCAAACGTCTCAACGCGTATTTCTTCCAGCGGCTCACCTCATGAAGAATTGTTCAATTATTATGGACCCAGGCAGAGGAATAATGCAATCACAGTTAAAGTCACCACTAAAGGAGAGACATAATCAGTTTAGCTTGGGTTACATAGGCGGATCCAGGATTGCCGATCAGGGGTACCTTCGGGGGGGGCACTTTTGACCGGGAAAACCTATCAGGTGGGCGCAAAGTCCTATCGGTGAGCGCCGATTTTCGCATCCTGGGGGAACCAAATTTCAGAGAGGCGCCATCGTCCTTACATGGAGCACTGTGACAATTTCGGGGGGCGCCGAGGGTCGATCGAGGGGGCACGTGCCCCCTTTACCCCTTCCCTCTGGATCTGCCCGTGTTAGGCTAATTGATAAAACTTGCCCTAAACGCCACGAAATGTTCTCTCTGCACCGATTGACAACAGGTTTTAGATAATTGAAAGTCTATGTCCCGATTGAAAACACGTTTTAGAGCATTGAAAGTATATGTCCAAAATGTCAATCTGAAGATACCAGAGAACCAACGTAAGCTAGATCAGTATGTACGATGCAACACGTTCTGTATTTTAGCCTTTCATCCATCGTCAGATCTGGGAGTTGGTTCCCTCTGAATTCTTAAGCATACTCAATATATTTTAGCATAAAAAACATTTAAATTGATAAGCATCACTTAAATACATCGAGCACCAAAGAAAGTTATACAACCGAGCTTACAAATATCACGATGTATAAATATGTATGGGAAAATCGGCCCGTGTGCACCGTTGAATATTTTCCTGACGTGAGACTCCAGAGAGGAGTTAAATCCTTAGTTTTAGGCTATTAAAGGGAAAGTGGCACCTTCATAATGGGATTTGAACTGAGATAGACATTTGATAGAGCCTGTCGAGGATCATCTAGATCCATGTTTCATTTGTCTAAGAACTTACCGTTCGCCGAGAAAGAAAAAGGTAAAGGTTCATGCCCTGACGACCCTATCCTCCCCGCATGTTATCATGTTTGAGGCGATCTTAGGAAAGTGACGCCATGCTTAAGCTCCGCTCCGCATGCTGCGCGGACATCTTCAAAACCCAGGTGCCAAACATGACTTCGGCACACTCTGTTATAAATACATATAGGGGCGTTCCAGGACAAATCGACCAGGCACCACCTGGATTATACATAGCATAGTCTCAGATTCCGTTCCAACTTCGTACACAGGGTTGTCAGTGGCGTAGAATTCAGATTTGAAAATATTTATTTCCTCAAAAGACGGGTTTTGAAGTTACAGCTTGCTGAAAACCGTAAACACCCGAGTTTTTTCCAAAACATGGTGTCATACAATCTTTTTCTGTGTATTCTTTCGTTATTAATGTTCATTTAAAACGTGATTGTATCTAACATTTTGTTATCCAGCTTTGATAATTAATTTTTTCAAAAACAATTATTTATAAGTTTTTGGACATTTGTTTCAATTTTTAAACAATTTTTTTCTAAGTGTGGCCAGTGATTCAGCTCAAAATGACCTGCGGTAGAAATGTTTCCCTGTACCTGTGCTTTCTAATAACATAAACTAAATTTTACGTTCTTGAATTTATCGGCAAAGAGTAACGCCATGCACGCAAAAATCGGCCGCCCGGCGCGCCCCACCGATAGCCGACTGGCACTTCGGCCAACCGACGACACGCATGCGTGTGGTGCTCAGCGGAGACTATGGGTTAAAATTCTGTTGCCAGGGAAACATGCATCTAGATAAGCACATGGTATTGTGTAAATTTTCATAAGGTTAGATGGTGCCGTTGACAAAAAAATATTTTCTAGTCTTTCTTTTTCTTTCATATTTTGTTTTCGGCTTCAGTAAGGTTTCATTAAGAGTAAGGAACACAAACAACATACGTTATAAAGTATGTGTTTTGAAGCAAGGTGGAATAAATATTATTAAGATCCTGGGTGGAAGCGAATTCATAGCTAAAGGGCTGTGTTATGACAGTAGTGAATTATATTTAGTGGCATTTGGTTCGGTTCACCAGCAGAGGAGGCTGAATCAATGTACCAAAATACAGCTTTAAATTCTATCGATACATGAAAGTGACCTACTTTGGCTCACAGATTGGATGGACGTTCCTCCTCGAGGTTTACCACTTTGGTTCTGAAAAAAGACAAACCCGAAGCACATCCTATTTTGTTTCGGAAACGGTAATGAGAAATTGAAAGCACACAACGAAGAAGAGACCAACTTCAAAGGATCAGTTCAACCTATCTGTTCTGACGGTAGTCCCGTCCAGAAGCTCTGCAGTACATGGGAAACATCGACTTCGGCCAAAACTGTTCGGGCTCCCAGTGAGTCAGTCAATGGTGATTGTGTCTCCGCAGCGAGCAGCTCTTCAGAACTTCCTCCGGCAGCTGTCTGGTTCTTCTTGAGCCATTGTGATATTTTCCGATTGTAATTTGCTCTGTCTTGTAAGAAGGTGTCTTTTGCGGAGAACACTCGACGGGGACAGCACCAGAGGTTCCATTTTTGGTCCTGGCGTCCCGAAGCCGGGACCGGATGCTGGGCCCGGCCAAGACTTTGCCGGGATCAACTGGGTCTGTACCAGGACCGAGCCTAACCTCTGAGGATTGGAGAGCGTGATGGTTTTAACTAGGACCTTTGTCCCTTGACGCCAGTATCTTTAAATTGGGAATTTTGCGTGGAAACCCACACCCAGACTTGGTCAATTTTGACATCCTAAGTCTTGCATTTTGACATCATAAAAAAATTATTCAGGCTTGCAAAGTGGTGGCCTCAATGACAACTCTTTGGTGTGTCCTCGTTTGCATCTCCTACTGGATTTTAGCCTTGTTTTGACATGCACCAGCATGATTTTTATTGCTTGTTGATTTCATCCCAAATACATGTATGGATCTAAATGAATAAAAATACAGAATTATTAGTTTCCTTGTTTCAGAAGTTGGGGAATGTAAGCAGGGCCAGAACAGCAACTAACGCCAACATACCATTCGATAAAGATGCTGCACCTCTAGCTTTGTGAACCTGTTACCTTCATCTGGTATGCAGCACTCCTTAAACAATCCTGTCAGTGTTCATTCCAAGTGAAAATAGAACACAGCATGCGTCTTTGGAGACAAGGAAGTTTGAATACTGAAGGATTCTAGCACAAACATTTTACAATAAATGCTCACAAAGACAAAACCCTGTAAAAGAGAATGTTCCTAACAATTGCTTCTTCACGAGCACACTGGGACCTCACATAATGTAAAAGATAATGCCTGACAGACAGCACATCTAAAGCGCGGATGCAATAAGGTAATTCAACCATTTAACAAAAATGCAATCAACCATCGACCCCTCACGTCTCTTAGCGTACTAATAAAGTAAGAGTAGTAATAATATGCCCCACTTTATAAAGCAACTTCTTCCCCCTCTCTCTCTCTCTCTCTCCTCTTTCAACAACAGCAAAAGCCCCCACGTCTCACACACTTAGTATGTACGCTTTCCTCCTAAACATATCGCTGGGCTCAAAATAAACGCGAAGACTAGCGGCAGCGGTAATTCGGGGTACCATTGGACAAATGAAATTCAGGGACAAAGTAAAAACCCGAAATATTAAATGTAGTTTTGCTAGCCAAAAATGATTGTTAAAACTGCCCAAGGCTAAAGCTGGTATGAGACATCATGGCATTAACAGTGCTGGAAACCCAAGCAATCATCACCACACCACTCTTGGAGGATACTACTGACCAAGGCCAAAGGCCTTTAAATGTAGTGCTACTGATTTCAGCGTGATTTAAAGGTGCAGAATTCCGACATCCTTCTCACGGTCGGGGGGCCTGCCTGGTCAGTTTACTCGCATTAGAAAAACCGTACTTAGCAACCGCTGTCGACTGGCATGCCTGAATCTGACGCGAGATGGCTTTCCCAGCATTGTGAAAATGAATTTGCCGCAGTTGAGATTAGTGTTTGTGTAAGTTTCAGGATTTTATGCTGGATTTTCGACATCGCGAGTTGTAATAACCCAGGGTGTCGAAACTTATACGTAAATTTGAGAGTTGGTAAATTTTAAGCAGCCAGTATTGATATAGCTTATGGTTTAAGCAGTCTAATGCTGAACCCCAACCTGTTGTTCATTCTTAATTTCAGTCAGGGTAATAGAATTCAAGTTTGAGAAAGCCAGGCACGTGGTTAAAGGTTTTAAGTAAATGATTATTTTCATGGTGGCCATTTGACGTTTTATTTTTATTGTGTGATTGCATGCTGAAATTTCTCCATGAATTCAAGGGAAAACAGAGGGAGTGAATCCTGCTGATGTAGGTATAATTTCAAAACTAAGTTTGTTTAAAAATATTTTGTTTCAATGGACAAGTTTTGGAAAATTCCCCTGCCTTTGAGACATTTCAGCTGGTTAAAGGTTCTAAAGCAGGACCTAAATCACCCGAGGCATTGTTTTTGTAGGTATTCCAGACTTTGCCTTACCTCTATCTAAATACTGTGGGTTTGCGGCTTATTAATTTATTGCTTAGTACGTTTGATGCTTTTATTTTGAAAAAGAATCCGAACTCGGGAGGAATTGGATTTGTGGGTTCCTCAAGTTGGTTTAACTTCTAATCATAGGCGTAGGAACCGGGGGGCCAGGGGGCCACTGGCCCCCCACTTTTTGTGATGGGCCCCCGCAACGGAGATAAGAAGATCAACAAGCAAGAAGCTCAAACTGGCCCAATAGCTTGCCCTGGAACCCCGTTAAACTTACCTGTGCCCCTAAACTAAGTTAAGGTCCTATGGGTCGATTTTAAGGTCCCCTGAGCTTCTCGGCGCCCCCGAACTGGCTTCTGATGCCATACGAGCTAATCTGGGCCCCTTGAGCTGAACTGAGCGCCCCTGAGATGGTTTGGGCAGCATGAACTGTTCTAGGATGCCTAAACTGAGCTAGGAGCCGTGACCTTGAACATGGCCCCGTGAGTTGGCCAGAACCTATATCCACCGACCTGGGGGGCCCCTGAGCTGAGCTGGGACCGTAAAATTAATATTGTCCCTTCAGCTAATCTGGATCCCCTGTGATGCACAGAAGGCCCTAAACTTATCTAAGGCCCCTGCACAGGAATAGGGCCCCTGCTTTGAAATTGGGCTATAAGCTTTAATTGAAACCCAGGACTGCTCTGAAACCCCAAATATGCCGGCAAGGGGCCCCTGGATGATCCAGACCCTTAAGCTTATCTGGTCATCAGAGCTAATATGGACCTCTGTGTTGAACTGAGGGCCCCTGAGATGGTCTGGGACCCCCTTTATAAGGCTTTACAGCCACTGACCTGGCGGCCGTGAGCTTGAATGGCCCCTTGAGATGTTTTGACAGTGGCGTAGCCAGGGGAGGGCGTCCCTGGGTCCGCGGACCCCCTTGGGCTGACCTTATGCACTAAAAACACGAACATTGATCTCGGGGGCCCCATGAGCTTGGTCTGGGGGGGGGGCTTCCGAGCTTGGTCTCAGGAGGTCCCCGATAATCGGTATTGAGGACTCCAGAGTACCGAATACATTGATGTATTGATGTATTGATCTTGGGGGACCCCTGTGCTCAGTCTCAGCGGGTCCCGAGCTTGGCCTCAGGGCCCCCGAGCTTGGTCTCAGGGCCCCTCCCCGAGCTCGGTCTCACGGGCCTCTCGATCTTGGTCTCACGGCCTTTCGATTTTGGTCTCAGGGGCCCCCGAGCTTGGTCTCAGGGCCCCCGAGCTTGGTCACAGGGGCCCCGAGCTTTGTGTCTGGGGGCCCTCCGAGCTTGGTCTCAGGAAGCTCCCGAGCCTGGTCTCAGGGGGCCCTTCGAGTTTGGTCTCAGGGCCCCCGAGCTTAGTCTCAGGGGCCCCCGAACTTGGTGTCAGGGAGCCCTCCGAGCTTGGTCTCAGATAACCCCCGAGCTTAGTCTCAGGGCCCCCGAGATTGGTCTCAGGGGACCCCCGAGCTTGGTCTCAGGGGTTCCCCAAGCTTGGTCTCAGGCCCCCTCTCCCCGAGCTTAGTGTCAGGGGCCCCGAACTTTGTCTCAAGGCCCCGAGCCTGGTCTCAGGGGCCCCGAGCTTGGTGTCTGGGAGCCCTCCGAGCTTGGTCTCAGATAACCCCCGAGCTTGGTCTCAGGGGTAACCCCAAGCTTGGTCTCAGGCCCCCCTCTCCCCGAGCTTAGTGTCAGGGGGCCCTCGAGCTTGGTCTCAGGGGGGCATCTGAGGGCATCTGATGCATAAGGCTGACCGTATGCACTGGAAAACACGAGCATTGGTCTCGGGGGCCCCTGATCTTGGTCTCAGGGGGCCCCCGAGCTTGGTCTCAGCGCCCCCGAGCTTTGTCTCAGGGTCCCCGAGCTTGGTGTCAGGGCCTCTCCGAGCTTGGTCTCAGGGAACGCCCGAGCTTGGTCTCAGGGGACCCCCGAGCTTGGTCTAAGGGGCCCCTGATCATCGGTATCGAGAGCTCCAGAGTACCGAACATTGATCTCGGGGGCCCCCTGAGCTCGGACTCACGGACCTTTCGATTTTGGTCTCAGGGCGCCCCAGAGATTGGTTTCCAGGGGCCCCCGAGCGTGGTCTCAGGGGAACCCTGAACTTGAACTCAGGGGCCCCAAGCTTGGTCTCACGGGCCTTCCGAGCTTGTTCTCAGGGGGCCCCCGATCATCGTTATCGAGGGCTCTGGAATACCGAACATTGATCTCAGGGGCCCCTGAGCTTGTTCCCAGGGGCCCCCGAGCTTGGTCTCAGAGGACAACGGAGCTTGGTCTCAGGGGGGGGCAAGCTTGGTCTCATGGGCCTTTCAATGTTTGGTCTCATGGGCCTTTCGATCTTGGTCTCACGGGGTCTCGAGCTTGGTCTTAGGGAACCCCCGAGCTTGGTGTCAGGGGCCCTCGAGCTTGCTCTCAGGGAGTATCCGAGCTTAGTCTCAGGGTCCCCTCGAGCTTGGTCTCAGGGGCCCCGAGCTTGGTCTCAGGGGTTCAGGGCCCCCTCGGGGTGCCCCCCGACTGTTGATATCGAGGGACTCATGAGTGAGGCACGAGCATTGGCCTCATAAGACTCAGAGTTTGGTCTCAGGGTCCCCCAGGCCTGGGTTCAGGACCCCCTAGCATCGGCATCGAGGGGCTCCAGAGTACCGAGCGTTAGTCTCGGGGGAGGGGGGGCTCGAAATATTGATCTTGAGGGCCCCGGAACATCAGTGTCGAGTTACTCCTGAGCAAAGCGCGAACATGGGTCTAAGGGTGCCCCTGAGCCTGATCTAAGTGGGACCCCGAGCTTGGTCTTAGGAGCCCCCGGGCATCAGTATCAAGGGGCTCCGGAGTATTGTTCTGGGGGAGCAATTATTTTAGGGGCCTCCAAATGGTGATTTCGGAGGGCCCCCGAAAGTGTGGATGCAGTGGTGTAGCCAAGGGGGCCCTAGGCGTCCGCCGACCCCCTTGGGCCAATCTGAACCACTGCAAAGGATTCTCTGATCACGGTGCCCCCACAGTCAGTCTCAGGGGCCCCTGAAGATTCGTTCTTAGGGCGTCCCGAGTCGGCCTCAAGGCCCCCACCCTGAGAGTCGGTCTCAAGGCCCCCGAAAGTAGATTTCGGGGCCCCAGAGGGAAACCAGACAAACAAGAGTAATGACAGAAATTGATGAGCATAATCCCAAAAAGAAAACCTGGTATGCAAGGTTGAAAATAACAATAACAGAGTGAGCCAAGGCGATAGATATCTTGGGCGCCTTTTGTCTTGGTAATTTGTTCGTTTACTAGATAGCAAGGGTAAGAAAGTAACTGGATCTCAACAGGATCTGTCGACGGAATAGAGGCTATGTAGCGTTCGGGCACACTACCATATCTCTTGCATTTTTATTCGTTTTGTTCCGTTTCTTTGGAAATTTCCTGATTAAAGAGATCATGGATTCGACACCGGGAATATTTGCTAATCACTTCCCGTAGAAGATCATTTCTTCGTACTCAAAACGACTGACCTCCAATTGCATGTCTGATAACCCGAGTGAATTGAGGTGGGCTCAGGTTATGCGCGCATCAACATTGAACTTCCCAAAATATGGCACAAAGCTGTTATTATAGTCACGCTACCATATAAGATATGGACCGTCCTTAATATTTGGTGACCTTAGTTTACCACCACTTGGTCAGATCGAAAAAATCAAGCTATAAGCAAGATAAGAATAAATGCTTAAAAGGCACAACAAAATTTCCTTCGTGTGAATGTTATAATGCTAAAATACTATAAAAAGATATAGGAGATGGGCCCCGGTTACTAAGGGGACCCCGGCCTGGAGTCTCCCGACGGTAGTCTGACCCCCCCTTGGCCGAATCCTGGCTACGCCACTGTGTTCTGAGACTCTATATCAGCCACCCTAGGACCCCTAAGCCTAGCTGGGGCCCTGAGCTAATCTGGGTACCGCTGTGCTTAACTGGGGCCTCTAATCTGGTATGGGAGCCCTGAACTCTTCTAGGGTCCCTGGGCTAAGCTGGGGGCCGTGAGCTTGAATGGAGCCCCCTGAGCTGGTATGAGAGGGGACCCTATATCAGCCGATCTGGGCCCCTGAGCTGAGCTGGCTTGTGGTGAACAAGAGCCCTGAGCTGGTCTGGGGCCCCTGAACTGTTCTAGTCATTGAGCTAAGCTGGGATCCGTGAGCTTGAACAAGCCCCTCGAGCTGTTTTGAGACCCTAGATAAGTCGACCTGGGGACCTCCGAGCTGAACCGGCCCCTACGCTAATCTGGCACCCTGTGCGAATCTGGGGCTCCCCTGTGATGAGCTTCTAGGGGTCCTGCGCTTATGTAGGGTCCCTTGAAGCTTGTCCCGAGGCTAATGCACTGGTCTGGGCCCTTGAGCTGACTGATCTGGGTTCCTGAGCCATGGTCTGGACCTTGAGGCCCTCCGAGATAATTTGGCGTCCCCTGGGCGGCATAGGCATAGGAACCGGGGGTCAGGGGATACTGCCCCCCTTTTTGAGGTGGGCCCCCGCAACGAATATACAAATATCAGCAACTGTAATATAGAACAAGAAAACCCAAACGGGCCCGATAGCTTGTTTGGGAACGTTCAAGTTCGGTAGTACGCTGCCTGCAAGCCCCTGGAGGAGGAGCGCTTCGTAAAAAAGCCAAGGCACCTACTACCCGAGTGTTTCCAAATGAGTCCCCAGAACTGGGCCCAATCAAACTCCATGCCATATCAATCCCAACACAAAGCATGAATCGGACACGGACCCCGCACCAAATGCCGATCAACAGTCATCCCTGAGTCATCGAAAGTCTTTCGATGCCAGGGTTATATGGCGTCGCCAACTCTTTCCCTGTTGAAGGGGTTTCTTGGGAGGCGAATTGCTCCTTGTACAAGGAATCTGCCGTGCCTTAAACCCGGGTTGGTCGCGTGAAAGAGAAGGTTGCTAACCAGTATAACACAATGCCCACATCTCCTCGGCATCGCAAAGCTGGCCATCAAATACCTACATTGCACTTGCAGTCATGCTGGAACTCTGCATTTTAGGCATCGAAATATAGCTAGGCGTATTTATTAATGATGGAAAAAGGGATCCTTAATAACCTAAATACGTTTTCCCATTTTGTCATTAAATAAGCAAATACGAGTTGATTAGGCATAGCGAAGTGAGTCTATTTGGTATCAAAGCATTGTCTGTAGTTTTCTAAAAAGTTTTTAATTTTGTAAATGTGATGAAAAGGGCCTAAACATCTGTAAATATAAAAAACGCACTCGTGGTAAAACATGATTGAAATCCTCCAAAAGAGCTTAAAAATGTATTTCGTATTTGAAAAGGGTCTAGGTAAAAAACCAAAAATGTTCTTTTTGGCGTTTGACTATTATTTATTAGATCATAATAGGGACAACTCGAAATCATAGTGCAAAATTTAATTTCTCAATTTTCCCCATATTGACATCCTAGTGTGCATGCGTGCCTTATTGACACCAAACGAGCTTACTGATTTTTTTATAATTATGGGCCCCGTGGACTGGGGCCCCCCTTGAGGTGGGCCCCCTCTAAGGCTGGCCCCCCCACTTTTCAAACCGTTCCTACGCCCCTGCTTCTAATAATACAGTTAATTTTAATAGCTGTCATGCCTTATTTGTTTTTGTATTTCATGTGCATATTATGTTTTAGTACGTGTCATTGTTTTTGGAGATGTTCTGATCCTACAATTGCTTTTCCCCCTTTTTTGTTGATTAATTTTGACGTCATTTTTCCCTGAATTTTGACATCCCACACCCTGCAGAAAATTAATTTCAGGACACTGCACACACTACATAGTTATATAAAACGAATTTCAGTAAACTCGATGGAACATGGAACAATCTTTGTCGTGCTACTAGTTGTTTAAATATTCGACATCATGACGCGTGAGTGTTTTCCTCCATGGTCCTCATTGTCGCTTGAGTAGGTCGAGCCAGCCTTCGTACAATACGTATTTGCCTATATTTCTGTTTAGTTTTTCTCTTGCTGTTGTTTGAATTTGGATGGCTTCTTTAATTTGGCGTTGTTTTGTTCTGGATTCGAAAGTGATCACTTTGGCGTCCCAATCAATAGTGTGTCCGGTTTCGTACGAATGTTCGGCTGTGGCTTCTGGTTGTCGGTCGGTTAGGGTCATCTCCCTCAGGGCTTTTAGAGACTTTTTGTGTTCAGCAGTCCTAACCGACATCATTCTCCCGCTTTCTCCTATATAAATTTTGCTGCAATCCGTGCACTCCATTTGGTAGATGGGGCCAGGTTTCTTCGCAAATGGAATTTTGTCCTTGGGTTTAACCAAAAGTTGCCTGAGAGTTTTTTGCGGCTTAAAGTACGTTCTAATCTTGTATTTTGCGCATACTCTTCTTATCTGTTCCGATGTTCCTTCTTGATATGGCATTACAAGGGTCTTCATTCGTTCTTCAGCGTTGGTGGCTTGGGTGTCTTGTTTTTCATGGTTAGGTCTATTGCATCTCTTAACTCTCTTGATTTGTGAGTTCACGAACTCTTCTGGATAGTTATTATCCTCCAGCATAGATCTGACGTGTTTGAGCTCTTTCTCACGTGCTTTCACCTCTTTGCAAACGTTGAAAGCCCACTGGGCTAGTGTTTGCACGACCGTTCTTTTGTGAGCCTGTGGATGGTGGCTCAGGTAGTTTAAGTATTGACCGCTTGTAGTAGTTTTGTAGTAAACGTCCGTTGTAATGCGTCCTTCCGGTGAACGGGATAGAGTCATGTCCAAGAAGGGCAGCCTTCCTTCCTTTTCCGTTTCCACCGTGAACTTTATGGATGGATAAAAGGAGTTCAGGTGTTTAAGAAAAGGTTCGATATCTCCAGCGGGCATCGAAGCGAGTATGTCATCCATATATCGATGCCAGATGTAAGGTGGTTTTGGATAGGACATGATGGCTTCTTCTTCCAGATGTTCCATGAAGATATTTGCTACCGCCGGAGCCACTGGAGAACCCACCGGAGCCCCAAACAATTGTTGGAAGAATTTTCCGTTGAACTGGAAAAACGTAGTTCTGAGGATGAAGTTCAACAGGCTTGAAATATCACCAGGTGTCAATGTAGTTCGTTCCGCGAGAGTCTCGTCATTTTCCAGAGCGCTCTGTACCTGGGATGTTACCACATGGAGAGGGACACTTGTGAACAGAGCAGACACATCGAATGATACCAGTATATGATTTTCGGGGACCGTTGTGTAGCGAAGAATGGCTGAGAGTTCCTTGGAGTTTACTACGTGTCTGTGAGACTGTCCGATCAATGGAGACAGTAGGTCGCTGATGTGCCTTGCTGCAGCATAGGTGGAAGAGCCAACAGCTGATATGATTGGCCGGAGAGGTGAGTCAGGTTTATGTATTTTTGGCAGTCCATAAAATCTGGGAAGAGCCTTTGCTTCCTGGGTGTAGCTTCCAATACGTTTTGTCGTCCATCCGTCTCGTTTTCTTCAGTCGTTTCAGTTGGTCAATCAGTTTTGTATTCACGCTGTTGGTAGGATCAGCTTTGACTTGTTTGTAAGTTTGCTCATCCGAGAGAAGAGTAGTGGCCTTGTCGATGTATGCGGTTTTATCAATGACACACACTTTACGTCCTGTGTCTGCTGGAAGGATCAGAATGTTTTCATTGTCTCGCAATTCTTTCAATCCTTGCCACTCATCTCGTGACACGTTCGTTTTCATATTCGGTGGGTGGGTCAATATCCTGTGTGTCTCGATTCGTAGTTGATCTGCTTCAGTTTTGGGCATTTGGTCGCGTACTGCTTCTATCTCTGGGATGAAATCCATCAGTGGTGTCTTTTTGGGTGTGATCGCAAAATTAAGTCCTTTGTTCAGTAGGGATATCTGTGCTGGAGTTAGCGCGGCACTTGATGAGTTCACGATCCACTCTTTTCTTGCATGCTCTGGAGCCGATGTTCCTATATTGAGTGTGGTCATATTTTTGTTCGGGGCTGCGGCTTCCCGGTTGATACCTAACTGTCTGCCTGAGAGAGTCTCGAATTTCTTCTTTTGCTGGTCTCGCTGTTTTTTGAATGTTACGTTATACTGTTTATCTAAAAATTATTTGGCTTTTCCAAGAGTGTCTGAGTCTTCCTGTAGTTTTTCCGATAATATTTTCAGTTGGTTCTCATGTTGTTCTTCGAATCGTCGAACTTGAAATCGGTTTTGTCTTATCAGTAGTTTAACACATTGACGCTCACACTGGTAAAAAAATCTGGCGTATTTCGGGGTCTGTCGTTCTGTTCTTGATTCTCATTGACTTCGGTATGATATGTTCCTGATAGCATTTTGTAGTGAAGGTTAGATGATTTCTATACGTAGCTAACTTTCTACACGTATCTTCACATCTTCTGAGCACTTGTAGTGTTTGATCATTATGTCTTGTCTTTACTAGAAAGTGAATATTCTCTGTTTGGTTCATGGCTTTGGTGAACGATATTATTGAAAGTTTTAGTGCTACGCAAAGCCAAAGGTTGTATTTGTTATACGACCGGTTTCGCGGCCATCTCGGTCCCATTATCAAGAAAAAAAGAGCAAGATAAAATCACACACACACTACATAGTTATATAAAACGAATTTCAGTAAACTCGATGGAACATGGAACAATCTTTGTCGTGCTACTAGTTGTTTAAATATTCGACATCATGACGCGTGAGTGTTTTCCTCCATGGTCCTCATTGTCGCTTGAGTAGGTCGAGCCAGCCTTGGTACAATACGTATTTGCCTATATTTCTGTTTAGTTTTTCTCTTGCTGTTGTTTGAATTTGGATGGCTTCTTTAATTTGGCGTTGTTTTGTTCTGGATTCGAAAGTGATCACTTTGGCGTCCCAATCAATAGTGTGTCCGGTTTCGTACGAATGTTCGGCTGTGGCTTCTGGTTGTCGGTCGGTTAGGGTCATCTCCCTCAGGGCTTTTAGAGACTTTTTGTGTTCAGCAGTCTTAACCGACATCATTCTCCCGCTTTCTCCTATATAAATTTTGCTGCAATCCGTGCACTCCATTTGGTAGATGGGGCCAGGTTTCTTCGCAAATGGAATTTTTCACTACAAAATGCTATCAGGAACATATCATACCGAAGTCAATGAGAATCAAGAACAGAACGACAGACCCCGAAATATGCCAGATTTTTTACCAGTGTGAGCGTCAATGTGTTAAACTACTGATAAGACAATACCGATTTCAAGTTAGACGATTCGAAGAACAACATGAGAACCAACTGAAAATATTATCGGAAAAACTACAGGAAGACTCAGACACTCTTGGAAAAGCCAAAGAATTTTTAGATAAACAGTATAACGTAACATTCAAAAAACAGCGAGACCAGCAAAAGAAGAAATTCGAGACTCTCTCAGGCAGACAGTTATGTATCAACCGGGAAGCCGCAGCCCCGAACAAAAATATGACCACACTCAATATAGGAACATCGGCTCCAGAGCATGCAAGAAAAGAGTGGATCGTGAACTCATCATGTGCCGCGCTAACTCCAGCACAGATATCCCTACTGAACAAAGGACTTAATTTTTGCGATCACACCCAAAAAGACGCCACTGATGGATTTCATCCCAGAGATAGAAGCAGTATGCGACCAAATGCCCAAAACTGAAGCAGATCAACTACGAATCGAGACACACAGGATATTGACCCACCCACCGAATATGAAAACGAACGTGTCACGAGATGAGTGGCAAGGATTGAAAGAATTGCGAGACAATGAAAACATTCTGATCCTTCCAGCAGACAAAGGACGTAAAGTGTGTGTCATTGATAAAACCGCATACATCGACAAGGCCACTACTCTTCTCTCGGATGAGCAAACTTACAAACAAGTCAAAGCTGATCATACCAACAGCGTGAATACAAAACTGATTGACCAACTGAAACGACTGAAGAAAACGAGACGGATGGACGACAAAACGTATTGGAGGCTACACCCAGGAAGCAAAGACTCTTCCCAGATTTTATGGACTGCCAAAAATACATAAACCTGACTCACCTCTCCGGCCAATCATATCAGCTGTTGGCTCTTCCACCTATGCTGCAGCAAGGCACATCAGCGACCTACTGTCTCCATTGATCGGACAGTCTCACAGACACGTAGTAAACTCCAAGGAACTCTCAGCCATTCTCCGCTACACAACGGTCCCCGAAAATCATATACTGGTATCATTCGATGTGTTTGCTCTGTTCACAAGTGTCCCTCTCCATGTGGTAACATCCCAGGTACAGAGCGCTCTGGAAAATGACGAGACTCTCGCGGAACGAACTACATTGACACCTGGTGATATTTCAAGCCTGTTGAACTTCATCCTCAGAACTACGTTTTTCCAGTTCAACGGAAAATTCTTCCAACAATTGTTTGGGGCTCCGATGGGTTCTCCAGTGGCTCCGGCGGTAGCAAATATCTTCATGGAACATCTGGAAGAAGAAGCCATCATGTCCTATCCAAAACCACCTTACATCTGGCATCGATATATGGATGACATACTCGCTTCGATGCCCGCTGGAGATATCGAACCTTTTCTTAAACACCTGAACTCCTTTTATCCATCCATAAAGTTCACGGTGGAAACGGAAAAGGAAGGAAGGCTGCCCTTCTTGGACATGACTCTATCCCGTTCACCGGAAGGACGCATTACAACGGACGTTTACTACAAAACTACTACAAGCGGTCAATACTTAAACTACCTGAGCCACCATCCACAGGCTCACAAAAGAACGGTCGTGCAAACACTAGCCCAGTGGGCTTTCAACGTTTGCAAAGAGGTGACAGCACGTGAGAAAGAGCTCAAACACATCAGATCTATGCTGGAGGATAATAACTATCCAGAAGAGTTGGTGAACTCACAAATCAAGAGAGTTAAGAGATGCAATAGACCTAACCATGAAAAACCAGACACCCAAGCCACCAACGCTGAAGAACGAATGAAGACCCTTGTAATACCATATCAAGAAGGAACATCGGAACAGATAAGAATAGTATGCGCAAAATACAAGATTAGAACGTACTTTAAGCCGCAAAAAACTCTCAGGCAACTTTTGGTTAAACCCAAGGACAAAATTCCATTTGCGAAGAAACCTGGCCCCATCTACCAAATGGAGTGCACGGATTGCAGCAAAATTTATATAGGAGAAAGCGGGAGAATGATGTCGGTTAGGACTGCTGAACACAAAAAGTCTCTAAAAGCCCTGAGGGAGATGACCCTAACCGACCGACAACCAGAAGCCACAGCCGAACATTCGTACGAAACCGGACACACTATTGATTGGGACGCCAAAGTGATCACTTTCGAATCCAGAACAAAACAACGCCAAATTAAAGAAGCCATCCAAATTCAAACAACAGCAAGAGAAAAACTAAACAGAAATATAGGCAAATACGTATTGTACCAAGGCTGGCTCGGCCTACTCAAGCGACAATGAGGACCATGGAGGAAAACACTCACGCGTCATGATGTCGAATATTTAAACAACTAGTAGCACGACAAAGATTGTTCCATGTTCCATCGAGTTTACTGAAATTCGTTTTATATAACTATGTAGTGTGTGTGTGATTTTATCTTGCTCTTTTTTACTTGATAATGGGACCGAGATGGCCCCGAAACCGGTCGTATAACAAATAAAACCTTTGGCTTTGCGTAGCACTAAAACTTTCAATAATATCGTTCACCAAAGCCATGAACCAAACAGAGGATTAGTGATTCGTAGTTTACCTCTGCATGTAGCATTATGTATGTATGCACATGCATACCTTACCCCACTTGGGGTCCAGTCATGCCTTTGTCAGGCGACAGCTATTACAATGGTCTCCCGTTTGTCCATTTAGCATTGTACGGTCGGTTTTCTTCGCCAAATGGCACAGTTAACCAGGCCAGTGTCAAGACGCAACTGCGCCAACACACGTCATGTTGTGCATTCTCCGAGTGTGAAATCGTGGTTACATTCGGTGTGACGATCGCTGAGTTCTTTGGATTTCTTAGTAGCATGAAATCACACTCGCACCGGTCTTTTCCTTCAGTTGGGTCTTAGGCTCAGGAAAGATTCATGTTTTAAGTACGAGAGCGTGCCCACCAAGAGGAGAAATGGGGGCCGCATCCCCCGCTTTGCTAGGACGGCCGTGTAATTTTGGTCGCCTTGTTATTTTTCAACATATTTTTTGCGCCGATATTTTGGAAATATCAAAATTCAGGAGAAAAAAACGTTTCTCTTTGGGCTTTCTATGTGACTGCATATCTTTTCCATACGCTCGCAATACTCTTTCTGGCTAACTAAACGCAAGGACAATTCGATAGGTTTGTGTTTCCATCTCTTAAGGTCGCCCTCACTCGCCTATGAAAAAATTGTGGCGACGCCTTTGTCCAAGAAAAATATAAAATTTGCCGGGAAATTATATCGAACTCTTAAGCATAAGAACTCCTTATATAATGTTCTGATGACTAGGACCCGCTGTTGAATTTTTAGCCGCGAGAGCAAAAATTATAAATGCTAAAATAAGCAAGCAGAACTAGTAAGGGAAAACGGTGTATTTGTGCATAGATTGGCAAAACTAGGCCAGTGCTACTTGGTTTCTGTCCGGACGGAACACTGACGTTGGCCGAAATAGAGCCAGAACAAACATATATTCACCAGCTGACTCTGTTCTTGCTTATTGTAAGGTTCAAGGCTGCGGGATGTTTATTTATCTTACCTCAGCTCTACCATCCGTCGCCTTGTAGAAAAATGTGCTGCTCTGCGCCGTATTTGTGGCTGTGTACTACAGTCACAAGGAAATTGCACATGGGATTTTGCGACTTGGACGTGAATTTACAAATGAAATATTTCGGTCCCGTCTTCAAAACCAAAGCAAAATCGAACAGAACCAAAAAAAACTGATTAGAACAGCTGGATACTAATTCGGGTACAGACATTCTTCATAAATCATAAGGTATCAGATATTCTTCAGAACTAGAAATATTGTGCTATTCTTAGGCATATCCAGGGTTTCCGATGGAAGGGCGTAACTTTGATGGAAGGGCGTCACTTTTGTAAGGCACAACCTATCACAGGGGCGCCAAATATTATCTCCGGGGCTGCGATATTCACATCCCGCGAGGGAGGGGAAAGTGATATTTCAGGGGGGGCACCAAAGACGTTTCAGAGGGTATCGAGGCTTGATCGAAGGGCATGTGCCCCTGGCGTCTTGCTTTTACAACTTTTTCAGGGACATCTTACCTACAGTGAGAATCTTAAGATGTATGCAATAAAAAGTAAGGGACTCCCATTTCCGACAAAAACATAACATTTTGATTACTTTTTATTTTGCTTTCTGTTTTTGGCTTATTCCTTGTAACTCTCACATAAAAATAACCTCCACGTCAAAATAAGAGTAGTGCAACATGGGTACGTCTTCCCGAAGGGTACTAAACAAAATAAATGAAAAGCCAGTAGTATGACAATTATACTTAGCTTCATCTCAGAGCACCTCTATAAAGGAATATTTCCCTAATCATACGTAATTTCAATTTTCCCAACAATATACGTTTCCAAAATTTTCCGACGTCTGGACTCTTCAATTATTGTTGCCCACCTTACTTTTCCGTCAAACATTAAAACAATCCATCCTAAGCTGACCCCTCTGTTCCCTTTAAACTTGGCACACACTCCGGTTGATTTTGGGTAATTAAGTAGCCTTGGAGCTTTACGCTGCACCGACTGCTGCGGCCATTTAGCCAACGCTCACCCTGTCAGAAGGGTGGCTGGTGACAAGGAAGTTCTGATTCAGTCTTCCCGCCGGCGATTTGAACCCGGGCCGGCGGCGTGGAAACCCAGCGCGCCCCCACTGCGCCAGTACCAGGACATACCTGTAACACATTTTTTAAAATTAATTCCCAGATTCTGGTACATTTTTAGCTGAAATAAAAGCCTCGTGAGTTTGGGACATTCTAGAGACCCATATTAGTAATTTTGGGTTGAAGTAGACGTTAAAAACATACTTCTTAGCAAAAATAATGAATATTGTAGTAAATCATCAAGGATCAAAACATGTAGACTAAGTTTGAACATAACTAGCAGTGAACAAAGACAGCAGACGCCCGCATGGTTCAGTCTAACCAGGAAGATAGGGTTCAGACTTGTTCATTTCGACCTCTGGTACCACGTGACCCAGGTCCGAGGGGGTGATGGACAGTCGGCTGAGTCGACCTCTGGTACCCCGTGCTCCATGTCCGCAGGGGGTGATGGACAGTCGGCTGAGTTGACCTCTGGTACCACGTGACCCATGTCCGCAGGGGGTGATGGGCAGTCGGCTGAGTTGACCCCTGCCTGACAGGTGATTGAGGGGTGCGGCGTGTCGGCCATCGAGACGGAGGAGTACCGGGGTACCCGGCGGGTTACCGGTGTGGTCACGCCCTATGGTCGCATCCGCACCAACCAGGTCGTCAACGCCACAGGTAAAATGTCTGGCTGGCTGTGTGCCGATAGCGCGCTCGGCCCGTCTGCATGTGCAGTGCCGCGGGCTCGAGCCCATTGAAGCAGGGTTGGGTGCCGCACCCCAGCTCAGCTTCTCTACCCTCGCTGACGCCATGTAACACCAGCAGTTGGTGTGTCATTAAAAACCCTCCGAAAAGTGCTACAGATAACGCCTGCTACTCGACGCGGTCTGCTCCTTTCAAATGTGATGCCGGATAGCATAGATCCGGTCACAAGACAGCAATCACATGACAGAGACAATGACAGACCGCCTCGCAGCGTGGTCTGTCAGGTGGGGACTAACGACTAACACTAAATCCATCAAAATGCAAATCCTTGACGATGACCCTCAGGCGCGCACCCGTCTGGACCAACTACTCTATAGGCCCCTCGGTGCTGGAGCACGTTGAAACAATTCGTGATCTTGTATCATATACTGACATGTATTACTCACACTTCCACACAAATGAGGTGGCTTTTAAAGTGTCGTCGCAATGAGTATGAAGTGATTATAAGCTATGGAAGAAGATGGTAAGGATGAGGAAAGGTGAGGATAAAGAGGATGGGATGTCTTGGTGTCATAATCGATTCTAAACTTACCTTTGCCAATCATGTAGATAATATAGTTAAGCGGGCCAATTGATCTCTCGGATTACTCATTCTATCTTTTCAGACCGGTCTCATGACGTCAAAATTCAACAGTAAAGCTCTGCTGGCTGCATACTACTGCAACGTGCGTTCTATTTTAGAATATTGCAGCGTTGTCTGGGCGGGGGCGGCTGACTCCCACAAGGTTCGGGTCGATCGGGTTCAACGTAAGTTTCTTCTGTGGCTTATCCACCACTTTTTATCTGGACAAGCACTCTGTCTTTCTTGCGAGCTTCTTCTAACACATTTCAAAATTCCTTCTCGCTGCACGGATGGTACAGCACGATTTACTTTTTACTAGAAATATAATCCGTGCAAAGCTCGGTGTACATACATACCTACTCTGCTCAGCTGCTTTCTCTTGCAGGTGCCTGCCCGATCGACCCGCAACCTGACGTTGTTTCACAAACTGCTCAGGCTGAAGGAAGCGGCTTTCAGACGAATGCGTAGAAATTGTTGTGCAGAGAGTATTTTGGACTTTGCAATCAAAAGAAGTCGCTTTAAATCTCTCATAAACTCAAAATATTACCAATACCTTCGTAAGCTTTCCGACGACCTCAAAACCAACCCAAAAGATATTGGTCTTTCGTAAAAACCGTCAGCAAGAAATCGGCCATCTCTAATGTTTTGCGCAAAGAAGACGGATCGCTGACATCCGATGACGCTGAAAAAGCAACCCTTCTCAACAACGCGTTTAGTGCTAAATTTTCAAACCATACCGTTTCAGTTCTTCCTGACGCACCAAATTATCAGATCGACCCCTTTTCCCAGTTTCATGTTTCGTTAGGGACAATTTTGACCGTATTAAAAACGCTAGAGCCGAACAAAGTCTGCGGAGCAGACAATATTAGCGCCAAAATCATCCTAGAATGTGCAAATGAATTAGCCGTACCTCTGACCAAAATTTGTAGCAAATCCGTTCAGACTGGAATCTTCCTGGCACGATGCAAATTAGGAAACATTATTCCTATCTACAAAAGGGTGATAAAAAGGACCCTTCTAACTACCGCTCCGTTAGTCTTCTCCCTCTATAATTTGCCAAAATTCTGGAACGTGTTGTTTATGACCAATTTTTCCGGCATGTTTCACCCTCGCTATGCTCAGAACAACACGGATTCATTCCAAAACGCTCCTGCTCCACTAACCTCGCCACCTTCCTCAGCTCGGCGTGGGAGGCTATATCGGAGGGATATCAAACAGACGAAATTTATACAGATTATTCGGCTGCCTTTCAGAGTGTCAATCACGGCCTTATCATTCAAAAACTCGAGAAATCTTATCACTTACATAGTTCTGCACTAAAATGGTTTGCCTCATATATCTCCGATAGGCGCCAGAGGGTCATAGTGAATGGCAAAACATCTGATTGGAAGCCAGTTCTCTCTGGGGTTCTGGAAGGATCACTGGTCTCTCCTCTCATCTTTTCTCTCTTCATTAACGACCTCCCTCGGGTGATAAAGTCTGGCTGTTTATTGTACGCTGATGATGTAAAAAATTTTCCGCAAAATTGAGGTACCCTCTGATGCGCTGCTGCTGCAGGACGACCTTGATCGTCTTCAGTAGTGGTCCACCCGATGGGCCCTCACACTAAATCCCTCTAAATGCAAAACCTTTATAGTGACCCTCAGGCGCACCCCCGCTCGGACAACATACCACATTGGCGATGTACCCCTGGAAGCAGTAGATGAAATACGGGACCTGGGAGTTATTCTAGACACTAAATGGACTTTTGCTCCACATATATCCAAAACTGTCAGTCAAGCCAACAGAGCACTTGGCCTTCTTCTGCGCTCATTTCAAACGGCTTCCAGGGGAGCTAAATTCGATAAAAAATCCCTCCTGGTTGCTTATTTCGCCCATGTAAGATCTATACTTGAGTATGGAAGTGTTGTCTGGGCGGGAGTAGCTAAATCCCACGCTGAGCGCGTGGACAGAGTGCAACATAAATTTCTTGTTTGATTAAATAATCACTCTACTCAACAATGTGACTCTATATCTTATGTCTCGCTTTTGAACCATTTCGGCCTCCCATCACTTGCTGCACGCAGGCTTCAGTTCGATCTCATTTTCCTAAAAAGTATCTTTTCAGGTAAGACTCACTCCATCGACCTACTAAATTGTTTCCCCTTGCATATTCCATCCCGGCTCACTCGCTCCTTTCGACTCTTCGCTGAGCGCCGCGGCCGTGTCAGCACTGTCAACGGTGGGATTTTCTGTAGGGTGCCGAGAAGCATGAACACATTTCTAGCCGCTTCCGGGGCGGACTTCTTTTGTGATGATTTTAACACCCGCAGTGGAGGGGGTCTGGCACTAACGCGCACTGGAGGGGGGCCTGGTAGGCCCCCTAAGATCTCGGAAACCAAGAGGTGTAGAAAAACGCCACTTGGCAGGTGGGTGGGGGCTATGGTGATCTACATGATGACCAATTTTCATTGACCTAGGTCAATGTCTTCAAGGTCAAACGAGGTCGTAAAGGTCAAATATTGGCCATGCTGGGGATCGATTGGTAAATGCTGTGATTCTGCGGGAAAATGGCGGGAATAAGCTAAAGGCAGATAAGGTTCATAGAGAAGAGGTCTCAAAGAGGCTTCCCCACAACTTTTGGGTCAAGGTCATTCAAGGTCATTGACCTTTAAGGTCACAATATAGTATACTACTTAGAATGTGCACTTCGACTAACACTATAGCCACTGTTTGGGCGGGAAATGAGGATTGACCTTTGCAAATGACCTTTGACCTTGACCTTTGACCTTGACCTTCGTATTGGGGTACCCTATCGATGACGTCATAGCATAATATATGTCAGACCAGGTAACGTCATTCAGCCGGACGCACAGTGGTCAGTGACCTTGAAAGTGCAGATATGACCTTGACCTGTGACCTTTGACCTTGACCTTGACTTTCATGTGAAGTGACCTTGACATATAATCCCGGTTATATGGAGTTATGACGTCACCACTCGGTCTCCAATGCAAGCTAACTGGTCCGACCGCGCATTTACGGCGATCTCAAAATGCAGGTCTGACTTTGAAAGCCTATAAGTAAAAAAAATTTCGACCGATTTTCAAAAAGTCTTCAACAATCGACGCGCTATTAAATTCTGTTAAATTTGGCCGCGTATCGTTTTTCGGCTACGGGCGGTTCTCCGGCCACCTTGAAAAAACAGGTGGGGGGCCTCCGAGGCCCCCTCCAGTGCGCGTGTTAATACTTTCAAGACATGTGTGGTGAGATTCGTGAATGCTCGGTAGGAACTGCACCATCAGCTCTTATCTGTTCTTTATGTTTCTGTGTTTTTTATATTTATATATTTTACCTTTTACCGTTTTTAGGAAGTACACTGTCTCGATTTTTGTGATTTAGATAGCCTTTTTAATGCTTTGACTTCGCCTGTAAGTGGATTTTAGCTTTTGGCGATTATTTTGAATAAATAAATAAATAAATAAAATATTCCCCGAGCACGCGTAAATACTGTACAGAGCGGCATGTTTGGTCGCCTCTCTAAGCTCTCAAACCTGTTTTTATTCAGCCGTGATGTTGAAGAAGATATTTTTGCAAATGACTTAGCCACTTCCAAAAACCATGTTATAAGATATGTGGCAAGGTTGTGAGGCTTGTTGGCCGTGCTGGTTCATCTTTTTAAGGCCTTTTACGTCTTATTTTACTTTTATGGTGCGCGATTTTACCACGATCTCTTTTTAGGCCTATTGCTAAATTTTAGTTTTAAATTGTTTTCATTTTTATTTTTACCTATTACTTGTTAGTATGTATACTGTCTGGTGTGTTCCACCGTAAATATGTTTTTATTGCTTGGACTTCGCCTGTAACTGGATTTATCTGTTGGCGATGCTGTTGAATAATAAAAAATGAGCTCTTGATAGCTTTTCCCCTCATAGGCGTAGATGAGCCACCGATTGCCTGAATTAAAGATCAAATCAACAGTTTATATTACAGCGCTACATTAATATTTACACGCCAAATAGTTGGAAATCACACGCAAATATCACGAACGTTCATGCAACCATGCAGGTAATGTGTTGTAACAATATACATTGTGTCAAGGCAATACTTTCCAAGAAGACATGGTGATAATTAACAGGTATTATAGCTGATAAGCGATGCCACAGCGACGGAACCGCATGGTAGAAGCCACAATCGGTAGGCAAAGCCGAGAAAGGCGATACAAGTACCAATCGAACTGATGTGGATAGTGTTATCTGAACTGGGCGAAAAAGAGCATATCCATAAAATGGCCCGAATATTGGCAGGCTGCAGCACATTCATGAGTGGAGATCAGGGAGGGAGGAGGAGCGGGACATTCCTGGGTTTTGGGTCCCCCTTATACCCCCGTCACACCAAGCCGGCGACATCACTGCGTCTTAGAATTACAAAAAAATAGAGGACGCTGGTAGTCGCGCGTGAGCCATCCGTCGATTTAATCCAAATTTCGGTTAGCCGTCACACCGGAGTCCTGTGCCCTGCGACCTTTGCCTTTATACGGCGTCCCCACGGCGTCCTCACCACGACCTTATGACGTCCTCGGCCTTTCTATTACGCCCGCACTGCGACCTCAAGGCGTGCGCACGGCGACCACCGGCGACCCCGCGGCGCTCTTGGCGTCTTAACTACGAGCTTTCCACGTCCTTACCGCGTCGCTCGCGTTTCTACTGCGTTTGTACGGCGACCCTGACGCGAGTATAAAATCCATCTTTTTTCAGAAAACTTCATTAGCCATAAATTCGAGACCGGTTGACAAGTCAAGACAATGCCAAGATTTAGTGATACGGGCCGTGGGCGGGGTCGAGGCAGAGTGCCAAGGGCTGTTCCTTCTCGGCTTCCGTCTCCTGCACCCTCAAACGCCGGCCTCGATTCCGACTATCAACGGCGAGCTCAGATCGGCCAAAGCGGAGCAAGCTCACGCAGAGTGACTTGACACCTGGAGAAGAAGGGGCCATGGTGGAATGGCGGGGCGAAAATCCCCTAATATTTGACAAGAAACTGGTGCGATATAAAGATAAAGGAAAGGACTTGCTCTGGATTGAACAAGCCCGTAACGTGGGGAAAGATGTTGACATTCTTAGGGTGTGGTACAAGTCCATTCGGACCAGGTATGGGAAACTGTTGAGGGTGAAGTCTGGGGCTGGAACAGCCGATCGCACCGAGCGTGACCTCTGGATTCTGGACAAGTTTAAGTTCTTGCAGTCTCACTTCTTTAGTTCTTAAGTTCTTTAGCCCATTCCTCTGAAGTGGTAGGGCACATCACTGCCTCATCCTTGTACTTGTCGACTATAGCTTGGCAAACCTCCTTCACTATGAGGGATAGGGTATTCGCTGGCAGTCAAAAGTCATACTTTATACTAGCATACGTGTCACCAGAAGCTAGGTGGCGTAGAGTGGCTGCCAGCCTTGTCCCTGGGTCGATGGTTTTCCTGAAGTCCGTATCCTGCTTGGTGACGATGACCAGCTCATTAAACATATCCGGTGGAAGCCTGAGGAAGTTCTGAAACGACACCGGATCTTCTTGCCTCAACTCAGGCATAAGGCAGTTGAAGTGACCAAATTGTGCTCTTCGAGCATAACCAAGCCATGGTCTGACCCACCATCTTCTTTGCCTTGATCTCCTTCTCTGCAATTTAATCAGGCTGATTCCAGCAAAAGCCTGATCATACAACAGCTGCTGCTGGGCAATGAGCTACTGTATGACGGCATATATATTTATATCTTGTGACATGATAACGCTAGCCTATACATTTATATGCACCGTAGAACCAGAGAGGCTCTGATTCTGGTGGTTTTATATACACGGCCTTTATAGGTGTTCCATGTGTCAATTTAGCTGCGTTTGTACTGCGACTCCACGACGTCTCTGCTGCGCCCTTCGCGTTCCTACGACGTTGCTACGGCGACCATGGAGATCCTACGGCGATCATTCTGCGCCCTAGCTCAGGTCGCCGAAGCTCAGCGACTATTTTGAACATGTCCAAATAGACGCCGTCGCCTGGCGACCTTGGCGATCCCACGGCGTCTTTCTACGTCCTTATCACGACCTCGCGGCGACCATGGTGACCCTGCGGCGTCCTGGGTCGCTGCAGGATCGCAGTAAGGTCGCCGGCCCGGTGTGACGGGGGTATAAGGGTCTGTATAGGGTTTAAATTGCCCTCAGTGTCAACCCATCCAGAGCCAGCCCCCCCTCCCTCCTTAGATTGGGCATTCAGCTTTAAACGTGTAAGTTCATGGCACCACTGCGGGGCTGGCCAGTTCTTTTCAACAATGGTTTCCGACCCAGCATATGAAGCGTGGAAGCTTCTGTTGAAACTCTACTTATGAGCCACTTTGAGCAATACTGACTCTCCTGTCTGAACTGCCAACGGGGCGCCACTGGCCACGTGCCCGGGCTTGTTCCTACACATCTCTGTACGACAGGCGCCTGGGCCAACTACATCGCCGAGATGGCCGGCGTCACCATTCCCCTGCTGGCCATGAAGCACGCCTACGTGGTCACCGAGAAGATTGCGGGCATCGAGAAGACGCCGAACGTGCGCGATCACGACGCCTCCGTGTACCTGAAGCTGCAGGGCGACGCGCTCAGCGTGGGAGGATACGAGCACAACCCTCTCTTCTTGGACGAGGTGAGCCACACAACTCGAGTTTCACATAGATGAATACCAAAGCTATGTGAAAACCAAAGATGCCAATACCAATGGTACCATAGATACACCATTACCATATTTCCCATTTCGTATACCAAACGAAACGGGAAATACCCTGAAACAGGAGCCCAAGTCAAAACTGAAATTTTGGTGCCAAATTATGTCATATTTAGAGAAACTGCTCTGATGGACACCCAAGATAGCCCTGATATTTAGACAACATACTTGACTAAATTCATGGTGCTGATTTCGAATCTGAATTCAGTTTTGTCTTGGATATTTCATTTTCCATTTATTCCGTCAAAAACAGTTTTTAATGCTCAATTTCTTGGAAAATTAGACTGGTCTGACCACATAAAAAACAATATGTTTCGGAGACTTCCAGAGTTTGAATGATATTCAATTGATTAGTGTTGGATCACTAAGGCACGGCACAGGTCAGGTCAAGCATTTAGAAATGTGTGACAATGTTTCATCGACATTTTTTCCATGTTTTAAAAGCACAGGAATTTCGCACTAACAGTATGCTAATTTTGTGAAGGATGATCTTCCTTACAGCAATGAAGTTTATAATTAAATTTTTAACCTTACAGGCGTGATGTCTATCTAATAATGGCGTTTTGCATCAGAGAAATCTTTTTCTCTGACGATCTCCCTAAGAGCTAGGCAGCGAGACATTCAAGCTCCAGTAAAGAGTAAAATCAAACCCATCGGCATGTCGTCACGCCAACAGCTGACAACTGCGGTCGGCTCCTTGGGTACATTTCAGGTAGGTTAACTTTTCTCTACGGAAATTTCGAGTTCCAAGACAAATGATATGAGTACCGGGTTTTCCGGCATGTTTTACAACTTGGCTATCTCAGTAAAAATCTCGGTATAAAGGTGTCACATTCCCTCTAAAGTCTTTCTCAGGGTTTAGCATCCAGGAGCACCTCAGATCTATTTGCATCTCACTCAATGACGTCACTTTTTGACAGGTTCAAGAAGACTTTCCGTTTGGTCTGTTTGAGCTGGACTGGGACGTGTTCATGTGCCACATAGAGGGTGCCATTAACCGTCTTCCGGAACTGGAGAAGACTGGTATCAAGTCCACCGTCTGCGGGCCCGAGTCGTTCACGCCGGACCACAACCCCATCATGGGTGAGTCGGCTGTGGTCAGACATTTGCTCCAACATCAGGCGATGATTACGCTGCTGGACTGTTTGGCCGTATAATTACGTTTATAATAAATTCCAACAAGAGAAAACACTCCCTGGCCATACAATTACGTTTATAATGAATTCCAATAAGAGAAAATACTCCCAAATGCCATAAAGTACCAAAACACCAGGTTACCAAAACAAATTGACACAAAGTTGGATGGTGATAGCTCGCATCCTCTCGCCCGCCCTCCCCTCGATAGAAACGGTTAACGCCAGGTGTACAGATATACCTAGCCTCTGTATTTTCACCTTAAACCTCGCTCGTCAGGTGAGGACCCTCGCGTGCGCGGCTTCTTCCACAACTGTGGCTTCAACTCCAGCGGCATGATGCTGGGAGCTGGAGCCGGCTGGCAGGTAGCGGAGTGGATCGTCCACGGCCGCCCCTCGCTGGATATGCACGGGTTCGATATCAGGTGGGTGAGTCAAGCTCCGGACAGGTATGCATGACCTAGAAGTGGCATCGATCGCTGAAGGTTGTTGAGTAACGGAAGGCTATCAAACTTTGACCGCTATTGACACGGACACCATCCACAACCAACTTTGCCAATTCCATGCTATGCACGGTTGTGTCACATACGGCCTTATTAAGCTGTACATCGTAGATTTTCAACATGCCAGACGTTTTATAAATGCAATACAAGGATCATACTAGGAGTAATGGTGAAGTCGGAAAATACTGCCGTGGCGAACTTCTGTAGTCATTTTCCGTAGTCTTTATGTCATGATCGTGTTTTATTTATGCATAATTTTTTTAATGACACCAAGACGTAGGACGAGCGTGTGGCTCGTTTTCTATCTCAGAATGCCAAGGGTATTATTATAATTTCAATGAACATACCAGGCATTTGTCTTTCTTATTTGACTTGAGCTATGAGTGGGTTATACCTGTTACTCATTTACGTGAATAAATACAAATACAAACATGTGGTTCTGATACCAGTCTTTGGCTGGAATGCTGCTGTTTCACGCGTATTCCAGAATCTGTGAATGGAATAGCACTGCGAGTCTGCCTTATCAAACTGCTCGATTGAAAACAATATTTGGCGAGAGATTCTACTTTAAATAATTACGCTGAGGCCTAGTTTGACATTGTTCAGTTTCCGGCTGCTGAACTAACCACTTAATTGTATTCCAAGTAAAGGAACCTGGCCAATGGTTGGATTACCCTCACGGAGTCATGGCTGCAATGTCTGGCGGAAGCCGGGGGCGTATCTAAGAAGGGGAAAGCAAGTGGCCACGTCGCCCAAAGTGGCTCTACCTTTCTCATTTTTGGCCAATTTTGACTCATTTCTTCTAAAACACCATGCTTTTCACGATTGAACCCGGTCTCCCCCCGAATGTTTCGTCTGGGTCGCCCTTGCGGCCGCATGACTTCCTCAGCCGCAGGGCCACTGCGTCACACCACGTGCCGTTTCCAGGCGCTTCCACCCAGGGCTAACGGCCAACAAACAGTGGATCAAGGAGCGCAGTCACGAGGCCTACGCCAAAAACTACTCCATGGTCTTCCCCACGACGAGCCGCTGGCGGGCCGAAACATGCGCAAGGACCCGCTGTACGAGGTAAAGGGTCTGCGTTGCCGGCGCTGTGGTCGTTATTGCCATTGTCGGGGTCCGAGGGAGGGTCGGTGGCTGATGCCATTTTGCGGTAATGACGACAGCTGGGTGGGCCAGGCACGGGGAAACGCAGTGGCACGAAGCAGTGGCAGACACTTTAGACGTGGCATCTTTGTAACATTGATATTCCAAATCCAAAACATGAATGTCACCATTATGGGAACACAAACCATGCGGTATACGATATTCGCGCAAAAGTCATTATAGACTAAAATAAGCTTCTTTCACTCATCAAACATGCGATTATGCAGTACTCCACCTGCATAAAAGTCGCTTGCATACAGGCATACGTACACGCATTCGACACTTACATTCAGATTTATCGCGTCAGACACTTTATCCATTAAATATCTGTTCACAACTTCTTCAGTTCTAACCTTTCAACCACACTTTGTTTTTTATCTGCAGACCAAAACAAGCTCGCTGCCGTCGATGGAAGGTTGATGGGTGGGTGTGGCGTATACCGTGCAGCGGTACCTAAGCCCGGCTCCCAGGAATCTGGATTGCAATGAATTTGATAAATATCGGTGGAGGGGGCGTGGTGCGAGCTCCCCGGGGCAGGTCACCGGTGGAGAGCGTCGCTGGTGTTACACAGTACCTGTGGAATCCGGTGCCGCCCGGTATGTGACCCGTCTGCTGCCTGCAGGAGCTGCTGAAGCAGGGCTGTCAGTACCAGGAGCGGCAGGGCTGGGAGCGGCCTGGCTGGTTTAGCCTGGACGACCCTCCAGCCCCCGTCCTCCCCTACGACTGGTACGGCGCCTACGACACAGCCAAACACGAGAACGACACCTACAACAACAACCTGCGCAAGGAGTACTCCTTCGAGTTTCCGTCACACCACCAAGTGGTAAGCAAGGATACAAACAGCAATGAGTCGGCTTTCCACTTTGTTTGCGGTGAGATTATTAAATATATTTCTGGAGTTATAGCCGTGACTAGCCTGGGGTTTTGATTCTTGGAACATAAATGCTGGAGTCTAAATCTGTGCCGTAGAATTCTTATCAGCTCCTGTTAAAAACGCCGTTGCGACGGCTGGCGACGGCAATATAATACATTGCATTCATTCATCAAATGCTTCTGACACTAAACGCTGACAGAATTCATCTAATTCCAACCTCGATGGTGACTTCAGCATACATTTTTCCAAATGTTTGCAGAACCCCTGTCCAATATTTTACGTTCCTTGAGTGCTATCAAGTGTATGCAGTATCATTAGCGGATACAGGAACAACTTTTGGTGGGGGCCAAACCAACGTTGAGTGGAGTGTGGGGGGGGCTTAATCGAGTAAAAACGCAAAAACATATAATTTTTAAATAAAAGAACGGCCAAAATTGAGGGGACAAAAGATACTATTTTAGGCTTTGGTGGGTGATCACTTGAGGGGAAAAAGATACTATTTGAGGCTTTGGTGGGGGCCACGGCCTCTTGGTTTCCCTTGGATCCACCAGTGAGCGGCGTCGGTTAAGTTGAGCGTTCGTGTTTACACGCGCCGCAGATTCGTGACGAGTGTCTGGCGTGTCGGAATGCCGCCGCCATCTTCAACATGAGCTACTTCGCCAAGTACTACATCACCGGTCCGGACGCTCAGGCCGCCGTCGACTGGATCTTCTCCAACGATCTTCAGAAGCCGGAGGGAGCCGTCGGTGAGTGGTCCGCTAACCACTGTTTCAGATGCCATGTTTCAGTGATTTGTCGGGTCAGGATATTACAAGTATCTTGGGGGATATTGCTCCTCAATCAGGGATATCCTGAAAATAGAGGCAACGAACAGTCATACGCTGATGCAGGATCTGCAAATGGCAGGAGAGAGGGGTACTTGAGGAGTGGGCGCTACATGGATAGGAGTGGTGCAAGACTGGCGGGTGCCTCCGGTTTGCATGTAGCATTGTAATGGTGTATCCGGTGGCAGTGTATGTGTGCATGTTGAACAGTTGCAGATGTCGCGGCAGTTGTGACGGTGCCGTGGTTCTGTTGGCAGTGTATGTGTGCATGCTGAACAGTTGCAGGTGTCGCGGCAGTTGACGGTGCTGTTGTTCCGCCGGCAGTGTACACTTGCATGCTGAACGGTCGCGGTGGAATCGAGTCCGACCTCACAGTCAGTGTCCTGCAGCCGGGAGAAGGCGGCGTGTGCGACCCTGCATTCCAGGTGGGTGCCAAGTGGCTGAAGGCTGGTGGCGCCTGGATCGCACTATATTCTAGGTGATGTTTGCTCGTGAGATTAACCGCGCTGGTTTCGTCACCCAAGGACTTCAAATGAAAACACTGCTTAAGACAAGGGCTGAAATCAGCAGATCAGAATAAGCAGCTCTGGTCGTTCAAAACCTGACCTGCCATAAAGTACTTGAGGTTCCGCCTTTGAAACACAATCCTTCCAAGAACCGGATGCTGTTGGTGCTCATGCCAGTTAGAGAACACCAGGGCGCTCTTTGTTTATCTGGCAATTTGAGCGTCTGCAGTGTATTTCACGTGCGACCAACCACTTGGACCTGCTGCGAACAGGGCCGTGGCTTCTACGTGGCGGTGGGAGGCGGTTTCGCAGAGCACGTGCGTGCCCACATGATGACGGCGATTCAGGATCGGCAGCTCAACGTCACCCTCGCCGACCACTCCCACGATATGGGCCTGCTGTCCGTGCAGGGACCCAACAGGTTGGTAGGACGACGGTGGTCACAGTGCAGTGTGCTACACAGAGTAAAATAAACTGTAGCGATTGCTGTAGGCGTGGTGCTTAAATCACCCGGCTCTTTACTAGAGTGGGCGGAAAAAGCTCAAGAGGGAGGGTAAAGTGCCCATAGTATGCTCACATAACAAAAAAGACAACTGCTCCAAGATGGAGCAATCCTGATCCATAAGACATAATACCGGTAAGCTAGGCCATAAGTACATACATAAGCTATTCCATAAGTCAGTTGCAGGCTTGACCAATAAATAATCCGTCGTCCCCTCGTGGCGAACATACCTACCTATGGCTAGGAGCTCCCTACAGACCGCATGTGGCATCCAAATCCAAGCTTTAGCTGCACTAGGCACTGCGACACTCGAAGTGGCATAATAGTAGTAAAATGATATAATAGGAGAATCCTTGCAGGTCGACTTCAGGGGAGGAAGTTGAGTGGTGTCCTGAACTAACGCTTTGCGGCTGCCACCCGTGATCGGAGGGATGGGATTACTCGTATTTATGATGGGTTTACTCGCATAAAAGAAAATCAAGCGATGGTTCAGTGGTCGATTATGCTACGCTCTGCCACGATTTATAGGCGCGACCCTGTTCGGTGTACTTTAGGGATACTGTTGGATGAACTCTGCCTCTCGCTCAATGCACAATGAAACCAGCGAGACCAGTTTTGCAGTCATTATTAAAGCCCAAAACCAAGACAAAGACAATCAAAGCCATAAACAGACACTCAAAAGAATATTCAACATTCGTGTAAAATAAAGACACACCCGTGATTGGTACTCACCGGTTCTCACACATGCGTTGGAACCGATTGACATGATGCGGGTTGACGTTCGTCACCTTCCCCGTGCACCAAGTACACCATACCACTCGGCGTGCTGATCTCTCCGTCCACTTCTCGGCTGACGAGTGACTGACCAGTAAGTGCCAGTCCCAAAACAGCGGCGATGGACGGCCAGAGAGCCCCGTAACACAGACGACGCCTCCAAACACGCCCTTTGTTCCAGAACTTTTGCATGAAATCGCACCGAATGTTCCAATGGATAAATGCTCGGTATTTTGGCTTCAAACACGCCAAGTACCAATTTAGTGTCGCACGTAAATCCACATGGACCGAGCCGGAGGGTTTTCCGGGCCGATAACTGAGCGGATGCCAGCTGGTTCGCCAGCTGTTGCATGCGCTCCTTGTGCGCCCGGCGAGCTGCTCGGCGACCCGCTCTCCCGAGCCCGTGACTGGGGATGGTGAAGATTAGGCACGTAGCGATCGCCGTCTGTGGGTCATACGATGCACGATGGCCGGCCGCCAGGTCATCGGCCATCTCCCGGTCCCAATCCTCCTCTGTATCCGCCTCGGCGGCCATTGCCGCTGCGGCCGCATCGCCGGCCGATCGGACTCCTTGGTCAGCCGCCCTTGGGGCAGCAGCTGCGCCGCCCGGAGTTTGGTGGAGGACTGGGTCAGCCGCGTCCTGAGCCATCTCTTTGTCCCAGTCCTCGTCCTGGGTGCAAATGGTGTCATTCTTGCTGTCCCACTGATGGGCGGCGGGGTAGGCGGCTGGGTCCGGACGGGGCCGATGGAGGTAGGCCCGCCGCTCCTGAAACGCGGCCCGGCACTGGATGACGTGCAGGTCATAATCTTCGGCCCGCACCCACTGCCAGGATTAAAAAAGGGCAGCGAAGGGCCCCTTTATTTTGTGGGTCGTTCCGGGCACACCGTTCCATATGTTTCTTGAGGTCGGGGACCTGGTGAGCCGGTACGAGCGGGCATTGCTGTCGCCTCTCCAGCAGTTTGTAGTTGCGTCCCTGCGCCGGCATGTTGCACTGCGTCTGAGGCAGCACGTTTCAGGGTTAGACGGTGGCATGCTGCACAGGGACAATCGGAGCCATACGGTCTCCCTAAAACTGGGACAGCAGTGTAGGGTCAGTCTCTGCCGTGACGTTGGCTGCGTTGTAATTTGTCATTTGATGGGCTTTTGTTTATCGGACGGCTTGGAAAGTCATATACACAGTTGGTGGTTTGGCTGAGTCAGGGTGCTATGAATTTGAACTGACATAAAAGAAGCACGCTTTCCATACAAGCTCCATTTTCCAGGTTAAGGATTATCGAGTCATGAGCCCTGATCGGCAACTAAGATTCTTAGCTAAGACTGTCTTAGCTAAGACAGAGCATGCGCAGTACGTCTCACGCCACCCAGCCAGCCACCTAGCGGTAAGACTGGCTTTAGCTCGCACATGACGTCACGAAAGTATGACGTCAGCACTAAGACTGTCTTACTTGTCAGCTAAGACAGAAAATAGTGACTGCGCGCAGACTAAAATATCGGCATATCTGGCGCACATGGGATGATTAGAGCAAGTTGCGTTTTGCGGTGCGGCAATCTGGTGCGAGTGGTTCTCAGTCGTGGATAACGATGTATGTACCTTTTACTCACCGTCTAAAGGTAGAAGAACGCAAACACTACAAGGGTGTGCCAACTGCCCTCAGTGCTAAGAATATGAACCAACAAATCGACTTGCCTGCCACCTGGTGCTAAGACTGGTGTTACACCGATGACGTCACTGTTCATGACGTGATTATGACGCCTCTAAGCCTAAGAATATTCTTAGATGCCGATCAGGGCCATGGGAACGTCGTCTTAATACACGGCCTATTACACGTCGTGGTAGCGTCACGGTCACCCACTTCACATGTTATCCAACTGCCCCTGCGCTACAGTGTTCTTGTCGACTCAGGGCCCCACAAAGGATATAGTGAAACTGGGCGTCAACCCCGAATCTGCTCTGCGATTCGTTGTTCAAGCCGGGTCGTCAGATTTTACCTGCGGCATCCGATGAGTTAGATTTAAACTCTCGTCCCATGCCTCATGATGCGCATGTTGATACTCCGGCATTAGCTGATAGTCAAAAGCGGGATGCCCCGAACCGACAATAGTAAGAAGTTATACTGGTTTACGGCATCAGATGAGAGCAGAGACTGGACTCTTGTCGCATGCCTCCTAATCGAGCGTAGCAAGAAAATGCTGACTATGGCATTAGAGAAGAGTCAGAAGCGGGAGTTTCGTCTTATGCTCTGAATCTGCAATAGTGAGAGAAGTAATATACTCTGTGTCTGGTTGGTTTCTTGGCAATGCCGAACAATGTACACACACCATAGCAACACTGAGTAATCCCCACGCATCGTCTGACGTACCTGTTGGTTGTTGACTTCGGTGTATGGAAAGGTTTCGCAATTGAGTTTTTATTTATTACGTTACGCAAGATGAAGGAATCAACCCATATGAAGTTACGTATTTTGATTAATTCTTCTGTCGTTAAGCTGTTGGACCACTACGTGCTCACCAATTCTTGCTGATAGACACACCACGCGTTGGTAGCGACGGTATGGTACTGGCCCTGGTGTGGAAATGCGAGATTTAGTTTTGCTTCATTTCCACCTGAGTCACGAGGGGGACACTCTTAATATTTCTGGCCTCTGTCTTGTGGCTTTTTGCAATCCTTTTGGAGAAACTTGAAGGTTGAGAAATGTACATTTTATTTGTTCCGACGTAAGTAGCGGTTTCATATAAAGATCACATTTTGAAGCATAGGCGGATCCAGGATTGCCGATCGGAGGGGGCACCTTCCCGGGGGCGCCACCCGGACCAGGGGGCGCCACTTATGACCGGCAAAACCTATCAGGTGGGCGCCAAATCCTATCGGTGGGCGCCGACTTTCGTATCCTGGGGGGGGGTGGGAAGCAACATTTCAGGGGGCGCCATCGACCTTTCAGGGGGTGCCGAGGGTCGATCGGGGGGCACGTGCCCCCTTGCCCCCTGGATCCGCCTATGTTTTGTAGGCTTTCAGAGATAGCCGTGAGATGTATAATTAGAGAGAGCACAAAACACCAATAACTAGACTGTCAATATTGTTGCATTCGTCGTAATCAAATGATTTTGTACAGCTAAATGGATCTGAACTTGAAAGAGGTTGACACCGGGATGGGTATTCTTCACTTAGCTTTTGTGACTGGAGCCACATCATTGACAATCTATTGATTCCGATGTAATTGGCGGTTAAAATATCACATTTTCATAAATAAAAAGTGCGATGCAGAGCTGAATGTCAAATCATTGGCGCACAGACAAGTTACCTGAAACTTTCACAACAAATAAGCTAAACGTGTTGATTAGGGTGGTCCTTAGTCATAGTAAAATTTAATTTTGAGAAGTTATGTTCCTAACCCGGAAAAGTCTATGTTATGAGAATACCATGAGTAAATTTTCAGCCGAATCGGTTCACGAAAGATGTTGCACACGCCTCCCCAATATCACCGGCCGGCTCCAGGTCCCCCCAGTGAGGTATTAGCCGCTCGAAGGCGGGGATCGTGCTGCCGGGCTCCTCACTGTGGCCTGGTTTGTGCCAGCGCTTCCGCGGGTCGGAAGGCCTCCGGTGGTCCGCCACCACTGAAGGAGGAACTGAAGCTGCTGCCATCCTGGAGGCATCCGTTGAACTCCTGGATGAGCGCAACCCTCTTCCGCGTGGTCATCACCACAGCGAGGTTCGGACGATCTGAGGACCGCGGAACCCTCGCCATCTGCCACGAGTCGGTGGCAGATCGAGGAAGGCCTCATCCAGGTGTAGCTTCCGGAAGAAGTGGGAGTACGTCCACTAACGAAGTCTTCCAGGTGGAGATCCGGACCGACTTCTTCGGAAGCGTGACTCTTTCGGACCGAGTCCTCTCCGTCAATTCCTCTCGTCGAGGGCCGTAACCATGGCGTTTTTGGTCTCGCAGGACACGTCGGAGTCGAAGAAGGACAGCCCAACCAGTTCTTCTGACACGTACCACAGATGGCTGACAGTTTCGACAGCGCGACGTCTCCGATCTCAGGGTCGATCTTGCGTAGGTGCCGAGGGCCTTGACGAGTTCGAGGTCGAGTCGAGGTGCTGAGCCGAGAAAGAAGCCTCAATCCAGGCCTTTGCGTAGACTCGACGACGAAGAGCACATCCGCTGGAGTCCACGCTCCTCATTCTTCGTCAAGCGGAACTGGCCCCGGAACATCCAAATCTGAAGGAGTAGAGGACTTTACATCCATCTGGCAGGTGCATTGCTCCAGGACACGGAATCGAATCCACCGGGAGGCACCACCGAGAAAATGATGACAAGTTCGACCAATTCCGGTATTCATCGCGAAGGTCCTCACGCTCTTGAAGGACTTGAAGAGTCCATCGAAGAGCCTCATCCTGACGTCCTCTAGAACAGTCGCCACTTCCTCCACCATGATTCCCGTGCCGAAGTCCTCTGGGCGATGCTCCCCATGAGGTTTGGAAGCGTTTGAAGAGCAGAAGTTCGGGCGATAGGAACACCCAAGAACACGGACGAACACCGCATGACCACCAGCCCAGGATATGGTGACGACAGGCGAAATGCAGCAGGTCTTTCCCCATTTTCTGTTCGATGAGGACACAAGCCCCGTTTCTGCGGCCGGTGTTGGATGCCGGGTGTCGAAGGACATCCCGACCACCTGATCCGCGACTCCCACGCCCAGGGCCGAGACCACCCGCCGCCATGCTCTCCCCGTGCCACTGCCCAACTTGGCGACGGCAAGCAGTTGGCGCCTCCAATCCCGGAAATGATGATCGGGAGACGGTCCACATGTTCTTCGTGGTCAGGTCCATCATGAGCTGCCATCCCAGTGGACCACCAGCGGAGTTCCTGGCCGAAACTCCCGATCTTTGAGGCCATGGCCGCACGATGTTTCAAGCGTTGGCGTCGGATGGATGAGCGGTTGATGTTGAGCTCTTCGACGTTCTGGTCGGGAACGTGCGGCTTCAGTCAGCACGTATGTCGCGGAACGATCGGTCAGCTTGTTTCGATCCAGCGAGGCCGCCAGTGCTGGAGAGACTATATTCTTCGTGGCCCGTTTCGCCCGCTTCGCAGGACTCGCTCCTCCAACTGCCCGTATTCTCATCTGGGCAACAGCTGAAGTGTTGGAGCTGGACGACGGCGAGGACTCGAGCTGCGCCACAGATGAGCAAGCGGCAGCCTCGTCTTGTTTGCGGGCGGAGAAAGCAGCGGCCTTTTCCAAGCGAAGAGATCGCCTCGCCTCCTGACAGCAAGAACGGATTCGACGCCGCCCATCCTTCCTCGACGTCCTGGCTCCCGTTGGGCGAGGAGGAACTGTTTGCCTCCTGGTTGGTCATCATGGTCAGCGCATTCCCGTGTGCCACGTCGAAGAGGTTGCGAGAAGTACCTCAAAATCCTTTTCTTCGAGATTTGAGCCTCCGATCGCCGATAGCGACCTTTCTTGAGGAGCTCGTACTCCCGATGGAGCTTCTCAATCTTGGTGACAATGTTGTCTTTTCGGATCATTGGGATCCGCGCCATATCCCAAAACTGAGCCACCATGGGGTCACAGCCAACGTGACATCGCGGAGAGTCGTCTTTTGAGCTGTAGACGGTGGAGAACGACTCCGAGAACCTCCCTGTTGGAAGGGAGTTTGGAGCCAATTAACTCCGTTTGGGAACCACAAGAAAATCTTTGCTCCTAGTCGCCATATCAACCTGGGAAAGAAAGGAGAATATGTTCAGAACTCAATTTGTGACAAGAAGAATCGAATTCGGAAGCGAAATATTGTGAAAATAGGAGGAGGAAATGGAATATGTTCCAATAACACCGTGACCAGTCGACGAGTCACAGAGGAAAACTTCAGGTCATGTGTGCAACATCTTCCTACGAGCCGAATTCCATAAAAATTTTTCAGGGTGATTTCCACTTGAATGGTAACAAATTCCCGGTTAGGAATAAAACAATTCCAACTTTTGTTTTTAAGGACCACCCTAGTGTTGATACAACTTACCTAGATGACGAAACCTGACTACGCATGAATACTGAGGTTGCAGGAAATTGTTTAAATATTCCATTCCTCTTCTACTACACGTAGTTGTTGGAGAACCTTTGCCTTTGTGTGTGTGAATTTCTACTTTTTCGGTGACACGGTATATTTCATTGATGTTTTCAGCCGTGAGATCCTGCAGAGTGTAACGTCTTCCGACCTCAGCAACGACAGCTTCCCCTTCGGCACCACCCAGGTCATCGAGGTCGGAGGTCACAAGTGTCGCGCGCTGCGGCTCAGTTTCGTGGGCGAACTCGGTGAGATGAGATGAATGAGCTAATTAAACAGAATAAACAACGAATCCTGACGCGTCATGCCGTAGAGTGGGTGCAAGTGGATGAGAGTGATTGAGTGAGTGAGTGAGTGAGTGAGTGAGTGAGTGAGTGAGTGAGTGAGAGAGAGAGTGAGAGAGTGAGAGAGTGAGTGAGTGAGTGAGTGAGTGAGAGAGAGAGTGAGTGAGTGAGTGAGTGAGTGAGTGAGTGAGTGAGTGGTGAGTGAGTGAATGAGTGAGTGAGTGAGTGAGACAAAGATAATAACATTATACTGTACCAAGCTTCATATATAAAACCCGATACTGTGTGCCTTCTGTCATAATGCAAAAACATTAGGGAGGTGACTTAAAAAGGGCTGGTAGCTTTTAAAGAAAATACTTTTATCTATAGCCTTGTATAGAAACATTTATTTCAAACGTATCTCATTTAGGCCATAAAGAAGCTACACTTGAGAGCGCTAGGAACCAACAATACGTCCACCCTGTCCTTATTCGCGTTTTCTCCCGTCGACTTGTTGTGAGACTGTCTGGTCCGAGTGTTCGCCGGTCCTGCGGTGCGGCCCGTGTTGCATGGTGCTGGTGCTGCCGTCAGGTTGGGAGCTGCACGTGCCCTCCGAGAGTCTGGTACATGTGTACCGCTGCCTGAAGGAGGCTGGCGCCGGCAAGGGTCTGGTCGATTCGGCCTACCGTGCCATGGATAGTCTAAGCGCCGAAAAAGGTCTGTTGAGCACACATACTTGCACACGATTTGAAGGATTTCTAAATCTACCACTGTAGTATCAAATGTTTTAGACAATGGTTAAACGGTAATTTAAAGCGTATCATGAACACGTAGAATGGCTACGGGAACTAGCTCCATCCAGAACTTTGCAGCCTTGCACCGGTACCGTTGTTGACCCCTGTGGCAACTAACCGCTATCCACAGGGACACCATTTTGCGTAAAAATTATTAACACGCGCATTGACGGGAGGCGGGTAACCACCCCCTCAGGCTTTTGGGATATATACTGAAAACAGCCACCGTATTTGGAATACCTTTTCTATTACCATTTTACAACTTTTATCAAAATTTTAGGTCCAGGTCATTTCATGTCAGGTCTCTAATGCAATTTAAGTGACATCAACTCTAAAAATATTTAAGGTAGTTTAAGCAAGAATGAGGTTTATTTACCCTTGGACCTGAAATTCATATCACATGAGCCTACTGGCTCATTAAAAATGAGCCTACTGTCTCATTAAAAATGAGCCTTCTGGCCGCAACAAAATGTATTCCGGGATTTGTATATCGATAACCTAAGGTCAGGTGAGAGCCATGAGCTCTCCATTGGAAATACAAGGGACAAATGGTTCAAACTGAATAACTTGGTAATGGATGATGGTACAGCGTTTATGTTAACTGCATTGGGTTTGTCTTATTCTTGCAATTCTAATGATATGCAATTTGACCAAATTTGACCTTGACATGACCTCACCTCAGGTCAAATTCTATATTTTACCTAGCAAGGTCATATTATATATAATTTGATTTGGCTTGCTGCGATGATTCCGATTGTCTAGATTGTTTTGCTCTATCTATTCTAGATTGTTTTGCTCTATCTATTCTAGTTCAAATGTAATGACTGAAAACTCTCAATTCCATGTTATCCTACTGTGGCGTGGCTTGACCCCTACTAACCTTAAATGTGACCTGACAAAAGAACATTCTAAATGTTTTCTATAGAGCTTTGGATGGGATATTAAACGCCGTTTACCGTGTTTTCGTTATCTTAAGTGGTTCTCAAGATCTTGGGGGATGCGGGTACCCATTGGTTGACACAGAGGGGGGATGCAAGGTGCCATGCTTCCCAAGATTGCGAAATTTCCGCCTATTTTCTTTAAAAAATTACGATTTCCCCCAAGTTGCCCCCCCGAACCACGCTCCTGCATCTACGCCTACGGGTATCCCCCCGTCAATGCGAAAGTGGCTCAGGCCCGGTCAATGGGCGTGTTAATACTTCTTACACCGTATTCCACGTCTGTTCCTATTTGCCCACATTTGGATTTGAGGTTGGCTAATAAGGATTGATTCAAAGGGAAACGAGTGGAAAAACAGTGCACAGTGTTCTAACGGAGCGGAAAGTGGGGCCATAATTCAATAGCTCAGGAAGCGTGAATCCCAGGTTAATAATTTTGGTATCAATCGAAAGCTCTTTTCCCACAGATTATGTGGACAACATATTAATGTCAAAATCTGACCACAGCGGGCATGACTGTCAGGTATTTGACCCTAGGTCAGCAGCAAAAATAACTATATGTATATATGATAATAAGGGGGATGTTCTAATGCATGAATACATGGATGTTCTAGTTAATTTCCAGTTACTTTAAGTGTATACGCGCGATATTCTTGACATTGGAGACGTTATTTGACCCTCGCTTAAGACACGCAGTAGAGGGGCCCTAAAGTGCCCCCACCTATTTTTCCAAAGTAGCCAGAGAACTGTTCGCCGCCGGAAAATGCTACTCGGCCACATTTGAGAGCACTTATGAGGGCTTCGATAAATTAAGAAATTTTGAATATCGGTCAATATTTTTTTTACTTATAGGCCTTCACAGTCAGACCTATATTTTGAGACCGTTACTCTCGGGCGGTCGCACCAGTTCGCCTGCACTGTAGACCGAGTGACGGCAGGACGGGCGGTCCCCGTAACCGGGGACGTCCCCAAAATTGCAATAATCATCAAGCGAGTACCGAATATGCCAAATCCATCCCGGTCAACACCAGCCCAGGTCGTCCCCGAAAATCCGGCGGCGCCCGAGTGACGACGTCATAATGTCATATAATCAGGTTATATGTAAATATTAACCCACAAACTCAAGTTCAAGGTCAAAGGTCTCATGTCAAATTCATTGACCGCAGTATTCCGGTCAGGCAATACTCAGTGGCATTACTCAGTATGACGTATGTTATGCTATGACTATGGTTAGGGCTACTCAGGTCCAAGGTCATAGGTCAAGGTCAAAGTTTTTCAAGGTCAAACCCTATTTCCCACCCAAAGGCTGCTATAATTCCGGTTATATTGTATATAACCACCCCTTCCCTAACCATGAAGACGAAATTGACCACATTTAACGGTGATATGTTTGTTCATACAACAGCACAATGGTATCAGATTCCTACTGAATAAATACGAAACCTTGGCTTGGTCCATGACCGAACTGTATTTTTACGGAATCGGCCTTGCGTCGATCGCACAGAACTATTTTTCCAACGAGCCTCTCTCGCGTTTTATGTCACCCTGTGTGTACTTACTTACTTGGTAAATATCAGTGAGCTGCTCGTTCGCTTTTTCAATAAAATTCCCAAGTCCAAATGCTGTATCAGCTGTAAGCAGGTTTACCCGCGTTTCTACACTTATTCGCACCTTCATGTTTACAGCATCCAGTTCGAAACTCAAGTGACGATAAAAGAACATGGAAAAAGTGCGTGTGCGAGCTGTGAGACTCCATTCCCTAATGCTATTTGAAGTGAACTTTGCAAACGAGGAAGGGTTAATTTATGTATCTCGGTTCTCACCCCGTCGAGTGGTCTGAAAATGGCCTGTGCAAATACTAGTTGCGATTCTACGAATGGTTACTGAGTGTGGTATGCTAATGTACTGAGACATCAATTGAAAGCTTGGTTTTCCCATACTGTAACCATTCCACTTTTTCGCAATTATTGAGTGAAGACGTCAACGACAGTAGGTTAAAAGTCCGGTCGACAAGCAATGTCAACAAAAAGTGCTCATTTAACTCATTGTAGCCAATGCACTGAACTTTCGCCGTGCCCCGGCCCACCTCCCTTCAATCCTCCAGGCATATCTTGCCGACGGCCGCCACCCCGACCGACAGCGCGCGACATGCCCTTGTATAATACGTCGCCACCACCACTGCCGCAGCGTGACGCAGCTGAAACGTGCAGGGCAGGTAGACGAAACATCCTGCCATAGTTTTAAAGTGGTCTCAGGGTGGGGCAGGCGACGCAATTTTTTGTATGCTTATCGATAATTGGCATAATCTCAAAATGTATGTAAAACGTGTATGGTACATATTTTGCTCTTCAAATTTAATTGCAGCGATCACTGGAGAAACTGTTTGCAAAATCGCATTCTTCATGCCTTAAGCTTTCTAATGAACCCTGGTTTGTCTCATCTTGTATGTTCTCTTAGGCTACAAAAAAATGAGCATTGCTCTTGGCCTTTGTCGTGTTATGTGGAGAGAGATTCAAAGACAGCAGTTTGATGCCTTGTCGCGTCGACTTCAAAGGCCTTAATTTTTTTGTTTGCCATTTTCTGACACTCTGATCATTTTGCTACTAGTTGCAAACATCAAAATCAGTTTTAAAAATAGTCAGAAATTCGAATAATGTCCCCATTTTGGCCTCCCTTAGAGCACTGTGCAGAGGCACCGCCAATAAGCCATCAAACCCTTATAAGCACCGCCCCGAAGCCACAGGGTGTCTAATTCTGACATCCTTAACTCAGGTGACTGTTTTGTTTCATTCATCATCAGATTACGGACCTATCTCTGACCATTGCCAATGTTCCCCCAGGCTACAAGCACTGGCACGCCGAGATCCGGCCTGACGACATGCCTCAGGAGGCCGGCATGCTCTTCACGTGCAAGCTGAAGACAGCAACCCCCTTCCAAGGCCGCGAGGCGGTGGAGCGCCAGAAGGCCGAGGGCGTCCGGCGGCGCTTGGTCACTCTCACACCACGCGAGACGGTGCCGATGTGGGGTCTGGAAGGCATCTTCATGAACGGAGAGTCGGTCGGTCTGGTGCGACGCGCCGAGCACGCCTTCGCCATCGACAAGACCATCACGTACGGCTACGTACGCAGTCCTGATGGTGGCAAGGTGACCAACTCACTGCTGCGGGACGGCGTCTGGGAGCTGGACATTATGGGAGACAGGGTACCGGCCGATCTGCACCTGAAGCCCATCTTCGATCCGCAGAATCTCCGGCTTCAGGGTGATTACAGTGGTAACGGTGCGGCGGCTAAGGCAGAATCCATCAGAAGCTGAAGGTTACGGCATCTTCTGTGGAGGTAATTTGTCCACCAATCGCAGGACATTCGGAAGTTCAGCGTTACCGGCAAGTGACAGGACATATGCCATGGCCTATTTGGGCTGATTGTGACACTTTTGACGGCTATTGTCACCAGCACGTGCAATATTGAGAACACTCGCCGAGGATGGCCGATGCTTCGAACACCACGGGTATCTCTGCTGAAGTGGTACTGACGATCTGCGAAGGCTGAAGCTTCGGCAGCGTGAAAAAAGCTGTGAGGTGCAATTCGATTCAGCTCACCGAATTTCGTGCGGTGTGTTTTTACTCAGGGAGCAGCGGCAACTGGAGCTCACACGGTTTTACACGCCAGCACGGCGGCGGACTTCCACCCGAGTTTCGTCCGGCTACATGGCGGCCATGCGTACTCCACCAGCGACTCCATCCACGGAGTGAGTCGTGCCGACCCGCCATTCGACGAAGCCAATGCAGAGCTTCCCACATGCGGCTCTGCTTGACATCAAAAGACGACGAAGCCACGGACATAGAGTGGAACATGCCTCTGACAATTTTTCGGAGCTGTTTAGGTTTACCACCGGCCGGGCTATCGCCTTGGGGCGACAGTATCGCTGGTTTATGTGCAGGAATTCATATTTTAGAAAGTTTCATACATTAGGTGTTTCGTATGGGAGTAGAACATTTCCGGAATATTGGGGGCGGAAGGTTGATATATTTTTGAATCGTTTGTTTCTATGTAGCGTCATAGGGTTAATGGTTAATAGTCTGGATATTGGAGGGCTATAAACCCTTGGCCCAGTGTTCCGACGTCTTTGGCCATTTGGCATATGTCTGAGAAAGTAACTCGCATTTAGTTGGAGGAAAAAAGCCACCTGTTCTCTGAAAAAGCTGCGATTTGGCTCTAAAGAATCCGTGCGACCAGGGGAAGAGTGAGAGACGCCCTGTGGAATGTCGAGTTTGCGCGTCGTTCGGGGCCCGTCGCTGAGAGGCGAGTCGGACAAAGGGCGTGAACCGGTGCGGATTGAAAGTAAGTTACCAGCGCTGAGCCAGGCTATCAATTACGCTGGAGAATGTGTGCTATGGTGTTGTTGTACAAACATGTTTTATTTTCTTTACATTAATATATTCAAAATAAAATTTTACAGAATATACAACCACATGAGCACGTTACAGCGAAAATGCGTTGGGGGAAGGTTTGAGATGGCCAGTTACCGGAATAATTTTCAAGCTGGTATATGTCATTTGAATCGCAAGCTCACATGAAAGCTCGAGGTCACCGGCCTATGAGTGCAGCTGGTGACTGGCTGGTTTTAGAGAGGGGCTAAACATGCGCCCCGCTGGGGTCCTTGGCATGATGCGCCTCGATGGGGGGGATGTCATATTTTTCCCCCTCCGTGCCTCATTTCCCAAAAAAGCTTAAGACAAATTACGGACGGCGTTCGAAAGGTCTTGACGAGACGAAGAGAAAATATACGAAATATTTTCATTTTAGGTCAATATTGAGGTCAGCAGAGGTCGAGGAAGGTTACGTTGGCTTACAATAAGGCAGTGTACATTTCGCCTATATATGTTTACTAAGCAAAGATAGAGAACATCTTTAGGCATAATTGGATTCCTCTCATCGTGGCGAATCGAATGATGTATAATATGATCTTGCTAGATCAAATGGTGAAAATGACCTGACATCGAGCTAGGTCAGGGTCACATGGTGGCCTGGTATGGTCATGTCGCATGTAAATCGACTACCCGTGACAAGATAAGCACAGGACAAGCAAAGGACAACTTTATCTCAATTCACTACAATGCTGTTGGCAAAAAATCACTGTATGCTCAGGTGACCTCATATGACCTTTGAGCGGTCAGATGGTCAAAAGCCCAAATTAAACACGCACACTGGAGGAGGCCTAGGAGGCCCTCCATCTGTTTTTCCGAGGTGGCCGGAGAACTGCTCGTGGTAGAAAAACGATACTTGGCTACATTTAACAGAATTCAATAGCACATCGATTGGAGAAGGAATTTCGAAAATCAGTCGAAAACGTTTTGACTTATAGGCTTTCAAAGTCAGACCTGCATTTTGAGATCGCCGTTATCGCGCGGTCGGACAAGTACACCTGCACTGGACACCGACTGGTGACGTCATAGCACCATATAACCGGCATGATATGACAAGGTCACCACAAATGAAAGTCAAGAACAAGTTCAAAGGTTATATGTTAAGGTCATATTTGCACATTCAAGGTCACTGACCGCAGTGCTTCCGGTCGAATGGCGTTACCCGGTCTGACGATTACTAAAGGTCGTTAGGTTACGAGTGACGTCACGGGCGTGGAGATTTTACATGGGCGTGTCAAATCCATGGCACTTCCGTTTAATTGGAAACAACGATATAAAGCTTATACAAATGCAATAAATAACATTTAGTCTGGTTCTGGGCCGTTTTGCAAAATTTGGATGTTTAATCATTAATTTCCCATGTTATATGCTACGAGTCTGAGTCACATCTATGGGTTGGAGGGGCTGGTCTAGTATATTATGCTATGACGTCATAGTTAAGTACCTCAATGCTAAGGTCAAAGGTCATTAGTAAATGTCAATCCTCATTTCCCGCCAAACAGTGGCTACAGTGCTAGTCATAGGGTACATTATAGGTAGGTAGTATACCATGTTGTGACCTCCTAAGTTAGTGACTTGAATGAACTTGAGCTTGAAATTTTATGAAAGATTCTTTGTCTTTGTGACCTTCCCTCTATGACCCTGGTCCTGCTTTATTTTATTCCCGTCTTTTTCCCGCATAATCAAATTTCCCAATAGCTCCCCAGCATGGCCAATATATATATATATATATATATATATATATATATATATATATATATATATATATATATATATATTATTGATTGTTCTTTGTACGGAGGACGCAACTCTTGCGATCCACGCGTTTAACACAAAATTATGACTCGTTGTAGCCTGCTATATGCTCACTTACCGATGAAGCTATAATAAAAGCGAAAACTCTAACTTGCTGATTTTAATATATATATATATATATATATTTTTAATTTTGTTCCAGTTGTTCTTAGCACGGCTGCTGGAGTCAGAGTCTCACTAAAGTCATTAAAGGACTTGTCACGGAGACCCCGATCCCACCACCCGAACGAGCAACTCCCTCAATGGAGGGTTAATTTAGCAGCCAAAGTTTAATGTCCCACAAAGCACAGGGACTGCCGCCCCGCTCAGGTCACCCTCTCACCAGTCAGTTGCTAGCCGACTTACGTCGGGCAAACTATTGAGCGCCGGAGCGCCTCAGGGAAACCGATCCCAAGCCTGAACATGCACTGCCACTGCATGCTTCTGAGCAGCGGGCCGGAGCCCAACGCTCTACCAACTGAGCTACCGGGGCGGCTTGGTATATTTGGCATTTATGACCTCGTTTGACATTGAAGATATTGGCCTAAGTCAATGAAAATTGGTTAAGATGTACATCATTATAGCCCCACCCAACCCCGGACTGGCGTTTTTCTAAACCTCTTAGTTTCCGGGACCTTATGGGGGCCTACCAGGCCCCCTCCAGTGTGCGTTAAGACCAGAACCCCTCCAGTGCGAGTGTTAATAACCCCTCCTTTACCAAGGCGAGGGTTAATACCCGCCCCGGTGGGCGTCTGAGCCACCTTCGCCCTGGTAAAGGGTGTTCAAACACCCGCCCCTCGAACTCGGTTCCTATGCGGGATGGCGAAAAACGTGAACGCTGGTGGATAACTTATAAAATATATGAAGAAACTCCATCAGTCACGTTTTGGCTCAGGTAAATATTGAGGTCAAGGAAGCCAAAGAAAGTGGCATGTTGGAGAGAAGTTCTTGGATTCTAATGCCCGACAGAGTTGAGTAAAACTAATTTTTGGTCACCATTCAGTTCCTCTCGTTGTAGCCAATCGAATTATGTACACTATAAAAGGTCAAAGCATAACAATGACCTGTCCTAAGGTCAGGTTAAGGTCACCATCTGAACTAGCATAGTCAATATGCATAAAAATAGACTCACATTAATAATCAAAGCATGATCAAAATAAAAGCTTTATCACCATTTCCTAAAAATATAGACCCAAGTCTGAAAACCTGCTTAAGTAGCCCCGGATCAAGATACCTCTACTTAAAGGTATGTTAAAGAGGGATTCCTCCAGGCCCGAGTGACGTCACACGGGCGTGGAGGAATTCCTTCACCTTTGGGCTGTGTGTCAAACTGCTACTAATGACACTGTCCGCATACGAATTTGTGAGAATACCCTGTTATCAGGTTTATCCCAAATGCAATAAATAAGGATTTCATTTTCGATTCTGGGCCTCCTTTTACAAAAATTTGGACATTTAATCATTTAAATTTCCCATGCTATTTGCTATGAGGTGTGACGTCACATCCGGTGATCTGCTCTTGCTGTTGGAGGGGACTGGCCCCGGATGACCTCTCAGAGGTCATAAGTTCAAACTTGCAACATGAATCTGGAAAGGAGCCTAGGATACCACAATTTGGGGAACGTGAAGTTGAAGTTGAAGTTTGTGTTATTGGAAAAGAGGCTTGGAATGGGCCTGCAACACCAAATACTATGTCTCGGAAAGTTCTTGGATAACTTCCATGGGATCTGAATGGAAATGGTAGGTGAAGTACCATTACTCGTGCCTGAAACTATCCCTATGCCAAAACTTATCCAGGTTGGTCTTGAACATGGTCAGACTAGTCGAGGATACCACATGTTCAGGCAGGCTGTTCCAGGCGTCCAGAGACCGTACAGTAATATGGCGCCTACGTATTCTCCTGACCGCCCGTTGCTTCTCTAGCCTGAGACAGTGTCCTCTGGTGTTGAGAGTTCCATTTGCCATGAAGGTATTCTAAGCTGTATCTACACAAAAAGAGCCAGTTTTCCCCAAATTCCCGATTTCCCTGCACATTTCCAATGGCGAAGTCATAATCTGTATCTAACCCTAGCTTATCTGTTCTTACTTATGCTACCTTAAACTTTTTTATAGATGAGGTCACTTGACCTGCACTGGTGACTTGACCTGAGGCGAATTGACCTTAAAATTTTTGAGAAGAGTTGCAACATTGATAAAAATAAAGTGTGCCAAGTATTCTGACACTATGCATCGTTTTTTAGTGCTGCTTAAAAAAACTCGATGGGGATGTTCACACACCCCCATCAAACACCCCCCCACCAGGTGAGGCTTAACAAGAACAGTGGAGGGGGTCCTAAAGTGCCAACTCCCTCACCTATTTTAAAGAGGTGGCTGGAGAAACATTCGCCACTGGAAAAATGCTGCTTCATTACAGTTGAGAGAATTCATGAGTGCATTGATTGGTGAAAAATTGTAAAAATTGCTTGATAATTTTTTTCATGTATAGTGCTTTCAAAATCAGACCTATGTTTTGAGATCATCACAATCACGTGGTTGCACCACTTTGCCTGCTCTTTAGTCCAAGTGGTGACATCATAACCAGACTTGTTGATTTGCGGTTCAGTCAGAGTATACACAAGTTTTGATTGGGCCTGAGTTTAGTCAACTCACTTCCGGATTTCGGTAGCACATAAGATTATGCAATGAGATGGTCACGAGCCAGAGTGCAAAGTATGGCATTTTCGATGAGATCTCCTCAGTGTGAGTGCCCTTGGAGACGATACGATATGATACGATAAGTTTGCCGAAATTTGAAGGCTTACAAGAGCCTGTTGGATTCGGTCATCAACGAGCTTCTGTCAGAATATGTCACGGCTCAGTCTTGAGGAGGTACATAGTACCTCTGATTTGCCCAATGGGCGTCTAATTTGGCTTTGAACTGTGAGAGAGTGGTGGCGTTGACAACATGGTAAGGGAGAGCATTCCAATCATTAACAATCCTAACACCAAAGGAAAAGCGACGGACTCTTGAGACAGCATTTGGTTTCATCAGCTTCAGGGCGTGACCGCGCGTACGTCCTCGACTGTCGAGCTCCAGGAACTGTGATGGATCTTGGTCCATGTCGCCATGAAAAAGTCGAAAAACCTTGATCATGTCACCACGACGTCTCCGAAAGTAGAGAGAAGGCAAGCCAAGCTCACGCAAACGTTCGGTGTAAGGGAGATGGGCCAGTACTCGAACCATGCGTGTCGCACGTCGCTGGACCCTCTCGACTAACTTCTGGTCTCCTCTATTAAACGGACCCCAAACAACATTCCCATATTCCAAGTGGGGACGGACCAGTGTCTTGTAGAGAAGCGGAAGTGTAAACGTATCGATGTTAGCAAACGATTTTCTGATCACGGCTAGGACCCTCGATGCCCTGGAAACCGCAGAGGCAGCCTGTTGCCTAAATTTAAGGTCCTTATCAATGACAATTCCGAAGTCCTTTTCCAGAAACGACTTTTGCAGTGTCACACCGTTCACGGCAAAGTCGAAGCTTCTGTTTGACTCACCGATGTGTAAGATCGAGCACTTTCCCAAGTTGAAGGGCATTTGCCATAGCTCCGACCACCTCAACATGCGGTAGATATCGAGCTGCAAGCTGACGGCGGATCGAATGTCATTGGCGCTAGAGTATAATTTCGTGTCGTCGGTAAATATTTTTACTGCGGAATTTACAGTGTCAGGGAGATCATTGATATAAATCAGAAACGAGATTGGACCAAGCACTGATCCCTGAGGCACATCGCTGATGACAGGAGCCCAATCAGAAGCAGAGGAACCAACAACTACCCGCTGGAGACGGTTTGATAGAAAGGCTTTAATTCATTTTAAAACTTTGCCACAAACACCATATGCAGCTAGTTTGGTCATCAGCCGGCAGTGAGGAACGGAGTCGAACTCCTTCTGAAAATCTAAGTACACTGCATCAACAGGGTTTTTGTTTTCCATCATCAGGCTCCATTCTTCCAAGACCTCCAGCAGCTGCGTTTCACAGGAACGTTTTGGGCGAAATCCATGTTGGTCCTTAGAAAGGAGATTATCAGTGACCCAAAATAGGTTTTGTGCTAGGGTGTCGAGTGGAAAATTCAGCTGGAATATATGGCGAGTGAGTGGAAAATTCCCCTCAAAATGTATGGTGGAGTAAAAATTTCCCAATTTGGGTACTCAGGCGGTAAACTATCAGAACCCTTGTTTGAACTTAGGGATGGATATTTTGTTTGTCTCAAAGTAAATATTTTTAAATCGTCCCCAAGCAGCATTGTTTGACCATTACCATGTGAAAAATTTGGGTTAAAGAGGTAAATCTTTACCAACTGAAACCCCCTGATGCAGTCTCCAATTATTTTTTGAGGCAATGGTGAGTTGTCACGAAAAAAACTTTTGAGGGGCCTCTGAGACCAACCTTCGGGGTAAAGAACTCTGGGAGCCACCTAGACTAACATTTGAGGATGAAGACCAACTCTTGGGGGCTTCCCTAGACCAACTCTTGTGCCCCTCCTCTCCTCTCCCATATGACCAGCTCTAAAAAGTCTGTGAGACGAAATATCGGGGCCCACTTAGAATAACTCTGCAGAGGAGGCCTCCGAGACCGGCAGATGGTGAAAAATAAAGAAGGGATTTGTCATGCACTACCTAGTGCCTAAATCTATTATCTAAACATACACTGTATAGTTTTTCTGTCCGGGACAACGCCTCCCCTGTGCCTACCTATAGTTATCAGAATTTTGGAGGCCACTCCTGACCTCAATCACTGCACCTCGCATACACCTATGCTAGGGCCCAGTAGAGCCTTGGCTTACACTTAAGTAACCCAGATGAAACTACAAACTTTCTATCATGGCAATAAACTCTTCCAGACTCTTGCTAAAAGTTTCTTTTCTTTACTTGTCAATTTCCCTGCTCCTCCTCACATATATTCTCACCTTCATATGAATATGCTGCTTTGTATGAATCTAATCGAAGCTACAGCCTTATTTCTGTTTTGTTTCTTCCTTTCGTCTACATCAGCCAGGCGCGGCGGGTTGCGACCGCTGCGACAGCGTCACAGCAAATACTACTTTAAATTTCTTATCGCTTGCTGCCTGCCGGTCGCCTGAGCTACATAATTTGCATTTTAAAATTGCCCTAAATTATTTTTCTGAATCCTTAATGGCTAGAAAATTTTACAGATAAAATTACACAAAGAGGAAGACAAACAATTTTTGTCAATAACGAATATGCAGCCTGCCTTTCAAAAAGCCTAAAGATGCCGCTTTTATTTACTAGATGTAAAGACGGCGTTTTGGTAAGTCCACGCCGTAGACCAGCCATACAAAAAAGTGCCGATGTTTGAAGGGTAACTGGATGCATTCTTGTTGCCAGAAAAATTCATTAAGTGAAAATGTAGAGTTTCAATATATTCAAATACCGGACACTTCCAGTTCAACTAAAATATCAGCGTTTTTATTCCTAGGGTGTCGTAGGGTGTCGTGAGTGGATTTGGGTGTCACACGGCGTGGACGCAGCAATGAAGGGCTGATACGGATAAAAATGATTTTCTTTGCAATAAATGGTCAATTTTCTATGATACAATGTCAAAAAATATGCTGCTTAGCATACAAATTTCAAGATAATTGCTTTTAACAAAAATATGACCAAAAATGGTTTTCACTATTCTCGGTACCAGAAATACAAAAACAACTTTTCAAGGACGTAAGCCTAGAAATCATGTCCACAGATAAACTGCTTTCCAGAAATGTATCTCTCAAAGCGGTCAGTTCATTTATTTGGCAACACAAGGCTAGGGTGTCTAATTTTCCACTCACGAATTTTGTGAGTGGTGGAATTTAGTGGCGGTGTTCTCCCACTGGAACTTTCTCCGGGGGGCACTGAGCGTCTTGCCCGCGCCAGAACTTCGATTCAGTTGTTCCACTGAAATCGGTGGAGATAAGGATGCCAGGTATAATTGGCCAGAAAAATAGAAGTCGCCAGATTTTCTTGCAGAAAAGCGAAAGAAGTGCATAAGAGCCGAGTTAATTTGGAGATCTTCTATTCGATTCTGCTGCTCTCTTTTTCCAGTGTACGTTAGTAGAGGAGGCAATTGAAATGGCCCTTGTAGTAAGTGTATTGTTGAATATTGTTAACTTGTGAGTGAATTATGTCTTTGGTAACTAGAACCATAATTGAAAAGTGAGTGGAGAATTCAGCAAAAAAATATAAAAGTGAGTGGAAAATTCTGCTTGACTGGGTGTCGCTCTGCACCCAGCACCCCAGGTTTTGGGACACTGGAGATTATTGGTCTTCAGATGGTCCAGAATCTCGTCTCTGAGTATTGACTCCAGGACTTTGCAGGGTATGGCCGCCAAGCTCACAGGTCTGTAATTGCCTGGGTCCTGTTTATTTCCCTTTTTGAAAATTGGCATGATGGATCCCAAACACCATTCCTTAGGTAAGCAACCAGTGTCTAGTGATTTCCTGAACAGTTTGGGATAGGGGCGCTAAGAGAAGAAGATGCCTCATGCAAAACTCTGGGGTGAAGGCAGTCTGGCCCCAGGGAGCTGCATGTTTTGAGAGACCTTAGCTTCCATATACAATGAGTGGCGAGATGGTGATGTCCCTGAGGAAGGGCTGCGGGCAGCAAGTTGGGAAGTCAGGTATGGAACGGACATCCTCGCGTGTGAAAATCCGTGTAAAAAACCTGTTTAGAATTGAAGCCTTTGCAAAGTCATCAGACTCCAACTGACCTTCTTCATTTAATAGATCGTCAACTCCTGATCTGGTCTTCAGCCTCCACCCTGTATACATCCAGAAAGCCTTTGGGTTGATCTTTATGTTGTGCGCTAGGGCACGCTCGTGGTCTCTTTGCAACATACGGGTCATAGACCTGAGCTCCTGCTCACAGTTTCTTAGACGTGCCAAGTCCATTATGTTCTCAGTCTGGTGGTAGACTAGTGCCAGTCTTCGCTTTTTCTGTTTGAGGTGCATGGCAGAGCTAGTCATATATATGTTTTTTCGGTTTGACCTGACCTGAGATTTGGGTATGTGGCTATTCATTGCCGCGTCCAGAACATTCATAAAGAATGAATAGGCTTCTCCAACTTCCAGGTCGTCCATGATGTCCCAATTTATTGCCCCTAAGTGCTGATTTATGGCCTGAAAATTGACATGCCTAAAATTTTGGTGTGAGGCAAGACACTCCCTCCCTTTTCGTGAGCAGTTGAGTGAAATCTGAAGGGTGGATGATCGCTCTTCCCTATGCTGGAGAGAAATTGCAAGTTGCGCACCAATCCCTCCCCATCTGTGAAGATGAGATCCAATATGCTGGACACTTCTCCCTGCCGAAATCTGTTGGGCTTTTGAACATGCTGGAAGAGAAAAACTCGTGCATGATGTCAATCAGCTTGTGCGATGCGTGACTCGCCAGCTACTGAAAACTCGCCTACCCAGTTCATTTGTGGAAAATTGAAATCACCTGTGATAAGCAGATGAGAGGCAGACATTGCTGAGACATGGCTCATTAGGTTCCAGAAGTCATGCATGCTTTGGTGGCTGTCTCTGGAAGGGCTGCGGTAGAGACAGGAGCGAGTGGTGTGAGTTTTATAAACCTGGTGCATATTTGTGATACTGGTGTGAGGAAAGGACACTGAAAATTGAAAAATCATGGCTAAATGGTTATAAAGACACAGGAAGGGGCCTTATAAAAAGTCCTCAACTAACTAACTAACTAGTAAGAGAGGTAGCATTGCATCATGTGGGTAGGAATGTGCACGTTTTTCTCCCTGGTATATTGATATGGCAGATTAGTGTGAATTTTTGGTTGCTGGTGGTGCGAGAATTTTAGATGGCTGGTGAGACTTGTCTGGCTTGCTGCTGTACTTTGCTGACTAGGTCATTAGAAGGCGGTAGGTACGTAATTGCTCACCTAATTGTAAATAAATACAAAAAATTGTGACTTGGCACAAAATCAGACTTTTCTACTTTGAGGGTGCACACCATACACAGTCCTAAGATAACTATCATGTAATAATTCACTCCTAGGATACTGCATGTTTATATTTTCTTCCTTTGTTTGACTGAAAACACTAAGAAACTAAGTAATATAAGCACCAGATAGACGGTGCCAAAAATTCTGCTATGCACAGAAGCCTTGAAACAGGTCAAAATAGAAACCTTAAGCTTCAATTCACTGCTTATTTCAAAGCAATATCTTCATTTGTCGTGGTTTGATGATATTACAATTATACCCGGTCACCTAGACAGTAAACACTGGATGTACATTAAAAATAAAACCCCGTCATATCTCTTACATTGCCTGAGTAACTTCAAATTGCGCGAAACCGACACAAAAACACATCAAGAAGTTTTTCATTAACCACCCCTCCGTGCCACCCCCTTCAAATTAATTACGATTTCAAAATTGAAATACCTACGTTGTCATTTATTTGGCCATCACTCCCCTGTTTGCGCCAGACTAGGCACAAGACCATCATGATGCGCTACAAAATATTGTTGAAAAGGGCATTAGTAGCCTGAGGGTACAATTACGATTTTCATGCAGATTTTCTTGCCTTTTTTATGTCACGTGATTGTGAGAGTCCTTCATTGTCTTGTCAGAGCTATTGTCATTTTTTGTCTCATTCAAGACCAGGTGCTTAAATGTCTTCAATGCGCCATCTGTAATGTTTACTACAGCTTTTTCGGAGGAGGAAGGAAGAGGCAGGCGCGGGAGGAGGTATCTTGGGCGCGAGTGCTCATTATTTGTTTTGTTTTTGATGGTGCGTGTAGGGTTAATAGCGCAATGTAGTATTTATTTCTAAGCTAAACTCGTCGCAGGATTGTACAGAATGTATATGGGCAGGAATTACCCCTCAAAATGTCATATGTTAAAATATTGATTCCTGTTCTTTGCCTTCGAAACGTAGCTTGACTGCTCATGAATGGCATCCCTTCAAAAATGGAAAGCAAAGGCAAACAAAGGAAGTTATTTTGCTATTGTCACTGTGTTTTTAAGAAATTAATTTGGAGGTTTTTGGCTGGATGAGAGTTGACACAACAAATATTTTCAGGTACCTGCATAGACTGCAAAGACACTGGTAGATATGAAACGAGGATGCGGGGCACAACTGTTAATTCCTGCTGCTTACATTGTGCTATTGCAACTTTGTTTCTTGTCTTTGGTTGGCGCTGAAGAGAAAAATGACATTCAGTACTCAGGTAAGAGACTGTTGGCTAGAACTGAAAGATAAAAAACTGTGAAGATTTTCTCATCCATTGCTGTTTCAATACAGGTGTTTTGCCCAAGAGCCAACACTGGTGGAAAGATACTAAGTTGAAGGGAAGATGCAGGGGGTGTAGCCAGGGGGAAGGGCATGTGCCCCCATCGGGTTCGGAGTGCCCTTTTGATTGCAAGGCGGTGTACCCCATTTGTGCTGTGCCGCTTGAAATTTAGTGCCCTACGCTGTTGAACCTAGATGCAACTAGGCTGCATGTAGTGATTAAATCTATTTTTTGATAATTTAGTGCCTTTTTGGTCAACTAAGGCATTCTTTCACCTTTTCAAGCACCCAGTAACAGTATGGGCACATACTCTGTTTCCAGCTAATGCCTCATTGTCGCCAATAATCGTACCAGCGGAGCTAATCTTGTGCCTCTTGAGCTCATCTGGTACCCACTGAGCTTGTATTGGCTCCTTGAGCTGATCACATGCCCTTTAAACTAATCTGGTGCCCCCTGACTCAATCTGGTGCCCCCTGGACAAATTATTGTGCCTGTTGAATCTATCTAATGCTCTATGAGTTAGTTTTTTTTTTTTTTTTTTTTGAAACCCTTTAGAGAAGGGGGAGTTGAGGGTGTTTTTTTTTTTTTTAATTTTTTTGGTGGTTTTTTTAAAATTAAAAAAAAAAAAAAAAAATTTATTTTTTTTTAAATAAATTTGTAGGTTTTAAAAAAATTTTTTAAATTAATAAATAATTTTGTTTTTTTTTTTTTTGGGGGGGGGGGGGGGGGGGTGTTTTTTTTCCTGGAATGGGGGGGGGTGGTTTTATTTTTGTGGGGGGGGGGGGGGGGAATTTTTGGTTGGTGGGGGGGCGGCCCTGGCCCGCGGCCACATTTCTCAGACTGGTGAGTTAGTATGATGCCTCCGAGCTTGCCTGGTGCCCTATTAGCTGTTTTAGTGCCCCTTGAGCTGATCTGGCCCCCTGGCCTGATCTCATGCCTCCCGGAGTTGGTCTATTGTCCCCTGACCCAATATGGTGCCCCCTGAGCTGGTTATTGATGTCTCCTTAGATGATCTGGTGCCCTCTGAGCTGGTCTGGTGCACCCTGAGCTGATCTTTTGCTCCCTGAGCAGATCTTATGTTCCCTGAAGTGATCTATGCCCCTGACATTGCGCCGGCACTGCGGCCGCGATGTCAACAAGTCCACCAGTGATGTCCAATGTGCAGACAAGACTAAAATTCAAGGAGTAGTTTCGGCTCTCATACTCTCACCTCCAGCTTGCCATGTTTGTTGCTTCATGAGCTGCCTCTGCTGCCGCCCTCACTAAATGTTATACTGAGGGCGGCCACCAGCGGCGTCTGGAGACGCCTGACTGCCTCTGCCCAGCTCTCAGCGAACTCACCTACATGAATGTACCGACCTACAGTAACATGCCGGCGCCTCGGCGTACATCGGCTCTGTCAAATGTGTTGTGAGGACTGCAATTATAGAGGATTAGAAGGTCATATTCTAGCTCCACCCGTGCATGTTGTGCGCCTCAGAAACTGTCTCCTCTGCCGCCCTCACTTGGCACATGTTGAGTGCAGCCTCCAGTGACGACTGAGACACCTGGCTACCTCCGCCCGGCCCTCTTCGGATGCTCTCAGCCGACCCACCTACATAAATGTGCCGACTCACAGCAACATGCCCCCCGTCTGGCGACATCGGGGGCAGTGAGAGCGCGTTTCGCCGGCGTCACCTCTCGTGACCGGGGGCGCATCGCTCTGCGCTGTAGCGGCGGCTGTGATACGAGATGGGGGACATCCGTTGACTGAGCTTGGCCCTGCTGCACCAGCTGTTGGTCGCTGAGCAACCTCACCCAGGAGTTCAAGCGACTGGTGCGAGGGTTAAAGGCTGCGACAGCTCGGCTGACTAGGAGGATCAGTACAACTGGACCAACCGACACCAGCTGATGTATGTGTCAGAGCGGCTCTCAGCTGCTCCGGCTCCAGCCTGGGAATCGGGGACATAATTTGGAGAAACTAAAAACCTTTTGATGTGTCCGCGAAGCTTTTCAGAATGTTTATGGACGCAACCAGTTGTTTTGCGGGCTCATTTACGTAAAATGATTCAGTGGCTTGTAGTTCTAGTTAGGTGGGAATATTATAGAGTTTCACCATGTATCAGCACGGAAATGACGTCCACTTTCCTTGAATGTTTCTTGACATGATAACACATTCAATCACAAGCCTGGCCGGCCAATGTCTGAAATTCAACATCACACATACTTATTCTCTCAATGGCTACTTCATACCGGCTAGGGGTCAAACGTCAATTTTCTGACAAGTTTATTTGCATTATTGTATTGTCTTTCTGCGCGTTTCTTTTTTGTTCTCTTCTGTTTGCAAGTTTTTCGTTTTTTGTTCTTTTCGTTGGTCTGATTGTTCTTTTGGTTGGTCTGATTCAATAAGTGTCTTATTCTTGATCCCGCCGAACACTTCTTTTTCTGCTTACTTGCTGAGATGTGTCTTCTCCTTGTTTCGTTATGTTTTTGTTTTGTTTTGTATTTGGCTTCGGTTTGATAACATTAGGCTAATAATTTCGCCATCACTGATCGCATGCTCAGATTATATGTTCTTTGAGTTGTGATAGTTTCCATTGCCGCTGAAGTGCTTGTCTATATTTTCTTGTTTGTTCCTGCTTAATTTCACTAAGTAATGGTTTTCTTGATTAAACATGCTCAACATATGTGGGCCCTCTACTTATCTACTGTACTTATTTATTTATAAATTAACTGCATTTATTTGTATTTGTTCCTCTCTGCTTTGTTTGCTCTTAACGCTCACTTGCTTGTAAGTGTGTTTTGACATTATATTTTCTGCTCAGTTTGTTTGTTCTGCTTCGTTTTGTTTTTGTATCGGTTCTTCTCGTTTTTGTTATGTTCTGTCAGTCTTTTGTTTGTTATTGCGTTTTCGTTTTTCCTTTGTTTTTTGCTGTTTCTTTGAGTGTTGCTTCTTTGTTGGCAGTTTATGTTTTTCTTTTTCTACCTATGTTGATCATCTGCAATAATCTAACTACGTGCTCGCCTGCTTCCTTTTGTTTGATGCTGTATACCTTGTCTTCCTTTTGTTGCTTCTTATGGCTTTGCCCTGCTCATGTCTTCTTTTGCTGTTCTGTTCCCTTACTTCTGTTCCCTATCAGTATATAAAATGAAATAAAAAGATGATGATGATGTTCTGGTCTGGGGACCAGGAACTTATCTGGAACCCCGAGCTGATCGATCTGGTGCCCCTGAGCAGATATATTGCTCTCTGAGCAGAACTAATGCTCCCTTAGCTGATCTGGTGCCTTCTGAGTCATCATTGTACCTTCTGAGCCCAGCTGATGCCCTATGAGCTAGTCTGGTGCCCCCTGAGCTAATATGGTGCCTCTTAAGCTGACCTGGGCCTCCTTACGTGATTTCCTGAGCATCTCTAAAGCCCTGAGCTGAGCTGGGCCCACAGAGGCTGATGAGGGCCCCTGAGATGGCATGGGGCGCCTGAGCTGATTAAGTGACTCCTGACTAGATCTGGTATTCCCAAGCTGATCTGGGTCCCGAGCTGGTCGGGACCACTGATCTGATTGTTTGTCCCCGAAGGTGATCTGGTGCCCTATGGGCCGATCTCGTGTCCCCTGAGCAGCTCTAGGGCTTTTGAACTGATTGGGCCCCGAGCTGGTGAGGAATCCCTGAGCTGATTTAGTGCCCGTGACTTGAGCTTGCCCCCTGAGCTGATCGATCTGGTGCACCCTGAGCGGATATACTGCCCCTTGAACTTAACTCATGCCCCCTGAGTCGATCTGGTGCCTCCTGAGTCATCAGTGTGTCTCCTGTGCCCATCTGATTCCCTCTGAGCTAGTCTGGTGCCCCATGGCTAATATGGTGCCCTTTAAGCTGACCCGGGCCTCCTGGGTTGATTACGTGATTTCCTGAGCAGCTCCCAGGCCCTGAGCTGAGCTGGGCCCACAGGGGTTGGTGAGGGCCCCTGAGATGGTATGGGCTCCTGAGCTGATTAAGTTCCTCCTGACTTGATCAGGTACCCCCAAGCTGATCTGGGCCCAGAGCTGGTCAGGGACCACTGATCTGATTGTTTGTCCCCGAAGCTGATCTGGTGTCCTATGGGCCGATCTGGTGTCCCATGAGCAGCTCTGGGGCTCCTGAACTGATTGGGCCCCGAGCTGGTGAGGTATCCCGGAGCTAATTTGATGCCTCTGACTTGATTTTACCCCCTGCCCTGACTTGAGGACCCTGAACTGACCTGGGGCCCCAAGAGCGGATCTGGGTTCTGAGGGTACCCTAAGGTGGTCTGGGCGCTGAGCTTGTGAGAGCCTTTTTAAGTTGGCTTGAGGCCCCCGGGGGTGATCTGGCGCCTTAAACTGTTCTGGGGCTTCTTGAACTGATTTAAGGCCCTATGAGCCTATCTGCGGCCCATTGAGCTAGTCTGATGACCTCATCGCTGGGGTCAATGAGCTAGTCTAGTCCCTGGGTGAAGCATGAGTTGCTCTGGGGACCCTGATCTACATCAGGGGCCCCTGAGGTGGTCTTGAATAGACAGAGAATAAGAAGACAAGGCCAACTCCCATCATCTCGGGGCAGGGTCACTGAGCTAGTCTAGTCCTTGGAGGCACAACTGGGGGGGATGGGGGAAGCTGCTCTGGAGAGCTCTGATACACACCTGGGGGCCCCCCAGAGCTGGTCTTGAAGAGATGGGGAATAAGAACACAATGGAAACTACCGTTGTAAAATGGAGATAACGAGGAATGAGGCATCGCTAAAACGGCTTGTGATGCCTAGGCACCCCTGGTTATATAAATTGCTTATTATACTGGTGGATTCTAGGAAGGGGTGATAGAAAGGCACGCACCCCTGAGCTCAAAGTACAGTCCCCTAAACCAGGATTTCTACTAATTAATTTAAATGAAGAACTAGTTTTCACAATTTTCAGCCCTCTCACACCATCCCCCATCCAAACCACCGGCCTGTTCACCTTTTCTTTACTCTTAACTGGGACCGATCCTTGAGAATATGGTACTTAATAAACGCGTTCAAAAGGTATCTCCCAAATTATTCCGGCAGCAAACATTGTGTTCTTCCAAAGACACTATGCCACTTCTCGTCCCACGGCGATTGTGGGAGGCGAGGAACTTAATCCGCGTTCAGCCAGGGCTCACTCGTCACGACAAAACCAGTGGGCATAACAAATGAATTTTCGACTCCAATATGCGTTAACTTGCACATGGTAACAGATGTTGCAGGCTCCGCTGATTTCTCTGATGTTAAGTACTTCCATGAGTTGGCTGATTTGCCCTTAAATATATCCAAAACAATCGTGTTTTGGCTACTTCCATGACATTTTCGGGATAATTGTTTTTTTCGGTTTAATCGAGTTTTCCTTCTCTGTAAATGCTTCATTTACATTTTTATTGAACCCAAGATGCCCAAAAATGATATAAACAAAGATATGGTAAGTTTTTAGGTTTCGTTAAAAGTTCCCTTTTTCTCCCGGGGTGCCCCTCAAAGTTGGTGTGCCCAGACCCCGTTCAAGTTGTTTGGCAGCATTACGTCATCATGGCTGGAGAGGCACAACAGTTACTATGCACGGCATTGGAGAAATTGCACTTGTTCGAAGCTCTAAATAACCTATTTTAGAACTGTATCAACAAAACTTATATGGTTGAACAGAAAGCTAAAAGATTTGTATTTGTGAAACCATCAGACGTTTTGCAAAAACTCCAGTGAAGAATGTTATTTTTACAAATTTTCCAGAGCGTGTCAAAATAAGGACATGTTCAGCCAAGGCCTTTAAATGTAGGGCTCAGCACAACAGATGTTTGCAGTAAGACTAATCTCGATATTGATTGGCTGTTGATTTCTGACCTTTGATTGGCTGTTGGTGGCACCTGCAGCAGAAGACACTAAACACCGGTGATCTCTTGAGCGAAGGTAAACTTATTTCTCTCGGCTATTAAGTAGGCCTGAGTTGATCAAATACATGTATGTCCTTTCAACAAATTATTTGAAATGTTATGATTTTTTCATTACATTTACGTAAAATACGCTGCTCGCCGTTGAGATCAAGGTTACTGTCAAATGGGTGAAACAAGTTGATTTCGATTTATACTAGATTGGTGCCAAATACGCCCAATCTTGGTATGTTTCAGCTGATCCTTCCAAAAACTTAGTAGAATCTCCTATAAGTTAGTAGGAAAGGGCGGTGACGTCATCATGGGAGGACTATATTTAGTATGAAACTGGTTGTACCGTAGTTAAAGTCCCTGATTGCTGCCAAATACGCCCAAACTTGGTATGTTCCAGCTGATCCTTCCAAAAACTTAGTAGAATGTCCTAGAACTTAGTAGGAAAGGGTGGTGACGTCATCATGGGAGGACTATATTTAGTAGGAAACTTGGTTGTACCCGTAGTTAAAGTACCCTGGGTATGCCCCCCATACCAAAGCTCTGGTTGCGCCCCTGGGAAGATGGGACAGTAACAAATTGGAGGGGAAAGTTTGCTTTCAACTTCGGCTCTGGAAGCACTTGTCATTGTTTTTGCGTGAATGCAGAAACGATGATGTTCTGGAAATGAAGACAAGCTTAAGGTTGAATGATATCAATCTTGCTTAATGGGAGGAGCGGCCCAAATAGGTAGCAGCATGTGCTTTTTGAAAACCATTGGCTTTTTTGAGGGCTTAAGTGAGAGCAGACTTTCCACCTGTTGGGTTTGTAGGGGAGGGGGCCAACATTACATTTTAGTTATTTTGGGAGAGCGTCTGCATATCGGTGGCTCTGTGGTATGTGGGCCGCAATTCAAATGCGTGAGGACACATGATTGAAAGGGTGTGTCTCAATGCCCGTGAGCCCCTTGGACATAATATGTGAGGCATTCCGATATTTAAATGCCTGTTCAGCTTGAGGCAGCGCTTCAGGTGTGGACTTAGTTGTGGGGGCGGGGGAGAGGGGGCCCGTCGACATTCTGATCGGGCTATCCTGTCTTGGACCCCACATGTCTGGAAAAAAACTAGCAAAATTCCAATAAATCTGACTGCCGACAGAGCCGCCATCTGCTAGGAACCTCGCCAGCCTTAGTTCGGAGGGGACGCCGCTAGGCGGCCGTGCGGCGGAGTTCGCCTTCCCGCAGCTGCGCCCGAACACCAGCGACGCTGAGCAGACGGCTGCTGTAGAAGCGCTCCTCTACCGACTGATCCCCGACAGGGCCGCGGAGGTTTCTGTTGAGGTGGACAGGGGCCTGCTGGACGAGGCTGGACGCGATAAGTTTATCGTGAGTGCAGGGCAGTCAAATTGTATTTTATTCGCCATCAGATATCGTCATTTATTAGTCCCAGTGAGGCCGTCAGCAGTCTTCCACCGCACCAGCCGAACTCGTTCTTATATTGGATTTCTGCTTTAGTTCTATTTGCGCTTATGTCTGCATATTTTAATGGCCAAAAATACTCTTACTACATCCTCCATGCCCCTGTCAAATAATGTCTTAACGAGCCATTTGTTTCAACATTATTCTTCTGAACAATTCTCTGACCGTGGGTGATCTTTCAAGAATAACTATTGATGACGCTATATATCCTTACTAGTCTCTGCGTTCTTAAACCCCAACAATTATTATGACAGATGATTATATATAATAAGTCTCAGTCGCCTTCTGTTGTGGACTTCTTATGAAACTCATGTCCTTTTGATGAAGTGTTTGGTGATGTATGCCTTTGCTGTAGTTATGAAGGCTATATGACCTGGAGCTTTAGGGGGGGGCAGAAAGCCCCAATAAGTAGCAGCACTGTTCCTCAGGTAATCTCCATCGATGGTGTGGTCCACGTGCTGGCCTCCACTGGGGTGGCTGCCGCCTGGGGCTTCATGCACTACCTCAAGTACGCCTGCTACGCGCACATCTCCTGGGACTCGGACCAGCTGGAGCTGCCGCGGCCCTTCCCCTTCGGAAACTTCTCCGTCCGCGCCAATGACCGGCACGTAACGGCTACACCCGGCCACAGGGTCAGACGTCACCGGTGTGGGCGATGTATACAGGGAGAAGGCGCATGGCGCCTCCTGTGGCGTTATTACATGTTTATGTACTCTGGTTAGCCTTGATTTGCTGACATGCAATCTGAGACGAATGTAATGGAGGCGTGAGAGTCGGACGTACGTCCAGAAGCGAACAGAAGTCGATGGAACAGTTTGACGGCTAATGCAGACTTGCTCCCATGATTTTTGCATATATTGTGCAGTTTTACGAATGCTAGTGTTAGGTTTGGGTATCATGTTTCTTTTACTATCTCCGCGATTTCACGGTCTGGCAATGGTGTTAAACCCTCCGCACGACACGGAATCTGTTTCCTCCCCGTCGTTGCCGTGGCTGGCGGTGGGGAGGCCGGACGTGCCGTCCTGACGGCTGTGTGGGCGACAGGTTCCGCTACTACCAGAACGTCTGCACGGTCAGCTACAGCTCCGTCTGGTGGGGCTGGCAGCGCTGGCGGCGCGAGCTGGACTGGATGGCGCTCAACGGCATCAACTTCGCGCTGGCCTTCACCGGCCAGGAGACGCTCTGGCGGCGCGTGTTCCTGGACATGGGCCTGACCAAGCAGGAGGTGGATGACTACTTCACTGGACCGGCCTTCCTCGCCTGGTTAGAGCCTGAAAGGAGTGTCCCACTTTCATCATGGGGTTTGAACTGAGATAGCAGTTTTGCAGTGTGTCGAGAAACCACTATTGGCTTATTTCGTGTCACCCAAGGCTCTTTGTGTAGAATTTTCGGAAGCTTTGAAGTTGAAAGTAAAGGGATTTACTACCTTATTTCGAACCACGAATCCCTTTCCATCAGTTAGCGCATGTCACGTGATAAACGTTATTCAAGAGGAGGCTAGAGGAGGCGCTGGAATAAGTCCATGGTGTTGGAGACCCATCGAATATGGGCTCACTTTAAAAATAGTAACCCAATTTGATAATAAGTCAGGTAATGCTTTGACTTCTTTGCATTGGATGTGCTGTAACGAGGCCAAAATAATTACTTCCTCGTGTGATTGGGTGTCGTAGACGTATCGTGCTTTGCAATTTCCTTTGATGTCATGCTTTGTGAGATAGAGCATGCAGAGGGTATCTCGTATAAATGCCAACATGACGCGGCCAATCAGCTTTACTTTTTGCACAGATGACGTATTACCTAAAATCTCGATACCCATGTCAATAGTGCGAGAAAAGCATGATGTATTAGCGTGGACCTCTGAAAGCCCTCTTTCAATCAAATGCGAATGCCTTTTATTTTGTGGTTAAACCCGAAGAAGCTTACCATCCCCATAGACTCATTTTCATCTTTGTCATCATTGCATGTGTCCAATACTTGACTTTGGAGATAGCAGTATTTTATGGTCGGCTGCTTTACCGAAACAGAATGGGCAACTTCATTGTTGTTGGGGAAATATATTTTAATGGCATAGCTCCTTTTATAAAAAAGTTTGAGCAATTTTTAGCTCCCTGTCCTATCTGTTTCCCAGGTATGAAGTTGCAAAGGTACTGCTTGAATGCCAAAAGCTTTCAGGGCGCTGCAAGATTTGCATTGGATAGTGGTTGGTAGATAATGTCTACTCAACCAACAATCTTATCCGCTTGAGAGGCTATTACTTGCCTTGTGGGAGATCAAATCACAAGTCGCTGTGATATCTTAGATAAAGATATTAAACATGTTTGGTGGGTTCCTGTTGTTTGATCCCACTGTAGAATGACAGGCTTGAGTAGCCATGTAACGGCACTGCACTGTATCAGTATTAAACCAAAACTCATGCCATGTCGAGGTTATTGCGACTGCATTAGTCGGAGTATTGAATTTCAAGTAGTTGATGTCAAGATCAATATAATAAAGATGTCAAGTGGGTTCCTCGCTGTTCATCGTTTTGAACTTCAGTCGTAATAAAGAAACGCTTTGGATGATGTGCGGGAGCATTTCCTGAGGCAATGTCATTGAGTGTTTTATTTTTCTCTCTCCTACTCTTTTATTTATCTTCTTAGAAATAGTAGGTAACATCAATTATATTTATCTTCTGTACTTAAAATGGTCTTGTGGAACAGCCGAATCGTCGCATAGCAAAAGTTGTGAGCATCTGTCACCATCGCTTGCTCCTATTGCAGAGTTTGCTATTATGACATGCGCCGAAACACGTCAAACAGAATATGTTGAGCGAGAAAAATGTGGTTGATTCGAAAGCGAATTTGAATTGGCTTTAGACTAGCATCACCCCGGGTGCTCCGGAAATCCTAACTAGGGACGAGCAGCGTGCGGTGGCTTCGAGCTGTGAGCATAGTCTCTGACTGGCCTGTTTAATTCGCCTTTTACCGATGTGTCAGTCTTGCCTATTTAGCAGCCTTCTGAGTGGTCTACGAAAAGAAGGTGTCGAAACGCCCTGTCTGACAGGCCCGTCTGACCGGAGTGTCGGACCAGGGTGTGAGACATGTGACCAGGGTGTTTGACCGGCCTGCCTGACAATCGTCTGGTCGGAGTGTTTGGAAGACCTGTGTAACAGCCCTCTGACCCGGGGTCTGACAGTCCTCTGACCCGGGGTCTGACAGGCCTGTAACAGTCCTATGACCAGGGTCTGACAGGCCTCTGACCCGGGGTCTGACAGTCCTCTGACCCAGGGTCTGACAGTCCTCTGACCCAGGGTCTGACAGTCCTCTGACCGGGTCTGACAGGCCTGTATGACAGTCCTATGACCAGGGGGTCTGACAGGCCTCTGACCCGGGTCTGACAGTCCTCTGACCCGGGTCTGACAGCCCTTGACCCGGAGTCTGACAGTCCTCTGATCTGGGTTCTGACTGTCCTCTGACCCGTAGTCTGACAGTCCTCTGACCAGGGGTCTGACAGGCTTGTATGACAGTCCTGTGACCAGGCGGTCTGACAGGCTTGTGTGACAGTCCTGTGACCAGGTGGTCTGACAGGCCTGTATGACAGTCCTGTGACCAGGGGGTCTGACAGGCTTGTATGACAGTTCACTGACCAGGGGGTCTGACAGTCCTGTGTGACAGTTCACTGACCAGGGGGTCTGACAGGCCTGTATGACAGTCCTGTGACCAGGGGGTCTGACAGTCCTCTGACCCGGGGTCTGACAGGCCTGTATGACAGTCCTATGACCAGGGGGTCTGACAGGCCTGTGTGACCGGTGTGCCCGTGCAGGAACCGAATGGGCAATCTGAAGCGGTGGGGAGGCGGTCTGTCGGAGGCCTGGCACGCCCAGCAGCTGCGGCTGGCCCACCAGATCGTGCAGGGCATGCGGGAGCTGGGCATCACGCCCATCCTGCCCGCCTTCGCCGGCCACGTACCCGACAACTTCACCAGGTGCGCTCCCGAGCCGAGCCGAGCCCGCAGCTGGTCTGTGGCTGCGGCAGCCGGCCGCCGCCCAGTGGAGCAGGGCACGAAACCTATAGTATACCACGCCTATTAATGCTTATTCGGTGCATAGGCGGCGGAACAGGGAGGGATAGGTACCGCGCTGCCCCCCTCCCTCCCCTGGACGGACCAGAAGGGGCACCGCCATTGAGGTGTCCACCCTTTAAATCGGCGGAGATAGCAATGAGGTGCCTTTTGATCCGGGTTTTCGGAAAGAAACTTTGATTTTGTAAGACATTTCAAAGTCGTTTTGTGTAATTGATTAGCAGGCTCTCGTCTAGATATTCGTGTCCAGTTGTCAGTGTAGGGTCACAAAAATACAGAGATTCATGATTTTTTGGACTGTCCCTTTTTCGCCAAAGTGAAATTTTTGTCCGCATTACTATTTTTCTTTGGGCGTGTGCATTAAAAGGAAATTCTAGCCACACATGAGTGTCTACCTCTCTAAAATGACGCAAAACGAAAGAAGCCAAAAATGGATAAATGTGCATTCTGCTCAGCACCTTTTGTTAGGCCTTACCTGTAACTAGCAATCAGCGAGTAAGCATTTATCTCTGGATGTTAAATGTGTACCCATTTTTTCAAAGTCGGGGTAGGCAAGTTGGAGAACATTTTGCATCTTCGACCGCACGATAAAGTAGTGATGATTTCTGTGAAATTTGCTATTAAACTACCCTCTAGGACATTTCCCGCTGATGAGTCGGACCCCATTAAAGGTGCCCCCTCCCCTTGAACGAAAACGTTCCTCCGCCACTGATCTGGTGTGAACTTGTGAAGTGCGTATCAAATCGACGTTTTCCTGGAAATAGGTCGCTTTGATCATGAACTCTAACTAGATTGGCTTCTATGCTGCAATCTCTTAGGTCCATGACCCTGAGAAGCTCTGGTTTTGTGGTTTGTGCTTTATTTTCGGCCATTTTTAACGCTCATGTTCAGTAGATTTAGCCGAATGCCTTCTAACCAATGCACCCAACGTGTGTGCTTAGTGACATGTTCGATGTATATTTGTTGACACGAATCTGCTTGCAACTAACAATGCATTTTCTGTCTGTAATGAAAGAATGGCCTCGCTTTAAAGGGCCATATTTTTGTCTGGTCCTGCATTATGCACGGTTGAATTGTGCTTGTGTTTGTTGACCATTTTAGAAGGTATGACATGGTAGCAACAGCTGAAGCCTGCCTTTTCAGAGCGTTCCCGGACAGTAAAGTATACCAATTAGGTGGATGGAGTAACTTCAACGAAACCTACTCGTACACAAGCTTGCTGGACCCCACCGATGAACGCTTCACAGAGATCGGAAACAAGTTTGTCGCCGAGGTAACAGACCTATTAATCGTATAAACTTGTCCGTTATCTGTGCGCTGTGTAACTGTCAGGATGTGACGTTATTTCGAGTATTCAGGAGCCTCATTGTTTCCATGCTTGGGAATTCGATCAAGATCACCTTTCGTGATCGACCAGTGACGCTTGGAACGTATTCGTCTTGCTTGTGCTGGGAAATTTCACGCGCAGTGTGTAAATGTGTCGCCGTTTCTCTCGCCCGTCGGGTTAAATATGGACTCTAAGGCGTGTGTGTGGGGCATGTCGTGGCTTTGGGGAGCTGTGGCCGCGCGCTGTATCACTGTTGGATGTGCTGTCCGTTGACGTCAGAGGGCTGTGCGTGACCAGGGTGTTCCCGGACGCCCCCGTCACCCGACTGCGCTGCTGGGGACACATGAACGCCACCTTCAGCTGCAACTACTACCTGGACCCCACCGCGCCCGTCTACCGGAAAATCGGCACCGCCTTCATACGTGAGGTGCGGTGGCCGTCTCCGATGCTTACACCGGAATTAGAACATCCGCCTGGCTTGACCTCAAAATCTCACCGTCTCGTGCCTTGGTTGGACGAGGATTCGTTGTTGGAGGGACCATGAGTTACCAGTATAATGTCTATATTCAACGCGGTATACGAGGTGACTGCAGAAGTGTGTTGTCTACAATAGTACAGTATCAGTACAGTTACATCATACAGTATCATCATAACGCGAGTATTTACCCTGCTAGGGGTCTGCCGTTACTATGCAACAAATCAAATTCGCCTCGTGAAAATCACACTTGCATGTTTCATTCTACTCCCATGATGAGAACCTCCGTGTTTTGGTGCTTCATGGAGTTAAGATATGTATCCTGGCTTGCCCTTGGTCTTGGCGCTAATTCGTGCGACGTCACAATCGTTTGCAATGTGATGTTGCATTGTCCTGTTGTAAATGATTTTTTTTCGGTTTTGTGTTGTGGACCGGACGAAAAAGGCAAACTGCAAACCTTTACGGACGCGTCTATTCTGACCAGATCGTTTGATAGTGAGCTCATGCCATTTTGAGATAGTATGCTGTTATCCCGGCACCATGTTCTCTCTCGTTCTCTCTGGTAAGCTGAATAATTTAACGTTTCACATTATCGTTCAACTTCCTCACCGCACTGCCCTCGTGTCGGAGCCTGACATGAGAGCTGGGAAATTCCTTCCCCTCACTCCTGGCCATTACGCTGCTGCAGCTGGAGAAGGAGTTCCACGGCACGGAGCACGTCTACAACTGCGACTCGTTTAACGAGATGACGCCGCCCAGCGGTGACGCGGCCTACCTGGCGGCCGCCGGCAGCGCCACCCTCCAGGCCATGACCGCCGCCGACCCGCAGGCCATCTGGTGGGTGCTGATGTAATCGAACGGCTCAACGTGTGGGAAGGTCTGTGGCCAGAGGCTGATAGCTAAGGGCGATACATGATTTCTGCTGTGTATTGTAGCCTACTTACAGCGTCATTGTTCTGGGTTTGATGTCGGTTATTCACTGTCATGTATCAGGTTACTGTGGTCCCGTTATGTACCGGTCTATAATGTCGTAGAACTGGACAATTAATAGCCGGCTCGCTTAAAAAAACAGTAAAATAGCCTCCGTTGCTGATATTCCGCCTTTGCTGATGGCATGCTGTCGCTGATGTTATGCTGTCCCCTCCAGGCTGATGCAGGGGTGGCTGTTCCTCTCCGATTTCTGGACCAACGATCGGGTGCAGGCCTACGTCACCTCCGTTCCCATTGTAAGTCGACATTTTCCAGTGTCGGACCAGGAAAGCAATGGGCTGTGGCCTCGATGAAATAGTTAATGGGTTTGTTTATTGAAGCGTGTAGTGAGTGTTCGAGCATACCCAGCGGAATTGTGCTCCACACAGGGCCAGATGATCATCCTAGACCTGTATTCCGAACACACGCCCATCTACAACCACAAGGAGTCGTACTTCGGCCAGCCGTTTGTGTGGTGTATGCTGCACGACTTCGGCGGCCAGCTGGGCATGGAGGCCTCGCTGCAGGGTGTGTTGAAGGTGAGCCGGCAGCGGACCCTGAGGTTACCCTACACATAGTGCTTCTCACAGGTCTCACCTGTGTTCAGACCCGCCTGCTTAAATTGTATTGGGAATGATTCTGTAATATATGGTTATTTGAAATGACGCGAGGTTTGTGAGATGAGGTTCAGTCTGCTGCTTGGGCTGGAGGTCCGTTTTAGAGAAGAGAGTTGTATTGTTGGCTTGATAATTGGGACGCAAATGGCTGTAACAGCTGTCACACGTGTGCTTCTTCCCGGGCCAGGGTCCGTTCGAGGGGCGCGCCTTCCCCAACAGCTCCATGATCGGCACCGGGCTCACCATGGAGGGCATCTTCCAGAACTACGTCATCTACGACCTGATGCTGGAGATGGGCTGGAGGATCGAGTCGCCGGACGCCGTCCAGTGGTGAGCTCGGCGGAGAGTTCTAAACGGTGTGCTGGGGTGGTCGTCTCTGAACTGGAAGTGCTACCAGCACTCGTACAAAGACACCGCCTTCTTAGTGGGACTCGCCTTGCCGACTATCGGAATTGTGTAGATTTGGCCGTACGCTATCGCTGCGGATTTAAAGAGAATGTGGCACTCTCATGATGGGTTTTGAACTGAAATATTCATATGATGGAGAAGTTAGCGCTCGCGGAGAAAAAATTGAAATTCGTCCTCTACCGAGGCGGTCAGGCAGGAGACGACCTGGGAAAATGGCGTCATGTTCAATTCACGCTGCGCGTGCGACGCGGAGTTTTTCTTGACGCGAAGTTTGTCTTGCTTGGACATCTTTAAAACCCTCGTTCTGAACCTGACGGGTACCGTCCATTATAAATGCATGTAATTTGCTTTATTTAGTTTGAAATATGAAACATATTTTTAAAGTATCAAGAAAGATTAACTGCTAATTATCACTTTGCTTTCTAATGGTAACCTATTTTAGCTAAAACCGCTTCATTTGTATCTGTTTTCATTTGTGGTGCAAATCAAACATGTTCAATCGGTCACAGAGTGTTACCATCTAATACGCCGAATTGACGTCAAGCTAATTTTGAGACTTTTATTGCTGACGGAGAAAGTGAAATATTAGGCTTATTACCCGTTTTTCAGCCGGAAAAAGACCAAATCCACTATTTTCAACATTGATTACCCCTTAAACCGCCACAGTACGGAACTGCACCCGGGTGCCACATTCCCTATAAGAATGTCCGGTTGGAGTGGCGGGGTGTTGCGGTTGCACGTGCAGTCAGTGACGTGGTTCGGCAGGGCGATGGACTACAGCGACCGCCGCTACGGCCCCGCCATTTCCAAACCCTCTGAGCTGCGGGACGCCTGGGGATTCCTCATCGTGAGTGTTTTGTTCGTGAAGCCTGGAATGATATGCTTCTTAAAGTCTGTTTGGGCTGAGTTAGATTTTTTTGTGAAGCGAATGTCGATAAACCATGTTTTAAGCGCCACGTTATGGTGGATATCAGCAGCCATTCTCCCGTCGTATTGAGTCCAAAACTAAACTAGAAACGGTTTTGTAGTTGTATCGGAATGGAAGAAGACGGGTTGAGACTATCGACTGAAGTTAGTCGATTCTGCAGTAAAGCAAAGCTCGAGGCCTTACTGTGTAGCTGTTCTTAGCTCTAATTGCAACATACGCGTTTTCAGTCGAGCGTGTACAACGGGACCTTCCGTGAGAAGCCCAACAAGCTGACCTGGGTGGGACCTTTCCTGATAACCAACCGTCCAACAAACGACATGAAACACAAGGTGAGAGCTCGCGACCTCAAGCTAGCATTGTCGTTGGTGTTGAAGAGCGCCCCGAGCATAGGATTCATCTCAGCCAAACTGTCGAACCAAATGACGGATTTCCCGTGTTGACGTGTCTGTAACTAATGCAGGTGTGGCGTGGTGGATATAACCTGCGCGTCCCCGACACTAGCCTCAGGTGGAGGGTCAGCTGCAATAGACCGGCTAGCCATTAAGTCCCACCTCTCGACATCCGGAGACGCAGCGTCTTCTCCCTCTGTCTTGTGCTGAGGAAATGTGGCTGAATGAGACGCATGTTCTTTCTTTAATAAATAGCCACTCCTGGTCACCTGGTCTTCCTAAATGGTATGTGTGTCATGCCTCAGCGAGATTTGCGGCTGCGCAGGACTGTGCTCCACCAGTTTGCAGGGCGGAGGCGGCTGTGGAGGGTCGTGCCCGTGATACTGACCTGAAATTCCCATCCGTGTCACTGACCTGAAGTTCTCGTCCGTGGCTCTGTGGTGTGTGGTGACGGCCGTAGCTGTGTGGTGACGGCCGTGGTTGTGATGACGGTGTGCCTGACCTGGAGTGTTACCACATTCCCTTGCGGCAGCGGTGGTACGACCTGGCGGACCTGGCCTCGGCCTGGGACCGGCTGGTGACGGTGCCGGCCTCCGAGGTGCAGCAGTCGGCGAACCTGCAGCATGACCTGGTGGACGTCACTCGCGAGGTGCTCTCTCAGCTGGCCTCCGACTACTACGACAAGATGATGCAGTACTACAGCGACAGGGACGGCGTGCACACCGAGTGAGTGCGACCCCGCAGAGGCTTGGAACGCCGCTGTATGGCTTCGAATGTTATGTTGTTACCTAGGTTCATTCACTGCTGAGTCTCGCGCTGTCTTATTTGTATTCAGTGCAGACCCTGTGAATGTGATTTGACGTTGTATTGCACTATCATTATACCTTTGGTCTCTTCCGTTTTTGGTGTTATCAACGTTTATCATCGTTCGTTGATACGAAGTTAATAAGGTGGCCTGTCCCCTTCGAATCCGGAAATGTAAAAAACATTGAGGATTATATTTTTTGAGAATATTTTATCTTCAGTGTTTTTACGTTTCCGGATTCGAGGGGACAGGCCACCTTTATCAACTCCTTATCAACTTATCAGCATGCTCCTTCGACGCAGCACTTCAAAAGCTATCAACGTCTATCATCGTTCATTGAATTATGTCGTAATCGTGCGCCTTGGCATGCTGCTTCGAATCTCATAGCGAATATTTTGTCTTTTAGCGAAATGGGTCTGCGGATGATGGAACTTTGCGCCGACTTGGAGGCCGTACTGGCCACCAATAAAGACTTCCTTCTGGGTGCATGGCTGGACGATGCGAAAAAGTGCGCTTCCAGCGAAGAGGTTCGTGGTCAATGCCATCATGAATGTGCATGAGGGCGGGGGAATCACTGTTTTCAATGAGGGTGACGTATGTTTACGAAGTTATCCCAACAATCAGATGTAATGATTTCATCGGTTTTACTGAACTGTTACGTGCCTGGTGTGCATACCCCACTTAAAGGGAGATACGCGAAACCATTATTATTGTGGTTTCTTGCTATTTGAAAATCCTGATAACGAAACTATAAATTATTTTTGTATCTTTGGCAAAATTTTGGGAGGCCACTCACTTATTATCGAAATAGGTTAACGGTTCCGATAAAATGCTGAAACCTTCACCCATCACTTACTTTTCGAAAACTAATTTAAAGTTAAAAAGCAATGTTTTTTTGTAATACAAATGTCTGTTCTCCTGTATTTATATTTGAATTAATTTTAAAAGGCTTTTAAAAACTACAAAATGAATTAGTTTGCCCTAGAAACGGAAAAAATAATTACTCAAGTCTTCAGCCGTTTCGTACTTCGGGTCTTGAGACATTTTCTGCTTCAGCCCCAGGATGACAAAACTTTTGCCTCAGATAGGTCACGTGACCTCGGTTTGAGAATTCCTAGGCTTCTGATTGGTTAATTGTGATTTATTTTAAGCCCTATAATTATGTTTCAAAAGAGTTTTGGAATGTTGTTTTTCTTAAGTAATTTTGTCTGTAGTAGTCCAAAGTTCTACATCACTGTTTAGGATAGATATGACCTAATTCTTACAGAAATTGATAGCCTTAGCCGTGTGTACGTCATATACACCGATATGAAGTGTACCGGTAAAGTCGTCTAGAAATTTTGACTTTGAGAGCTATTTTAACACGCGCATTGACGGGGGTCTGAGCCACCTTCGCATTGACGGGGGGCGGGTACCCGCCCCCTCCCCTAAGATTTTGAGAACCACGGTAGGTAGCGAAAAACGGTAAACGGTAAACGGCGTTGGGTTCCCCATCCGCTTCTCCATCGAAAACATTTGACTATTTTTTTGTCAGGTCACATTTAAGGTCACGAGAGGTCAAAACATGCCGTCATAGGGATAACATGTAAATTACGTTTTTCGGCTACTACATCTGAACAAGTAAAGATAGAGCAAAACGACTTGAACTATATGAATCCTCTCAGCAAGCCGAATCGAATGATATATAATTTGACCATGCTAGATCAAATCAAGGATTTGGCCTGACGTGAGGTCAGGTCAGGGTCAAATTATATAAAATGCATATCATTAGAACCGAAAAGCCCAGGTGAGTGTAATGCAGCTAAAATAAATGCTCTATCACCATCCGTTACTGAGTTATTCCGTAAAAACCATTTTTCCCATGTATTTCCAATGGAGACGTCATGCCTCGTACCTGACCTTAGGTCATCGATATCAAAAATACCGGATCAAATTTTAGAGAACTCCGTGGGGCCATTATGTGATATGAGTTTCAGTCGGATAAGTTCACCCTGCTCCGACTTCTGCTATCTTAAACTTTTTTTTAGGTCGGGTCACTTGACCTGTACTGGTGACCTGACCTGAGATGACCTAACCTTAAAATTTTCACAGAAGTTGTAAAAATGATGAGGAAAAAGGTATGCCAAGTATGGCGGCGCTACGCGCCGCCGTTTTTCTGCTGTCCCCGAAAAACCCGAGGGGGCGGGTACCAGCCCCCCGTCAATGCGCGTGTTAAGGCATTTGCTGGCCGAATTCGCAAAAATGAGAACAGGACTTCTGAAACAACTTTTTCTGACCTTTTGATCTAGCCAATAAAAATGTTCTCGTTCTCCATTTAATAGACTGTCTCCAACATGTGGCAACGTGTCGAGTAATGGGCTGAGCTTTATATCCGTTTGCCGTTGCATGCTGGCCATGGTGCGTGTCCGGCTGCGCCGCTGTGCCTGAGTCAAGGTGACCCGGCGTCTGAGTGTCGCCGCCGGCGGAGGCATCCTCGGTGTCTCGCCTCTCGGCTCCAGGAGAAGCAGCAGCTGCTGTACAACGCGCGCAACCAGGTGACGCTGTGGGGCCCGGCGGGCGAGATCGTCGACTACGCCGGCAAACAGTGGGCAGGCCTGATGAGGGACTACTACATGCCTCGCTGGAAGGTCTTCACCGAGTGAGTCCCGCCCGCCGCGCCAGCCGACGCTGCGTTCTTCTCGATTGTCCGTTAACGCCAGCTGATAACACCGAAACGATTGGTGGTGGTCTGCTTTGGTTTTTTAGTGACCCGGTAGAATTGGATTGACGCAGGTCAGTTAAAACGTACCGATTCTTCAGTAGATGTCTTTAGTTTGTCCCATACACCTCATCAAACTTGGCATTCGCCTGTACGTGAGGCGTGAGTGATGTACTATGATCCCTGTTACCGACTGGCTCGTCTCCTCGTCCTTACCAGGGCGTGAGGCGTGAGTGATGTATTGTGATCCCTGTTACCGACTGGCCCGTCTCCGCGTCCTTACCAGGGCGTGAGGCGCGAGCGATGTATTGTGATCCCTGTTACCGACTGGCTCGTCTCCGCGTCCTTACCAGGGCGTGAGGCGTGAGAGATGTATTGTGATCCCTGTTACCGTCTGGCCCGTCTCCGCGTCCTTACCAGGGCGTGAGGCGTGAGTGACGTATTGTGATCCCTGTTACCGACTGGCCCGTCTCCGCGTCCTTACCAGGGCGTGAGGCGTGAGTGATGTATTGTGATCCCTGTTACCGACTGGCCCGTCTCCGCGTCCTTACCAGGGCGTGAGGCGTGAGTGATGTATTGTGATCCCTGTTACCGACTGGCCCGTCTCCGCGTCCTTACCAGGGCGTGAGGCGTGAGTGATGTATTGTGATCCCTGTTCCAGACTGGCTCGTCTCCGCGTCCTTACCAGGACGTGAGGCGTGAGAGATGTATTGTGATCCCTGTTACCGTCTGGCCAGTCTCCGTGTCCTTACCAGGACGTGAGGCGTGAGTGATGTATTGTGATCCCTGTTACCGACTGGCTCGTCTCCGCGTCCTTACCAGGACGTGAGGCGTGAGAGATGTATTGTGATCCCTGTTACCGTCTGGCCCGTCTCCGCGTCCTTACCAGGGCGTGAGGCGTGAGTGATGTATTGTGCTCCCTGTTACCGACTGGCACGTCTCCGCGTCCTTACCAGGGCGTGAGGCGTGAGTGATGTATTGTGATCCCTGTTACCGACTGGCCCGTCTCCGCGTCCTTACCAGGGCGTGAGGCGTGAGTGATGTATTGTGATCCCTGTTACCGACTGGCCCGTCTCCGCGTCCTTACCAGGGCGTGAGGCGTGAGTGATGTATTGTGATCCCTGTTACAGACTGGCTCGTCTCCGCGTCCTTACCAGGGCGTGAGGCGTGAGTGATGTATTGTGATCCCTGCTACCGACTGGCTCGTCTCCACGTCCTTACCAGGCGCCGCGTGTCGGTGCTGGCCGGCCCTGTCGCGCTGCTGATCCCCTCTTTGTTCCACAGATACGTGGTAGAGCGGATTGAGAAGAACCTGACGTACGTGCAACACGAGCTCAACTTACGCTACCTAAACGAGGTGGAAGTGCCGTTCACCTTTGACAACAAGTCCTACCCGTACCAGCCGACAGGTATTCACACCGCTGTACAGCATAGAGAACTGGACACCTCCCGTCCGGGTCCCGCGGGTCTAAAGCGGCTAATTCTCACTCCTTTCACCAGTTAGTGGTAAAAATCTGCGACTGCACAGACAAGGTTTAGGATCATACACGATTTCCCATTCATAACGTGCGTTTTATGTGGATTTTTCGGGAATGCAGTGGCCTAGTAAAAGCGCGTTTGGTTTCCATGCCACTCACCCGGGTTCAAACCCCGGCAGGGAGTACCGAATAAAAACTTTCCGAAACTCGATTAATCGACAAAAATGTAATTAGACATAACCTTGTGTTTATTTGTGTTTTTTTCAAGTTACATGCCACCTAAGGGTGGTTCGTGGGTCAAGGCTATGTTTTCGCGTCGATGGGTAGTTGAAACTGCATAGTTTGTAATTTTACCGCGATCATCCTGACTTTGTCTTAGCCCGTGCCCCATGTACGTTTTGTTTCAACAGACATGCTAAATAGCTGCTATAACGAGATCGATAAATAGATTTAACAACGCACCAACTGGCCAGGCTGTGGGGCATGACCAACCTCCTCTCCGTTGGGGGCGTATTTGGGGGTCAGACCTCACTTATTTAGAGACCCGCCGGGAATGGAACCGCGGACCTGTGGCTCAGAAGACTGGGATTCAACCCACTGATCCACTCATCTATCCTCCCCGAACAAAAATTGGTGACCTTGAAGCATACTAAGCTTATCGAAAACACAAAATTAACTGGTCGATTACTCTGAATGCTCCTGTACATACATGTGTACATCGCGGCGTTTCTTGTGTGATTTTCAGGCAGCACCTACAGCCTGGTGCACTCCATGTACACGAAGTACCGGCAGGATATCCAGCAGCAGATCGCCCGGCAGCCTCTCCAGAGGGTGGTGGTGGCCGTGCAGTCGCTGACGGCAGACGCCCTGGCTCACGCCGACGTACAGGTCTTCATGTAACCGTCGGCGGCAGGTGGTGAATCAACCACCTCTGCGGTGGGCGGGAGCGGTGATTCTGGTCAGGCCCCTGTCTTTTTATGGGATGTAAATCTGAGTGTGAGGGATCACAGCGCTGGGGCAGAAAAACTGTTGAATTCAGGATTAGGCCCAGTGCTAGTGATCAGCTATGGACATCTCAGTCCAATCTGTGAAGCGATTAACTCATATCGAGTTTAGGCGTGTCAGTGGAGTGGAATATGAAAGTGATTAATTCGCGTGTGCGGTGGGTACAGGATTGAGTGAGAAAACAGCTCAAAGATGAAACGTTCTTAAAATTGTGCATGACGTTTTTAATACTGTTTGAAACTTCGTTGCACATTTTACCTCATTAAATTAGTTGTTTATGTACGTCGTAAGCCACAGGGTAACGAGAATTTCGTCTCGCACTCATATGCCTCCCGTATCCTTTGGTTAACGAGGTTTTTTGGAATTTTCCGTTGCCAAGGGTGGAACCGTTTTTTCACGTGAATATTTAAGGTTTAACCATTGAATCGTGGCGACAAACGGTAGCGGCTTTAGGGAAGATGGTACTTGCTGATTTTGTGTTGAAAGGGGCGTCGCCCCAAGGAGCGGCTTGGCCCGCTTCTTTGCGAGTAGGCGCCAGGCGTTGATTTTTGTTCATTAAATGGTTTCAATTACATGACAATTACTGAGATGTGTTTCGATTTCATGACAATCACAGAGATGTGTTTCAATTACATGACAATTACAGAGATGTGTGTCAACTACATGACAATTACTGAGACAGCGAGCAGCACTGGTTCCGAAGCATACCTGGCGCGAGCAGTTAGCGTCGTACGTTGATAATCACATGATAAATACACATCCGAGGTCGGGCGTTTCTTCTTTGTTGATATTGACTGTAGCCGCAAATTGCCGGCATTTCCCTGCAAGACATCGGCTCCTCTGCGGAAAGCAGGTAGGGAGGACGGCACCCATGTAGTTAACTATAAATAATAATAATAATTATTATTATTTATAGTTTGTTTGCCACTAGGTTACCTTATCACGTACGGAAACGGGGGTTCCTACGCCGGGGTTGTCATTTTAACTGCTCATCCCAGGCTATTTTACCTCAACATTTTAGCATTCAAATCTAATGGAGGCGACAGCTAAAAATTAAGACCAGATCGATAACACCTTCAGCACTGAACAGAAGAGGTTGGCTTTACAAAAGTAAAATATTCGAATGAAGTGGCGTTTTGTGTGGGTGCACGAGGGGTGGGGGTGGTTCCAGCCCTGACGGTGACATGATTTGCGGCACAGCGCGAATGTCCAGCCCTTACTATTCGACAGTAGTATGTAGAGGGAGGGTGGCCATAGTGGTAAGACATTGAACTCCAAGTTTTTTTTTTACCTGGATCCATAACCTCAGGATAAACGAGGTTAAATCTGGCCCATGCTGGGAGTCTACGGGAAAATGACGTAATTATGCGGAAAAATCGCGAATACATTGAACGCAGGCCAATGACACGGAAGGAAAAACTCCATGCAGCGCTTACTGAAATTCGGGGTCAATGCCATTGACATGTGACGTTACAATAATGTATCCCCCATAAAGTACAATTCAACTAGCAGTATATCAACCGGAATGTGGAAAATGGGGATTTGACATTGACAAATTACGTCAGCCAGAATATAATGTAGATACTAAGGCAGATAAAGGTTATCCACCATCTACTAGAGTGGATGACTTCGAAAAATCCGCGGCCCAAATATCCTTTGCGGCTGGAACAAAACATATCTTGACGAATGCGCCGCTCATTTGACCCCGAATCCCTGAAACAGAAGCCATTCCAAATTTCGTGATACCCGGCCCCGAAGTGTGGTCCTACACAGTGAAGCGGGCCCAGGTACCACCAGTGATGGTTCAGACTTCGCATTGCAACTACGGACGTCCACTGCAAAGAACGGGCATCAAATACTCCAGTAAAGTAGCCGGGATATGGAATGGCCACAAGCTATTTTGTATTGGTTTTGTGTTTTTAACGCGGGAGACTCCTCCCACCATGCCCCTGCTGTGCGTGTTTCTCTCTTTGTGCTCGACTATTCTTCAATACTGGTAAATGGCCGCGACTCACCAGACGTTACCGGACAATTATTTAATAGTTCCTTGCTGCAGTCTGTATTGTCCGAGCCTGGTAACAAAGTCCTTCGAAAAGTCAACGCATTGAGGTATAGTTACATATTTACACAAGGCAAACCCAAGTTTCCTGACTCGCAAATTTACAATATCCACATACAAGCAGATCAGCGCCATTTATGATCACGAAGGCCCTGCTGTATTCCGTAAGATTGATGACATCCGAGTATCCAACGACGTGCCCATTGCTCCCGCAGTGATTTAGGGAACACACGGCTCCTTGGACACAGTGCAACACACGAAATCGGCCAAGGTAGCCGAACATTAGAGCCTCATCAATATCTTCACGTACACGCCATCTTATCGGACACTTGCCACAACATTTTGGTCTCACTTATAACCGCCAGCTCGGCACTTGACGGATCGAACTCAACTCACTCAACTTATCAACATTGAATAACATCTCCACAGTCCACAAAAATGACGACATCCAACCTCAGCTCTTGCGCGCCACCTTCTCTTTGATGGCGTCCTTGGGCGTGGGCGTGGCGGTGCGTCGCTTCTGTCCGGCCATGAGCGCGTAGTCGCGCGGCGTCCGCCGCCGCAGGCCGCCCTCCTGCGGGTCCGGCGTCGACGTCCGGTCCTCCCCGTCGACGCCGTCGATCCCGCGTCATCGTCAGACGACGAGGCATAGCCGGCGGCGATGGCAGAGAGGCCGCCGGAGGTGACCAGCGCGGCGGCCGGCTCGGCGTCGCCGGACGCGCCGCGACTGCGAGTCACCGCGGCCGCCGACGGCGCGCCGCCCGCCGCGCCCCTGGCCCGTGAGGAGGTCCGCGACGGTGTCGGCGAGCGTGACACACTGCTGCGCACACCGGCCGCCGCCTCCGACACGCTCGCCTTGGGCGATTTCACACCGGATTTGGATGGTGATACACTGACTTGGGGCGACACTGTATTGTCATTTGTACCGGGCTGCGACACTGTCTCACTCACTCGACTGGGCACGCGCGGCGCTGGTGTCGGAGGTACGGCGTCTGCTCCGTTCGTCTTGATGCGCACAGCTCGCTCTGCCTTGGGCGACGAAGCACTTGCCACCTCCGCATCGCTCACCTTGTCGATCATGACTTGTAGTTTGGGCGTGTTTCCCGCCGATGCTAATTTTAATGGAGAGCTTGATATCGACATCTTCACCGGAGTGCTCGGCTTGGATGACGGTTTGCGCTCTTGGGCCGCTGCCTCCGATGGCGCAGCATCAGCGGCTTTCGTGGCAGCGGGAGGGCGTTTCTCGACGGCGTGCGTCGCCTGCACACAGTCTCCGGCAGGCGGCGCCGGTGTCCCTCCGCAGGACGCCGCCCCCTTCCCCGCAGACGACGCGCTGACTGCCGGCTCCTCTGGTAGCTCCCCTGATTTCGGCACTGCCGGCCGGGTATCCGCGGCGCGCCGCTCTGGCGGCTGACTGGCCACACGAGCCGGCCCCGACGCAGTCTGAGGCGCCTTGTCCGGTTTACGGGCGGCGGTAGTTTCCACGTCCTGTTTGACTGCTGCTGACGGTGCGGCTGTCTCCGCGGTCCTGGCCGTCGCCGGCGGCGCGGCAGCCGACGGTCTGGACTGCGGCGCCGCCTGTTTGGACGCGCGGACAGTCGGCGGCGAGGACACGGCGCCCGGGCGCGGGACCAGCGCCCCGGACGGTGCCTTCAGCGCCGTCGGCATCGTCCTGGACACGGCCGGCTGCGGAGCCGCAGTTGACGCCGCCGACTGCTGACGCGGCGCCGCGCCGGACGTGCCAGGGCTCGGCGGAGACGTCTCCGGCCTGGGGACAGACGAGCTAGCGACAGAGACAGTCGGCGCTGCTGACTTTACAGTGGGAACAGCCGGCTTGGTGGCGGTGACGTTGACCTGCGCCGTTCTGGAGATGGGCGGCCTCGGTGTGGGGCTGGGCGGCACTACCACCGTTTTGACGGGCCGGCCCAGCTCCGCCGCCGCCGCGCCTGACGCTGGCTTCGACACCGGATTGGCCGGTGCCGGCGCTCTCGGACTCTGCACCAGTATCTGCTTCACCACCAGCTTGCCGCCCTGGGGGCCTGAGTGTCGCACGATCTTCATCACGGGCCCCACCTGGCGGGGTACCATCGCCGGCGCCGGCGCCGGCTTGGCTCCACGCGACTTTGGCTCCGTGCGACCTCCTTTGGCCGGCGACGCCCACCGCTCCTGCTGCTGCTGTTGCTGTTGCTCCTCTTCCAGCAGCTTCTTCATCTCCGGTGAGGAGTTGAAGAGGAGTTTTGGCAGGACAATGTTGTGGGCGGGGTTCTGGCGGCGCGCCAGCCGTTCTATTAGTCTGGCGATCTGCTCCCGTTTGCGGCGTGCGCGCGCTATGGGGAACCAGCTATGCAGCGGCAGCAGCGGCATGTGGTAGTCCAGAATAGGACTCTGCCGGCGGGGTGGACAATCAGAACAGCACGCCACGTACCTAGCAGGGGTGGGACACTGACCAGGGTCGGTACGTGAATCAAGAATGTACTGAAACGAGACTCCCGTAAATACATCGAACTATTTCATCCAATAAACAAATTCAAATCTATTCAGTGAATTTCGGTGCACACGTTCATTCGCATGGCACGGATCAGAAGGTAAAAGTCAAACAAAGAATGAAGGACTCCCAAGGCAACGTTACTCAGCACAGGAATAGTAGAAAATGGCATGCCTCATCACTGTTCGCACTTAATCGCTCGGAGCAAAACAAGCATTCGCCGCACTGATTCCGACACAAATTCCCCGCCTAAGTCACCGTAAAAAAATTGACACTTGATGTCACGTATATCAGTAATTCAGTCGCGCTCGCTCATCCCAGCATACTGTGACAAACACATGCTTACTGAGACATTCGCGGGAATTATAATGCGTCCGACTCTCACGCCATGCGCATCCTGTCAGCACCCGAAGGATACATTTCTCACCTCGAAGAAGCTTTCGACGTACTGCAGGACGTAGACGCCGCAGTCGCTGAAGTTGTTCTGCTGCGGCACCTTGGCGCAGTAGCCGGGGATGGTGTCCTTGTTGAAGAGCCGCTGGGCCGACTTCTTCACCTGATACTCGATGCGCAGGTACTCACGCAGCGTGGCCACCACGCGCGTCCGGCTGGCCCCCGCCAGCGAGTCGAAAATCAACACACACGGCCTGGCGAACACGGCTCCGTCGTCAGAAACACCACCGCGGCTGCCCGTGAAACACTACGCCATACTTTTGACATGCTTTTAAAACACGTATACAAATGTAGGGGTAAATTGGTCCTAAAACGAGTGTCGCACTAAAGATGCACTATACGTAATATCCACTAGAATTTAATATTTGACGCACTCTTCATTCCAGAAATCGTAGAAAGCCGAGCCCGTCGCTCTCTGCCCGCCACACAGGAGGCACGTACACGACACGGCCCACCGGTGAAGGGCGCCGACTCACTGTTTGACGGCCGTCTCCGGGACCTGGTCGGTACAGACGGCCGGCAGGCCCGTCTCCAGCTCACACTCGGCCTCGGCGCTGTCGCCGCAGCCCTCCTCTCCCTCGGCCTCCGGCGGCGGCGGCTCCTTCTCGGCGCCGTCGGCGGCGTCTCCGCCCTCCACCTCGGCGTCCAGGTCCTCGTCGTCGCCGTCAGCCTCGTCCCTGTCACTGTCCTCGTCGTCCAGACTCTCGGCCTCCGGCTCCCGCTTCACCGGCGCAGGCTCGGCCGGCAGAGGCGTGATGAGGGTGCTGCCGATCTGGATGGGCTGGGCCTGCGCCGACCCCTGCGACCCCGCCGCTGCAGACGCTGCTCCTGAGGTGGGGGAACGGCTGGTGAGCGTGATGGAACCGTGTGGTGTACACAGGATAGATTTGGGAGTCGATTGTCTGTCTGATATCTGAGGAGGCGTTCATTCTAGGTGATTGATGTCTATGTAAATAGCAACACAGCTCACGAACACATGCTGAAACCATTTATGACTCCAAATTTGATAGACTTTTTGATAATTGTACATTTAGTAACCGTCCTACAGCGAGAAAAGTGTAACTTTAACCGCCTTTCTATGTGCCGAACCAGCCTGAGGAGAGGCGATCGACTGACCTTTGGGGTGGTCGGGCGGCGGCGGCTCCGCCGGCCGCATGCGACGGGGCAGCGGGGGCGGGCAGGGCTGGCCGTCCTTCAGCCGCCGGTACCCCTCCAGGCCCGGGAAACAGATGATCGCCAGGAACCAGTGCGAGCTGTACAGACGGCCACAATCAGACCACAGCCCAACTACAATAGATAGTGCTCCAAAACTAATTACGAGCGGAGCCGAAGCGGCGTTAAGAGCCGGAAAAGAAAACCTGACGTATCCAGCATGTAGCAACGCATACAACAGCATCAGGACACGCAAACTGACATTCATCCACAGTCTGAAGCGCATCCACGGTGGTGCGACCTCTAGCCCAAAATAACTCAGCAATGATACATCCAAGCAACCCTCGGAAGCACCAGCACTGGCACTGACTGCTCATTGATGGGTACGATGAGGAAGTCCATGTCGAAGATGTCGACGTTTTTGGTCCATCCCTTGACCCGGGCGTGTCGTTTCTCGGCAGCGGTGACTTTGGCGCTCTCCTCGGCGGGCCGCCGACCCTGGCGGTACCTGGGCCGCGTGGTCAGCCGCTTGTAGAAGAAGGAGCTGAACACGTGCGTCCGCTTCCTGTCCGCCTCCGAGAGCCGTGACTGCACCAGGTACCTGAAAAACGGCGGACCACGCCTGCTGAGCAGAGCTGGGGCAGACATTCTGCCAGGACAGATAACGCCTGCTGAGCAGAGCTGGGGCAGACATTCTGCCAGGATACATCACCCTGCTGAGCAGAGCTGGGGCAGACATTCTGCCAGGACAGATAACGCCTGCTGAGCAGAGCTGGGGCAGACATTCTGCCAGGATACATCACCCTGCTGAGCAGAGCTGGGGCAGACATTCTGCCAGGATACATCACCCTGCTGAGCAGAGCTGGGGCAGACATTCTGCCAGGATACATCACCCTGCTGAGCAGAGCTGGGGCAGACATTCTGCCAGGACAGATAACGCCTGCTGAGCAGAGCTGGGGCAGACATTCTGCCAGGACACATCACCCTGCTGAGCAGAGCTGGGGCAGACATTCTGCCAGGATAGATAACGCCTGCTGAGCAGAGCTGGGGCAGACATTCTGCCAGGATACATCACCCTGCTGAGCAGAGCTGGGGCAGACATTCTGCCAGGACACATCACCCTGCTGAGCAGAGCTGGGGCAGACATTCTGCCAGGATACATCACCCTGCTGAGCAGAGCTGGGGCAGACATTCTGCCAGGATACATCACCCTGCTGAGCAACTCCAGGGTGGATATTCTACCAGGATAGATAGAACCTGCTGAGCAGAGCTGGGGCAGACATTCTGCCAGGACACATCACCCTGCTGAGCAGAGCTGGGGCAGACATTCTGCCAGGACACATCACCCTGCTGAGCAGAGCTGGGGCAGACATTCTGCCAGGATACATCACCCTGCTGAGCAGAGCTGGGGCAGACATTCAGTCAGGATGGATCACGCCTGCTGAGCAGAGCTGGGGCAGACATTCTGCCAGGACACATCACCCTGCTGAGCAGAGCTGGGGCAGAAATTCTGCCAGGATACATCACGCCTGCTGAGCAGAGCTGGGGCAGACATTCTGCCAGGATACATCACCCTGCTGAGCAGAGCTGGGGCAGACATTCTGCCAGGACAGATAATGCCTGCTGAGCAGAGCTGGGGCAGACATTCTGCCAGGACAGATAACGCCTGCTGAGCAGAGCTGGGGCAGACATTCTGCCAGGATACATCACCCTGCTGAGCAGAGCTGGGGCAGACATTCTGCCAGGACACATCACCCTGCTGAGCAGAGCTGGGGCAGACATTCTGCCAGGATACATCACCCTGCTGAGCAGAGCTGGGGCAGACATTCTGCCAGGATACATCACCCTGCTGAGCAGAGCTGGGGCAGACATTCTGCCAGGATACATCACCCTGCTGAGCAGAGCTGGGGCAGACATTCTGCCAGGACACATCACCCTGCTGAGCAGAGCTGGGGCAGAAATTCTGCCAGGATACATCACCCTGCTGAGCAGAGCTGGGGCAGACATTCTGCCAGGATACATCACCCTGCTGAGCAGAGCTGGGGCAGACATTCTGCCAGGATACATCACCCTGCTGAGCAGAGCTGGGGCAGACATTCTGCCAGGATACATCACCCTGCTGAGCAGAGCTGGAGCAGACATTCTGCCAGGATACATCACGCCTGCTGAGCAGAGCTGGGGCAGACATTCTGCCAGGATACATCACCCTGCTGAGCAGAGCTGGGGCAGACATTCTGCCAGGACAGATAACGCCTGCTGAGCAGAGCTGGGGCAGACATTCTGCCAGGACAGATAACGCCTGCTGAGCAGAGCTGGGGCAGACATTCTGCCAGGACACATCACCCTGCTGAGCAGAGCTGGGGCAGACATTCTGCCAGGATACATCACGCCTGCTGAGCAGAGCTGGGGCAGACATTCTGCCAGGATACATCACCCTGCTGAGCAGAGCTGGGGCAGACATTCTGCCAGGACAGATAACGCCTGCTGAGCAGAGCTGGGGCAGACATTCTGCCAGGACAGATAATGCCTGCTGAGCAGAGCTGGGGCAGACATTCTGCCAGGACAGATAACGCCCGCTGAGCAGAGCTGGGGCAGACATTCTGCCAGGACACATCACCCTGCTGAGCAGAGCTGGGGCAGACATTCTGCCAGGATACATCACGCCTGCTGAGCAGAGCTGGGGCAGACATTCTGCCAGGACACATCACCCTGCTGAGCAGAGCTGGGGCAGACATTCTGCCAAGATACATCACCCTGCTGAGCAGAGCTGGGGCAGACATTCTGCCAGGATACATCACCCTGCTGAGCAGAGCTGGGGCAGACATTCTGCCAGGACAGATAACGCCTGCTGAGCAGAGCTGGGGCAGACATTCTGCCAGGATACATCACCCTGCTGAGCAGAGCTGGGGCAGACACTCTGCCAGGACACATCACCCTGCTGAGCAACTCCAGGGTGGATATTCTACCAGGATAGATAGAACCTGCTGAGCAGAGCTGGGGCAGACATTCAGTCAGGACACATCACCCTGCTGAGCAGAGCTGGGGCAGAAATTCTGCCAGGATACATCACGCCTGCTGAGCAGACATTCTGCCAGGATAAATCACGCCTGCTGAGCAGAGCTGGGGCAGACATTCTGCCAGGACAGATAACGCCTGCTGAGCAGAGCTGGGGCAGACATTCTGCCAGGATACATCACCCTGCTGAGCAGAGCTGGGGCAGACATTCTGCCAGGACACATCACCCTGCTGAGCAACTCCAGGGTGGATATTCTACCAGGATAGATAGAACCTGCTGAGCAGAGCTGGGGCAGACATTCAGTCAGGATGGATCACGCCTGCTGAGCAGAGCTGGGGCAGACATTCTGCCAGGACACATCACCCTGCTGAGCAGAGCTGGGGCAGAAATTCTGCCAGGATACATCACGCCTGCTGAGCAGACATTCTGCCAGGATAAATCACGCCTGCTGAGCAAAGCTGGGGCAGACATTCTGCCAGGATAAATAACGCCTGTTGAGCAGAGCTGGGGCAGACGTTCTGGCAGGATAGATAACGCCTGCTGAGCAAATCTATGGCAGACATTTAGTCAGGATGAAACCACGACCTCCCGAATACAATGGCGGAATGACTCGCGCTGGCCGCCATCCGTTGATAAATATTTAAACATGGCGTTTATCATACATAATGACTTAGGCCAAAGGGAAACCACCGATGCTCTTTTAAGTTCTTTTCACATTTGGGTTCTTCTTTATTATATGATGCCCGATTCTACGTACTCTATCCACCATCTCGATTTAAACGTGCAACTACGAGGGATTAATATATGCTATCAGCTGGTTCAATACCCTGACCCTTGGCTCCGATTTACTTGAGATAGAAGTCGATGATGACGTCATTGAGGAATTGCTCCTCCTCCAGGCAGCAGTAGTCGTCGGTGGTGACGGCAATGGCGCCGGAGGCGGGCGGTGGCGGGAACTGCAGCAGCCTGAGAAAAACGCGCCAACCGATGACCTCACGACGGGGCGCACAGCAAGCTCGCAGCTTCTTCTCCAAACATTATAATATGAACGCTGCAAATTTGAGAAGCCAGCTGCTGGGCAGGGTAGAAGCACACGCTTCTTTTGATTGGTGTTCGGTGCTTATCACAGCCACCGCTTTCGCAAATTAACAATAGAGGACACGGCGGCACGGAGCAGAAGACCCCTTCATATTGGCGAAAGTGCAAAGCCAAAAAGTAAAACTGACCGCATGTCTCATGACAACTGTTGCGGCGGAACAGCAGCACATTCCACTACAAGAGCGAATATCGGTGTACCGCAGCCCGCTACCACCCGGGCAGCAGCCCTGGCTGGGGAGGTGACCGGGTCTTACGTCTGGACCGTGTTGGCGTCACAGCTGGCCATCAGGGTGGCCGCCAGCTGCGGCGGCGAGGCCCGCACCAGAATCTTGTTGGCCTCTGAGAGCGGGATCTCCAGCACGCGCTCCTCGCCCAGCGAGGCGCGGAACACCTCCATCAGCACCAGCCGCGACTCGTCCGACATGTCGTCCTGCCCACACACGCCGCTGCCGTCAGCACATCCACACCCGCTGGCGCGCGGGGTTGATCCGCACTCAGCGCTCGTCAGATCTTACTATCACACTAACTGAAACCAGCGCGGGAGAGACTAACCACGCACAAAAGCGATAGTTTAATTGTGTCAGATTCAATAGCAGCACTGGATGTTTCTTATCCATACATGTAACGGCAATTAAGCTGGTCAAAACGAGCAGACTAGCCGTCCGCCCCACAAACAGGACAAACAACAAACACACGTCCTCCGACACCGCACCATCACCGGCGCACTCTGACCTGGAATATGATGGTGATGCGTTTGTGCATCTCCTCGGGACTGGCCGGGTCGAAGTAGGCTGAGGAGGGGTCCGTCATCTCCAGCAGACGCCGCACGTGGCCGCCGGAGGACGGCGTCAGGTACAGAAACACCACCATCAGCTGGCTGCCCAGGTGGGCCAGCAGCCGGTGCACGCAGGAGGGCGGCACCGTCAGCGCCACCTGCCGGTGCGGCGGCGCCGCCGTCGGCAGTCGCAGTCGGGTACCGCGCGTACTGAACAGGACCGGCTCGTCGGCCGGGGGACGGTAGGAGCCCACGCGGACGGCACGCACCCGCTCCGACAGGTAGCTACCAGCCAGCGAGCCGTCGTCCACGCCCTGGATCTCTCGCTCCCAGTCGGCGTCCGATTCCGCCACCGGCTTACCGCCGCCTGGCGGCCGCAGGGGGCGGGTTACTGTCGTACCAAGGCATGGCGGCCGCAGGGGGCGGGTTACTGTCGTACCAAGGCATGGCGGGAGCAGGGGGCGGGTTACTGTCGTACCAAGGCATGGCGGGAGCAGGGGGCGGGTTACTGCCGTACCAAGGCATGGCGGGAGCAGGGGGCGGGTTACTGTCGTATCAAGGCCTGACAGGCGCAGGGGGCAAGTCACTATCGTATCAGAGCCTGGTGGGCACAGGTTACTATCGTACCTGACGGGCGGAGGGTTACTATCGTATCAGGGCCTGACAGGCGAGCAGGGAGCAAGTTACTATCGTATCAGGGCCTGGTAGGCGCAGGCTACTACCGTACCTGACGGGCGCAGGGGGCGGATTACTATCGTATCCTGGCCTGATGGGCGCGCGGGCAAGTTACTGTCGTATCAGAGCCTGGTAGGCGCAGGTTACTATCATATCAGGGCCTGACGGGCGCAGGGGCGGGTTACAATCGTATCAGGGCCTGACGGGCGCGCGGGCAAGTTACTATCGTATCAGGGCCTGATGGGCACAGGTTACTTTCATATCAGGGCCTGACGGGCGCAGGGGCGGGTTACTATCGTATCACGGCCTGACAGGCGTGCAGGCAAGTTACTTCGTATCAGAGCCTGGTGGGCACAGGTTACTATCGTACCTGACGGGCGCAGGGGGCGGGTTACTATCGTATCAGGGCCTGACAGGCGCGCAGGCAAGTTACTATCGTACCAGGGTCTGACTGCCGTGAAAATAAAGAGCTAGTCATCCATGTCAAGAGCAAGAAGCCCCACGCTCATGTGATTTCCATATAGCTCAGAGCACCCAAAGACAAGCAAGCACCCACAGACAGAGAGCACTAATCCAGCGCCCTGACCCGGCTGCCGTACCGAGCACGCCGCGGGTGGCGAGCTCGTCGCCGCTGAGACTGCCGTCGCCGGCGGCGCCCGGGTCGGCCTCCGACGGCGTCAGCACCGGCTCCAGCGTCGGCGACGACGGCGCCGCCGCCGCGTCCTCCTCGTCCGAGGAGATGGTCAGACACACTGCGGCACACGGCGGCGGTGGTCAGGCGGTGTCGGGACCGGCGCCAGTGTGGTGGCGCGTGAGAGGGGACAGCCTGAGTCTGTACAGCTGTTAACAACGATGATGGAAATCAATACGAATTCCTTGTTTGCATATTATATGAGAAACGTGAAAGTATCACGGGAACATCACAAAATGTTCCGGTACCTTTTCGGTACACATGCCCATTCAATTCTCGCTTCAAGGATATCAACAACACAATCCACGTGTAGTCTAGCATTTTACAATCCAAGAGTAAGAGCCAACACCGTCCAAGTGGAGCCAAAGACAAGCCAGCCAAACATACACCAGGGTGTAAACAGCGCCAGAGGCGACAGCTCAGCGCGCGGTACGCGGCGCTCACCTGGCTCCTCGTTGTCGCGCCGCCGCGGCCGGGCCCGCTTGGGCGGGGGCGGAGGCTTGGGGGCGGAGGTCGGTTGCGGGTCGGTGCCGGCGCCGAGGCTACCTGCACGCGCACGCTCTGCCGACGAGACCCACCCCCGTCAGTGCCGGCTCACACTGCCGGCGAGACGGCGAACGGTGAGACGGCGCAACGCCTCACAGGACAGAGCAGGTGTTCTGAGCGACGAGTAAGGGAACGGCTCACGACGATGGCGAGAGAAGGTACAAGTACCAGATACCAAGACATAAAGAAGACGGACGCATCACAATTTAAATTGACAGGAATCACACATTCTGAGCATTGGGCATTCACGCAGCTTCTGAACCCTAGTCGTACCACCACGCCCAGGGCGGACTCGCCGTCAGCGGAGTACTCACGGTGGTGGCGCTGGTCGGCTCAGCGGCCAGAAGCGTTTTGGTCACCTCCACCGTCTTGGGTGAGGCAGGCAGCGCCTTCTTGCAAAAGTCGCAGCGATTGAAGTCGGAACTGCAGGTGCCGCAGTTGGAGCAGATGGCCAGCTTGCCCGGGACCAGCCGCGGCGTGTACACCTGGCACGGAGCGCGGGCGGTCACAGACAGTTCAGAGCTGACGCACGGAGCGCGGGCGGTCACAGACGCAATTCAGAGCTGACGCACGGAGCGCGGGCGGTCACAGACAGTTCAGAGCTGACGCACGGAGCGCGGGCGGTCACAGACGCAGTTTGTAGCTGAGCAAGGAGTGGCGTCACAGTTCAGGGCTGACGCACGGAGCCGTGGTGATTACACGTTTATGTCGGTATTTCGGCGATGTTATTACGCAACTGGACTTTGTCACTCAAAGTTTTTAACTTCAGCTCGCCTGATTAAGTAACTTCCATATGGTTTATTCGGCGTATGTCTTAATTTTGTTATCCATTGAGCATTGACATTATGAATGCACAACGTACGAGCAAGAGTTCCCAGGTTTTTCCCTGAGGTATAATTTCTAGTAAAAGGAAAATTAAAATGTTCACACACTACGTGGAACTAACACAGCATATGACATACCTCTGCGGACTTTTCGGTGGCGGTCGTACATGTTGCTGGGCTTGAGGCACCGGACCCGACCCTCGTCTGCACCAGAGTCCTGCGGTAGGGAACGGGAGTTTCAGAAATGTAGAAAGATTCACCGAACAACGTAACCGCAATTAATTATTTGTTCTCATCAGCAACAGGCTAACTGCAGTCGTACCGGGAACATCGACAGCAACATCCGGGAACATCGGCGGCAAAACGAGAGCGGGACCAGGCATAACCAAACGGAACGGGAGTTGTTCACACCACAGTGAGGGTACAGGATTCGAATCCATCCGCACGGGAATGGGGGTGGTGGTCAGACAGGGCCCGACCCCACTACTCTTCATCCAAAATTCACACACTTCATCCAGACTACGAAAGAATCGGACCATATTTCAACCCGAATGTGCAGAGGGTAACAGAGAACTCAAATCCGATCCGTCTGTGGTTCTAGAGGAAGTTTTGTGTCGGCAGGGGGCTGCGGATTGACTGGCCCCCTGAAGTTTTGCCACTACATATGACGAAATCAATATAAAATACGACGTAAAATACATATAAAATAAGACAAGGATATGACGCAACATCTATCACGACGTTTGAGAACAAGAACATATACACACGAACGTATCCAAACTACATTTCAGACCATGGTTTTGTACCTCTCAAAGTGTACTGGGAGTACTGCTGATTATTTTCCCTCGATAAAGAATTAAGTTAGCGATGGTCAAACGGCAACGCCTTCACTCAATGCCAGTTGATACCAGCAAAAACATGACAAAGCAATTCTAGCGAACGTAATTGCCACTTTGCAGATATGTTGTTCTCAACACACGTTAAGAACAACACTTCCTGTCACTTCCGCTTAACACTAAGCTGACCGACCGCGCCCGAGCAGAAGTGGAGCCAGCCCGGGCATACAACCAGCGCTCCCTCGTCAGCGACAGCCAGCCGCGAGCTGACACTCACTTGTCCAGCACGGCGGCGATCTGTCCGGCCAGCTGGCCCTTCAGCTGCTGCGGCGCCGGCGAGGAGGCGCCTGCCTGCTTGTAGGCCAGGTAGCGCCCCGTCTCCGGGTTGAACACGAACTCCACCTGGTCCGTCCGCGAGGGCGGGTTCTGCCGGAGCCACGGCCGAGCTCACCAACCAACCGGGGCGCCACATCCAGATGGAAGACTGATATCGACACCCGTGGTGTTTGTTATTGCTTTCTTTTATGGAGTAAGGTATTTGACGTCTCCAGATACGGTGCTCACTAATCTCCCCATGTGTCCGCCTTGTCTTTCGAAAAAGGACACGAAAACAGCGCCCACGTTCTACAACATGCACTGTTGTCATAAATCAAGCCGCACTAGGTAAGCGAACAGTCAACTAATCGCGTAATAATAACAGCGATTGCAAAATAGAATGGTTTGCATTATAGACGCAGCTGCTCCAGTCAAAATTTTAACATTACTGACCGCTCAATCCTCCCGTGCTTCCCAAATCTCTTTAAATGATGAAACTATCAGAGACATAATTGCCACTTTTGTCTCGCGATATGGTTTAAAAAGACGTGACTTTGCTGAGACGGCCTTCACGCCTGACACGCGACTCACAGAGCGGCATTCTTTTTCATCACATCGAAAGCACATAGCGGCAGATTTGACCCACAGATACCTGCGATCGTTAATCAACAGTTTCGGAAATACACATCCCGGCTTGACTGCAGGAGCATCCGCTTGTTAATGGTTTTTCGTGGTAAAACATTACGGAGCGAAACATTCCTAGAAACGACAGTAAAAATACAACATTTGACGGTGGAGCCTGCGGTGGAGGCTTCGAGTCGTTAAGACTCATAATTTGGGAGCAATGGTAGAGTAAACAAAACAAACAATGTATGGCATCCTCTGTGCCGGAGAAGCCGTTCCTGTTAGTCCTGAAGGCGGGTGCCCACGTGATTTGGTCCCCGCCGTACAGCCGACACTCGTAAGAACAAGTCAGTGGAAAATTCGGTACAGCATAGGCTTGGGATATCGTGGCATCTCCCTTAATTCTAAGGAAAATTTCATACTTGCATGCGATGGGGTGTGACGTGGCGCTTGCGCTGATGGCTGGAGTTCATCCATTTTGTTGGAGCAAATACACATACCAAATTTCGGCTTAATTGTGTCAGTAGTTTCTGATATATCGAAGAGAGCCACGCACGTATGCAATTGCACGAGACGCAAGACCCTAAATGTAAACATATTTTCTTGGTTTAGCCCGAACATATGCGGTAAATGCCATTAAGTTCACAACTTTCCCGTGCACCTGCAAACAAACAGTTCAGGCTGGGATTGAATCGACTTTCACCACTTAACACCAGTATTGAGCTCCCTGTACACGAAGTCTGGACCCATTTAGAAGAATCACAACCAAGTTATGCATAATATTTGACCAAAATGTGATTAATTGACATGCCTTTGATCGGCAAGTGCCACAAAGCTCGTTAAAACCCCGCCCAGCTCTTTAATGTTCATTCAGTAATTGAATTAATCAGGCTACAAGATGGTCGAGACCCAGTCAAGGTACGACATACTTTTGGAGACGTAAGACTTTATCAGCGTGACGTTCGGGCTGGGTCGTGCAGCATATGCAAAAACTTATTCATACATCCGTAGAGACTCTTGGGCGCTCAGCGCCTGCTCGGTAATGAGCTCTTTCAAATTGATGATTTAACCTGCATGTAGACTTTCCTGTTATTGATGGTCTTGAATAAACAACCATTCCTCTGCAATGGTGAGGCAGCCCCACTCGTGTTTGACCATCAAGCTCAAACTCCTTAAATATAGGATTCAGACAGACTGTGCTTACCTGTTTGCGCATCTCATTGTACTCGGAGAGGGAATATTTCTTCTTGGGCGTGGTGGTGGGCGCGGCGGCGGGTCCGGGGGTGGCCACGCGGCCCTGAGCCACACCCGGTGCCAGCTGCGGCTGTCCACCGCTGGTCACGCGCGCCACCTGTCCCGCAGACAACGGAGCACCCGACACGTAGCGCACCTCGTGTCCGCCCGCCGGCCTCACACCAGCCGCCACTGTCCGCTGCCCGGCCACACTGCCCACCACCTGTCCGGCCACACTGCCCATTATCTGTCCGGACACACTGGCCACCACCTGTCCGGACACCACGTGCGCGTGTCCGGCCGGTGGCCGCTGCGCCGCAGACGTCGCTGTCAGCGCCACGTTCACGTAATGCGTCTGAGAAGAGGAGCACATGGCCAGCTCGTCTACAGCTGCCTCTGTGCACGCCTGAGCCAGCAGGTCCAGCTCGGTGGAGGCGGTGCCGCTGGAGGAGCACACAGGCGGCGCGTCAATCATCTCCGAGTCCTCGAACTCTATGGAGACGTTGCGCAGGTCGACCATGCCGAGGTTTTGTCCGGCGGCCGGCGCGGCTGCCACCGAGGGCGGTGCCATGCGCGGCTGGTTGTGGTTGACGTGAGGGTGGTGGCCGCCGTGCGCACCTCGAGACGGCCGGTCGCCGCGACCACGCGGTCGGGCCACTTGCCTGCCGAGCACATCAAAAAGTGTCAGTCTAAACGAACCAACCAATCACAAAATCACTACAATATAATCGTATATATTTTACAAGGTAAGCGAAAATACAGGGAATTCTACCGTAATGACGTCTTGAAATTTAACGTGGACGAAAACAATAAAATGGGGAAACCCGACCGTGGGAGTCGGAAACCTGAAAAGCTCTCCACAATTAAAGAAGAAAATGCTCGTTGCTAATACGTTAAAATATCCCCAATGAGGGGCTGTCCACATATGGCGTCAGCGACCGAAGGAGGAGAGGGTCAGGCATTTTCTGACCTTCTGACGAAGGAGAAAGGGGTCTGGCTTTTTCTGACATTTTCTAACGGGGGAAATCGTGGACTATCGTGGATATTTTTATTGAGCGAGAACTGCGCAGGCCCGCAGTTGGCAGTTGACAAGAGGAAACTTCAAGGTTTGGTAGCCAAGTATATGTGGTACCAGTTTTAGCGTCATATACTAAGAATATTCTAGAAGTTATGCTGGTCACGTACTTTCATGCAATGTGTGGGTTGCACCTGATTGTGATGCCCCGCACTGAAGTATCGGAAACCAAGAGGGTTAGATAAACGTCCGTTGAGGGGGTATGCGGGGGAGGTCAATATCTTCAAGGTTAAACGAGGTCATAAAGGTCAAATAACAATATGGGCCGTGCTGGAGACGTATTGGGAAATGCCGTGATTGTGCAGAAAAAGACGGGAATACGCCAAAAGCGGACTAAGGTCATAGAGGGAAAGCCCCACACAATATTCTCCGAAATTTTTAGGTCAAGGTCATTCAAGGTCAGTGACCTATGACGTAACAATATGACATATTTCCAATAATGTGCAACATAACTGGCACTTTAACAGCCATTGGGCGGGAAATGAGGATTTGACCTAAAAATCCTTTGGCCCTGCCTGATCTTGACCATTAGAGGTGTCCAGACAACCCCCCAATATATAAATCTACTACACCTCCTGCGCCTTTCACTAGTGTTTTCGAGGTGGACAACAGCATTGCTGAGGAAAGGGGATCTGATAACTTCCGACAATTTCTGACGAAGGGGGTCAGCCATTTTCAGACAAAGGGTGGAAGGAGTCCGAGCACCCTCAATTTTGGCTAACGTCAATTTTAACTATGTGAAAAGCTTCTAGCTAAAAAAGGCCAATCACGTCATATGAGTGCCACCACAAGGCTTTCTCACACGATGGATAAAATTGTTGACAAGCAAAAAAACCTAATGACACCAACTGTCCTTGTGTGTGACTCTAATTCCCGCCGGACAGCGATTCCTGTGACGAAAACGGCTGGGTGCGGAGCTAAGCTTTACCGATTGCTCCGTTACGGCGATCCCAACATGATTTTTTGCTGCTGACTAATTCTGCATTGAGGGAGCTTTACAGTCTTAGCTTGGCCAAGTTGTAAAGCTAGCAACCACGCTCACTTAGGGCATCCAGTCACATCGGCAGCAGCAAACATGTTCAGTATATATTTTCCATGGTTGATGGAATTGCTGCATACATTCATTGTATCCCGATGACTGGCAAGTCATCGAAGAATCAAGCATGGACAAAGAGGTGCATCAATGAGCTTTCACCCATCCTTGGTTGACTGCATGAATTATCCTCTAGTCACACCGATCGCTAATCACGGCCGTATGAGTACACACAACGGGACAAAGTATAGCCCGGAGCCGCGGTGAGTGCCAGACCAGAGTTTGGCAGCAGCGCCACCCACCTGCGGAGGGGCGTGGCTGTGGGCCGGGCGCCGCCGTCCGAGCCGACCAGGAAGACGCGGCCGCCGCTGGTCTCCGTCTCCAGCTCGGCCGTCACGTCGTAGGCGTGCTGGTCCACATACTGCACGGTGGCGGCCTGCGGCACGCCGTCCACAATCACCACCGACTGGGCGTCGTAGTGCTGCTGCTGCTGCCGCGGGCTGACCACGTAGTGCGACTGCGAGCCCACCTCCTCCTGCCGCACCAGCGCGAACTGCTGCGGCTGGGCCTGCTGGTTGAACTGAGGCTGGTGGATGACGGTGGCCTGCAGCGGCTGCTCAAACAGCTCAAACACCTGCTGCTGAACCTGGTGCACCTGCTGCTGCTGGCGCTGGCCGACGTTGGGCGGGGCCGGGTAGCTGCGCTGCGGCTGACTGGCAGACTGGAAACTGCCGGAGGACACGACCCTCTGCCGCTGGTGCGGCAGCTGCCGCTGCTGGCTGGCGGCCACCTGGTGCCGCTGCTGAGAGCTGTGAGTGTTGGCAGGGTAGTGCCTCTGCTGGGAGGGGTTAGCAGTCTGTGCGGGCACGGCACCGCTATCCATATCGTACTGGTGATCCAGCAGCTGGCCTTCTACTGGCTGACGAGCGGCACCCAACGACTGAGCCACCCTCTGCGTGCTCTGCTTTCCCTGCTGAGTGATGGCGTGCATGGATAGCCTCCTCTGCTGCTGCTGTTGCTGCTGCTGCAAATGCGACGGCTGCCGCTGCTGCACATGCTGTTGCTGCTGCAGCTGCGGCGGATGCTGCTGTTGCACCTGTGCCTGGGTGTGGCGGCGCTGTTGCATCTGCTGCTGTTGCTGCTGCTGCTGCAGGGGCGTTGGCCGCTGGTGCTGGTGCAGCGCCGAGAGCCGCTGCTGCTGCTGCTGCTGCACGTGCTGCAGAGGTGCGGCGCGCTGTTGCTGCTGCTGGTGCTGCTGCAGATCCTGCACGTGCTGCTGCATCTTGGTCCGCACCGTCTCGATGGTCTGCTGGATGGGGGAGAGCTTCTGCTCGGCCCGGTTGGGCGGGCCGGCGGCGCGGCTGCCGGCCTGCTGCTGACCGCTGGAGTAGGTGGAGACCACGGCCGGCGGCGGCTTCCTCTGCTGGGTCAGCTGACTCTGCAGGATGTTGCCGTAGGCGGAGGGCGCCGCTCCATCCCGCGGCTGCAGCTGACTGCCGTGCGAGTAGGCAGACGTCTGCGCCGCCGTGCCCAGCTGCTGACTGTGGTGTTCCTGCGGCGACGCCTTCTGTAACGGTCGGATGTAGGTGCGCACGTTCTGCTGCGGTGAACGCTGCGGCGGCGGCGGCGACTGCAGCGGAGAGCGGGCCAGCTGAGGCGGCGCAGAGAGGGGCGCCGCCGTGTGAGCCGCCGTCGAGTGGCGCAGAGGAGACTGCGCCGCCACTCCCGCCGCCAGTCTGCCGGACATAGTCACGGCTGAACCCGCCGGCTGGCACCGCAACCAGCACAACAGGCACGGGATCGACCGTCAACTTCGACGGCAACAAACACGGGCACAAACAAACAAATTACCAAGATAACAAGCCCCAACAAGTGAGGTAAGAGCACGGATCCTTAGAACTGAACTATACAGGTAAGAGCACAGGACCAATCAAGTGAGCTCCGAAGATAATACCACGCACGGCTCAACAAGTGAACTCAGAAAGCAAAGGACATCGATTTAACAAGCGAATCAATGTCCAAATGAAGACGACTCACTGATTGGCACTGACAGCAAACTGACACACACACGTTCGCTCACCGAGAAAATATCTCTAAAGTGCGTTTAAAAGTTTTCCAGAATTTGAGACAAGAGCACTAAGACATCACTTGTCTGCAGGATACAACTACAACAGGGCCCACGTAAATCTCAGCTCTGGTGAGCAGAGGCGTGCTTGCCACGAACCTACCCTCCATTCTGCATCGGCGCATGGTCACTGGCAGGGAGCCGTCCGACGGACTCATTCATCGCGGCAGGCTGGGCACCGGTCGGAACCAACGCTCACGGCACGGCCAACGGCGACATCTGCAAAACACACGCATCAAGTGGCTTTCTTTTCAGGGTTTATGAGCGGATCTAACGAGAAATGGTTTCAACAGCAAATACTGGGCAACGCTTGGTGAATAGTATAAAAACTTGCCTGATAAGACAACAGATTTAGGCTATATGAGAGCTAGATGGAGGATTTCTAAGGTTGGGATGATTAAGGAGAAACTGGACTAAATTTCCGAGCACACTTTCGTTGTCATTGTCTTTGGGTACGGAATGGAAGAGTTAGAGCTTGGTTAGATAGGAAGACAAAAATGTCTACGTGGGTTTTCGGACATCTGCATACATACATAAATTCTCGTGTAAACATAAACACCGATAAAAAACTCCGAATACCGACACTTTTGGTTCATACTGATAACATATGGGGATTTCTCCGCAGATTACCTTATCCCAAGGTACATTCACGAGGCCCAAGGGCTCAGGCTACATAATATTGAAGCTTTCAACATGTAAAGCTCACGTCTTATTACCGCTGCCAACTAAAAATAATTAAAGGCACGTGAATTTGTTTTGTTTCAAGAGTTATCTATTTATCGAAGGATGTAACATCATGTTTTAAACTGCTATGTCACTTGTTTACAAAAACTAACATAAGTACATTTTGCGTCATAGTTACTTTTTAGCCAGAACTGTAATATTCCTATTACATGGTATTTGTGTTGTGAAGTGAACTGATTTCTCCTTTGAAAATGCCTAAAACACTGAAGTTGTATGAAGGAAAGCCCCTCCCTTCCTTCAGTGTCTTTTTCCAAGTTAAATATAAAGTTAAATGAATCAGAACTCCAGCCAAGAGTCAATTTCACAGACAAAAAAGGACGAAAGATTAAAGCAAATATTTCCCACATGTACTGCACTTTGTGTGCAATCAAAACTCTTCCAATTTGGCCAGTCATGCGTTTAATCGTCATTATTTCTTCCGCTAGCATTAAGCACGGCGCACCTTTCAAGTCCGCGTGCCTGGCCCCCTACAAATGGGCGCATGTTGGTTCGGTTCATGTTGGTTCGTCGCGTGCCCCCTGTTCTTCTGGTCTAGCGGCATGCCTGAATTACTGAACGTGAGAAAAGTACTCTCGCGTCCAATAATTCATATATCCAAGTAGCTATGGTGTTTGCGATACAATTCCTTGATTTGATACCGCTTAAAGTTTAGTTACAAAGCCTAACAATGACTTTTTATTTAACGAGATGGAGCTATGCAGTCAGCTGGATCTAAAACCCTGTGATGAAAAAGCTAGGGAAGCTCCATAGTCTCACAATGTATAAACAGATCCAGAGCACAGGCCCTCTATCCCGCCGCTACCGTCTTGATTACGAAAACTGGCCAAGATACTCGTAACGCAGCTTTTAAGCATGCAGTAGAGCCATGAGCATGGTTGGGCAATCCCGAATTTAGAATACTTATCAAAAATATAAAATCCTGTAGACAACTTCTTATGTTTTGGGTTCTACCTCTCATGTTATAATATCATAAATGAACTCACTTTAACCAATAGATACCAACTCAATAGCCAAGTCCGAAAAAACACGACACTTGACTTGGTTAGGTGGTTGGGACAGCCCAAATCCTGCCCGAATTGGGGCACAACTTTAATTGATGGCAGACTTTTCCTTTATTCAGGACCTAAACATTCCCTGGTGTGCTTTCATTTTATGAACCTTCTAAAAGGTTCATAAAATCATTACCGGAGCGAGATCAGTACCGGACCCAAATCATTTGCTTAGATAATACCCAAAATTAATACAAACGAGCATCAAGGACATTTAGAGGCCCGTAATCAAGAATTTGCTCCTGGTCCAAACTTGCACTTCTTCTGAAAACTCCACCTATTTGTAAAATTTACAGCTTCCTTAGGTATTTCGTCAACGCTTCCTCCAAACCCTTGCTGTTGTTAAATGGTCCTTCCCTCCTTGTCGGAGGCTGCTCGCGGCGGCCGTCTGTGCCCGGTGCAGTGCCTCTCCCTGACGGCCAACTAAAGCTCGGGGGGGACGGGGAGCGGGGCTGCCAATTGTGCCGACTGCTGTGGAGCTGTATCAGGCACGCCTCCCTGTGAAGGTGGACGAGGCGCCGGTGTGTGACCGGCCGCCGACCGATCTCACCACCTCCGACCCCACACGACACTCACCACTCCCCCTCCTACAAATGACATGCACAATCTGCGCTCCGGCTGTTGCCGGGGACCATGTCGAGGATGCTCCCTCCTCTATACATGGTTGCACTGATCTTGGGAGGCTGGCCGTTCGGTCGTCGTCGCAGTGCGTGCAAACGGGAGAGGGGGTGCCCAGTGTAATCAGTACTCCTACTGAGACACTGTGTGTCCTCCCTGAGCTGCGACTGGTGAATGTGCGGAGGCTACGGCCCGGGCGCCGCATCCTAAGCGAAGGAGATGAGACTGGGGGGATATAGCTACCCCCCCCATTCATGTAGCATCATATCAGTACCAACCTTTCAAACTGAATCAAACCGTTCTGCCTTTAAGTGACAACGGCTGCCGTGGTAACTTCTGTCAACTGGGGGTGTTGTTGGTGCCCCCATGATGTTGCTCATGCGTCGTACGAAATTGTGGGATGCTGGTTTGGCTGTGCCAGTTGGGTGGCTGTGTAAAGAGTTGTAAAAAGCTACCTAAGTCGCAATGTTTGCAGTGTAGATGTCACTGAGAAATATTTATTTCAGAGAGGACCGTCTTATTTTGTCAGAGCTCTGCTGTTTTGCTTTCGAGTCTGTATCGGCCTTGGCGCTATTTTAGGGACCCCAGGTCATAGGATAGGCACAGATGCAGGACCATTTCAAAGATAAGAGACATTAATACATGTGTACAGATCCAAAAGACTCAGCAGAATAACTGCAAGCATTATCAACCACATCTCTTCAAAGTTAGCCCAAAGTTTGGATTCATCACTGTAATTAACATAACAAATCTGGTCTCTCTTTCCTTCAGTATTGGAAAATAAAACAATAGAAAATGATAAAAATCGAACTGTTTAAATATTATTTAATCCAAAACGTATGGTACACTACCAACCCCGCCAGCCGAAGCCACAGGAGCCGGCGGAAGAATGCCGGGGTCAAGAAGACGATGCTAATTTGTCAAGAATACCTATGTCATCCAAATTTCGGAGCATTTTTGTGACCGCTTATGAAGGGGAAATTCCGGAACCATATTGCACCGCTAAGTGGGGAAACAGCATGCAGGCAAAACGGGGCAGTATGCGGGTATAAGCGGGCGGATTTGAGTTCTCAGGAGGCCACGCTGTGAAGCAGTGGCCAACAAAGGCGGAAGTGTCACTGGCAGGTCAGGAGCGCCGCAGGGCGGGTCGCTGAATCGAGACAAGGATAGGTGATGGTATGTTTTGTTCCATATGTATATTAGGTATCTTGTGTGCAGGATGTGAAAAGTTACCCCAAAGTAATGACCAGGAAAGCTTCATTGATTTGTAATAAAAAGGGTGAAATATATTTTCTTCTATAAGATACTTCTAAGCATTTAAACATTCATCTTCCTGTAGGCTATGTAATCAATTTTAAAAGAAAATAATTAATATTCCTGTTACTCAGTGATAAGACACAATGTGGGCGCTATATGGCCTTGCCAGGCTGGTGCGCCCCTTAAACCCAAATAACTAACTAAAGACACAATGATGTAATGCCTCTGTAATTTTTGCATTCCCATTGTCTGAACGGTGTTGCCGTGAATGATTGATTTTTGGAGTTTTAACATTTGTTTTAAGCATTTCATATAAGTTAGTGCACTAAATACCAAAAATAGTTTATAGAAATCTATTAATATGCATTAAAATGTCACTGTTTCAGATATGCAATTCTTTTCTGCTGCTAATCTCAATTTGCCCCTGAAGTTAGGCTCCAGTTAATATATTCTGCAGTGTAAGTCATTACATTCCAATATCTATGCAATAATATTGATGATCGACTCCAGACAGGATCTGCTATCAATTGAGCAAGTCTTATACATTACAGCAAAAATGATCCCCACATTGGGTCAGAAATTTTACTAAAAGCTTATCATTTTGACAGGCGGCATTTGGGGGGGGTGGCAAGGCTTGAATAGTTCCATAGGTATTTGTTACCTGCAGTTTGTAGACCATCTTTGGTTCCCACCTAAAACCAGTCACCAACCTTTGAACATTTTATTTGCTAGACAAGTTGATTCCTAGACTTAAGTTATTGCATACCTGTTTCTTATTCAACAATAGCTATTGTGCAATCTTCCATGGTTGCTGTGGCCTCAAAAATAAGCTTTCAAGGTTAGTTCTACCTAGCCAGTAAAATTTCAGTAAAAGAGCAGCAGAGCAGCATGGTCCATATTTGCCTGCTCCAATGTAGGGTGGATGCAATCCTCGAGGGCTTAAGGTATGTAATTCAAAAATGAATTTCATGCTTGGACTTCAGTTTGTTTTGATCATTCCAAAGACCAATCTAAACATGAAATATGGGGGAGGTAAATGTCTGATGATTGGTTAATATGGCATAGCTTGACAGATATAATCTGCATTTTTGCATTCTCATTGAATTAACTCGTAAATGTGAGACCAAAAAACATTATTTAAGATGTCTAAATGTGCCATTTTGGGTCATTAACAAGACCATACCTATCCTTCCCTGAGCCCCTGTAATGCTTGCAAAAATGAGCTGATTGTGTTTCCTCATCATTGTTTTGTTTCTGTACAGCAAAAGAGGAACACAGAAGAATCACATCCAGTAAAATAAATTTCAATTCATACCATGTTCCGCCTTAAAGTTATTTCTTCCTTGATCTCTCTCCTGCCACCTCAAACCAGAATACTGGGTAAAGGGTGGTGCAACAGTATCGATGTCTTAATATTGCTGAAAATTCTGAAGCTCCCTCAATAGCAATAGCTCTTACCAAGGGCTCTGAAAACAGATGAATTCATTTAAGTCTAAGCAACCAGAACATTATCAGCACTGTAATGAAATCCACAAGCCAGTGAAATCAAACGTATTTATCGAATGTAAACGTCTCCTCGCGGCGTGCGGGCAAGAAGCGAGAACGAACTTGAGGTGCGCCACCAGTCTCAAAGTTTTCTGTTCGTCGCGAGGACAAAAGTGGAATAAAGTTGCTACTACTATTATAAATGTTACCATATACACGTATGTAAGGAGTGAGAGTAGATTCTATTCATTGAGAAAATTTTTAAGTCTGAGTTCGGAACTTCTTTTTTCTGTAAATAAGAATATATGTAATATTCCTCACTAGAATGTCACTTTAATACCAACACCTTACTATTTCCAGGGTAATGTTGCTGCGGAAACAGTCGACAGATCATTTGCCTTTCCAATTACCTGCCCACGGATCTGGAATGATAGCATAGCTAGGAATATTCCCAATATTCATGATATACATTCTCTAAGCCTTCTTTCAAAAAAGTTATCAAAAAAATATTCATAGATACATACAAAGACTCCAAATACCGAACAGGTAGGGTTTGAGACCGCTAAATCTCATCTGCGGGCGGGCGTCCGGCGCCGTGCGGTAGTTAGCTGAACCCCCGCACCACCGGGCCCGCTGGGTCCACGGGTGCGGGGTAGGCACTGGATTATTCCAGGCGTCTGGTGGCGGCTGACCTGCCGGTGGCGACTTGTTTCGCTGCCTGGCCGGCGCCCGCCACCGATCGGCTTTTGATGCCCTCCGCGGCTCCGGACCCCAGGGTCCGGGGTCGCGGGGAAGGCGTCGGGATTGAGGCCCCGGCGCCTGGTGCCGGACGTCACACTGGCAGTGACACGAGCCCTCTGGGCGAAAATATCATAGTTATGCCCTTCAACATGTTTGATCTGGAGCATTGTGCTCCTTAGTTTGCTTCCGGGTCTAGGTTGTTGCTTGTCTTCCATGTCTAAATCCATCTGGTCCACTATTAGGTTACCGTAGATACCCAGGATTTGTTCCCTAAAACACTGACTGAATGCGTGAATTTAGATAGCAGCTGAATTCGTTTTACCGTTTTTTGCTGTAATTATATCAGACAAACTATTAGTAATATAACGATATTATTAAGCACTACTCTCTGTGCGAAATATAAGTCAAGGAGCTATATTAAGGTTACCATTACCAGCTCCTTGTCAGGAGCGGACGCAGACCCGAGTTTTGGGGGCCAAACCTATGTCTGCCTCTCTTCCTGGGGGGGGGTAGAAGCGAGTATTTTTGCTCTACAGATCTAGTGTAAACACCTTTTCTTCAAAAATTTATCCGGCGTTTGGGGGGGGCACTAGATAGTTTGCCTCCCTCTAGCGCTTTGGGGGCCATGGCCGGAATGCCCCCCCCTGCGTCCGCCAATGCTCCTTGTCCCATCTGTTTCTTCCTATAAATATACCCGAAATCTCTCTCTCCCTCTCTCTCCTGCTCTCTCACTCTCTCTCCTGCTCTCTCTCTCTTCCTTGTTTATCTTATTTCTCCACTATCTCATTCTAAACATAATCAGGATTGCCGATGGGGGCACCTTCCCGGGGGCGCCATCCGACCGGGGGCGCCATCCGGACCGGGGGCGCCATCCGGACCAGGGGCGCCACTATGACCGGCAAAAGCATCAGGTGGGCGCCAAATCCTATCGGTGGGCGCCGACTTTCGCATCCTGGGGGTGGGGGGTGGGAAGCGACATTTCAGGGGGCGCCATCGACCTTTCAGGGGCGCCGAGGGTCGATCAGGGGGACGTGCCCCCGCCCCCTGGATCCGTCCATGATTCTAAACTATTTGGGCCCACATACCTATGTTGCACCAAGCATGTGTTTTAACAGTTTCTTAAAAAAAATTCTCGAGCGCGGCGCCGGATCTGAGCCACCCGATGGTTTGGGGGATGGGCAATGTAGCCCCAAAATTGTGAGGAAAAACTTTTGAAAGGAAATTTGCGAAATTCCGAGGGTTTCGGGGAGCAAATACCTTTAATTTCCCTGCAATCCGCCCCTGATCGACTCCCTTCCAAGTTTCCATCCATCCCCCAACCCAGACCTTTTGGTAAGAGCAATATCGGCGCCCGCGTCCTTCGGGCCATAGACAAATATAGGGAAACAGGTAGGAGACACTCCCCTGATTGACCCCCGGTGCCACCCTGACGCCGATGCGCCTACCTGAAATATCGGTTGTCACTGCCCCTAGGATGCTAATATCGACGCCCACCTGACAGGTTTTGCACCCCAAAAGTGACGGCCGCCATTTCAACCCCTCGATCGGAAATCCTGGACCCGCATATGCTTCCTGTCGTGACATTCAGATATTAGAAGTCCGGCAGACGTGTATCGCCTCTCGACCCCTCTCCTGAGGGCGCCATTGCATCGGCGCCCATCGCCCTTCAGGCTGTGCCCTGCCGGGAGCGAGTCGACAAATGAAGAGATGTGCCCTTCGATCTTCGGAGCGAAGGGCTGCGTTCTGTTCGATCACGGGTGACCCTTCTATGGGCTGCGGCGCCCTGCGTCAGGCGAGAACGGCTGAGTTCACGTCCCTCGAACTGAAAATGCCAGGCCGGATATCCGCCTCCTCCCGTCCAGTCCCCGATGTCAATTCGGCCCATGTAGCCGGAAAATGATTGTAAACACTAGCGGGTTGAAGGGGGAGGGGTCCGGGGCCCCTCCAAAGCCTAAAATAGTATCTTTTGGCCCCCCAAATACGGACCAAACTATATCCGCTTTTCTTCCAAATACTAGGTTTCCGGGATTTTTTATTATTTTTCCCAATTTAGCCCCACTCCCAAACGTTGGTTTGGACCCTTCCAAAAGCTGCTGCTGGACCCACCAATGATTTTGAGTCATTTAGCTAGTGCTACTCATCGCGGAATCTTAACCCGCGCCCCCGTGGGCCTTCGAGCCACCTTTACCCTGATGGGGGTGTTTGAACACCACCCTCGAACTCGGCCCATATGCAGAATAACAAAACAACGCGAAAGCTGGTGGATAGCCCGTAAAATTCATGAAGAAACTATAGAAGTCACTTTTTGGCTCAGGTCAATATTGAGGTCATGACAGGCCAAAGAAGTAGGCATTTAATTGAGCAAAATTTTGGGCTCTAGCATCTGACAGAGTTGAACTGGAAACATTTTGTAGGGACCGTTCACTTCCTCTCGTCACGGCGAATCCAATGATTTATAATACAACCATGCTAGGTCAAAAAAAGACCTGACCTCAGGTCAGGTCAAGGTCAATTTTTGACCAAGCATAGCCAATATGCATATCAATCGACTCGCAATAGCAATCTAAACGCAATTGTAAAAAATAAAAGATGTATCATCATTTCATGCAAATTTATTGACCTAAGCCTGAAAACTGCTTACGTAGCTCCAGGTGACCTTTCAGAGGTCACAGGTAAAAATTGCAACATGAACCTGGAAAGGGGCCAGGATGCTTCGATTTGGAAACGAAGAACATATTATCAGCTTTATCTACACAAATACAGCCCAATTTGATTTTACCATGTATTTCCAATGGAGAGGTCATGGAGCGTATTTGACCTCAGGTCATCGATATGAAAAATCCCCGTACATTTTGGTAGAACTCGGTGGGGGCATTATGTGTCATAACTTTCAATCCGATAGATTTACCCATTTCTTACTTATACCACCTTAAACTTTTTTGAGGTGGGTCACTTGACCTACACTGGTGACCTGACCTGAGATGACCCGAACTTACAATTTTGAGAAAAGTTACGAAATTAATCAAGGATAAGGTGTGCCAAGTACGGCGGCGCTTCGCACCGTCGTACATGGGGCGAGGGTTAACACGTGCCCCGCTGGGGGCGAAATTCGCACCCCTCCTGGTTTTCCCCAGATAACGCAAACACGAAGAGACGGAGAACAACAAAACTTACAGTACCTTATCCCTGATCAATTTTGCGCATCTAACCAATTTTTAAAGTCTGGTCATGTCAGGTCAAGGACCTATCTACGGTCAAGTGACCTGATTTCAAAACCTAAAATCCTAAGTTTGAAGCGGCGCCTAAGGAACATCAGCCAACCGATCAGTTTGAAACTTTCACAATATGATAAAGTCACTAGGGTCTAAAAATCTGTTATCTCGGAATTTTGGTATCGTTGACCTAAGGTGGGGTCAATTTTTGGTCACCCCATTATAAATCTGTGGTGAAAAATAGAAAGGGTTCGTTTTCAGTAAATACTGGGTAGATCAAGCTGAAAACCATCAAAACATGTATTCTTACCAAGGTCTTGACCATTAAGTTGAGTTGTTGAACATCTGACCTCTCGAAGGTCATGTCAGGTCACTAGAGCATACAGTGATTGTTTTGCTAATAACTTCTCACTGAATTGAGATAAAGCTCCCATTTTGCTTGCATTGTGCTTATATTATCACGGGGAGTCGATTGATGTGCAACATGACCATACCAGGTCACTCTGTGACTCTGACCAAACTCGATGTCAGGTCATTTTCACAATTTAACCTAGTAAGGTCATATTATACATCATTCGATTCGTCACGACGTGAGAAATCCAATGATGCATGAATATTTTCTCTAGCCCAACTGAGTAAAAATCTACAGGGGGAAACGTACACTGCCCTGTTGTAAGCCTGTGGAACCTTCTTTGACTTATGCTGACCTCAATATTGACCTGACATAAAAATACTTCGTATAATTTATCTTCGTCTTGTCAAGAGCTTTTGAACACCGTACGTAATTTTTCTTTAGCTTTCCTGGGAAATTAGATACGGAGGGGAGCGAAATACACCCCCAGCGGGACGCGTCATGCCAGGGACCCCAGGGGGCGCGTGTTTAGCCTCGCCCGGTGGGGTTGTGTTTGAACACCCCCCTCCTGTTTTTCCGGCGGTACGAAAAAAACAATGGCACGAAGCTCCACCGTACTTGGCACATCCTATCCTTGATCAATTTTGCAACTTTCCCCAAAATTTTAAGGTTGGGTCATCTCAGATCAGCTCACCAGTGCAGGTCAAGTGACCTCACCTCCAAAAATGTTTTAGGTGGTCTGAGTTGAAAAGGGTGAACTCATCGAATTGAAAATTATACCACATAATGGGCCAAACGAATTCTCTACGGTATTTTCTATATTGATGACCTAAGGTTAGGTACGAGTCATGGCCTCTTCATTGGAAATACTTCGGACAAATGGTTTAAAGGGAATGTGGCACCTTGGTCGAATCCTGGAATTTTGTGTAATTAGGCGTACTTTTAGCCAAAAATAATGAAACCACTCATGATTTCTCGGAAAAATATACAATAAGCTCAATATTTTGATTTTGAAAATACTCCTCTAGGAAAAAAAAATATCTGCCTGTGGATGATGTCATGATCTGGCAACCACTACCATACTCGAAACGCTTCAAGGGCTTCGATTGGCTGATGCTCATCGTGACGTCAGCATATGTCGTCACACCAGTAGCTCGCAACAATAGCCGCCTGGCGAGAGGTACATGAGAGGTACATTTCGGGTAGGTTTTAGCTTTTTTCTACGGAAATATCGAGTTCCAAGACAAATGAGAGAGTACCGGGGTTTCCGACTTGCTTTACAACTTGGCTATCTCAGTTAAAATCACGTTATAAAGGTGCCACATTACCCTTTACACTTAATTACTTAGTAAAAGATGGCCGTTTAGCTTTTATGTTATCCCTATGTTGGCATGTCTTAACCACTAGTGACTTTAATATGCGCAGTGGAGAGGGTCAAGCGTCAACGCGCAGTGGAGGGGTTCTAAAGTGCCCCCGCCCAAGATCTCATAAACCAAGAAGGTTAGAAAAGCGCCCTTGGGAGGTGTGTGGGGGCAATGGCAATCTACCTTATGCATAAGTTTCATTGACCTATGTCTATATGTTCAAGGTCAAAGGAGGTCGTAAGTCAAATCTGGGCTGTTCTGGAGAACTATTGGAAAATGTCGTGATTATTTGGAATGAAGCCGGGAATGGGGCGCGGGTACCCGCACCCCCGTCAAAGTAAAGGTGGCTCAGACCTCCGTCAGTGCGCATGTTAGCCCACGCCCCACCGGGGGTCCGGCGCCACTTTCGCCCCACCGGGGGCCATCGATGGCCCCCCTCTAACTCCGAAAATATGGGGGTTAGCGCGAATCTGCAAATTGCATTAGAAAGCTCGCGTGAATTCAAAGAAATTACTTGGCATGTTTAAGCGATCAGGTCAGTGGTTTGACCTCCAGAGGTCAAGTTAGGTCACGATAGGCTATTTTCACTCAAATATGCAATGCTTAAGAAAACTGGGTATACCTCTTATGCCTTTAGAGGTATTGAGATCTGATAAAATACATTGGATAGGACATTGCCATATATTTTTTCCGTTATGTGGAACGTAATGAACTACCGCCAGTGGTGCCTCTCGAGGTCAACTCGTGACCTCATATGACCTGTGGTCATCAAAGGTCAGAAAGTAACGTTACCGTATATCAAATGAAAGCTAGTGATGAGACACACATGATGGTGTTTGATTCAACGCTTTAGCTTAATTAGGTCAAAAATTATTGCCAAAGTACTGTTTTTGACCGACCTCTGGTGACCTTGGAGAGGTCAAAGGGAAAATATGACCTCTGGGATCCGTAAAAGGGTGTCCAAGAACACTTTACTGAGCAAGCTAAGCATTTGCTGTTGCCAAGCTGAGCAAATTCTTGATTGATGAACGGCGACAGCAGACTACCCATTTCCCGATCGCCTTAACAGCACTGCATTCAGCAAAGAAGGTACAAAATTTCAGTTAGTAATGGTCGTTTTTCCTTTTTTGCTGTTTCCATGAGTGTTGCCTCTTATTGTTGCCTTGTCTTCCTTTCGGTTGCTCCTTATTACTTTGCTCTGCTCATTTTGCTGTTCAAGTGTTCAGTTCCCTTACTTCTGTCCCCTGTCAATATGTAAAATGAAATAAAAAAGATGATGATACATCTGTCAGTGAAATGCGAGCTCAAAATAGCAAAGCAGAATAACATCACGTCGTACCTTGAATACTGCAGTTGGTCCCTTTCATGGTAATTCACGTGCTGGTGATCCCATATCCGCGCTGAGCGCCAGCAGCGTGAAAAGACTACCAGCCCAGAAAGCTCCGGATAGGGTTTTCCTTCATAAGCACGGAGATGCCCAGCAAATCTTTGCGTGCGCCGTTCCAGCCTATGCCCAAGCACTGCGCAGCAAGCCACAGTTGTGTATGCGCATTCCTGAGTCACAGGGCTGGACGGTTGCCTGGCTTGTCAATTGTCTGAGCACAGCCCAGGCAGACTGACGGCTGTAGAATCCCTTCCCACAAGTCCTGAGGCTTCCCTAATCCAGATATATTGGGTTTAAAGGGCACGGCGCCCCCCCCCCGACCGAAGTCTCCAGCACCCCAGAGTGAGCGCAAGTAGTCCAAATCCCAAGGCCACTGGCGGACGCAGACGCACCTTGGGGGGGCAACTGATCCGTATGATCCGGCGACAATAACACTAGTAAGTACAATATAACCTACCCGTACCTAACCATGTCTCGATTCAGCGAGCCGGTCCGCGGCGCACCGAGCCTACGGCTCGGTTCCTACCTAGCCTGCGGCTCCCTACCTGGTCGGCCTCAGCTTTGTCGGCAAAGCCTGGCCCTCCCTCAGGACTCACATCCACGCGCTTCGCCCGCGTGCCAACCCGATCCGCGAACATGTTCCAAATTCGGTACAGTTTTGCAAGGATTCTGGTACAGTATGCAAATTATTTTCATCATCTGGCTACAATTTAACGATCAGCTGGCTCCTTTGGTATTTCTGGTGTTTTGTTTACGGCGCTAGACGGCGCAGCATTACGACGTTCAGTTTAATAAGTGTTGAAAATCGGGGTTTAAGTGGGAGTAACGCTACAGGATTGTGCTGAAAAGAAAGAGGGTGTCTTGCTGATTCCGATGATGTCTCATTTCAATAAAATCTTTCGGGGAAAGTGGACGTCTCAATGTAGGTTAGCCGATAACTCCCAGGTCCTAAATCCTGCTTGCTCTTCACATCACACCGGGGATTTCATGGTTGTGCGTGCTTATGCATGTATGCATTTTGTATAGTTTTACTGAAATATACCAAACACATAATTCTTTATAAACATTAGAGGTGGGGCTTTTGGTCCCAAGGTCCCGGTGCCAGGACCCAGTCTAGTCCTGGGAGGACTAAAGCCAGGACCAAAGGCTTCACTGGGAATTCACTTCTCTTTCTTTGATTTCTCAGCCTCAATACTTTTCATATGTATATTCCATTATTTCTTTTGTGTTTCTCAGCTTAGAGCGAGCAGGAGTATTATGTGCGAGCGGGAGTATTATGTGTCATTCATTGCTGAAGTGTGAATTAAGCTCATGGAAGTGTTTTACACCTGAATCTCTGTCTTATTGCATAACTAAAACATGTGGGAACATTCTACAGATGAGTATGAACCAATAACCATCAAATCTATGATTTTATGCATTTTTGACAGTTGGATGGCTCTCTGTACTTGCGCTGAGTTATCACCTCGAATAAAGCTGCTTTGCTTAAGAAAGTATGCTTTATTCAATCATGGACTTAATCAGAATTGAAGGAACACCTAAGCACTCATTCAACCTTAGCCAGTCAAGAATGTCTGAGTGAGGAAATGAGGCCCTTGTTGACCGAGCGGCCTGCCGCGACTATTAAAATTCCAAGCGACACTCTATATTCCAATATGCTTCTAGCAATCTTGTGTTAAATTTGAGCTTAACACCAGCCCTGCACTGCAACATACACCCTGGTGCTTATTACACATACCAAACACACACTTACCACTGCATCGGTCAACAAGAAGAAAACAATAATAGGAGCACAACAAGAAACCCAAGAAAAAAGTATGCACCATTGCTGTCTATCTATAGGAACCGTGGCTGTCTATGAAGAAAATATATGCAACCAAGTAGAAGGTAAAAAGTGTAAAAACCACATGATAACTTGTCGGAAGTTAGTTGCCTTAGTTATATGTATCTTTTTACTGCACGTGATATTGCTTAATGTCTTTAATGCACAGGCTTTGGCTACTTTATTTATTTTGCCTATTATAAGCTAATATAGCTATTAGTATTAAAATTTTGACCTTTGATTAGCAAAAAATGAAAATGAGCCATAGTACCAGGGTAGTAGCATACTACTACTACTGCACGAATCAAAGGAAACTACCAAAGCTACTAGGGCTGCCAGATCATAGACCTTTGCATTAGTGGTGGGACTTTTTGGTCCTGAGGTCCCAGCGCCAGGACCAGGTTTGGTCCCGGCGGGACTAAAGCCGGGACCAAAGGCTAGACGCCGGGACTGTGCCGGGACCAGAGCCACTCTGGTTCAAGCAAAATTCATGATAACAGTTTCCACATTTCATCTAAAACTTTCCAGCACTTCATTGCCACCTTTATGCCAGCATGCAAAGTATGGTATTTTCAACGAGATCTCGTCGGTGCAAATGCCCTTGGAGACAGGAGCGAGTGGTGCGAATTTTATCAACCTGGTGCGAATTTGCGAGACTGGTGCGAGGAATGTGACATTTAAACCAAACAAATAATGGCTGAATGGTTATTAAGACACAGAAGCGGGCCTTATTAAAAGTTTTTAATTAAGTAACTAATAATAGAGGTAGCATTGCATCGTTTGGGTAGGAATGGGGGTATAGACCAATTCCAGCAAACGGTAGTTTCAGTATTTGCCAAGAGATAGCAGCACCGGGTGTGGGGGAGACAATTCCTGCGCGGAAGGTTTTAATAGGTTAAACCTTCTATTTGATGCGTGGTGGTGGTGAGAGAAGTACATTGACGAGTCTGATTAATTTGGGATTGGAGTCGATTATTTCCGAGAAATATGGGCATGTACTGTGTAGCACCAGGGTGCAAAACTGAGAAGAAGAAAGGTGTGACCACAAGATTCTTCCGCGTTCCACCCAAAGACACTGAAAAGGGGCGGAAATGGCGTGCAGCCCTGAGTAGAGCCGGATGGTCACCTACTAAAGCATATGACGCGAGGATATGCGCCCACCATTTCATCTCAGGTGTGTTGAAAGCTTGGTTGAATTTCCAGCATATGCCTCAGATAAATGCAAGGATATGATATTTGATTTTTTTCTTATCTTGAATATGTATGAATGCTTTTCATTTTCCTTGTTTTTTTTGTTCTGATTTTGACCTTTTCTCGGACAGGTGAGGCCTCAGATGACCATACCAACCCTGATTATATACCTTCAAAGTTCTCATTCAAGAAAAGCAAGCAAAATGAAGAGCAAACACTGGAGCGTCACAGCAGGTTTGTGAAGCGACAGAAACTGTTTTTTGAAGACCCTGAAGTTCCGGAAGCTCAGTGCTCCATGTCTATGGAGGAGATCATAGACAATTCTGAGTGGTCAGATGCTCAAGAAGGTGTGACACCAGTGGTGAATCCTTGCATCAGTACATGTGACAACTGTGAGAAACTAACACAGCATGTGACTGAACTACAGTCATCTCTGGAGAGTGCTCAGCAGGAAATATCGGCTTTGAAGAAAAAGATAAGCATGTTGGAACCAAGAGTGTTGAGTGTAGAATCTCTGGATGATAAACCTTCAATAGTGAAGTTGTACACTGGCTTAGCCAACTTGAATGTTATGATGTGGCTTCTCTCCATGGTCATGGATTGTACTAGCTTTGTAGCTCCCAACTGTAAAGGCCTCAGTGCAAAAAGTCAGTTGCTCATGGTTCTTACCAAGATTAAGCTGGGTCTCCTCCATGCAGATCTGGCCTTGAGGTTTGGAACCACAAGGTCTGTCGTGAGTAGGGTATTCCGAGCCTGGGTCCCAGCTCTGTCTGCTGTGTGCAGATCTTTGGTTTACTGGCCAGATCCAGACACTAGATTGCTTAACATGCCCAAGCCCTTTGTCAATAGCTTTGCTAATGTGTGCAGCACAATTGATTGTTTTGAAATATTCATTGAGAGGCCCACATTGCTGAGAAGCAGAGCACAAACTTGGTCGAGCTATAAGCATCACCAAACTCTGAAGTTTCTTATCAGCATCACCCCAAACTGCTTGATCAACTTCATTTCTGAAGGATGGGGAGGGCGCACATCAGACAAGTATCTGACCCTAAGCTGTGGGTATCTGGATTTTCCGGAGCCTGGGAGTACGGTTTTAGCTGATCGTGGCTTCCTGATCAGGGATGAACTGGCCATGCGGGCGTAAAGCTGGTGATGCCTGCATTTACAAAGGGAAGGAATCAACTGTCAAAGCGGGAAGTTGATGAGAGCAGGCTATGTGCCAAGCTGCGCATTCATGTTGAGAGAGTTATTAGAAAGGTAAAACAGTTTAGGCTGTTCCAGGGGGTTATCCCCATTAAGCTAGTAGAGCACGTGGATGACTGTGCGGTGATTGTGGCTGGCATAGTGAATTTGGACTATGGTGCTGTCCAGCAGATTGAACCTGAGTGAGAGGTCAGGTGCAGCTTGTGTCGGTGTACGGATAGATGTGTGCTAGTTTGTGTAAAATGCAGAGGAGATTTTGTACCAGCCTCATATCAAGCCTTTCACAATGTGCAAGAGTTTATGAACCTCGCTGCAATGAATATGTTCCACCAGCACACAGAAAAGTATCTTCAATATCTGAAATTCGATTTTAATATATAATGAATATACTGTATCAGCACTATTCTATTATGAATATAGACATCCGAGTCTCCTGATAAGCAATTACAAAGAACTGACAAGCACGGACATTTTATTGCACGTATGCATGCTTGTTACACAATGCAGTGAACACATAAATGTTTTAGTATGTCAGTGAGCATCTTGAATGACACCTCATACCTTCAGACTAACCCAGAGGATGTGCTTCTTCAACCTCAACCAGTTAATAATTGCAAAGAAATTGTCTTCAACAAAGAAGTAAGTAGATGTGCGCATGTAAACTTCATGCGTAATAGCGACACTTCTGCGGGCAAACAAGTGCTGGTGTCAGACACTGATCTACAAAACTGCATAGCTTGGGAACCATTGCCTGAATGAAGGGCTCATCCCTTTCTACTTCCTGGATTACACACATCTGATCATTGAAATACACCACAAAGAAACACTTAACCGCTTTGGTGATGAACAGCTGCCCCTGCACCTGAGTGTAGTACTGGTGAGACTTTTTAAGGACCATTGTACTATCCAAACAGAAGTCATGGTCAGCACTGCTAGACACTATATCTAATATGTCTGCTTCCTCCTTTGCTGAATGCTTGTAGGAGCATTTCACTTCCACTATGGATCGTGGGCAACAGTTACAGAACACCCATCCATCTGGACTTGCCCCCAGTAAAGGGTAATCTCTCCTAACAGAAAGTCCAGCTTTATTTACAGAAACATTGCTGTGTGTGCTCTTCAGATGGTTAGAAAGTGAGAGCAAGCCTTTGCCTCATTCTCCTTTCCATAATTGACAGCTGGGAGATGACTTATGTCCTTGGGATTAAGGATACTCTGTGCAGTCTTTTGCCAGTTGGAGCCAAAGACAACATGGTGAAATTTGGATGCTGTTAGGCGGCCCAGTCTGTGCTGCCTCCATAGCACACAGTCACTCTGTAGCACAGTCTCTTTTTCCAGTATGCTTAGAGCATCTGGAGTACAACTTTGTGATAACTTGTCTATAAACTCTTTCTTGTTCTTTTCACACTGGTGTGGTGCTGAAGTCCTGATTTCCCCTGGACTCTTCGGAAGCTTACCCAACAACTTTTGCTTCATGAGGGTTTGTCCCAGCACAGAATCTGGTAACAAGTTGATCACTTCACTCCTTTTCCTGATGAGTTTTTCTGTGTCAATACTTACTTCCTGTCTGTCACATCTGGAAGTTTTTGATTTCCTTTGCTTTGGCTTTATATACTCAATGTCTTTGCTTCTTGCATAGTCTACTTTGAATGTTGACTTGGACCACTCACACAGTTGGCTGGTGCATGCAGCTTCAGCTTTTGTTCTTGACCTCATTTCAATCAGCAGCAAAACTGCTGCAACATGACTACACACCTCACCTGCCCCAGCCATGCAGGTGCAATGCCCACACACAATGACACCTGTGTTGCACTCAATCATGGCCCAAACAATGTGAGGCTTTCCGTTTGACAGACGTTGACTTGGCATCACTGCACCTCTCACAAATGATAGCTCTGTGTGCTCTGGCTGATACACATGAATACCAGTTACATGACCAGATTTCACATAATTGTATGCTTCCAAAGATCTGTAGGCTCCAATCTCTTCATTGGTGTAGATGCTCACAGTGTGAACAAAATAATGGTAGATATTTGGCCACTCCAAGCAGGGCCACTTTCCCACATCTTCTGTCCAAACAGCTTCGTTTACACAATATGGATCCGGTAACTTTCTTCCCTTATAAGTTAGCTTCTGAGCGTACCTGTCCTTGTCTTCTCGGCATAAAGCCATAGCATATGGAGATAGTAAGTCCATTTCCTCCACTGTAAAAAGTCAAATAAATACCATACCACATTCTCGAAGCGAACCCAATATCCCCTTCGTCACCCAACCGAACCCAAACAAACTTCAACTGACTACAACAATCGCCGCTCCTTCCGCGCCGCTCACGCCGCCGTCATATTTCCCCCACACCCACTAGCGCCACCAACGGCAGATTGAAAAGTGGAATTCGTCTATTGGTGAAGCATATGTCACAGGAACATGCCAGATCGTCACCCTGGGAAATGTTTTCAAAATATCCCCAGATTCGCATTGGGAAATGTTTTCGAAATATCCCCACATTCTGCAAGAAAACCCTTAGAGGCGAAAGACATAAGGAGGGAGGGTTTGAATTGGGTTTGAGTAGTGTAAAGTAGTACCCAGAGGCGCATTCAGATTCTAGAAAGAGGGGTGGTATCCCCAGACTTGGAAAAAGGGACCAAGGGCATACTCAACTGACCTGACCTGACCTAAACCTAACCCTAACCCTAACACTGAACCTAAACTAACCTCTGTGCAAAAGCTCCCCCTTTCTAGCTGTCTGAGCACGCCACTGATCACGCGGGCGCGCACCGTGGGTGGGATCACGCATGATCATGTCAGAATTTTTCTTCAGATGGCCGTCCCGTTCTCTAAAACCCTGTCCGTCCCTAGCCGCCAACCAACCCCACTGTTTCAATTGCCTTCTCTCTGTCTAAAAAAATACTCAACAGTATTTTAAATTACGTCTGTGCGTTTTGTCGTGAATAAGACGTGAATGGCTTCAATTTTTTCAACCACACATTCAACTACCGCACCACTCTTTGTTGTTGTCATAGCCAACAAGAAAAGAAGAAAAAATAAAGATAAAAACAAGTGTGCGCCTGGTGTGCGCCATTGCTGTCTTTGAAGAAAAATTCAACCAAGGACGTGTTTCAGCACCTCCTTAGAAAAAAGATGAGAGTAGCTTGGAGTAAGTCAGAGCAGGCGCAAAAACCGGTGTCCGCTGGAACGATTTGGGATGAGATTGGATGAGATATCAGCTGATTGTGCCTGATCAGAGCCAATATGGCAGGCGTGGTGCAGCTAAGAAACTAATCGAATTTGATTAAGGCCTCTGACACTCATTTAAGGAATTTTAGTGAAAGTGGAATACAGAAAAACAAAGGAATCAATACCTTTATCTGGCCACAAACGTCATTTCTCACTGTAAAACAATTTATTTTAGTTTTGGAATTGAAATTTGTGCGCCACAATTGAGCCTCCTCCAACCTCCTCTGAAAAACCACATTTCGCTTGAGAGGAGCTTAGATTAGATTTGAGATGAGCTTTGGCGAGCTTGGAGGAAGTTTAAGGAGGCGCTGGACCGGGCGAGAGGAAGTTGGAGAAGCTTTGAGGAGGTTGGAGCAGGTTTAAGGAGGCGCTGGAACAGGCCCCAAGTAGAATCTCAAGCTTTAGTATTAGTAGTAGAGGTGGGACTTTTTGGTCCAGCGGTCCCGGCGCCGGGACCAGGTTTTGTCCCGGCAAGACTTAAGCCGGGACCAAAGGCTAGACACCAGGACTGTGCCGGGACCAGAGCCAGTCTGGATCCAGTGTGCAAAGTATGGCATTTTCGACGAGATCTCGTCGGTGTGAGTGCCCTTGGAGACAGGAGCGAGTGGTGCGAATTTTATCAGCCTGGTGCGAATTTGCAAGACTGGTGCGAGGAAGTTGACACTGAAAACTAAAAAAATTATGACTGAATATTTAGGAAGGCACAGGAAGGGCCTTATAAAAAGTCCTTAACTAACTAATAAGAGAGGTAGTATTGCATCGTGTGGGTAGGAATGTGTGCGTTTTTCTCCTGGTATATGGCAGATTGGTGCGATTTTTTTAGGCTGGTGGTGCGATAATTTTGGATGGCTGTTGCGACTGCCTGGCCTGCTGCCATACTTTGCAGACTGGGTCTGGATAAAGAAAAATTCATGATAATGGTTTCCACATTTCATCTAAAACTAAGATAAGAGATAAAATATAACTGTGACTTTCCAGCACATCATTGAAACCGTTAACATATATTGTTCATCATAACAATACACTGCACATTATAAAAACGACCAGGATAGGATTAGGTGCGGAGGGGGCGCATTTCCACATTTCATCTAAAACTAAGATAAGAGATAAAATATAACTGTGACTTTCCAGCACAGCACAGAGGCCTCCTTGATGCAATATTCCAACTTTATAAGATGAGAAAAGTATCAATTCAACTAGATAAAAGAGAAAAAATACTGTTGCACACACACAGCACAGAACACAGCTCTCACTAAGTTTCATTCTTTGGAAACAACATTTTCAGATGTAATTCCTATTCCTTCACTTAATTATAAAGCAACTGAGTGACACAACCAAAATACAACTCAAAAATGGTGGGTACTGGGGTCAAAACCAATTTGAATTGAATAAAACAGTTTTTTTGCATATAGATACTGGAAGGCATAAAAACAAAAGCTTGATTGAAAATAGAATTCTGGAATTGGCGATTGGAAATGGCCGTCCCTACCAACCCCACTGTTTCAATTGCCTTCTCTCTCAAAAAATACTCAACAGTATTTCAAATTACCTACGTCTGTGCGTTATGTCGTGAATAAAACGTAAATGGCTTCAATTTCTTCAACAACATTCAACAACATTGAAATACATGTATGGAAGTAACTACCGCGCCACGCTTCGTTGTCGTCGTAGACAACAGCAAGAAGACAAAGATAAAAAACAAGTGTGCGCCACTACTGTCTTTGAAGACAAATTCCCAAAATTCAACCAAGCAGAAGCACAAGCTTGAGTAGCCTCAAGGCTAAAAACCATGTGATAACTCAGTAAATTTTTACTTTATTCTTATACTAAACGTGATAATGTACTATTTGTCTTTAGTGCGCTGTCTGCGGCTGCTGTGAATTTTTTTCCATTACAAGCAAATATTGTTATTGGTATTAATAATTTTAAAATTTGATTTGTTAAGAATAATGGAAAGCCATTTAACTACGAATAAAAGAACACATATTTCGCTACTAGTTTTGCTTTCTAACAGACTTATGCTTGGCCTCCATATTTGGAAATCCATACATGGACATTAGCCCATGTACGGAGGGTACCGTTATTTAATTTCCACGCTTATTTTGAAGCTTAATTTGTCACAGGATTGTTCAGAATGCGCTGGGGCAAGAATTGCCTCTCAAAATGTCCAATTTTTCCATCCATATGGCAACTGCAACCAGCACCCTTTTCCATCCATAAGGCAACTGCAACCAGCACCCTTTTCCATCCATAAGGCAACTGCAACCAGCACCCTTTTCCATCCATAAGGTTAATACTTCTCAGCCTGCAAATCATTCTAATAGACCACCGTCAGTGCAACCATTGCCTCACGCTTTCAAAAGGGCTTATTCTCGAACGTAGTCACTTAGATATGAGGGCGACCTTCGTGGTCGTCCTGACCGGCCCGACTGCGGACCGACCGACTGCCGCGATTCCTTGGGAACTTCCGCCGATTCACCCTCTTGAGGAACAGATGACGCCGAACGCGGTCCAGTTTCTTCTCTTGGTACTTCTGCACATTATCTGTCACACTGTAGGTCCGGATGCCATGCCGTGACGTCCGTCCGGCCAGCTTCTCCAACTTGTTCAACGTTGCCGATTGCACTTGGGCTGTTTGACTCGTCTTCTGACTGACGGCTGATGCACTGACAAGAGTCTTCACAGCCTGGCACTAGATGTCTTAGTGACACGATTGTCTCAGTGCCGTTAGGAAGTCTCACGTACGCATACTCGGGGTAATATCGACGATTTCTACCTCATCCACCAGCGGATCGTTCTTGCGGCGGACCTTAACACCTCAAGAGAACTTTTCTACCAGCAGAGAGCCAGGAGGGGATGGATCTTCCAGAGGATGATTTTCTAGGATAGTTAAAGAGGCGGTCATGCGGTTGGTTGCTGTCGAGAGGAGTGATCGAAAAAAATGGAGAGCGTCGGGAAGGACAGCTTCCCACTCCGTCACCTGCAGTCCTTGGGCTTCAGGGCGAGAAGGATTGTTCTCCAAATGATGCCATTATAGCGCTCAACCTGGCCGTTACCCTGTGGGTTGTATGTTGTTGTTCTGCTTGTAGCGACTCCTCTTTCATTCAGGAACTTCTGCAGCTCGTCTGACATGAAACTTGAAGCCCCGATCGGAATGAATGTATGATGACATCCCAAAATAGAAAAGAGCTCAGACAGGCATGTGATCACAGTAGTTGAAGTCATGTCAGGGCATGGAAAAACGAAAGGAAACCGGGAGAACTCATCTACTACGACCAGCATCTACCGATTTCTTGATGAGGAAGGAAGCGGACCTTTGAAGTCCATCGATAGCCTGCGTAGCCTTGACAAGATGGCACGCACTCGGCTTATAAAACCGTGGCTTTACCTCAGCGCATGCCCTTCATTCTCTGATAACTTTTCTCACTTCCTCTATTGAAAATGGGAGGTTCTTGCTCTTGAAAAAGCGAAACATCCTTGTCACACCTGGGTGACTCAAACTGTCATGAATCTTCTTTAGCGTGTTGTCAGATGACATACTGCATGCTCGTGAGAGAGCATCAGCGGTGATATTGTCCCTCCCCGGGCGATACATGATCTCGTAGTGGAAACTGAACAATTCCAGACACCACCTGCTGATTTTCTCATTCTTTATCTTGCTGTGGGTTGTAGCGCTAAACATGAAGGCGACTGACCTTTGGTCAGTTATGATTTGAAAACTGCGACCGATCAAGAAATGCTTCCTCTTCCTCAGGGATTGGACGATGGTGTAGGCTTCCTTTTCGACCGATGCATGCTTTTGTTCCGTCGGCGATAGCGTTCGCGAGAAGAACGCAACGGGGCGACCAGACTGGCTGAGGGTCGCAGCGATCGCGAAGTCCGATGCGTCAGTCTCAACAACAAACGGCGCCTCCGGATCTATGGCTGTTACAGCAGAGCCAGCAATGTCCTTCTTTAGCTGCTCGAAGGCTTCCGATGCTTCACGTGTGAGAGGGAAGCGACTGGTTGAGACGAGGGGGCGGATGTTCCCAGAATATTCAGCCACCTATCGTGAGCAGTGAGCAAGCATTCCCAGAGCCCTCTTTAGGGCTGCCATGTCACGAGGCTCAGGCAACTCGAGAAGAGGTCGGAGGCGTTCTGGGTCTGGCTTAATCATGCCACCTCCGATCGTATAGCCCAGCAGTGCTATGGAAGGCACCGAGTAAGTGCATTTCTCCTCGCTCAGTGTCAGGTTGTACTTCTTGGTGGCTGCAAGGAACTGCCTGAGGTTCAAATCGTGCCGTTTTTGGTCTTTACCACAGACAGTGACATTTTCAATGTAGACAAATGTTCCTTTCAGCCCCTCCGTGTCCACGATTTCATCCACGACTCGCTGGAAGCTAGCCACACCGTTCGTAACACCCAACAGGATTCGACAGAAGTGATACAGGCGATGATGGGCCTCAAAGGCGGTGTACAGCCTTTCAGAGTCTTTTATAGGCACTTGATGGTAGGCGCTGCGCAGGTCCAATGTGCTGAAAACCTTGTACTGCGCCACTTCACCGACCATTTCCTGAATATTTGGAAGGGGATACGCGTCGAGTTGCGTATGTTTGTTGACAGTCTCGGAATAATCAACAACCATCCGCTTTTTGTGATGCTCATCTGCAACTACAACGACTTGTGCTCTCCATGGGGAGTCACGTGGCTCGATGATTCCATTTTTCAGGAGTCTTTCCACCTCACTTCTGATGAAGCCCTGGTCAAGAGTTGAGTAGCGACGGGACTTTGCTGCCACAGGCTTGCAATCGTCTGAGAGATTTGCGAAGAGTGACGGCTCAGAAAGAGGCATGGCAGATGTTAGTCTGCAAACAGTCAGCGCTGGCTTCGGCCCTCCGAAAGGGATTTTATACAGGTGTGCTGCTAGAGAACATCTTGTCCCATTATTATGTCACAACAGAGATTTTGCATCACAAAGAGTCTGACCTTCCTGTGACATATGCCTCCAACTTCAATGTCTGCCTCAATGTAGCCCATCACCACAGATGTGAGCGAAGAAGAGGCCATGGATACCTGCTTTTGCTCGAGGAACATGTCCCAGTGTGCACACTTTTCACTGTCTATGAAGCTTTCCGAGCTTCCCGTATCCACAAGCGCTTTCAGATGCCGACCATTGACTAAAGCATCAACCACTGTTCTTGACAGGCATTCAGGAGATGCAGCTGTGATGGATGCTGATGTTGGCGCTGCTGCGGACGTGGCTGAACTTCTTGATGCAAACCGCGACCGGCACATTTTTCCGTAGTGTCCTTTTTTCCACGTCCGTTGCAGGTTGAGTCCTTGGCTGGGCAACGATCCCGGGGATGTCTACTGAATTCGCAGAAGAAGCATTTCTGATAAGCAGCAGCAGAGGCAGTGGCTTCTGAAGAGGCAGGACCACTCCAGATGTGAGAGGCCGTCTCTGCTTCCGCTGACATAGGTCCTGTTTGAGCACCTACCACTGCATTTGCAGTTGACATGAAAGAGTCAGAATGTTTCTGCGCCATTTCTAGAGTCTGGGCTTGTTCGTAGGCAGTACTAAGGTCCAGGGTTTTATTCTCCAACAAACGTTGACGGATCTGAGCAGACCCCAGACCGTTGATGAAAGCATTTCGGATGTTGTTGTCTCTGCATTGATCTGCTGTGACCGGCTTGAAGTTGCAGTCTTTTGCCAGCAGCTTGAGAGCTTGAAGGTATCGATCCAGCGATTCGCTTGGTTCTTGACGTCGTGTTGCCAGTATATGGCGGGCAAATATGTCATTCTGCGGCTTCACAAATGCAGTCTGTAGGATTGTGATGGCAGAGCTGTAGTCAGCTGCTTCAGCTATGTACTCATACACCGAGGGTGTCACGTAGTTGATCAGAAGATTGAGTTTATCCACTGGCGTACTCTCCTCTCCCAGCGAGTTGACGAAGTTTTCAAAAGTACGGTACCAGTGTTGCCAATGTTTGGCAGCGCTAGAATCATTCGGATCAGCATCGAATCTGTCTGGTTTCAAAAGCTTGTCCATTTTGAGGTAGAATAGATTGTAATGATTGCAAAGTCGATGTTACCTCTCTTCAGGCTTTATTCTACTTCAATTTGATATAGTGTTCTGGAACAGAATAAACACATTACGTAACTTCAGTTGGGCAAAGTTATACACAGGCAGCACCAAACATCAAAAGTTAAAGTATTTGAGCTTTGGGAAAATTATTGTCTTCAATTGCACTGTCATTAGTGATGATTTCTGTAAAATTTACCATTAAATGATCATCGAGGACATTTCCTGCATCAAAATTGACTAAATAGAAGGTTCCCTCCCTTGTATGAAAATGATCCGCCACCACTGGCTATCATCTGCATTTTGTGTGTTTTTATTGAAGTGGCCTGTGTTCTTAAAATCACCCTTTGTTAATAACAACTGTGCTTTACAGGCGTTCTATGACATTGTGAGGAAATTTCCAGGCTGTGATCTTGCTTGGCAATGACAAGCACTGAACAGAATGGTGAGTCTCGATTTTCTCGCTGGTATTGGCTGTAAACTCCTCTTCCTTCATCTTCTCTCCATTATTAACTATGATGCTTCCTCAAATACCCCTCTGATTTTTTTGGTCAACCACAATTGCTATCACAGTGCCCAAGACCTTGACTATTAATATTTTGTTATGTTGCAGCAGGCAGCTTTGATATTTTTTAATTTATTGGATATTATTTGACCTTCTTCATTGAATCCAGGAAGTAAAAGTCAGCAAAGTTCAGTGGTTATGTGTTCAGTCACAGTCTCACATAATAATCTTAGTGTAAAAGATTTGAAACAAATGGCCAATCGTGGCTCGAGGAATCACCCTGAATATTTAAGGTGAAAGAGGGTCCCTCTCTCCTCTCTGGTTTCTGTTATGAAATGATTTCATGTTTTCCCCTGTTTTGCTTTGGGTATATTTTGCTTATCAACATAATGTTTAGTTTTCATTGGACTTGCAAACATTCCACAGGTCTAATACTTCAGCAGGTCCTGGGTACATTCATTTGAAGTGAGTTTTCATAACACTCTTGGTGGGATTACTATTGTTTCTTCTTATCTGTCATCAGTGGTGCAATCTCCCAAGCAAATGTACACATTGACACCAAAATGGTGGAGACATGTGGGAGATATTCAGCATGCATTGTAGAAATTATCTCAACATATTTAACTCTCTCTCTCTCTTCTACTTATATCAGGCATCTTGCATGTGATTTCTCAAAAGAGCAGTATTTATGGTTATAAAATATTGATTGTGGAACCTGTAACAATATACATAGGTAATTGAGTACTGTTATCTGTAAATGCTGTAAGAAATTGCCTGGTGAAACATTGCTTGGCGCCCGATCCCGTCATCCGAATCAACGAGATATTTGAGCTCAACAATTAGGTGCGCCATCTATACGCGTCGGTCGTCGGCCTCCTGCGCTTCGTCCGTGGCTCGCTCGTCTGTTGGGCTTACATGCCTGCCCGTCTTCTCGGGACCCCTTCACGCGGCTACCATCCAGTTCACTCCGGCATGCGGGAAATCGCCATCCAGTTTTTGTCTCCTTTCTCGAATCCCTGTGTATTTCCTCACTCCCACGTTAGTAGGTCGGCGTCCCTCATGCTCTTTCAAACCTGGTAAGTGCTTTCCCTCTGAAATGCATTGTACTTGGGATGTTTTTTTGCGTACCTGAATACATTTATGGAAGTAATTCAAATCATGCTTTGTCTATTTTCAGCTTTTCAAGACCCTCATCTGGATGCCAGGGCAAAGAAAGGTAGGTTCTCACAAATTTGATGAGAACTCTGTTTTCATTGATGATATTATTCAATAAGGATCCCAATGTTGCCATCCATATGCAGTGGACATATAATAGGCTTACTAGTCTTTAGTTTCGATGAAACCTTACTGATCATCAGACCCATTTCTATTGTATACAAGCAATCACATTGGAATAGCACATAATGCATTACTTAGCCGGCAAGTTTTGTTTCGATGAAAGTTCAAAGTGAATATTTAAAATAGTTCGACAGCATGAGTTAAACAATTGCAGCAAACAGATGACAGTATACAGTGAACACTCGAATTGAAGCGACCCCAAATTGTTTTGACACAAACTATGGAGAGGAGTGTAGAAGCAATTCAAATAGCACTGCCAAACAGCACCGTCTTGCTCTCACCCAGCTTCCATGGCGTTGCGTGCGGTGTTGTGTATAATCTTGTTGATATTTTTATTACGAAAGGATCAACTCGCTTCTGCTTATCATTGCTTGTACTCTCCAGTAAACTAGCAACCATATATCCACTGCCACCGCCAGCGACGGAGCGCGTCTCCGAGAACATGCACATCGTGGTGAACGAGCCGTCTCTGGCGCTGTACCGCATGCAGGAGCACGTGCGCCGATCGCTGCCGCCGGCGGTGGAGCGGCGCGCCGAGGTTCACCAGCTACACACCGAGCTGCAGGGCCGCTGCTATGACGCCGAGTACGCCATCAAGTGAGCATACCACCCTCCCAGGGGAACCCGGACCCCGCCCACTGCGCCGACTAGCCGTCTTCGTGAGTGGGGTCGACATGTTAACCTTAGCATTGCTCATATGCGTTTGTTTTTCGCCATGAGTACGGTGACCGAAACGTAGGAACTGAAATTTGATCAGAAAGCGACACAAAAATCCGTTTGAATGTTTTCCCCGATACAATAGCTAATTTTTGAGACTTTTTGATGACACACCATCTTTTTGGGTTATATGTCTTCGCCAACCCTTTCCCTCCTGGAAAAATTTTTGGTTCGGGCTTACTGACGCACCAACGGCCAGAGTTATAGGGTGTCGCCATGTCTTTCCCTGTTGCAAGAGTTTCTTGGGAGCAAGAATGTTTCTTGCTCTGGCAATCCGGTGGGCCTTGAACCCGGTCCGGCTGCTATGAAAGCGGGCTTGCTTACCACTCTACCACCTCGCCCCCTTGCCCAATTTTCCCAGCCATGTTCATGTCATGTATCATGAGCTGAATATTTTCGCATCATTTAAGGTTGACGATCACTTGATGTCTTCTTTTTCAAGCCTGATGTGTGAATATAAAAAGAAATGTTCAAATATTAGTCTTGCAAAACATACCGGAAAATTCGTCTTCGTGCTTCGTCTTCGTCCTCGTGCTTTTTTCTCCGGCGGAGAAATAAGTATATCCATGGCGGAAACCAGTGGTGACAGGAGAGTTTGAGGTAACCCAATTGTGGTTTCACTGCGAGGAGGCCGGCTTGGGGTATAATAGCCCAAACGCCTCCTCCGATATATTCTGGGCACACGTGGCATTTGTGTAAACATTGTTAACTGACGTGATTTGTGTTTCTACGGAAAAATTCAGCTGTATGTTTTTAACGTCTTTTTCAGGGCTGTAAAGGCGTTGCAAAAAGCTGAACCAGTGCTGTCCAACATTCAAGAGCTTTTGAAGAACTCACTCTTTTTTCGGCAACAACTCGTCTATGAAGAGAAGCGGAAAAGGTCAATGCCGAAACCCGGTCCCTAGTCTGTGTTCTGCCAGGATAGTGTGCTGCATGTCCATATTTTGAGGAGGCTGGCTATTTTGCTCCAATGAACGTTTAAGCAAATACCTGCATTCTTTCTGTGATGAATACCTTATAGTGTGTTTGTATTAATGTTCATGTTCGCACAAATTGTGTAGATTTTTAATTTACAATATGTTGTAATTATTATCATAGGATAGGCTACATCACTGCGACTGGCGAATCCAGAGGACAAAAGGGACCATGGCCGCCACCAAATGAAAACGATCATTTGCCTCTCAAACCCTCTCAAATATATCGCCCATAATTCGAACACAAATGTAAAACTGCGATGATGATGCAGGACTGAATGCTGTGCTGCTCCAAGGCTCCGTTAAAGCCAAAACGATGGAGAATGCGAAAACATGTTTCTAATTCCTGCCGCCGGAGTTTGCCTTCTGGCCGATAGTTGTTCATCCAAGGTAATCAGGTTGTGCTCTAACCTCCTTCCTCAGCCATATTTTTTTAATTAATCGGCAAAGGAATCTCGTCTGCAGGAGGCACGCAGCGATTTTAGAGAGCCTGATCCCCATCCCAATACTCCTCTTTCCGCGAGAATAAACCCCCGGATCGGCCTGTGACCACTGCCCTGCACATTAGCTAGCGCAGAATGCTCTTCGCATGTCCATTCTCTGTGATTTCACTCTTTTGTGTATTTCATCTTAATTCATTGCGCAGTGGAGATCATAGCTCTCGTTTCAGCCTATTTCAATGCTCTTCCCGTTTTTTTTTTTTTAGTTGTTTTTATTAGCACTGTATTCTGTTAGTTGTAACGCTCACATTTTGAGGAGGTTGCGGCCTGTTATTCTGCCCGTTTTGTTTGATGTTTTGTCGTGTCATTACAACACCTGCGGGCCTTTTATTTATGTTACAGCGATGCATGGGAGTCCGAAATGTACCCTGCACAAAGTCATCTTGAGAAATGAGGACTCGTTTGGTGAGTTTGTATTCCCGCGCGTTTAATATATGTGTACTGCCATACCTATCCGTGCCATGCCTGTGCGTTACACATATGCAAGTTGGCAATATAATGTGACTGCTGAATTGCCGTGTGTGTATACTGTAAGACCAGAATCGAAAACACGAGCCCTGGACCGTGGGGAGGCAGTGGGCTGACATTGGTTTGACGGCGGGGCTGGTCTGGTTCTGTGCAGGGAGAAACAGGAGATGAGTATGTACAAGAGGTTGTCGTCGCACATATCGCTGGATCTGACCGAGCTGCCGGACCTGAGCGACGCCTGGCGGGAGACGGCCAACCGCGTGGAGTCGGCCTTCGCGCACGCCCGCAGCTCCATGGCGGACCGAGAGCAGAAGGCTGAACACAGGAAGAGCTCAGCCAACTAACCCTCACAGGCCGGCAGCGCTAGATCATGCTTCTGGAGAGGGGGGGGATTTTATCATAGGCCTAATTGGATGCCCAGTGCACGATGATTGAATATGGAATTCGCCGGATTTCTCCTCGCGAAGAATTTCGCTGGACTCTTTGAAGAATGGCGAAAAAGGGGGCATAGTTTTCTTGCATATTTCCATGACCCCAGATACGCCACTGGTCTATGAAGAAAGTAATACTCCACCATCGTGTTCGAAGGATTGCCAAGTTCAATGACGAAATTTGTCGTTTTTCTAAAAGTGCGCGAAAAGCCTGAAGAGAGGGCCGTTATTGCTCTTTTCGGAACAACAATTATGTGACTTTCATTTGTACCGTAACGGCGAGTTGCATACAAGTTCATATCCTTGTTTAATAATACGGTCTTGCATTTCTTAGAAGACACGTTTTTGGACAGGTTGAGGCGTTAGAACTTGAAGGCCAGCAGTGATGGTGAAGCTTTTCAATTCCGTGAAGTACTGATTGGTCATTGAGGCAGGCTAGCCAGGTCCACATGCGGATTACTTGAACTTTATAAATGTTAATTTCACTTGTGCATGTTTGGTCAATGCTGGTCATCTAAAGGATGGTATTCTACCGTACATTCCACACATTTGAACGTCTCTGCCCAGGGATTGATTTACCTGGCGAGGAGGCCAGTGGCACGTGCCACCTCGATCTCACTCGTGGTGCCGTCTAACTATTCGGTGATGCGAATAGTCGGCTTCTCACCCGGACCGGGCGAGTTGGGAAGGACCTCCGGCCATCAGGGTGCGCTCTCGTCACTAGCAGCAGCAGCTCAACACTGGCGCCGCCTGGTGACCGCCCCGGGAACCTATCTCTCGACAGGAGGGAGCTCGTGCTCTTTATTCTGTCAGGTAGATTATGCATTTGAATTGAGCTGTCGTGGTGTCGCCTGCGTGCGCTGACGGTAGAATGGAGGTTGATCTCTCCCCGCTATTTTCACGTGCGTGCTCTCAATGCTATTTGTGGATACTTTAAACTACATGGCCTTGTTCACACACCCTGTGGAAATAGCTATTAATGTACTTAATTTTTACTAGTTTTTGTTTTGATTTAGCTCAGTATTTGGTTAATGGTCTCATGATGTGAAGATGTGGCGGATTGCTATGAGACTTCAAAGACCTCAGATGTAAGAGTTAAACTCCGTACATCATAATCTGAACAATCTGAGGTGGACAGAGGTGGTGCTCGTTAAGGACAATTATGAGTGACAGGTTAGGCACGAATATAAGAAGGCGTGGTCTCATCGAAATAAACGAATGCAAGTGGAATCTACCTGTGGAGCGCCATAGAACTAAATATGTTGAGTAGGTAATATTTTATGTTAATTTGGCATCCATTTACAAGGGAAAAATCCAAGGTACCGCTGAGTATCTGAACGGCCTGGTGATAAACGTGCTGACGTCACTCTAATGTGTCAGGCTGAGGTAGGGGCGTCGCCTCGGCTTTTACTAGGGGTGAGCAAGAGGGTCTGACCTGGCAGCGACCGGACAAAGTGTAGGAGTCGGGGTCCTAGTTTCAAGGCCGTGTGTGAGAGCAGTATTGCGTTATTTTTAACTCGCGATGGAGGAAAAAGAAAGCCTATTACCACTCATTTTTCTTTTAAATGTTTGAAATTAAAGTCGGTGATGGTTTCAGCGCCGTTTTGTTTCCTTTTATTTTGTCTCCCTTATGCATGGTGAATATCGTGTGCCTTGTACGTTTAAGGTTCGGATTGAAGCCTAAACATTCCAACAGTGCGTCTTTTGGTGACTAAGGTCAACAATCATAAAGTCATATCTGTTAAAATTTCACTGTGACGATGTCGGCCCAATAGCGACCGGCGGGGCACCACAGATCTTCAAGGCGTTCCGTCTTCTCGGGCAATAAGTGTAGACCGATCTCAATTCGTAACGGCTAACAGGGGCAGTAGACGGGGTCCTTAAGTACACCCCCGTACTTTTAAAGGTGGCTGACGAACCGCTTGCTGCCGGAAAATGCCACTTCGCTATTTTTTTACTGATAGGCGTTCAAAGTCCTAACCTATATTTTGGGACAGTCGGAATCGCGCGGGCATACCGGTTCACCTGCACTGTAGGACGGGTGTTGACGTGATGACGCCATGTAATCGGGATGATAGGTCAAGGGTACCTCATTTGAAGGTTGAGATCAAATGCCACGGGTCAAAGTCATACAAAAACATTTTCAAGGTCATTGACCACAGAGGTCAGATGGCATTGTTGAGTATGATATTTAATATGCTATGACGTTACAGTTACGGTTATTCAATACCAAAGTCAAGGTCACAGGTCAAAGGTCAAAAGTATTTTTCAAGGTTAAATCTTCATTTTCACCCAAATGTTGTAGTTCAGTTATTTTGAAAATTTTTGCCAATGCCATATTGTTACCCCATAGGTCAGTTGCGTTGAATGACCTTGACGTCAAGCTTTCAGGACATTGTGTGGGACCTTCCCTCTATGACCTTGGTTCGCCTTCAATGTATTATCGGCCTTTTCCGCATAATCACGGCATTTCCCAATCGGTTCCCATGCATGGTCCAGATTTGACTTTTGCGACCTTGTTTGACCTTGAATATATTAACCTAGGACAATGAAAATTTAGTAATTTTGGATCACCATGCCGCCCCCACACTTCAAACTGGCGTTTTTTAACCTAGGTTTCGAGACCAGGGGGGGGACACTTTGGGACCCCTTCCCTCCACTGCGCGTTAACAGAAGACCCCCACAGCGTGTGTTAAAAAATACGGAAATGACATTTTTGCAACCTTATTGCTATTGCTGCTTCTTCCCTACTCTCTTTATGGCACTTTGAGATATGGAGCATATTCTAGTCTCACGGGGCCTAAAATTTGAAGGTCCCCAAAACTCCTCGTAACATAGGTTTTTCCGTTTTATGGTAATATTTGATGCATATTTAGACAAATCCATGCACAATTTTGCATTCGTCATGTTGCGTGTCACAGGACAGTTTAATCCCTCGCCCAAGTAGTTAAAACGGCTTTCTTAGCCTTCGCCCGGGTGGGGGTCATTTTAGACTCCCCTCGGGTTTTTGCAAAGTGAGCGGAAAATGGCGGCGCACAGCGCCGCCAAACTCAGTCTAGCTGTTCCTGTATCATTTTTACATATTCCCTGAAAAATTTAGCTCAAGTTCATATCAGGTCATGTCACCAGGTCAGGTGAAGTGACCTCACCAAAAAAATGCTTAGGACTGCATAACTACGAAGTGGGTAAATCGATCAAGTTGAAATGCATACCACATAGTGGGCCTACCAGGAGCTACAACATTTGTTTCAAAATTTTCGATATTGGTGACCTAAGGTCATGTACAGACTACGACCTTCCCATTGCAAATATCACGAAATGAGCTTTTCTCAGTGAATATTGATGAAATCAACTTCAAATATTGGTTAGGACTTACTCTTAGCCCATTTCTGAAGTTGATACAAAAAAATTTGACGTGGGGCTTTCGAAAGGTCACCTAAGGTCAAATAAACATTTTTGTGTTTTTTATATTTTGAATAAACAAAGACAGGACTTTTATTTTTTACCGAAGTGTTTGTATGGTCACTGCATGTCAAACGATATATATCATGACTATAGCAGGCCAAGTTGGGTCAAACTGTTGACCTGGGTCAGTTCAAATTTTGGTTTGGATTTGGAATATCATTCGATGTGTATTGAAGAGAGAAGTGCAATGGTGTATCAACTATGGCTGTATATCGCTTGGTTTGGAAGTTATTAGCGAAAAAGGACACGCTCTTATGCATGGGCGGTTATGGACATTCCCAAAAACAGTCCCAATGTTCAGTGACCTGCAGCTCCCTAGGCTTTGACCTCACCCGAAAATGAATGGCACCGCAATGAAAGAGCAGCTCAACAGCTTTTGAATGGTGCTCGAAAAGTATTTCTAGCTATCTAAGTGTCTGAGATAAATGAGGTTTTCCTAGTACACCTCATATAAGTATTTTTGACTTCTGGTGACCTTGATATTAGCCTGAAGAAAAAATGAACGAAATATATTGGGTATATTTTTTTAAGCTTTTGCGATTGCCGTTCTGCGCTTTCTTCTAGCCTTCTTAGTTTTAAGATAGTGGGGATCTTTTATACCCCCACCAGGGTGAAGGCGGTGGGTCGTACCCAGGGCATTTTTTTAAGGAAAACTCAGTGGGGAGGGATTTCTTTTGCTGGCCATTATGGTGTCTTCAGGGGATCAAGATCCCATTTGGAGGGAGGGAAACAAAACTTAGACGGGTCAGTGTAAAAAATGTATCAAAATTTCTGTGTTCTATATTCTAGAGATTATGGGTGCTGCCCAAGGCCGCCAGGTTTTTTTGTGGAAAAAGGTCAAACCAACTTTGAAAAGGGTCAAACGGGGTCAAATGTTATTTTCACTAAAATGGCCAAATAAATACCACAAAAGCCACTTTTGCGGTTAAAGCTATCCCTAACGGCTGTCATACACCCCCAGAAAAAGGACAGAGCACTCTTGATCACTGTTGACAACTTATTGTTGACAGTTTGATATCAACTTGACGCAATTTTTTTAGCTCATTATCTATTTAATAGGAAGCCAGGAGTGCCTTTTCAATACCGCGTGGCCATCAATTAATTTCATCCTCATAACCAGAACATTTGTTAGCATCTTCAATTATCTTGGCCGCAGCACTTCCCGCTAACATTTAATATTTTTCCTGCTTTTCCAACTGTGACCTTTTTGCTTTTGAACAGTGGCGGATCTAGGATATTGGTAAGTGGGGGAGGGTGGAGCCTTAAAGGGCGCACTTTGCCATCAACTTTTCATCCAAAGGGCGTCTTTAGTATTGCATCCTTCGCGTCCGGTTTTCGGTGGCCATCATTTTTGTGGATCATATCTTTGACAACATTTTGTCCCTTTCTCCCACCGTCATAACAGTTTTTCTGCTGTTCTGTTGCTTTTGGGTGTCAGAACATCTTATTCAAGAGTGGAAAAGGCCACAAGAACCCATAATTATACAAGGGAGAAACCAAAAATAAATGCTAGAAAAATGACCAAGAAAGGCCAGATTCCTAGGAAGGGCTAACCGAAAAAATCGCGGGGCCACACACAACAAAAAAAGTAATTGACTTGATTCGAAATATTTGGACACAAAATGGCCAACCTGGCAGCCCTGATGCTTCCGCAATGTATTCCAAATGTATAAACTTTTTTCTTATTTTTCTATACGAGGGTGACAAGGTAAGCACATTCCTAAAACATCCAACACTTGTGGTTTATAGTCTAAACCGAGACAAGTTTTTAAGTACGTACCTACTATGATGTGTAGATGCTGCTGTCAAAATAATCTAGGGAATGTAGTGCAAAACCAGTACAAAATTTTTGGGCTTATCGACGCAATAACTGTCAGGGTCATATGGCGTCGCCAACTCTTTCCCTGTTGAAAGGGTTTCTCAGGGGCCGGTTTGATAATTCTTAGAAGGGCTGTGGCCAAATATATACTCTCCCAATTTTAAACATCAAAGAATCGATGAGATAGGCCAATTAATAACTCATTAGCTTAACCCTCGCCCCAGTGGGGGAGGTGTTTGAACACCCCTCGGTTTTTTTCCGGTGAGACGAAAAAACGGCGGCGCGAAGCGTCGCGAAGCGTCGCGATTCTTGATACACCTTATTCTTCATAAATAAAATGTATTCCAGGATTTTTATATTAACGACTTAGGGTCAGGTACTGGTCATGACCTCTCCATTGGAAATGCGTGGGAAAAACTGAAATTGGACTGTATTTGCGTAGATATAGCTGCAAATGCCTTCATATTCTCCAAATCGTAGTATCCTGAGCCCCTTACCAGGTTCATGTTGCAATTTTTGACCTGTGACCTTCAAGAGGTCACCTGGGGCTTCTTAAGCAGGTTTCAGACTTGGGTCAACAGCTTTGCAGGAAATGATGGTAAAGCTTTTATTTTGATACCATTACGTTTGGATTGCTTGCGGGTCCATGGATATGCATATTGACTATGCTAGGTTGGATAGGCTCATAAGTGTCGCCACCGACAAAAAGTGGGGGGGCCAGCCAAACTTCAACCTGATGCTGACACAAAACTTTCAACGTCAGGACCAAAAACTGTTCGAATTTGGGCTCTTTGTTGCCTCCCGCAGTGGCTGGATATAAGAATGTCCGGTTTTCTCTCATTTTGACTGAGATCAGGAAATTTTTGGCCAAAAAGTGGGGGGCCAGGCCCCCCCTGGCCCCCCCTTTTCCGACGCGTATGGATAGGCTGGCCGGGGACCTGACCTTAGGTCAGGTAATTTTTATGTTTTCACGTAGAATAATTGTATTATAAATCACTCGACTCGCCATAACGAGAGGAAGTGAATGGTGTCTAAACATGATTCTAACCCCACTCTGTTAGACGCTAGAGCCCGGAAAGCCTTCTCTTACATGCCAACGTCTTTGACCTGTCATGACCTCAGTATTGACCTGAGCCAAAAATGAACAATGTAGTTTCCTCGTGAATTTGTATAAGCTATCAAACAGCGTTCGCGTTTTTTGCTATCCAGCAAAGGGGCCGAATTCGAGGGAGGGGGTGTTTAAGCACCCCCCCATGCCCACCAGGGCAAAGGTTGCTCGGAGGCCCGCCGGGGCGGGTGTTAACAAAACAACTTGTACAGCGATCTCACTATAAATTTCACGTATGCCACCACCAAAGTAATAAATAAATAGGCTAAGCACTTCAAACCGCCACACCAGCAACCAGTCCGATGAGCTTTGACTACACCGTGCCCCACCTAATCCACGAACGAAGTCTGAACGCTAACAACTGACCGCGTGTGAAATGAGAGTATCATTCAATCCCACGGTACCGGCTGAGGCGTGGGCTTCCGGTCGGATAGAACACGATGTTACATTGGTAATAGGCTATCTCCAGAGTTGTGATTCGTTGATGCTGAAGCTGCTTTGCCGGAATTTCCCGTAACTAAGCGCTTTGTTTCGTCTTTGCACGACGGAGAAATTTTGCACTCGTGGAAATTTTGAAAACAATATTTGTGAATTGCCAATTTAGGACGAGCAAAAGAACAAAATCATTATTATCGGGTGGTGTTCTGTCGAATTGTCGTTAGGTGAGTTTGCGTTTGCTCAGCTTTAAATCATCTGCATTCTTTTTCACTGGGAGGCCGATTCCCGGTCACTGGAGGGGGGCATCTCGGCCGACTGGGGTGGCAAGTGTACCCCCAGTTAATATGTTAAAAATGGCCTGGTCGTACCCGCCACCGGGGCAAGGGTTAACACCCGCCCCGGTGGGCCTCCGAGTCACATTCGCCATGGTGGCGGGTGTTCAAATACCCCATCCCCTCGAACTCTACTCCTTTACGTGATAGCGGAAAAACGCGAACGCTGGTAAATAGCTCCTACAAATTCATGAAGATACTGCATCCGTCACTTTTTGGCTCGGATCAATACCGAGGTTATGACAGGTCAAAGAAGGTGACGTGTTAGAGATGAGTTCGGGGCACTAGCGTCGGACAGAGTTGAGTTATAATAATATTTTAGGCACAATTCGGGCCCTCTCGTTACGGCGCATCAAATGATGTATAAAATGACTATACTAGTTCAAAATACAAAATGACCTGAACTGAGGTCAGGTCAAGGTCGGGTCAATCTAATCTAGCATAGTCAATATGTACATCAATCGACTTTTAATAAGAATCGAGACCGACGGTATCGAAATAAAAGCTCTATCGTCATTTCCTGCAAAGTTATTAACCCCAGTCTGAAAATCTGCTTAACAGGCGCCCGGTGGGGTCCCTGGCATGACGCGCCCCGCTTTGGGAGTGTATTTCACCCCCCCTCCCTATCTCATTTCCCAGGAAAGCTAAAGAAAAATCACGCAGAGCGTTCGAAAGCTCTTGATGACCCGAAGAGAAGTTATTGGAGTATTTTTATTTCAGGTCAATATTGAGGTCAGCATAGGTCAAAGAAGGTTCCATAGGCTTACAACAGATTAGTGAACGTTTCCCCCTCTAGATTTTTACTCGGCAGAGCTAGAGAAAAAAAATCATGAATCATTGGACTCTTCTCATCGTGGCGGATCGAATGATGTATAATATGGCTTTGCTTGGTCAAAATGTGAAAATGACCTGATCTCGAGCTAGGTCAGGGTTACAGAGTGACCTGGTATGGTCATGCTGCATATCAATCGACTCCTCGTGACAATATAAACACAATGCAAGCAAAATAGTCCTATTTCATTCCACCATCATTCCAGCATGAACTTTATCTCAATTCAGTGAGAACTTATTGGCAAACAATCACTGTATGCTCCTGTGACCTGACATGACATTTGAGAGGTCAGATGGTAAAAACCCAACTTTATTGTTAAGATTGTGGTAAGAATACATGGCTTGAGGTTTTTCAGCTTTACTGAAAGCGAGCCCCTTCTATTTTCACCATTGACTTTATGGGTGACCAAAAAATTGACCCCACCTTAGGTCAATAATATCGAAATTCCGAGACAGCAGATTTGTAGACCCTAATGACCTCATTAAATTGGGAAAAGTTTCAAACTCATCGGTTGGCTTATGTTCCTTAGGCGCCGCTTCAAACTCGTGAGTTTAGGTTTTGAGGTCGGGTCGCTTGACCTTGGATAGCTCTTTGACCCGACAGGACCTGACCTAAAAAATTTGGTCAGATGCGTAAATTTGATCAGGGATAAGGCAATGTGAGTTTTTATCCCCCTCTAACCAGCAGGGGGACGAATTTTGCCCCTCCCCCAGCGGGGCGCGTGCCAAGATGACCTCCCGGAGATCACAGATCAAGTTTCAACATAACCCTAGAAAATGTCCAGGATGCTACCATTTGAAGAATATGAAGATATTCTCAGTTGTATCTACACATACAGCCCAGTTTCTGTTTTCCTATGGATTTCCAATGGATAGGTACCTGACCTTAGGTCATCTATATTAAAAATTCCGGAGCAAATGTTGTAGTACTCGGTGGGCCCGTTTGTGTGGTATGAATTTCAATTTTATAGATTCACCGTTTGTACTTATGCCACCTTAACCCTTGCCCCGGTGGCGGGAACGAGCCACCTTCGCCCTGGTGAAAAAGACCCCCATGATCTAAAAAAACTGAAAGAGCTAGAAAAATACCCAAAATGGCAATCGAAAGCTCTTCAAAAATGAAATCGAAAATACTATCGCCATTTTTCTCGTCAGGTCAATATCAAGGTCACCAGGGGTCAAAATAGGTAAAAATCGTTAATATGAGGTGTACTAAGAAAACCTCATATATCTCAGAAACTATGCTAGCTAAAAACTTTTTTAGAACCATTCAAAAGCTCTTGAGTTGCTCTTTCATTGCAGTGGCAATTATTTTCAGGTCAGATCAAAGCCTAGGGAGCTACAGGTCACTGAATATTGGGCATATTCTTGGGAATGTCCATAGCCATCCATGCATAAGGGTGTTTCCTTTTTCGCTAATAACTTCCAAACCAAGCAAGATACAGCCATAGTTGATAAACCATTGCAATACTCTCATCAATACGAATTGAATGATATATATTATTGGTAAGCCAGGTCAGATTTAAAAAAATTTGACCTGACCCAGGTCAATGGTCTGACCCAACTTGACCGGGTATAGTCATGAATAATCTAATTTGACTTGCAGTGACTATACAAACACTTTTGTGACAAAATAAAGGCTCTTTCATTTTTATTCAAAATATATAGAGTAAAACACCGAAAAATGCTTATTTGACCATAGGTAACCTTTTAAAGGTCACAAGTCACAATTTTTTGTATCAAATTCAGAAATGAGCTAAGGGCAAGTTGTGACCGATGTTTGAAGTTGATTCCATCCATACTTACTGAGACAAGCTCATTTCGTGATTTTCCCCATGTATTTACAATGGGGAGGTCATGCTCTGTACATCACCTTAGGTCACCAATATAAGAATCCCGGAACATATTTTGTAGCTCCTGGTGGGCCCATTATATGGTATGAGTTTCAACTTGATCGATTAACCCCACTTTTTAGTTATGCAGTCCTAAGCATTTTTTGAGGTGAGGTCACTTCACCTGGCCTGGTGACCTGACCTGATATGCCCTTGAGCTAAAATTTCAGAAAATATGTAAAAAAGATATGAGTTTGGCGGTGCTACGCGCCGCCGTTCTTTGGTCACTTCGGAAAAACCCGAGGGGGGTCTAAAAGACTCCCAGCCGGGCAAAGGTTAAACATTTTTTTAGTTGAGGTGGCTTGACCGGCACTGGTGAACTGACCTTGGATGACTTAACCTTAAGATTTTGATAAATTTGTGAAGTCGATCAAGCATAAGGTGTGCCAAGTACGGCGGCGCTTTTCACCACCGTTTTTTTCGTGCCGCCGGAAAAAACCCGAGGAGGGTGTTCAAACACCTCCTCCACCGGGGTGAGGGTTTACGCTGTCATAATTTACAATTTTCAGATTTGGGCGCCCTGAAAGGTTTTTGAAAATCCGTGTAAGTATGATGGACCTATTGAGAATGCTCTACTTAGACGAAAGAAATCCGTCGCTTATGACAGTTGGGCTTCGTCATGTATCTGAGTTTTCGAGGTATTGCGTCACAAAGGTTAAGTGCGCCAAGAAATTAACAATGCTATGCGTACCTACGTAAGTTGTGTGCCTTTTCACCATCCAGCACGGAGCGGAGCAGCACGTGTTTTCTTCTTATTGTATATTATTCGGCTTTACATCAGCAGCGCTCTCTATCAGGCTTAGCTCTACGCAACTCGTCCAACAGTGAAGTTTTAGTTTTACGTACGCCTCTCTTCTCCTTTCCTCGGTTACGTCCGGGCCGGGCCCCACTCCTTCCACTCAGCAGAAACCCATGGCGACACTCCTGATTTGAGCCAGCTTGGCTGCCGTCTATATCTGTGCTGACTGCCGCGGTCTCGCCTGTACCGAGGAGCAGGCTGAGATGGTGGAGCAGATAACCAAGCCAATAGAGAGCAAGGTATGGCTAGGAATGTTTGAGAAGAAAAGGAGATTGCATCTTCTGGTTCATGGCGTAGAAATCTATCATTTTTTGCTAGAATTTTCGCTGAATTTCTCGCAACACATGTGAACGCGCCTCCACCAATCAGCGGCCGCCATCCGCTGACTGCGGCTTGCCTAGGCACAGAGGTCAGAAAGGTCACGCTGGTCGCCGCTGACGCCGAGTTCAAGTCTTGTTGGGGAGGGGTTGCAAAGCGGATTATAAAACCTACACGTGACGTGTTGAGAATGATGGCGGTTGTGGACTGAGGGAGGGGAGCTGGTGTAGCAGACATTCTATGCACGTGTGTGTACGTATGGGTTAGGTGTTTGTGCAGTGTGCGGTGTCGATAGCACTGGAAACACATGAAAAAACATGCAAACGAGTCCGGGATGTGCATGGCAAAGCTACCTAAGCTTGTGGAGCTTTTCAAGGTCTTGCATTTAGTGCACACTCATTTATTGGCGATTTTACACATGCTCGGTATATGTGAGATGTGTGTCTAGATGATATTGGCTGAGAGTTATTGTCACAGGTCAGCGGTGGGGATTTATATCTCAACATGCCCAGGCACCGCCAATGAAACGTCAAAGGAATGTTAAAATGTTCTTTAAATATTCGTGTGTTTTATTTTAACTACCTGCCATCGGTTGTATGCTGTTTAACAGGCCCAGAGCAAGGTTAAAGCATACTTTATATTATACTCACACTTTTTTATATAGGGGCGAATCCAGGGAGCCAATCCGGCGATGTTCCCTCCCTACCTAAAGCTATTAGATTTTACCTAGTTTTAGCGGACTTTGGCTGATGTTCTTGAAAAACCCACTACTTTTACCATTTTCCCCTATCTGCCCCCCCCACCAAATGTTTTGCAGATATTTCCTTCTGATGGCAGTTATTGACATTGTTTCAGTTTGAAAACCCCTCAATAATGTTCAGAAATCCGCGCCTCTGCTCTGAACCATCACTGTCGCTTCTCCGAGAGAGGATTCTCATTCTAAACCATTCGCCCTTTTAATTGTTTTGGAATCTTTATTTTAGAACAATCAGGTACCTATACAGAAAAGCGTTTCAGATCTGCAAAGTTTTCCAGAGGTCTTTATCACTCATTTCTCAATACGTTTGCCCATTTTGTCTGATTAAAACAGGGGTGTTGATTTTCGAAAACCACTGGCGGTACCCAAATCTGAAAGCCGTCAACGACAGCGCTAACTTGATTTTTGTATCAGTAAGACTCCTTCCAAATCACCATAACTCTCTAAAAAGTATGAAGGCAATTTGCAGGATGAAATAATGAAAGAAACAGTAATACTGTGAAACCTCCCATTGAGCAGCCCCTAAACAGATATACAGAAATCCTCACATCAGTCATGTAGGTAAATCTAAAGGTCTGTGTGAAGTGTAACATTGAGTCAGGCACTGAGCAGTGCTCAGTGAGCACCTACCTAGGAAACATTTTCTGACATATAAAATTGGTAAAATGATTGGGAATTAGCGTCGTGGGAGGAATGGTATGCCCACTCGTCAGTTAGAGCTTCGCATCCAGTTCCGCGACTCGCAGGCACCCAATGACCCAAGTATTGGCTGCATCTTAACGCGGCACCGTCTGGGCTATTCTCGCACCCAAGAACGCCTGGGGGAGGGAGGAGGTTCCGATTGCACCCTCTACGATCTCGGGAACCGGATGTGATCTATTCTCGAACCGAGCTGGAACTTTTTCTGTTGACCCATGGTGTCACAGATGTCAAATTTTATCCATTTAGAAAATTCCTTATGAATTGTGAACCATTAGACATAGAGCAAAGCCAAATGCATCAATATCGTTTTGACCCAAGGATTCAAATGATATGCAACATGATTTTGAAAGGTCATATCGTAACCTTGGCCTCAATTCAAGGTCAAATAAGGACATTTCAGGGTCATATTGCACATCATTCAAATTCTGGGGTCATGACCGTCTCTATAATACCAAATTTACATATCTATCTTTTCTCGTTCAAAAGTTATAGACAACAACAATTTCTAAAACCGTGACCTTTCGTGACCTCTGGTGACTATTATTGACATGACCTCAAAATGGATGGTGGTGTGCACATTGTTTTCCTTTCAAGACCTTTCGAATGATGTTTAGAAACTTGGTCTAGCTCTTATAGGAGCCGAGTTACACCCTAGCCCTCATTTTAGAAGACTATAATTGCCTTACAGGGCTTCAGAAATGACTATATAACTCGTTGACCTGACCTGACCTGATGTCTTCAGTATGTTTCCGATTTTTTCCGCATAATCGTAGCATTTCCCACTATGTCTCTAGCACGGAATCTATTTCACCTGTGTGACCTCGTTTGACCTTATAGGTATTGGAGACCTATTTCATTGGAAGCAGTCAGAAGTGTAGATCACCATAGCCCGCCACACCTCGAGGCAGTTGTTTTTCTCTAAGTTTCTTGAATTTTTAGATCTCGAGGGGGTTGCCAGACCTCCCTCCAGTGTGCATTAGTGACAGACCTTCTCTCCAGTGCGGGTGCTTAGGCCTCAGGCATGCATGAGAGGCCTCCTACCAGATAAGGAAGGCCACCTAAATGAAAGAAGATGTTATTAGGCCATCAACGATAGCTTATATTCTCCATCTTTGAATGTCAGGGATGGCTGCATTCGCCCCTAAAGCTTGAAGACCCTCTCGGAATCAGGGATTGGAGGTCCTTTAGAGGCTGGCCCCAATGGAAAAGATAAGAGTGACACCCCCGAACCAGAGACTATCTTTGGTAGCCTGCTCTTTAGATTTTCTTCCACCTGGGACCAGTTCTGTTTTAGTTTTTTTCAGAATAAAGATTTGATTCTGGTAAGGAAATGATTATTTCGTTCCTTTTGGAGGTTGATGTGCCCCCTGACTTGGTACTCAACGCCGAACGAATAACTGGAGTGCCTGAGAAAGAAAACAGGGACATTCTCTTGCATGCGCGTCTCAAAGGCGGGAAGAGAAGGAAGCTGCCTCCTCCATTTTCATTGAAAATTATTCTTATTTCCTCCAATTTGAAAAAAACGAAATGTTTTGAATACTTATGTCAGGAAGACATAGGCGTGTCCAGGAGTTCCGAGGAGGGGATGCTAGCCTTTGATTGACCCTCGGCGCCCACTGAAATGGCCATTGCACCCCTTGAAATGTTGCATTCCATCCCCCGCCCCCAGGATGCGAGTATTTGCGTCCACATGATAGATTTTTCCATCCAAAAATTGCGCCCGCCCCTACCATATACCTCTCTCTCATCCTCATGCTGTAATCCTGGATCAACCTGTGGAAGAAGGCAACAAGCAACCCAAATCAGACAATGTTTTTGTTTCTGGAGGCTCAGGCTGGGTGCGTTTACCTTGTCAGGGAAGTGAAAAATTCACTTCTCCCTCCCTTTTGTAGGTGGCGACGCATATGCCGTATGCAAAATGTAGGTATGTAAGTATAACAATTAGACCACTTTCTGTTGAGAAGCACCTGCATGCTGTTGGTGGTTTCTCTAAAAAGCAGTGTGAACCCAACGACATAGGCGGATCCAGGGGGCACTTGCTACCCCCTCGTCTCCTCCCGATCAGACCTCAGCGGCCCCTGGAATGGTCACGGAACCCCATGACAGGTAGATTGCGTCCTCCTAAAATGTCGCTTTTGCCACCTCCCCTCAGGATGCGAGTATGGGCGCCCCCACGATAGGATTTAGCTCACATCTGATAGGTTTTTCCGTCCAAAAATGGTGCTTCCTGGTCCGGATGGTGCCCATCCCAACCGTGTGCTCCCTTCTCCAATCGGTAATCCTGGATCCGGCTATTCCCAACGACACTATCATGCCAATAGGTCACGTGCTGCAGAACACTTTTACCATGCTGCATAAACTGACTCGTCTTAAGTGTGCATTCCTGTGGTAGAGCATGACAACTAGCAGTAAACACTCAACACCTTGCTGCACATTACTGCAAAAATGAAAGCTGTCGTGAAAAGCGACTGACCTGCTGGCAACGTGCAGGCTGTGGCGTGCAAGGTTGGATGGTGGGGAAAAGGGCATTCGCGCCCCCCCAAACCCTCTGACTTTCTTCTGAAACACTGTTTTTCACAATGCTGGGCTGTTGGCCCCTCCGCTCCTCTCCATCCAGCTACCCAGATCCCAGTGGCGGATCCAAGGCTCCAATGGCTAGGAGGCACGAGCCTCCATCACCATTGCCTTGGGACAGCCTTTCTCTATGCAGTTACTATAAACACTCAGACATTAGTGGGGGGGCTCGACCCCCTTGACACCCTTGTATCCGCCACTGCCAGATCCGGAACTGGCGGTGCGTGGTGCCTGTCACCAGATGGCTGCGGTGCAAAATGCCTCCTACAGGCGAAATTCTGACTGCGCCACGGTATAGGACGCATCACATGTGCGGTACATTAGCCTATAGCCGGGGCCCAGTTGCACGACCACATGGCATTTCTTACATACAAATTTGGCAAAATTGGTGGTGCCCAGTCCCTCCAAGTGGTCCCCAGGCCTTTTTATTTTCCTCGACAAGAATCAGTGCCCTTCGAGTTCTGAATACCTGAAAGTCTGTTTTTCTTCCCTAATGGGTTTTTGCGCCCTTTGCTGATGGCCATTATGGACCCATAATAGGTTTTTGTGTGAGGCAGGAACTAGAAGTGCCCAAGAAAAAAATATGTGTGCCCTCTCGACCAAGGCAGTGGCCTCCTCGAGCCCTGTTAATGCCTTTTTTGGCCTACAGTGCAAAATGTTGGAGAAATGTAGGTACCTACTGTACGCCCATCATTTACCATAACACAGAAACCAATATTTGATAACAGTTCGGTAACATCGCAGAGTCTTCAAGAAGATTCCTAATGATTTCGGACTAAATCACCAGAAACTGTATAAATCAAAAATGCTAACGGAGCATTTATGATTAAAAAAATTAAATGCCGCATTGCCTGCTGCGCACGCAAAGCGGCACAGTGTAGATGTAAGGGATGTTTGGCGGTACAGTATGCTTGCTGGTGGAATGGTCACTGCGGCACAGTATGTTGTCGACGGCGGGTGAACGTCGAAGCAGACAACACTGCTAAAATCAACCTTGCCGAAAGCACAGATTAAAAAGTCCGCGCTGTTAATATGTACTAGTCCCGTATATCGCCATCAGAAGAAAGTAAGGGTACAAAATTATTTAATCTCCACTGGGAATAAGTAATCTACAAAACAACTTCTAGGTTCGGACTCTTTTTTTGCATTCGACTTATGCTGGGTGGAGAAATTTAAGATTTGATCTCAGTGCAACTGAAATGGAATTTTTCCAAAGAAAAAGGACATCAGGCCTCCATTCGTGCCCCAATTCTTCCGAGCCTTATGATATTAGAAACTACCATAGGCGGGTTTAGGGGAAGGGGGGCAGGTTCCCCCATAGATCCTTGGCGCTTCCTGAAATGGTCACGGCGCCTCTCTGAAAGGTCTGTGGTACCCCTTGAATCGTCGCTTCCCTACCCTGCCCCCTCCCCCAGGATGCGAAAATCGGTACCCATCGACAGGATTTGGCACCCACCTGATAGGTTTTGCCGGTCAACAGTGGCGCTCCCCTGGTCTGGATGGTGCCACCCCCCCCGGAAGGTGCCTCCTGCCCCCGATCGGCAATCCTGGATCTGCCTGTGGAAACTACCCTGTTATTTACTGTTAATGTATTTATTATATTATATAAGTATTACGTTATGCTATTACATTATTTTGTTATGTTGATATAATTTAGATATAGAATACGTCAAAGATGTACATAAAATATAAAAAGAAAGTTTGTGACAAATATAAAATATGAATACCAGCCTACAGGGGCACAGCCAGGGGGGGACAGGGGGCACGTGCCCCCCATCGGTGCCGGGGTGCCCTTTTGATTGCCAGGCGGAGTGCCCTCTTTGGGCCGTGCCGCTCGAAATTTAGTGCCCTACGCCATTGAGCCTCGATGAGACTAGACCGTATTTAGCGATTTCAACTATTGTTTGACAATTAAGTGCCTCTTTTGGTCAGCTAGGGCATTCTGTCGCCTTTCCAAGCACCCGGAAAGAGTATAGGCACGTAATCCGTTTCCAGATAATGCCTCATCGTCGCCAATAATCGTACGGGCGAAGCTCATCTGGTGCCCCATGGAGCTGATCATGTGCCCTCTGAGCTGATCTGGTGCCCTCGTAGTCAATCTGGTGCCCCCCTGAGAAAACAAGTGTGCCTTCTGAACCTATATGATGAGTTAGTCTGATGCCCCCAAGCTTGTTTGGTGCCCTATTAGCTGTTTTAGTTCCCCTTGAGCTGATCCGGGCCCCCTGAGCGTATTTAATGCCTCCCGGAGTTGATCTACCGTCAAGGGGTGCAGCCAGGGGGCACAGGGGACACGTGCCCCCATCACTGCCAGGGTGCCCTTTTTGATTTCCAGGTGGTGTACCAATTTGGGCCGTGTCGCACGAAATTTCGTGCCCTACGCCGTTGAACCTAGATGTAACTGGACCGCATGTAGCGATTGAAACTATTGTTGGACAATTTAATACATTTTTCGGTTAGCTAGGGCATTCTGTCGCCTTTCCAAGCACCCGGGAAGAGTATGGGCACCTAGTATGTGCCCACCTAATGCCTCATTGTCGCCAATAATCGTACGAGTGAAGCTAATCTGGTGCCCTTTGAGCTCATCTCGTGGCCTCTCAGCTGGTATTGGCCCCTTGAGCTGATTACTTGCCCTCTAAGCTGATATGGTGCCCCTGAGTCAATCGAGTGCCCCACTGAGCAAATAATTGTGCCTCCTGAACCTATATAATGCCCTGAGTTAGTTTAATGCCTCCGAGCTTGCTTGGTGCCCTAATAGCTGATTTAGTGCCCCATGAGCTGATTCGGGCCCCCGAGCTGATCTCATTTCTCCCCGAGTTGATCTACTGTCTCCTAAGTCAATATGGTGCCGCTTCAGCTGATTAGGTGCACCCTCAGCTGATTATTGATGTCTCCTTAGATGGTCTGGTGCCCCCTGAGCTGGTTTGGTGGGCCCTGAGCTTATATTGTGTCCCCTGAGTTGTTATGTTGCTCCCTGAGCTGATTTAGGCCCCTGCCATAGTCTGGGGGGCTGGGAGCTGATCTGGGCCCCCGAGCGGATCGATCTGGTGCCACCTGAGCTGCACTAATGCCCTTGAGTCGATCTGGTGCCTCCCGAGTCCATCTGATGACCTCTGAGCTAGTCTGGTGCCCCCTGAGCTAATCTGGTGCCCTTTAAGCTGACCTGGGCCTCCTGACGTGATTAACCCTAAAGCCCTAAGCTGAGCTGGGCCCACATAGGCTGATGAGGGCCCCTGAGAATGTATGGGGCTCCTGAGCTGATTAAGTGGCTCCTGACTTGATCTGGTATTCCCGAGCTGGTCGGGGACCACTGATCGGATTGTTTGTACCCGAAGCTGACCTGGTGCCCTATGGGCATCTGGTGTCCCCTGAGCAGCTCTGAGGCTTTTGAAATGATCGGGCCCCGAGCTGTTGAGGGATCCCTGAGCTGATTTAGTGCCCCTGACTTGAAATTTTCCCCTGAGCTGATCGATCTGGTGCACCCTGAGCCGATATACTGCCCCCTGAGCTTAATTAATGCCCCCTGAGTAGATCTGGTGCCTGCTGAGTCATCAGTGTGTCTCCTGAGCCCATCTGATTCCCTCTGAGCTAGTCTGGTGCTCCATGGCTAGTATGGTGCCCTTTAAGCAGACCTGGGACTCTTGGGTTGATTACGTGATTTCCTCAGCCGCTCCCAGGCCCTGAAGCTGAGCTGGGCCAACAGGGGTTTATAAGAGCCCCTGAGATGGTATGGGGCTCCTGAGCTGATTAAATGCCTCCTGACGTGATCTGGTATTCCCGAGCTGATCTGGGCCCCGAGCTGGTCGGAACCACTGATCTGATGGTTTGTCCTCGAAGCTGATCTGGTGCCCTATGGACCGATCTGGTGTCCCCTGAGCAGCTCTGGGGCTTTTGAACTGATTGGGCCCCGAGCTGTTCAGGGATCACTGAGCTGATTTAGTGGCCCTGACTTGATCTTGCCCCTGACCTGACTTGAGGCCCCTGAACTGATCTGGGGCCCCAAGAGCTGATCTGGGGCCCAAGAGCGGATCTGGGTTCTGAGGGTACCCTGAGCTGGTCTGGGCTCTGAGCTTGTGAGAGCCCCTAATGTTGGCTTGAGGCCCCTTGAGGTGATCTGGCGCCTTAAACTGTTCTGGGGTTTCTTGAACTGGTTTAAGGCCCTATGAGCCTATCTGTGGCCCATTGAGCTAGTCTGATGACCTCATCTCTAGGGCCAATGAGCTAGTCTAGTCCCTGGGTGAAGCATGAGCTGCTCTGGGGCCCTGATCTACATCAGGGGCCCCCGAGGTGGTCTTGAATAGACAGATAATAAGAACACAAGGCCAACTCCCATCATCTCGGGGCGGGGTCACTGAGCTAGTCTAGTCCCTGGAGGCCTAACTGGGGGGATGGGAGAAGCTGCTCTGGAGGCCTCTGATCCACACTTGGGGACCCCAGAGCTAGTTTTGAATAGATGGGGAATAAGAACACGATGGAAACTCCCCTTGTAAAACGGAGCTAACGAGGAATGAGGAATCTCTAAAACGGTTTGTGATACCTATAGGCACCCCTGGTTATATAAATTGCTTATTATACTGGTGGAGTCTGGGAAGGGATGATAAAAAGGCATGTGCCCCTGAGCTCAGAGCACAGTCGCCCTAAACCAGGATTTCTACTAATTAATTTAAATTAAGAACCAGTTTCCACAATTTTCAGCCCTGTCCCACCATCCCCATCCAAACCACCGGCCTGTTCACCTTTTCTTTACTCTTAACTGGGACCGATCCTTGAGAATATGGAAGTTAATAAAGGCATTCAAAAGGTATCTCCCGAATTATTCCGGCAGCACAAATTTTAATCTTCCAAAGTCAGTATGCCACTCCTCGTCCCACGGCGATTGGGGAGGCAATGAACTTAATCCGCGTTCGACCTGGGCTCACTGGTCACGACAAAACCAGTGGGCATAACAAATGAATTTTCGACTCCAATATGCCTTAACTTGCACCTGGTAACAGAAATCACATGCTCCGCTGATTTCTCTGATGACAAGTACTTGCATGAGTTGGCTGATTTGCCCTTAAATCTATCCAAAACAGCCGTGTTTTGGCTACTTTCATGATATTTTGGTGATATTTTTTCGGTTTTAATCGAGTTTTCCTTCTCCGTCAATGATTTATTTGCATTTTTATTGAACCAAAGATGCCCAAAAAATAATATAAACAAAGATATGGCAAGTTTTTTAGGTTACGTTAAAAAGTGCCCTTTTTCCCCGGGGTGCCCCTCAAAGTTGGTGTGCCCCCATACCAAAGCTCTGGCTGCGCCCCTGCCAACCCATACGCGCAAAAAGTCCTGTAGGCAGTGGAAGCGGCTGATCCCTCAACTTCCTGGCTGTGACAGTAGCGGCAAAGGGTTGAGGGTACCATGAACTTCTTAGCCCATTTTATTCCGTTCAACGCCATAAGGCTGGTGTAGAAATTAATATATTAAGGGGGAGCACGGTGTCCTGGTACCCCCTAGTTCCACCACCTGTAGGGGCAGTGCCCATGTACCTGGCTGTAGGGGCAGTGCCCATGTGCGGATCCAGGAGGACCAATGCAGCCATGCCCCCTCTAAGCGAAATAGAGGGGGGCAGAGCATATTTTAAGGTACTAACTGATGGGTATTTTGCCCACCAGCCCCCCATGTTGTGTCCACCAGTGAACGGGTCAGTGCTCACAAGAAATGTTTGCACATAACGGCGTAAACTTCTCATTTCTCCTGCCACATTAAGTTCTGTTTCTCTAAGCTCTCATTTCATGTTCATTTCTAAGTTCCGCATTAAGTTCTCATTTCTCGTGCCGCATCCCCTGTTCTTTTTTAGTTGTAAAATTGCAATGGCAGATTTTAACGCACACCCTAACCTGCGTAGTTTTCCGTCTCTATCTCACCGCCCACCAGCATCTTGCCCTCCTTTTTATTTGTCCTCTCTGGCAGTATCTGACTGCCCATCAGTGCCCCACCCTCTTCCACTCTTCCCTGTCCGGCCATATCAGACGACCCACCATATCCTGCCCTCCCTTCTTCTCCGCCCTGCCCGGCCGTATTTTTTTGTCCATCAGTTTGCTGCCCTCCCTTCAATTTTTGCTCCATCTGGCCGTATTTGACTGCCCATCAGTGCCCTGCCCTCCCTTTTGTTCTGTTGTGTTTGACCCTATCTGACTTCCCACCAGCGTCCTGCCCTCCTTCCTTCTTCTCTGCCCTATCCACTCGTGCCTAACTATCCACTAGCGTCCTGCCCTCCCTTCTTTTCTGCCCTGTCCGGTGGTATCTGTCAGCGCACCAACACTCTGCCTTCCCTTTTTCTCTGCCCTGTCCGACCGTATCTGATTGGCCACCAGTTCTTTGCCCTCTCTTCTTCTATTTCCTGTTCGGTCGTATAAGACTACCCACCAATACCCTGTACTTCATTTTCCCTCCACCGTCCGGTCTTTTATGATTGCCTACCAATGTTCTACCCTCTTTTCTTGTTCACCCTATCTGGCTCATTTTGAGCGACCAATGGTGCCAGGACCTCCGTTATTGTACACATTTCCCAGCCTACTCTGTTTTACCTGTCTGACCCTATCTGACTTCCCCTCGGTGCCATGCCCTCTACTCTCTTCTATCTTTTCCAGTCCTTTCTGACTGTTCGCCAGTTTTCTGTCTTCCCTTCTTCTCCATCCTGCCAGGTTCTATCTTACTGCCAACCAGTGTCATGTCCGTGTTATCTTGGAGGGCGCGGCAGTGGAGTGGTCAGCGTAGCTGGCTGCCACGGAGTCGACCCGGGTTCAAGGCCCGACGGCTTCCCTGAACAAGGAGCAAGCTGGCTCCCGAGAAACCCTTCAAACCGGGAAAGAGTTTGGGACGCCATATAACCCTGGAAGTTGGTGTGTCGTTAAGCCCCATACATTATTATAATCCATATTATCTTTATCCATTCCTGGCCGTTTCTGCATGTCCACCCGCTCCCCGTCCTCCTTTCTCTCCTGCCCAGTCCGAATCCAACTGCCTGTCCAACACTGCTATGTCTTGCCTTCGCGTCTGCTCTGTCCGGCTCCATAACCAGCCACAACCAACTAACATAACCAAGCTAACTTAATTTGGAACAATCCTGGAGAAATCTCTTGAAATGGTTGTGCGGAAGGAGAGGGGCACTCTTGCCCACCAACTCAAGTGGGCAGTGGGCATAGAAAATGCAATACTGGCTCCCTGATCTTAGATATAGCTCTTTACGTATACCTGTCCATAGGCGTAGGAACGGGGTGGGCTAGGGGGCCATGCCCCCCCCAAATTCATGATTCTTAACCATTAACCCTATGGCGTTGACTGGAAAGAAATGACTTCAAAATGCCCGCTGGCCCCCCAATATTCTGGACACTCCTACGCCTATGTACCTGTCACTTGTTAAGCAATAACTGGATGTATTCTTTTTTAAGAAGGGACTTTCAAAACTTGAGCTACAGACAGATAATAATCTTCTAAACAATATAATCCAGGACATTGGGAATGGATATGGTTCTGTTTCTTAAAGCGATTTTGTCTTTGATTAACACGCTTATTGACGGGGGCGGGTGCCCGCCCCTCGGGTTTTTCGGAGATAGCATAAAAACAGCGGCGTGTAGCGTCGCCGTACTTGGTATACCTTTTTTCTCATCATTTTTACAACTTTTGACAAAATTTTAAGGGCAGGTCACCTCGGGTCAGGTCACCAGTACAGGTCAAGTGACCTGACCTAAAAAAGTTTAAGGTAGCATATGTCGGAACAGGGTGAGCGTATCCGATTAAAACTCATATCACATAATGGTCCCACTGAGTTCTCTAAAATATTTTCCGGTATTTTTATATCGATGACCTAAGGTCAGGTACGAGCCGTGACCTCTCCATTTGAAATATGTGGGAAAAATTGTTTTCACTGAATAACTTAGTAATGGATAGTGATAGAGCGTTTATGTTAACTGCATTATATTTGTCTTGTCTTTGCGGTTCGAATGATATGCATTTTATCTAATTTGACCTTTACCTGACCTCAGGTCAGTTCAAAACCTTGATTTGACCTAGTAAGGTCATATTAGATATCATTCGATTTGGCTTGATGCGAGGATTCATATGGTTCAAGTTTTTTTGCTCTATCTTTAGTTGTTTAGATGTAATGTCCGAAAACCTTCCTTTACAGCTTATCCCTGTGACGGCATATCTTGACCTCTAGTGACCTTAAATATGAACTGACAAAAAATGGCTCAAATGTTTTTGATGGAGAAGTGGATGGGCTACCCAAAGCCGTTTACCATTTTTCGCTACCTAGCGTGGTTCTCGAGATCTTAGGGGGGGCGGGTACCCGCCACCCCCATCAAAGCGAAGGTGGCTCAGACCCCCGTCAATGCGCGTGTTAAGAAATGCATCTGAGCGTGAAACGTTGGATGAAGTAAATATTTGCTAAAATTGATATAGAACTCACGATATTCATTGCATAATTCAGCTATTGTGAGTATGCTTTATATACAAAAACACGGAAATTATCGGGTTCGATAGGTGGCAATGCCCACCGCACATCGTGAGAACTCAGAGCAACAGCGGTGCTGCACCGATGCACCCGTGAACACAACGGCAATCCAACTGGGAGAAGGCGTCTTTCGTAACTCTAATTGGCACTGCACTTGGACAAAACGCTCAGTGCCGCACCTTCACGTAGAGTTCAAGGCCATGGGAGCGTGCAACTCATCTAAGATGATGTATCAAAGCACCAGGAAGGCTCGCCGGATGCATCCTTTCGCTCTCGGTTGTGCGCCTGCAGCAGTAGTGAGTACGCGCCGCACTTTCTCCCGCGCAGACGCAAGTTGCCGCGATATAAGCCGTATGTAACGGTGGCGCGCCAAGTTGTGAGTCTAAAGAGGGCTGTGGTGGCGGGAACCAGACGGTGCACGTGCAGCCGACATCACGTGACGTTGTGACCAGCCGTCGACACAGGCGCATTTGTAGTGACTTCAACGTGCGGGATAACAACACCGGTGATATCAAATTACAGGTGAGTGGAGGGAAGCAACTAAAAAGGAAAAGAAAATTGGAGTGATGATATGAAAATATAATTCAAGAGGTTTCATATTTTGACAAATTAATCACATCTATGACCTGACAGCGTCCCAAGCCCACCAAAAACTGAACGCATAGATTAGTTGAAAATACCTGCCTCTTAGGCCCTGACAATGCTTCTCTGCGCATCGAAGGCATAGCAAGAAATACGATGAACCGAAAAATATCGTGAGTGGCTTTCAGCCTCGCTTCAGCTTCGCACTCATTCTTTTGACGTTCCGTTTCATACAATTTTTTCTGTGGAGTCTTAACTGGTTATAGAGGAGAGATCGACAACCTGCACGTGTTTATTAGTACCCGACAAGAGACAAGAAAATTTTCATGCACGACAACTTGCAGATTGATATTCTAAAACAATATCTTTTAAGTATTTTAGACACACGATACTTCATTTGGTGATCATGTCGGCTGTAAAGCAAAGTAGCCACACCCTTAAAGAAAAAATGTGTCTAATATGTTGGGAAGTTAGTACATTGGTTAATCAATAAGCAACACTTTACTGTTCCGGGATCTTTGGCTTTGGTGGTCAAGAATCGCGAAATTGTATTTATATCTCCTGTTCAGGACGATCTGCAGGGATAGATTAAACCAAGATGAAACCCTCCCATTTTGTAACTAGTAAAAGATAGCAGAGCATCAGAGAAAACACTACCACGTCAAACAACATATTTTATTATCATTAGAAGCTCATACTACAACCAATGAAATGGTAATTATAGACCTGCGGTGACTCATATGTGCCGGGGATCATTCAGGGGTAATCCTGAGGGACCAGAATGTCTCATGGAGGTCATAAGGGGGTGTAAGGTAAAAATATTAGAGCTTGAATTGGTTCACCATATGTACAAAAAATCAGCAACGCGCGCCCATATATATTATAAATATTGAAAATTGTATTGAAAATACAATCACCGGACAACCTGCCAATTACACCAGATCTATCCGCGCTCACTTAAAACAGAACCTTTTCCTGAAAGGGTTTGACAGCAGGGACTGTCTTCGCCATCTAACTGGTCGCTTTTAATCGTATATCCTAGAAAAAAGTAAACAGTTGTTAAGGGCACCGGTTACCACTGCTCTACCCTGTGGACATGTACAATTTATATATCGATATACACCATTGGCATGCACGGTTCAGTGCGAACTAAGCCAACTTTTGCCTGTTTTTGTTGATGAATATGTGAATACTTGTTGAAATAAACATACATAAAAGCATACCTTCCATCCCTCCTATCTCTGTGGTCTTCTGATGTCTTGTCATGTTGTAGCGGAACTGAAAAGGTCAGACTCTAGCTTCTTATCTTTTTGGAAACACTCACTTTGTACATTTTGAACCTAAAACCAACACTTTATATAGCCCATCAGCGGCTGCAGAGCCACGTTTTACAGAGCTCTTTTTAGATTTTGTTGTTGTACTGATAAGTGTATGCTAAATGTCGCCCTTTTACAAAACTCCAAATTTCAGGGATCAGCATGTGTTGGTAGTTGACTTGTCATGGAGAAAACACATTTAGTCCAACCTTTGTTACCTCTTTCATCAAATAATTTGTTTTAGAAACGTCCATTTAAGGATACATTTCCGGTGAAATAGGAAAGGTACGAAATCAATTACCAGTGATTTGACTCTATAAAAATTACGTAAGGTAGCTGAGGGCGATATTAGATTCATGTTTGTTAAAATTGGAGTCACTCCAAAGGGACTGCGTTGTAGCCAAGCATTTTCAGATAAGGTCTGTTCCAGATTCACAGTTTCTTTCGATAAATTCACATCAATCCGCCTATAAGCCATTTCTGAAGACCCATATCCCCAAAATTGATCAAAATTCCCAATATATGACCTGATCCATATCCCCAAAAATTCAACTCAATCTTAAGAAAATTATCCAGATAAATATCAAAATCTGAATCTGCCGGCCAGTCTAAGCCAGTCCGGCAGTAGTTTGGGGTCTTGAATGGATCTTGAATATGAGTGACCTCAATCCGTTAGACGATTTAGTTTAACGAGGAGTGTGGGCACGGTCACCGAGACAGCCTGGTAATTGGAGGATCCAGGATCTCCAACTGCAGAGAGGACTTGGTTTAGGGAGTGTAGTGCTAAGCCATGGGGAACCATTTTTGACGTACTGATCTATCGAAGGGCGTCAGATTGCATCGCAGGGGCGCAACTACTTAATTAACCAATTCCTCGGCTGAATTACGCATTCGACCAAGGTTAGCGTGAAGAAGTCTACAGCACAGAAACAAGCCGATAAAAACTTAGCGTTATGCTCCCTACCACCAACGTTCCAGCCTCTTCACGGGAATTATGATATGCAATCATTGATAAATTCAACTGGTTCAACCAGACGGCCTCGATTAGCCCCGAGTCTATAGATATGTTAAAGCTTATGAGAATAGAAACTCTAGAAGGGACATCTTATTTTGTTTTGTGTTTCTCAGTGACTTTGAAATATCAATCTTCTCTGAGGTGCATCATGAAATGAATCCATGTTAAAAAATAAGAAGACCAATGACCGTAATAAAACTTTCAATTACCTCTTACTTCGTGATATAACATCAAAAAACATCACCTCTTTCTTTTCAAACAATTAGTGCGATTGAACCCGCCGCTGTAACTCGAAGTCCTCGGTGCCGGGACAGAGGATGCTGCTGCCCGCGTCGACGCCGCTGGTGTTGCTTCCTCTTCTGATCAGCTCCGCTCAAGGCCAGTCTCGACCGCGGCCGCTGAAAGAGAGTGACCAGCAGCTCCTCAGCACTCTGCTGCAGCAGCACGTGGAGGAAGCTGCCGACCAGCAGCGCTCCTACGGAGGCTCCGTCACCAGCAAGGTAACGAGTGGAGCGATGTCATCACCGGCAGCCCCACCGTGTGTTGTGAGAATTGGACTTGCTGAGATTTGAACAAGATATAAAATTAAATGCAATGGGCTTAACATATTATATCCTTTTTGAGCCAAGTGCAATACACGTTTTAACAGCAGATCATGTCTTTTTATTTTTGTAGGGGTTTTTTAATTGATCATGCACAGTATTCTGATTGAAACCTTTCTATTCGATGTGCTTTCATTGTTAACTGTTCACACATCGCCATTGATACTTATTTTCGTAATTATTTACGTGCCTGAAATCGTTAAGCTACAAATTGGAGTCAGAATTGAGGTGCTGGGGGAGCCACCTCAGTCATTAAAAGGAAATAAGTTTCAGTAATGTTTATTGCAGAGAAACTAAACCCAAAGGAACGCTCCACTACCATAAACAATATCGGCCAAGTCATGTGCCACCTCTCCATAATTGATCATGCACTAGATAAGACCTCTGGTAACGATGTTACATCACTCATTCTTGCGACAAGGAAGGGATCAAATCTCCGGAAATAGATTTGCCCAACTTCGCCTAAGCGATCCCCGTTCGCCTTACCATCGCGTAACCCGTGCCCGGCAGGCACCATTGTGTATTTTCCGCCTATCGTTTTATCGCCATGCTCTGTTTCAGATCCCGTTTCGGAAGTGGACCCACCAGTCTGGCCAGTTCCTACCGACCTGTGCCCCTCAACAGGTCAGAGCTCCGCCTATTGTGCAACCTGGCCAGGCGCGCCTTTCCCCGGTTCCACCGGCCACTGCGCTAGCCAGCAGCTGTTTTTTTTACTCCTGTAGTGGCCACGCAATGCGATAAATGGGCGGCTGCAACATTACTCGCTAAAAAGCGGTTTGCTGTGTCTTGCGGTGAGGCCGTTGCGCGGGACTGCGTATCTTGCCGCGATACCAGAGGGGGGGCGGAGGGCCGTTGCGACATGCGGAAGACCCACCCGCTCGAGTGGCTTCCATAGTTTTGTCAGCTGGCCGAAGCACGGGCTCGTTAGACGTCCAGCGCCTGATTTCACCTGCCACCCCGGCCTCCATGACATCTTGTAGCTGTTACGTCACCTCCTTTGTCAGATGCTCTCCGCTGTGAACCCACAAGCAGGCATTCATCCCGTAGCTATGTGGTGAATAGGGACGACGGGAGTCACGTCATGCCCGAGGACCCATCAGCTGAATCTGACGTCAGCTCACCTGCCGGCTCATCCGTCATTGGCTCATCCGTCATTTCATGGGGCTGACGGAGCTGTAAAGACTGAATAGCAAAACCTTACTATTCAATGTAATGGAAATCCCTCCAAAATGAAAATGGGATGAGTTCACATTTTTTGCGGAAACACTGGATACAATCTATATCACCCAGACCCTGATTATGGAGCTTAAGTGTGATGGCACCCACACAAAAGTGAAGAGACCAACCAATCTTCAACCTACGACTGACAAGAAACTTTTACCCTACAACAAACATATTTTCAGATTTAGATTTATCGTTGCTTTGCATACTGATTGGTTGCAAAATTTGAAAATCCCTTGCAAATTCGAACCAAACCAGGATTTTTTTATAATAAATAGTGGGGGAAGGGAGGTGGGTCCACATGGCCTCCCAATTCCAATGCTTATGCACTGTGCTTAGGAGCAATATATTGGAAAATGCACTTCAAGTCCGGAATGTTATTGAACCTACTAAATCAACAAGTCTACTTTTTATTGTCTGAAACAATTAGTGTTGCAAATAGCCGCCAAGGAATGCTGCCGAGGGCTTGTCGCAAAACACATGCGATGAGAGCCAGCAATATATATTTACGGAGGATCCAACTGCTATGTATGCTCGCATGGGACACTCTGCAGCTAAAAAGTCTAAGGCAAATATGATGACTAAGCGCTTGCTCGGTCCCTACTATGGATACATGATCCAATGACTCTGACTCGTGTCCCTCAGGTCTGCAACACGGTGTACCCGCGGCTGCAGCGGTCCAACCCGCAGTGCGTGTGTCCGCGGGGCGCGCCGCGCTGCAGCCAGCTGATGCTCAGCTCAGACGGCCACTCTGTCGACCTCGTCACCAACACCTCCATGGGGGTGAGTGCGGTCATTCTGCCTGGTCTGAATTCTCGGCAGGTGCTGTTTCAGTTAGAGGGCATCAGATGTGCGATACGTATATAATATGTATGATGGTAGTATGTGGCTACCTACATGGAGGATGCATGATGAAACCCATAGTGTCGGACAGCTCTGTCATGCAAAAAGTGTGTAATTGAACATAAACACTTGAGAATAATAATGTTAAGTGCTTGTGCGAAAGTTTAATGGTCTGCCCGCTGCTTGTGAGCTTTGCTCGTATGTCTGTGCCTATGCCATTGTCTAGAGTAAAGCTGTACCAGTTGATACGTGATACTCTTCCTTTTACCTGTTTATATTTGCATTACTTTCGAGTTTCTCTGCTTATAAGCCGTGCAATGTATTGTGTCAGAGACTACTCGGTGACGGAACGCCCATTGTTTGGACGGTAACACTTTTAACTGAATTAAACTTGCACCAGCAATGTTCTATCTTTATTCATTAAGGAAAGTATCCGCCTTCAAAGCGACGCAGTCTTATAATGCCGGTCCCATTGTACCCACTGCTTGAAGTTGAGAACTGTCCTGACAACGTTAGTTTTATATCGTTTCTGTGTGTGTAAAGTAAGTTATTATGCCATGCAGTCTTCACCCATTCTTCTGTCAGAGCATTTCATGGCCTGTGGTGAACAGATGCTATTTGGTGGTTGTGGGACGGATCTCACTTCTGGGAGGTGAAAACCCCACCGAGCATCCATCGTGTGGGATTACAAGCTCTGTCTCACATTAGACGGCCCTTGTCACATTAGTTACTTGTAATCAAAGCAGCATCGAAAACATTTGCAATGTTTGAACACGTATCAGCTGAGACCGGGAGCGCGGGGTAGTGAACAGGTTATATTTTCCCTCCCGATCCAATTTCTAAAGAATCCAACATTATTATTAGCAATATATTTAATTTGTGAAAAACTTTTGAAAAACGTGAGTCATCGTACAAAATCTGGCGGATGATAGTAAAAAAATCCGTTCTCAAATCGATCCTACAGCGAGAAACTGGACGTCATAAAAATGAAGTGCTGAAGCTGTCCTTGAAATGAGAAGCTCTCGTGAGTACCTTGTCCTTCCCGGCTTACTTACCTACGTACCTATCCTTCTTGAATTTTGTTTTGTACCTTCATATACTGCCGCACAACAGTTTCCACAATCTACCGACATATGTTTTTTATATTTGTAATTTTTTATGATATTAAGCATTAAACATAACGATTCTTTTACTCATCGACTTGAGCTTACCCCCTTCTCCAGCCGAACTGCTGGATCCGCCCCTGTCCAATATCAGGTAAAAACCTGAGCGACTTACCTCTAAGCCAATCGTGCCTAGGCTGTCATAAATTAAAAGCGCTGCCACTGATATATATATATATATATATATATATATATATATATATATATATATATAGTGTTTTTGACCCTTGAAATGTTGCGCATTATTGTTACAACGGACGGATATGCAGACATTCTATTAGTCCCGAAGTCCTGACTAGCCTAGCCATCCAGCTTAGAAATGAATTCACCTACATCACCCAGGTGATTCAAGGCAGATGTATGAATCTTAAAGCAGTGCTGGGCCCAGGTTTAGACTAATATAATGTAATTTAATTGTCGGATATTTCCACTTTGTGATAGATATGGGACTTTGTGTCTTTTAATTCCCTTCATGTTTTGATGTGTGTATGAGACCTTGTTCACGATGACTTATCCGCCCTACAATGCCGCGTTGGATGTGTGATTTTATTGAGCACAGTGTATCCCATTATATGACGTTTTCCCTTTTTTAACAACATGAAATAATAAAAAGCCCTGGATGCAGAATTATTTTGAATTAAACACGAACACCAATATCAGGATTGTAGAGACTCGAATACATAGTTATTGCCTTCTTGCCATCTTAATACTTGGAATAATATCAACAGGAACGTAAATATTGGCCATGAGGTGCAAAATAACTCCTGCAAGCACTTACTGTCATTTTTAGCGCATGGATATTCCAAACATACTTCTGGAGTAAAACTCATCCATTCCCGTTCATCACAGGCAAAAGATGGGTTACTTTGCCGTTTTTCAACGGGTTATAGTTCAGCCAGTTAGCCTCACTTCAGAGACAATGAGCTGCGGCTGCAGCTCGGCAATTGGCATCTCTCATCTCGGGAACGCTGTGATATGTTTCCGGGAAAACTTCGCATTCTATAGTCTCTTTGGCGTTTAGCTGACAGCAGCCCACTCCGCCAGGCGCTGACCACGGTGAAGACGTGCGAGGCGAACACGGAGATCCGGCAGTGCGGCACGGACGACGACTGGGCCCTGCTGGCGGTGCAGAATAGTCGCACCGGGAGGGCGCACTACCTGGTCATCTGCCGCTGCCCCGACGACGGTAAACTAGGTCAGTGGCGGACAAAGGCCGCACGCTAGAGGCCGGCGCAAGTGCGTGGCCATCAGAAAACAATTGAGTGCAGAGGTCTCAGTGATATCCATCTAAGTCATTACTGTTTTCCGGTCGCCCTCGCTGGAGGCCATTCTGAGCGCTTTAAATGATGCTAGATATGTTTTAGTATCATTTCTAGGATGTTTTCCGAATATTCAGAGCCGTTCTTTTCTAACGCTGCAAGCAGATCAAGAAGAGATAGATAGGTAAGCGTGGCCTTCATTAGGAGAGCTAAATCACTACTTCTTCTAACCTCCCCTTTCCCTCCCTTCCCCTCCCCCTCTCTCTCCCTCTATAATGTGATATAATCATATCTCTCTTCCCATTCATGCATCTCCTTTCCCTCATCTGGTATTCGGCCGCTGTTTGGGAGCGGCACTATCCCTGCTGTGCGGGGATGTCTCACCCGGTCTTCTGCTCTCCGGCAGCCGGGCCGGTCCAACATGCGCAGCCCCACTACGCGCACGTGCCGACCATCCGCATCTACGGCATGCTGTGCCGCCGACGTCCCGTCCACAAACACCACAAACACCACAAATACCACTACTACCACAAACACTAACGTCCAGGTGAGCTACACTCTAAGCAGGTGCATTTGTGTTTAAGGGAATAAGATAATGTTTGATGTTATGTTCATTTGAAGTATGTACACTATACATAGCTGCATTTGAAAAGGATTGGGGGTAGCTTTGGGTCATGTATTTTGGAAAACCGAAACGTTTGGTAATGCCTCACAAACTCGTTTACCTATTTGAAACGCGGAGGCGACAGCCAATTGGTTGAATTCATTGCAAAATTATAACTAGGTAAGCGAGCTCTAGAAGATAAATGATGAAAACTTTAACTTGCAAACATTTCGTTTCGTCGCTTCCATTCCTTTGGTTGTCCACGGCGAGCTAGCTAAAATGCAAAACCAATAGGATAACACAAAAAGAAGAGAAAATCTTGCATGCGAATACAAATGTACAGGATGTTTATCAGTGGTGAATTACGGCCCCTAGCTGAAGGCTGCCATACACAAAATATAGAAATAACATTAAAGCTGGAGACAGAAAAAAACTTGTTTTATTTTCGATTTTATCAGCATTGCATGATCCCTATCCTAGCCATAACGACATAGTTAAGGCCCATTCGCAGCGTTTCCACGTGCCGAAAATCGCATGCGGGGGCTATTCAAATACATCGTGAAGTAATTGCATGGTTCGCAGCCGACTTTCCGCAGGGGACATTGCTTGGATCATCGGAGCGCATTTGCATTTTGCCTTTCTGAATTGCCTGCGAGTAACTTATGCGAGCTGTGCGTATTCAGTGGCCTAAAATAGCATTATGCGGATGGTGTTTTTCATAAACTTGTCACAAGCATCATTCTGAAGTTTAAAATGGCATAAAGTGGATGTGCTAAGCTCGTCTTTTGTAAGAAAACGATTTTGAGTGATTTAGATTACTTATAATTTAGCATGTGAATATGTATTTGGACACCGATTTCGTCAATGAGCTGATCGTGAGTAGAGTTGATCGTGACCTATTACCTACCATCGGTGCGAGCGGACCGTGTCACCCCAAAATTGCTGTGGAAAACCTGCGAATGAGCCTTCAAGCAGCCGCCTATACATTCAAAATTACAGAATCACGTTATGCATTGAATAATTAGATCAACACACACAATACAAATACCAATAAAAGCCAACCATTACTTACTCTTTGCTTGCTCCGGGGCTTCTTCATCGGTTGATCAGACCTGATCGATGATAGGCAAATGCGCTCTCGCCCACTAAGCTAAGCCCGGTAACCTTGCCTTAATGTGCTTGGATAAATCCATGCCATACATTAAGGAAGGTGTTCCTTGTATTGGTTACCTGCTTAATCCTTTTGTGTGTGGGGCTTTCGTAAAGACTCTCATTACATGCAGATCAATAACCTCAGCGCCTGGAATGGGTATTATGCTTCAAAATCGAGCCTGTACATTTTTTCTTTATTTTTTCTTGCTTTTAAATAATCGACAAGCCTTCCTGAAGTTTTCAATGAAAATATAATAGCTCAGTTCCATGAAAAGCTCCTCTTATGATTGGGTTATGATTGCATTTGAAGGAAGCAAAGGAAATTATTTGCTTGCTTGGAAATTTTCCTGACAATGCATATATCTGGCGCAATGGAGCAACACCTGTCACAAGTATGCCTGTCTCTATTACAGCAGTCAAACCGAGATACAATCGTACACCAATCCCTTCCGTACTGAGAGCGTTTATCAAGTCAGTCTCAGTATTAACCGTTGCAAAACCGTGGTAAATCCAATGCAGTCGGAGGCCCTGGCATTATGTGATTGCACAATGCACGTGAACCTAAGTGGTCGCAGTGCCTTAACAGTTTCAAACAGATCGATTACTCTTGAAAGTACATTTGAAAGTAGCAAGAGCCAATCATGTCGATCGAGTTCAGTTTAGATTGGAAGGGTCCCTTGGTTGGACCCAATATCTGCTGCTACTTGGAGGAAGAAAAACTTGCAGGTGTAATGAAGCAAAACCCTTGATACTATTTAGACATTATCATATTTTCGTCCCTAATTACTTCATTAGGCATTGCTTGACAGTTTTTACCTGTCTGCTTGCAACCTTTTCCTTTATTAACCAGCTTACGGAGCGTTCACGTCTTTCGAGTAGGGCACGGGAGGATGGCGTGCCGGCTAATCTACCGTTACGCGGCAGAGACCGCCCACCATCACCCCGCATCCAGATTCAATGGTATTTTTCTGTTCTTACCACCCACCCGGAAGCGTTTTTCCATGGGTCCGCGCCGGCACAAATAGCAAGGCAGCCGACAGTGCGTGAATGTTTCACTTTCGCGCGCAACGCAGTCAGGCAGGTACTCCGACTGGCGGCGCCCCGCGAAACATGGACGCATCGCGTATGCTCGGCTGCCTCTTCTCCTCTCCACTGCGCCGCGACATTCGTGCTCAAGCCGAATCCCGCCAGTGTTGTGCAAACGAGGAGCTCAGTAGCTCAGCCCTGTTTACGCGCACTGCACAGTGCTGTGTATGACAGTCCAGGTGAAGATTATCACCGAACACTGTTAATGACAGCCCAGGTGAACATTATCACCGAACACTGTTAATGACAATCCAGGTGAAGATTATCAACGAACACTACTTATGGCAGTTCTGGTGAAGACTATCACCGAACAATTTTTATGACAGTCCAGGTGAAGATTATCACCGAATTCTATCAATGATAGTCCAGGGGAAGATTATCACCGCGCACTTTTTTATGACAGTCCAGGTGAGGATTGTCACCGAAAACTTTTTATGGTAGTCCAAGTGAAGATTATCACCGAACTCTGCTTATGACAGTCAAAGTGCAAATTTTCGCCGGGGCGTGATTGTTCGATGGTTTCGGTGTTCATGCAATTTCAAATCGCACATTCGTTCTCTAGTCTAATGAGCAGAGACAGCTGCAGGAATTTGAGGCACAAACCACTGGAAACGTTTAAATCTTAAGGAGGTTATAAGTGGACTCAATTCGTACTTTTTAAACCACGCTGCGGCTTTTGCCTACAGAACCGTATTATTTTCTACGTTTTTCTTTTTAGTCATGATTCCAATTTATAATCATTCCAAAATCATTATTCCAGTTCCTCTCGTACCGACTTTCCCACTTTAGTTTCACACACACTGAAACCATTTTACCAGATTACTTGTTTCTTGAAACATGCAGCATCTGTGGGCCTGATGTTTATCCAAACCACGCACACGTGACCATGGAGCAGCATGCCTCGTCAGCCTCGTTAAGAGCCATTCACCTGCGATGATATCTGGTTGTTTCTGAGTGGACGCCAGCTGGCTGGTGGGCTGGCACCTTCACCAGGACCAGATGACGTGGCAGCCGGCTAAACGGTGGGCGGCCACGGCAGAAGGATCTAATGAGTTCGGACCGCCCAGCTCCTCCCAGTCGGACCGCTTTCGTTTTCACCCGGGCTGGGAGAACGGTGCTGCAGTGGCCGCGACATGTCAAGTCACAGCTGACCTGGTCCCGCGGCTGAAGACAAAACGGGCCGGGTCCGACAGGAACACTAAAGCTGGCGACGCAAATCATGAGAGCCGCAAAGAAAGAATCAAAAGTCAGTTTGGAGTGAACATCTTTATTCCAGTTTCAGGGTAAAATTGGCGTCGGAGAGTTGAGGAGCGGTACTGGCCGAAATGGCGGCTGTGGTCTCGCTCATTCAGCTATGCCCGAATGAGTTTGACTTGACTATATAATTCTTCTCACCGGATGTCCCTTGGGAAAATCATCTGATATTGACGTGGGAATTTTGAATTAAGTGTGTATAGACTGCATCTGCTTTATGCAGTTCTCTATCTATTTGATGAAGCTGTATTTTATTCTTATGACAGCTGCTCGGTTTTCTAGTTTTCCTCACTGCTAAAATCAAAGCCCAGCCAGACCTTACCCTTATGAAAGGACTGTGTTGAAGAATATTCCCAAAATCTGAAGGGCTACTTAAACCCGACATACTTTGCTCAGAAGGTGATACGTTTACGACTAAACCGGTCCTTTCCCGGTACGTCCTCCTGGTTTTCGCAGAAGGTACCAGCAGTATGTTACCTGGATTGCTCTATATTTGAAACCTACACTGACAGACGTCCAATTACCGGTTCCCATAGTTGATGCTAGTTTCGATAGCTACGACTAGACCACAGATGACCTGCCAAGCCAGAAGCGCGGCCCAATTACCAAAAAGTGACGCAGTCGTTGGTTTGTTCCTGCCCAGCGCCCGCTACGCGTCATTGCAAATGTTCTGTTCAGTTGATGGCAGTTGACTGGCAGTTGACTGGCAAAAAGTGCCTCAAAAGAAAGAAAGAGGCTTGGAAGACTTGGGAAGGTCTTTAAGTCCATGTCTAAGCCCAATTTTCAAGTTTCCCGAGAGCTCGATACTCTTAAGTTCGAGTTTAACACTAACCCTATGGCGTTGAATGAAAAGAAATGGGTTGAAAAATCAATGGTGTCTCCCAGTGATGGATCCAGGGAGGGGGCAAAAAGGCATTTGCCCTCCCTCCAAATTAAAACAGAACCAGTTAACTCCAGTGTATTCATTGGGCCTTGGATAGCACAAAGAAGCATCTTGTGGCTACATCTTTCACCCCGTAACGTTTTTTATTTTGATTTTCTGCTTGTGTTTACCCTAAAGACCTACCGTCTAAGTAAGTTGTGGGAAATATTTCACCGCACCAAGGTTTTGTTTGTTTTTCGACTTAGGCTTGCCACCCGAAAACGACCGGCTAGATCCGCCAATGTGCCCCTTTAATTCCGGGCCCTCCGTCGCTACTGGCTGAGTGATCGAGTAGTGATGCCAAATATCTTTACCCTTACATCTGAAGATGACATTTTTAAGCAGGCTTCTTCCATTTAAAAAGTGAGACTTAGACTCGTGAACCAGCCTCTCTAGAGGCGAGAAAAGGTGTCTTGCACAGAACGCGTTATAAAAAGCCCTTAGATAAGTAAGATTCGTGAACCAATATCGCCAAAATATTATTTTCATTGTCACGAAGATTTATTTTTTTCATCTCAGTGTGTACATCGCATTCTCCTCCCATGATTTCGTAGAAATTAACGTGTTGAATATTTCTGAGTTTGAGCTCATGTCATACCCCAGTGACATTTTTAATCATATTGGTCTTATTTCCATGAACTACAACTTTGAAAACTTTGCGTTTTGATGCAAGCTATGATATCATTCTTATAGCTGTTCATGCTTTCTGCTCGAGGCGGTTCATATAATGGCCATTATTGATTCAATTTCCTGAAATTCTGAAAAAATTAAACGTAGATACGTCTATGTTTTTAATGCGGAAGCTTGAATTCCCTAAAGATTCACTCTTCAAAATTTGAGCGGTATTCAGAACAAAATAGTATGTCTCAAGGAATCAAGTTGAACGCGAATTAAACATAATTATTGTGAGCATTCCTGAAAGAAGTTGCGTTAAACGTTTCTCAACAAAACAAATAGCGACCATCTCTCCCCTCTTTCTAAACGGAGAAACTCTTTTTCTGGCATTGACGACTGAGTGTGAAGACCAGTGGAGCGCAGATAATTCCGATAGTTGTCATAGCCTCAATTTAGCGCCTCGTTTCGCCGCTGATAGCGAGGGCCGGCTGCTGGAAGGGTGTTTCCATGGATGAGTGGGTCCACTCCGCGGTCGGACGAGCCGAGCCGACCTTGCTCTCACCTCTCGACAGCGGCTCAGTGCCACCCATTATTGTTTCGCCGTAACCGCGGGCCGAACACGCGAGGAGTGCTATTACATGTCAGAGGGCCTCCAGCCAAATCATCGACTGAGAGACGCAGAGAGAAAGGTTTCTGGTAAATTTGTCGACAACTCTTATTGTGAATGCGTGATGGTAGGGTTAGTGTCGAAAGAAGACAGAGGGACGAAAAAGTTTGCCACTAGCCGTGTCAACACGAGCGAAAACATTGTCCAGCCCAGGCCTGGTCAACGGTGCCAGAGGTGATTTTTTGGGGTACTGTGGAAGACTGGGCTGCCCTACGAATGGCTGTTGCTTCCTTTTGGCTGAACCTCCATCTTTTTAATGCACTAAATCGGGGGTTTTCTTTAAACCCCACTCATCACGGACTGGGCGTGCGTTTGCTTTGTCTGCCAAACGCGCCAAGAACGCGTCAAGCAAAACATCAGGTAAGGGTTAAAGGCAACGCTGCATTTGGTGTTCTATTTATAAAGATGGAAGTTTAATTCCAGAAGAAAACAATAACCATTTGTGCTGTAGCCGAATCTTTGAGCCTGCCCCAAAATGTCAGCCCCTGGCAAAGTGCATGTTGGCAAACTTCTTCGGAGCGTAGGAATCACCACCAAAGCCATTGCGTGTAAACAGGGCCACCACTGAAACATCCACCCTACGAATGCGCTTACACTGACGGGTTTGATTGCCGAAAATTGGAGTCGTCAGCTGGTAAAATAATGAATGCAGCAGGCGATTTTGAAGAGCCAGATGTATTACGAGAAACATTTCAAACGGCGAAATGAATCGTGAGAAATTATGTCCAGGAAAATTCCCAAACGGGGACAAAAAAGTCACTAATGATTAATGACAGCCGAGCTGAGTCAAACCAGTATGGACACACTCCCCGACAGTGCAGGTAACAATCATTGGAAGATCTAGCCGGTCGGTTTGGGAGGGGCAAACCGAAGTCAAAAGTCGAAAAGCAAAAAAAAATACAGACAAGAAAGCTGCGCTACAATATCACTTGCCGGTAGAATTTTGGGTATTTGAGGTGAAAAGCGAAAAAAACGTCACGGGAAGAAAAATATGGGCTCGAGATACTTTTTCCAGTCGAAGGCCCAATCTTTACACTGAACTTAACTGCGTTCTGTTTTAAGTTGAGAGTTGAAGCACCAAAATCTTGCTTATAAACTAAAAAGGAGTCGGGGAAAAGGAGGTCGATCACTATGGGGGGCGGGGGTGGGCCATAAACATAGTTTTGCCCCGAGATTTTCCGTTTGGGGGAATGCCTTTTTGCCCCCTCCCCTTGGATCCGCCACTGCAAAAAATAGCACACTAGTCGACTTTGACATAAGTTTAAGGCGGGTTCAGTATCGTATCATGAAGATGGCAATAACGACATAAAGTTGTTATCATTTTCAATATATTCTGTCAATATTTGGCTTGACTATAAGTGATACATGCAAAACCTTCCTTCTTTACTCAGATTTTTCTTTGCGTCGTTTTGTACGGACGTTGTAACATGTGGTAAAGGGACTCAGTGAGATTGCTTATAACTTTATACCAGAACGCATTTCCTGGTGCAAAACAGGATCACATCGTTTGCATGTACATACAGCACGATTAAAAACAGAGATATAGAAGTTCTGCTAGCAAGTGACTTCAGTCTCGTCGATCCCCCGTAGGCCTGGAACGTTAACTTTCTCCTGTAGGGCAAGGGTTAAAACATGAACTGTTTCCTTCCCGCGTTACCAACACTGCTGCCCTGATTTTAATTGTTTTATTGTTATGTAAGAGGACAGACTCTTACCTAGCAGCAAAGGTAAAACTTCACAAAAGTCCGGGTGTGCGCTATGGGGGTCATTCGCCCAAAACTAATTCTGGGACATTCACGGACGTTCGTACGTAACCCTGCTCGGCCAGTTAAGTGGACGCGTACCCACATGCTTTCGCCTGGGGTGACTTGGCTCGTAAAAAAAACTATATCAAGTTTCTGAATATCATTGGGATGCTTTGGGAAAAATAATCGTTTTGCCTCTCATTTTGAGGTACATACATTTAATAATAAAGTCCGCAAAAGTCACACTTCTGGAATGACATAACTTTTTGACTTGGAATGTATATAATTTTTAAGCAAAACAAGATGCAGTGATACATTTCATATCATGGCGGCGTTTATGATCTAAGGATTTGAATTATATGAAAAATGAACTTCAACGTGTATATCTGACAATAACCTGAGGTCAAGGTCGCCCTGTGACATAACATATGGCACATATAAGTAAAATGACGCATGACGCGTACCTATCTTGCCCATGGGTTCTGACAAACACATTGTTGCATGCAAATGGCTTTGTCCTGGTTCTATCTGGCTCCTGAGTTACGAGACAAGTTTCTTAAATCGGCGTGAATTCGACCAATTTGGACCCTCTTTGACATCAGAGCTCAAAGAATATGGTTCAAACTCGGTACAAGTGTAAAGGCTGATAAGGTGGCTTCGGAGCCACCACCATGGGGATGAGGTGGCTTAGTGGATAGCACCCTTGTCTTCTAAGCCACCGGCCCCGGGTTCAAGTCCCGGCGGAGCCTCTGAATAAGTCGATCTGATCCCCAAAATCTCTTCCAACAGGGTGAGAGTTGGCGACGCCGTGTGACCCTGGCAGTTGGTGCGTCGTTAAACCCCAACAATTATTATTAGCCACCACCATTGGTTTTGGAGATTGAAAGGAGGTCAGAAATGACCTCCTCCAGACGGTTGTCAATGCCGGAATAGCCTAGGCGATGGCAGGTCATCAATGCTCAGACTGGCAGCAGTGGCGGATCCAGGGGGAAGCTTTTGCCCTACCCCCAACACTGGCTGACGCAGAGGGGGACTAAGGGGCCACGCACCCAAATGGCGAAATTTTGGCTGATTAAAAAAAACATATTTTTACGATTTCTCCCGAGTTAGCTTCCACCCCAAACGGCACACCTGCCGCCAAACGGAACAACTCGGGGTATAACTATATTCCCCCCCAGCTGTCGCCCTTCTTTTTACCACGACTCCTTTTTAGTTCATAAGCAAGGTTTTGGTGCTTCACTCAACTTTAAACAGGACCAGTCAACTTCAGTGTAAACATTGGACCTTGGATCCTAAAAACAAACATCTAGTGGCCACATCTTTCACCCCGTGACGTTTTTTTCTACTTGGATCTACCCCTAAAACCTACCGTTTAATTCAACTCTGGCAAAATCTTTCACCGCGTGATGCTTTACTTTTCTTTCTCTTTTCGACTTTGGCTTGAACCCCCAAATCCACCAGCTAGATCCGCCACTGGTTGGCAGAGGGGCTCAGACTCCCCCTCACACTCACAATCCTCATTAATATATATATATATATATATATATATATATATATATATATATATATATTCGCCAGCATACAGGCAGGCATTCAAGGACCCTGAGTTAATGATGCACCTAAGACTATAATATTTACACATACATATATACATGGACCTCAGAAGCGGGGACGGGGAGGTGCACCCCCATTCGTGAATGAGGGGGACATCCTCCGACTTTTGAACCTCGACTCAACTTTTGTGCAGTTTCTCCCTGTTACCTGCGTGAATCTTCATAACTGTGTTGTTGAGGTGGACCAGCACACAGACACACAGAGCTAAATGTTTTTGTTATTTCGCAGGCAGCTGCGGAGATCCCGGAAGAAGAGTCTTCGCCGCTGACCATCTCGTCAGACTCGGTGACTTTGGTCTTCTCACCACCAGACTCGGTCTTCAATGCAACCGAGTGACTGGCGCTGGATTCGGCAAAAGGCGTCAGGCCTTATAGACACAATGCGCACAAACTGACACTGCAATTCCATAAATTCAGTAGTCTTACTGGTGCCAAATGGGATGGATAAGCAAGAAAGAGGATGGGAGTGGCCCAGAGGAGACAAGATAGAAGGGAGAGGACAAAGGGAACGAACATAACAACGCTGTATTTCAAAGGCAGCGATGCACAAACAGATCAGGGGGAGCAAGGCCGGATGAGAGAGAGGGGAGGGGAGGGGGAGAGGGAGAGAGAGAGAGGGAGAGAGAGAAAGAGAGCATGCGTGTATTTTTATTGAAAAAGACGGAGAATGTAGAAACGGAGAAAGAGAGAGGGCAAGAGCGCTCAGAAGGAAAGAGGAAAAAAGAGAGAGTATCGTCGTGGCCCGGTCGTGATTGCGGTGGCAAAAGTTTGAAGAGCGTTAACTGATGACACACGCGTGGCCGATGCGAACTTTCCCGCTCCACGCAATCGCCAATCATACCCAATGACGTGCGGCGTGCGCGTCACAAGAGCACGAGAATCGACCGCCTATTATAACGCACCGTAATGAAATTATCAAACGCAAGTGAGAGATCAAGATGAAAGCTGGACACGCCGCCTCTTTAAAGGTCTGATGTGTCCATGCGTTTGAGGTATTGCTACAAGCGCTGCTAGATGTTGTGGCCGTTTAGACTAGGTTTGGCGGGTTTTTGTCGTTTGTGCTTACGCGTTTGATGACAAGACAGTAGTATTGTCATATGACTAGCATTCGACTGGCACGTGCGGGCTTTCATATTTAGCACGGCTAACAGTGTTTGCATGCATGATGCTTGGAAGTGTTGAAGTGGAAACTGGCTGACAAACCTTCACGCTGGTTTTGTTTTAGTTGTCTGTTGTAAACTCAACTGTAAATAGACATGTGCTTGTTGATTATTAATAACTATGTTATTTACGGCCTATCGTCATGAACTTGGGCAGCGGACGCCCATATAGGTATGGGCATTCATATGTGAATATTCATATTCATATATTCATATAATCATGCACAATTTTCGGCCGGAACAAACATACACTGTAAAAGATCGTGCTGGCAACGATTAACAGTGTTGTCACTCCTCACTTTCTTTGATTCATATCGGCATTTCCAGCATCAGTTTACCAGTTTTAGCGGTGTCACCGAGTCACCACACGCTCGGACGCACTTGCCGAGCAGTGTGTTCACAAACAGCTGTTCATCACGTCACCTGCCAGGTAGCACCGCTGTTTTATCGATTTACCGAGGCGACTTACCTAACCGCTCAACCGATACCTCGCTGCTTACGGCCAGGAACAAGCTACGTATAGAGGCATGAAAAGCCGTTACGATGGTTTATTACGTTGGCTGACTTGCTTTCGTTGCCTTGATTGTGTGCCACGGAGCTTGTCAGATGCAGTGGAATCAGGGAAGCGTGTGTGGCTTCGACGCTGCTGACTCAGCTTTAATCCTTCATCGCCTGGAGGTCCGATCGGACCCTGCCTCGGCTTTATGCATATGATTCCCAGCCGATTCCAACGAGACGTTCGTCGCTTTGCAGGTTTGTGGGGTAATCAATTGGACAACTTATGACCAAAAATTGGCATTTGGTTAGGCCAGGTTAAGGAGTTATGACGTCATTTTTAAACCCATGTAAGACGATTCTGTTCTTCTAAAAAGAGGCTGACAGAACCAAAGTGTAACTGGGTTTCTAGAAGAGGATGATCAAGTTCCTAAATGTCATTTTAAAGCCCTTAAAAAGAAACATTTGCACGCGTCATTTTAAAGCACTTAAAAAGAAAAATTTGCACGCTGTAATTTATTGTGAAGCCATGCCAAGACCAACGCCACTAGAGATCATCAAAAGTCACTGCTTTCGAAAATTGCGTACGCCTTTTTTAACAAAACAAGATACAGTCTTAACCCTCGCCCTACCGGGGACCATCGATGGCCCCCTAAGGTTGTTCAGAGCAACATAATTGTTTATCCCGTTTCACACTAGTTCAGGTCACCAGGTGAGGTCAAACAAGGTCACCTCTCTTCAAAATTTGAGCTCTATAATAGCTACATTTCCAAGCTGATTGGTTTGAAACTTTCTTCACTTGATGATCTCTTCAGGGTCTACAAATATATATATATATATATAATATATATATATATATATATATATATATATATATATATATATATAATATATATATATATATATATATATATATATATATATATATATATATATATATATATATATATATGTATATATATATATATATATATATATATATCTGGGATTTTTAGATTTTGTGACCTAAGGTTAGCTCACGAGGTAACCTTTCCTGTGAAAAATCATGGGGAAAAGCTGTCTTATGATCTAAAAGTCACAAAAATTATTTCAAAAGCTCATATTTCTAAGAAAAGTATTCTTAGCCACCCTTTGATACCTATATTCCAGGGGCGATATTTGCCTAGAGTCAGTCTCAGCGACAACCGAGAGTTAATCTTGGGGTTCCGGGTCACCTGAGAACAAGCTCGGGGCCCCCTGAGACCAAGCTCGAGGGCCCCCTGACCCCAAGCTCGGGGCCCCCTGATAGGTACCAAGATCGAAAGGCCCATGAGACCAAGATCGAAGGCCGTGGGACCAAGATTGAAAGGCCCGTGGGACCAAGCTTGGGCTCCCTGAGACCAAGCTCGGGCCACTGAAACCAAAGTCGGGGGTCCCCTGAGACCAAGTTCGGAGGTCTCCTGAAACCAAGCTCGGGCCCCTGAGACCAAGTTCGAGGGCCCCTGACCCAACGCTCGGGGGCTCCTGAGACCAAGATTGAAAGGCCCGTGGGACCAAGCTTGGGCCCCCAGAGACCAAGCTCGGGGCCCCTGAGACCAACTCGGGGCCTCTTGAGACCAAGCGCAGGCCACTGAGACCAAGCTCGGGGGTCCCCTGAGACCAAGCTCAGTTGGCCCCAAGATCAATGTTCGATACTCCGGAGCCCTCGATACCGATGATCGAGGGGCCCCAGAGACCAAGCTCGGGGACCTCCCACAAGACCAAACTCGGGCCACTGAGACCAAGCTTGGGGTTTCCGAGATCAAGTTCGGAGGGCAGCCTGACACTAAGCTCGGGGGCTCTCTGAGATTAAGTTCGGGGGTCCCCTGAGACCAAGCTCAGGGGCCCCCGAGATCAATGCTCGTGTTTTCCAGTGCACAACGTCAGCCCAAGGTGGGTCCCCGGTCCCCAAGGACTCCCTTGGCTACGCCACTGATTTGGACATGCCTCTGCCAATTGCACTTCTTCCCAGCATTCTGAGCACACCTCTGAATAATTCATCCCCTACTAGCAGTCTTCTGGTGACGCTTTTTCCACTTTGACCCCCTTCCCAGCAATCTAAGCACGCCTCTGTACAATTCACTCTTTTCCAGCCTTCTGAGAACGCTTTTGTACTATACATCTTTTTCTAGCGCTCTGAGCACGCCTCTCTGCATACATGCTCCTACCAGCAGTCTCCTGGACACGCCTTTGCCAACTGCACCCTTTTCCTAACCGCCGCTGTACAATACATCTCGTTGCCAGCAGTCTCTTTTGAACGCCTTTTCAAACTGCGCTCCTTTCCACTTTGCAGCAGTCTTAGCACGCCTCTGTCGCACAGGCAGATCCGTGGGGCAAAGGATCCTGAATCCGCCTATGCGCTGTCGTTCTTTTTGTGTTCACAACGTTTTAACACGCGCACTGGAGGGGGGCCTCGGAGGCCCCCCCGACCTGTTTTTCCAAAGTGGCCGGAGAACCGCTTGTAGCCGAAACACGATACTTTGCCACATTAAAGAAAATTTAATAGTGCGTCGATTGGTGAAGATTTTTTTAAATCAGTCGAAAATTTTTTGACTTATAGGTTTTTAAAGTCAGACCTGCATTTTGAGATCGCCGTAATCGCGCGGTCGGACCAGTTAGCTTGCATTGGAGACAGAGTGGTGAAGTCATAACACCATATAACCGGGATTATATGTCAAGGTCACCTCACATGAAGGTCACGGTCAAGGTCAAAGGTCACAGGTCAAGGCCATATCTGCACTTTCAAGGTCACTGACCACAGTGCTTCCGGCCAAATGACGTTATTCGGTCTGACGTACGTTATGCTATTACTTCATCGATAAGGTACCCCCAATACCAAGGTCAAGGTCAAAGGGCAAAGTCAAAGGTCATTTGCAAAGGTCAATCCTCATTTCCTGCCAAACAATGGCTATAGTCTTAGTCAAAGTGTACATTATAAGTAGCATACTATATTGTGAACTTACAGGTCAATGACCTTGAATGACCTTGACCCCAAAATTGAAGGCGAGGCTCTTTGAGACCTTCTCTATATGACCCTGGTCCGCCTTTAGCTTATTCCCGCCATTTTCCTGCATAATCACGGAATTTACCGGTCGGTCCCCAGCATGACCAAGTTTTGACCTTAATTACCTCGTTTGACCTTGAAGATATTGACTGAAGTCAATAAAAATTGGTCATGATGTAGATCACCATAACCCCCACCCACCTCTCAGATTTCATTTTTCTATGCCTCTTAGTTTCCGAGATCTTAGGGGGCCTACCAGGCCCCCTCCAGTGCACGTTAGTGCCAGACCCCCTTCAGTGCGGGTGTTAAGTACCTACGCCTCTGCTCCTGTTACGGGGATTTATTGATATCTAGGGATATTAGGAGGAATTTTGGGCTATTTCTGATTTGGTGTGCAATTTTGTTTCAGGGCATGAGCACCAACAGCACCAGATATTATTCCGCTCTAATAAAAGTAGTTAGCTCTTTAACCGATCATTTTACAGCTGTCCTGCAACGGAACATCGTGGAAAGCTACAAATTTTAATAAGAACTATTTTAGACCGGTCAAAAGCTTTACTAAGTGATTGTTGCATTTATTCGTGAGTTGAGTTTTGGCACCCAGCTCTGGTAGTCACAGATCCTATTTCCGGTTAACAAAAAGTCTAATAAACAGTTTTTGTAAACGAAACCTAAACAAAATACAAATCTGTACGAAATATAGCAATCTATTGTCACACTGAAAAGCGGGACATGCTACTACACTGCCGACTCCAACTGCCAAAACTCAAACTCTGAACCAGTGCAGCAATTACTTAGCTTCTCAGTGTGAAAATAGATTACAACCTTCTCTACAAACTTGTATCTTTTGGTGAGGTTTTGTTTACCAGAAATTGTTTTATTAGACTTTTTTGTTAACAGGAAGCAGGGGCGCAAGTTTCCATATATTTGGGGGCTCGAGCCCCCCCAATGCTCGGAGAAGCCCCCCAATGACCCGACGAGCCCCCCCAATCCCAAGTTGCGGGCCCCTGTGGACAGAGCCGGGCCCCTGCCACGATTCCGGGCCCCAGTGGTCTACTTGGGCTAGCTTTGGCTGAGGCCAGGCTCCCTCCCATGCTTGCGGGTGCCCTGTGGGCCACCCTTAACCTCGGTGTCAGCAACCGGCCCCTAACGATATTTTTCAGGCCCACTTTGACTGCAGCTGGGTCCCTAATTCCGGCAGTCTCGGGTCTCCTGTCATCCAACCGGGCCCTCTGTGATCCACCCGGGCCCCCTGTGGACTGCAACCGGGCCCCCTGTAATCCACCCGGGCCCCCTGTGACTGCAGCCGGGCCCCCTGTGATCTATCCGGCCCCCTGTGACTGCAACCGGGCCCCTCTTTGATCCACCCGCACCCCTGTGACTGCAACCGGGCCCCTCTTTGATCCACCCGCACCCCTGTGACTGCAACCGGGCCCCTGTGACTGCAACCGGGCCCCCTGTCATCCACCCGGGCTCCCTGTGACTGCAACCGGGCCATCTGTGATCCACCCGGCCCACCTGTGACTGCAACCGGGCCCCCTGTGATACACCCGTGCCCCCTGTGATTACAACCGGAACCCCTATCATCCACCCGGACCCCCTGTGAATGGGATCGGGCCATCTGTGATCAACCCGGGCCCCCTTTAATTACCATCGGGCACCCTATGATTCACCTGGGCCCCCTGTGACTGCAACTGGGCCATTTATGATCCACCCGGGCCCCCTATGACTGAAACCGGGCCCCCTGTTATCCACCCGGCCCCCTGTGACTGCAAATGGGCTTTCTGTGATCCACCCGGGGCCCCTGTGACTGCAACCGGGCCCCCTATGATCCACCCAGGCCCCCTGTGACTGCAACCGGGCCCCATGTGATCCACCCGGGCCCCTGTTATCCACCCGTGCCCCTGTGACTGCAACCGGGTCTTCTGTGATCCGCCCGAGCCCCTGTCACCGCAACCGGGCGCCTGTGATCCACCCGGGCCCCCTGTGACTGCAACCGGGACCTGTGACTGCAACCGGGCTCCCTGTGGTCCAGGAGGCGCGGGTCCTCTAATGTCACGGACGGGCCCTTGCCATGAAAGCGGGGCCCCGTGGTCTATCTGGGCTTGCTGTGGCTGCGGTCGGGCTCCCTGGCATGCTTGCTTGGGTGCGGTCCCCTTTAGGGCCACCCATAATCGCTGTGTCCGCAAACGGGCCCCTAACGATATTCTCAGACCCATTTTGACTGCATCCGGGGCCCTATTTCTGGCAGTCTCGGGACGTTTTTGGTTCCTCTGTGACTGCAACCAGGCTCCTTGTATTCTGCCGTGGCCACTTTTAGTCTGCCCGGGGCCTTTGTAGGTGGTCTGGGCTTTTGTAGTGTGCCTGGGTCCTGTGTGGTCTGCCTGGGCCCCTGTGGTCTGCCTGCGCCCCTTGTGGGCGGTCTGGGCTCCTTTTAGTCTGCCCGGGCCTTCTGTGGTCTGCTCGGACCCCCTGTGGTCTACCCAGCCCCCTGCGGTCTGCCTGGCCCCTTGCAATTTTCCCGGGCTCCTATGGTTTGTCCGTGTCCCTGTGGTCTGCAAGGAACCATAGCACTAGCGGATCCAGGGGGAGTAATGGTAAAATCGGGGGATTTGATGCCCTCCCCAAATCCCCCGATTTTACTGAATTTTTTACGGATTTTCTTCAAACAAAACCTTATGTTTTTCACGATTTGGGGCCCCGTTGCCCCCTCCCCCACCATCGGCCTGAATCCACCCCTGATTCCACTCCTCCCACTTCACTGTATTCGGGAACCCGTGCTACAATTTCAGGCTCCCTCTGGGCTACCCAGGCCTCCTCTGGCTCTAGCCGGGCTCCTTGCCTTGCTTACGACCCCCCGTAGTTCACCACCCCCGCCCCCCACCGTACGCAGCCGGGCCCCTTCCGATAAGTACTGGTTTAATAAATTGACATGTTTGTTATTTTGGCATCTCTCCGCCGGCACTACTTTTCTTCATTGATGTATATCTAGGCATTTTTGTCAGAAATGTGCATAAAGTTTTCCATTTTTGTTTGTTCTAGTGGAATTTTTAATACAGACAAATTTAAGTCTCTTAAATTTGTCTGTCAAAAAGTGTATCATATCTTGTCGTCAAATCTGGGTCAAATAATGTGCGTCCGCCGGCGAATGGTAGCCTCTTAATTTCCCGGACTTGTCAGCGTAGCGCGAAGGAAGCTAAGGCATGCTCCTGGCTCTCTTGTCGCATTCGCCGAGGCGAATGATTTGCACACAGTTTGCCTTGAACAGTAAAATTGGCATGCTTATGATTCAATCGGCTTGTGTCTACTCTGGAAAAGTTTCGTTAGGCTCTGATTTGGATTTTACGTTTGGGCTTTTCGTGTCAATCCAAATCGTGCTCCGATGCGCAGTGTTGAATGGCAAGTGAAGTGATCGTTTGCTATTAGCTCCTGTCGGGCTAAATCACTAATGAGTGATGATCCCCTGTACGGCTCCCCTGGTGGCTAAATACCAAGACTTGGAGAATATTTTGCCCCCTATGGCCGCCAGTGACGTATCTAGAATTTGGGTAAGGGGAAGGGGGAAGGGCAAAGCCTCAGGGGACAGGGTGACACTTAGCCACCCGAAGGGCGCACTTTTCACCCAAAGGGCGACCAATCGTCGCATCCCGGGGAGGGGAGGGTTTGGGGGCGGCATTTTGTCCTCAGAGGCTCTTGGGTTTAAGAGGTGGCTGCCCCATTCGCCCCTCCCCTGGTGGCCACCCCATTCGCCCCGCCCCCTGGTGGCTGCAGCCGGGTCCCTACTCCCAGTAGTTAATACCCTGTGGATGCAGACGGGCCTGCTATGGATGCGGTTCGTGTAACTGCAACCAGCCTCTGCCATGCTTGCCATGCGGGCCCCTGTGGTATCCTGGGCCCCTGTGGTCTGCCCGGGCCACAGTGTGCGAAGTATGGCATTTTCGACGAGATCTCGTCGGTGCGAGTGCCCTTGGAGACAGGAGCGAGTGGTGCGAATTTTATCAGCCTGGTGCGAATTTGCAAGACTGGTGCGATTAAGTTGGCACTGAAAAAAATGACTGAATAGTTAGGAAGACACAGGAGGAGGCCTTATAAAAAGTCCTTAACCCGCGCCCCACCGGGGGTCCGGCGCCACCTTCGCCCCACCGGGGGCCATCGATGGCCCCCTCTAACTCCGAAAATATGGGCGTTAGCGCAAATCTGCAAAGTGCAATAGAAAGCTTGCGTGAATTCAGTAAGAAATTACTTCGCATATTTTAGTGCTCAGGTCAATGGTTTGACCTCCAGAGGTCAAATTAGGTCAAGATCGGCTATTTTCACTCAAATATGCAATGATTGAGCAAACTGGGCATAACTCTTATGTCATTAGAGCTATTGAGGCCTGGTAAAGTACATTTCATAGCAAATTGCCAGTACTTTTTCCGCTATGTGGAACGTTAAGACCTCCCGCCAGTGGTTTGACCTCCAGAGGTCACCTCGTGACCTAATATGACCTGAGGTCACGAAAGGTCAGAAAGTGACCTTGCCGTATATCAAATGAAAGCCAGTGACAAGACAAACACGATGGTGTTTGTTTCACCGCTCTAGCTTAATTAGGTCAAAAGTTATTGCCAAAATACTGTTTTTGACCTCTGGTGACCTTGGATGACCTTGGAAGAGTCAAAGGGCAAATATGACCCCTGGGATCCGTGAAAGGGTGTCCAAAAACGTTGTTCTGAGCAGTCGGAGTATTTGCAATCATTTTTGTGGCTTTTATATCATGAAACAACTTTTCCCTATGCTTTTCCAATGGGAGAGGTCGCCTCGTGACCTGACCTCAGGGCACGAAATCGAAAAATCCCGGATATACACCTTATAGACCCTGGAGGGGTTATGAAGTGTAGGAAGTTTCAAGTCGATCGACTTTGAAATGTAGCTCTTACAGAGCTCTAAAGTGAAGTGAGGTGACCTTGGTTGACCTCGTCTGGTGACCTGACCTTGGGTGACCCGGGGTAAAAAATTTCAGGGATGATGGGAAAATGATGCAGTGAGAGGTAGAGCCCTCAACTGCGGTGCTGCGCCTCGTCGTTTTTCTGCTATCCCGGAAAAACCTTAGGGGGGCCATCGATGGCCCCCCGTGGGGCGAGGGTTAACTAACTAATAAGAGAGGTAATATTGCATCGTGTTGGTAGGAATGTGTGCGTTTTTCTCCCTGGTATATGGCAGATTGGTGCGAATTTTTTAGGCTGGTGGTGCGACTCGTCTGGCCTGCTGCCATACTTTGCAGACTGGCCGGGTCCCATTTGGTCTGCACGGACCCCTTGTCTGCTAGTGCCCATTTTGTTCTGATCGAGCCCCCTTGTGGTCTGCCCGGGCCCCCTGTGGTTTTCCCGGAACCCTTTTGGTCTGTCCGGGCCTCTGTGTGGCCTCTGCGGACCCCCTTTTGTCCGTTCGGGCCCCTTTTGTCTGCGCGGGCCCTCTGTGGTTTGCCCAGGCCCCTCCCAGTCTGCAAAGTATGACACTTTTGGCGAGATCTTGTGGTGCGGACACCCTTCAGGTGGTTCGAACTTTGGAGCAAACAAATGCCCACTTTTGCTGTATGGTGCGAGGGAGCTCAAATCAAACACCCACAGAGGTCTGAGAAGGGAAAAACTGGTAAAAATATCGAAATTTCCGGGTCAGTGAAATTTCTCACCAATGCTTGGTGTGAATTTTAGGCTGCTGGTGGTGCGAAAATATCTACAAGGCTGGTGCGGACTCGTCGGGTCTGCTGCCATACTTTTCCAGACTGGGGCCCCTCTGTGGTTAGCCCGGCCCCTGTGTTCTGCTCGGGTCCCTGTGGTCTGCCCGGGTCCTTTCATCTGTCCAGGCCCCGTGTGGTCTGCCCGGGCCCGCTGCCCAGCCAGCAATTCCGACCGGGCCCAGAGCGGGCTGGGCCGGGCCCTGCCCGAGCCCTAAGACTCATAGATGAGCCACATAGACTCGGGCTGAGCCCGACATTAGGTCGGGGATGACAACTTGCCCGAGCGGTAGAGCCCGGTCTTGCTTGACCATGGGCTCTGCCCAGGCGCAGCGGAGCCGGACCTGGGCTGAGCCCATGTACGCGGGCTCTGCCCAGTCAAAGCCCAGAATATATCTGGCAGAGTCCAGCCAAATTGCTGGTTGTGTGTGGTCTGCTCGAGCCCCTTGTGGGCATACCGGCGTCCTATGGTTTTTGGGTTCCTGTGGTCTGCCCGGCCCCTTTGGTGTACTCAGGCCCTCTGTGGTCTGTCTGGGCCCCTTGTGGTCTAAGAATATCGTGCAGAAACTGAAGCTGTTGTGTTAGTCGCGTATTTGCAGGAGTTCCTTATTTGTTAGCAGTTTCGTGCCCCAGATGGTGTATCCGTGCTCCCTGTTGCCGAAACCGGCCCCCTGCCATGCTTGCGGGCCCCCTGTGGTTTTCCCGGACAACGTGCGGCCGGTCCCATGCCTCCTGGAACATTCGGGGAAAAATGATGGGGCGTGAGAAATTTCAGGCCCCCATTCCTTTTGTACTGATCCTATATGAGAATTGTAAAGGAAAATAGGCAGTACCACCTATTCATAGTACCCCTTGACCAGTACCCAGTGTTGTAAAATGTCATGAACTGGCAAGGTGAATGGATCAGAAAAAGGTGTCTTGATCATGTAAAATAAATATCAGTAGGTTCGATTTCCCCGCTGATAAAGGAATTTCGTACTTCGATCTCTACCTTTCATTTGTATCAAATTATTCGCGATAATGCGATTTTGTTCCAGGTGTGAATGTTAAAATGGTTGGACAGTATAAACATAAGTCGGGTGCACAAAAGCGTAAAACAAAGAACATTCAATACCGAGGGGCTGCTCTGGCAAAACTACCCAAACTTTGTTCTTTTTTCAGGTAACCTATGAATCTAGAATCGTCTTGCTTATTTTGCAAACTGTTACAAAATGACCCCGATGATATTTGCATGTAATCTCTAGCAGCGTACGCGTCCAATTAAAGTAGTTCATATCACTACTATTTTTGGTACTCTGCAAGCTACGTTCATTTATCGACCGCAAAAATTAAAACCCCAATTTAAAACTAACTCGGAAAAGTGCAATGTGTATAGTTTCCGGCAAAACGGTAAAGTAAGGTTGTAATTCCAATCCTTCTTTTCCTGATCATTGCCTTCCTCGGCCAGGCCACCAGCTGGATTCCGTTTGCTAAAAGACCCTCCAGCATCCATCCCTCCTGCGTCGTCCGGGGCTGATCCCGTTGTACCTCCGGAGGAGAGCATCCTCGTGGACGACGAAGACGGTAAGTAGACACCTACTTGTCCAATATCCTTACATAGTTTGGCAGCTCGTTCAAAAGATTGGGTCTTCTGTCTACTTTTTAGGCTAAATAGTGCAAATCAGGAACAGTGACGAATAGCGCGCTAAAAATTGTTATTTAACCTTTGCAGTCAGTTTTCGACAACAAACGGTCGAAAATACGTTTTTTTCGGTCACATTTTCATTAAAAATACGGGCCCCCCATCATGTACGGGCCCCCTTTCGAGCCGGGTCCCCCCAATCGAAAACATAAAGTTGCGCCCCTGACGGGAAGTACTGCCAGAACTAGGTGCCAAAACTCAACTCACGAAAAATGTAACAATCGCTTAGAAAACCTTTGTGCCAACTTAGAAATAGCTGTTCTTAAAATTTGTACCTTTTCACGATGTTCCTTTACAGGGCAGCTGCAAAATTATAGGTTAAAATGGTACTATTTTTATTACGGCGGAATAATTTTTAGTGCTGTTAGTGCTCATGCTAATGCCAAAACTCAAAATCTGAACAATTGCAGCAATTACTTAGCTTTTTCATCTGGAAATAGATGTCTAACTTGTCTACAAATTTGTATCTTTTGGTGAGGTTTCGTTTGCTAGGAAACTGTCTTATTAGACTTTTTGTTAACCGGAAGTAGGATCTATGACTACCAGAACTGGGTGACAAAACTCAACTCGCGAATAAATACAGCGATCACTTAGAAAAGCTTTGTACCGACCTAAAAATAGGCATTTTAAAATTTGTAGCTTTGCACGATGTTCCCTCCCAGGACAACTGCAAAATTATGGGTTAAAAACCTTCCTACTTTTATTAGAGCAGAATAATTTCTGTTCCTCTTGGTGTTCATGCCCGGAACCCAAAAATTTCATACCAGATCAGAAATAACCCAACATTCTTTCTCATATCGCAAGATATCAATAATTCCCCATACCAGGAGCAGTGGCGTACTTTAAGCGTTGTGAACACAAGAAAGAACGACAGCACATAGGCGGATTCAGGATTGCCGACGGGGGGACGCCCTCCCAGAGGCACCATTCGGAACAGAGGGGCACCACTTTTGACCGGCAAAACCTATCAGGTGGGCACAAAATCCTATTGATGGTTGCAGATTTTTGCAACCGGGGCGGGGATTGTAAGAGACATTTTAAGGGGGCGACATAGACCTTGCAGGGGGCACCGACGGCTGATCGGGGAGAGGGCAAGTGACCTCTTTGCCAACTGGATAGGCCTATGCGACAGAGGCGTGCTAAGACTGCTGGAAAGGAGTGCAGCTGGAAAATGCATTCAAAAGAGACTGCTGGCAACGAGAAGTATTGTACAGAGGCAGGGGCGTAGCCAAGGGGGGCGGTAGGGTAAGCGGCCCCCCACCCTGAGGGCACTCCTGTGGACAAGATTCTGTAACAAGCCGGGCATTTTTACCCATCAGGGCCCTCTTGGGGCTGGCGCAGGGGCACTTCGAGGTGCCGCCCCCCCTGAGCGAAATCCTGGCTAAGTCCCTGTAAAGATTCGTGCTCAGAAGGTTAGGAAAACGGTGCAGTTGGCAAAGGCGTGTCCAGGACCCCCCTTGGGCTGATCTTGTGCACTGGAAAACACGAGCAGCATTGAACTCGGGGGCCCCTGAGCCTGGTCTCTGGGAACCCCCGAACTTTTTTTTTTCCGGAATTATTTATTTCAGTCAGCAAGCAGTGTCAAGCCACATTCACAAGGCAGCCTCAGCACAAAGCACATCAGGTTTACGTTTGTGCATCATCATGTGCACAAAAACAAACAGGGCGCACACGTCTGAAACGTACCTTACTGTTTAGTTCCTTGGCAGCTTTGACACAATCGTCACCACAAAATGAGCATTCCCCGTCCTCATCCCCATCCCAACCCTACCCATCAGGCAGACGACACTTCCTTCACAATCTCATTTTTTACCTTTATTAGTCATTACAGCTTGTCGGTGCTTTCTAAATTGCTTCCAAATACTTACAAAATAAGTTCTCCATGTTCTCCAATAAAGGGTGCCCATCTCTGTCTGAACTTGGAAATCAACCCATTTTGATTAGCGCTGTGTTGTTCCATTTTGAAACTTTTAACAACAGTTTTCACAAATGCATCGATTCTGATTTGGCCGCCGCTGAAATACTGATTGGCAATGTATTGTTTACCAATTAATACGATGAAATTCACTATGTCTAAGGTCAACAGGGATCCAAACAGTACATTGTTAACGTTGATTACTAACTTGTTGGGAGCTGGAAGTTTCTCATTTATTCTCGTAGCCATTGCATTCCAGAAGTTTTGAACATCATTGCATTCCAAGAAGATATGCTGCATTGTTTCAACTTCACCACAATTGCTACAAAACGGATCAGTTACAACGTTCCTAATACACAAGTAGCGTCTAGTAGGAAAATATCTATGTGTTAGTCTAAATTGCAAAGACTGTAATTTTGTCGAGTTAGTTATTTTGAAAGGCATTATAAAGATTTTTGCCAATCTTCACCAAAATCAATTCCTTCAGTTTGCCATTTTCTTTGAGCGTTGGGGGTAAGGTTTTCCAGCCACTTAATGGAAATACTTTTGGGTTTTAAATGTTTCAAATTAATATCCTCCCCTTCCATATTGATTAAATATCCCATCACCCGTTCTTCTGGTTCCAATGCCACTGTTCCTCTTATCATCCCTTTCCATACCCGTGGTATTGCTCGGTTCCAGGCGTAATAGGTCAAAGGATCAACTCTTGTCGCTGGATAACGTTCTTTAAATTGCTCGAAACTCATATAAAGCCCCTGATTGTCAAATAAATCGTCGATCAAATGCAAACCAGTTTCATATACCCTACGACAGAACAGGGGCTGTCCTCCTATGCGTATTGCTGAATTATTCCAAAGACACTGTCTTCGCACTTCCTTGCCGTTTTGGGGCTCTTTGATAGGTAAGGCTTCTCGTAGCCATTTTAACATTTCCTTGTAAAATAATGGTATTTTTTGTGAATTAGTCCAGTTATCTCCGTAATTCATGTGCAAAATGTGTTCCAACTTAATTTTCAACCTAGCCTGTAAAATTTTAGAACAAGGTGCATCAATGTTTGTTAGAGTTTTCCCCAGCCACGATACACGCATCGCTTTGTACATGTTGATTACATTCGGAACGTTCAAGCCCCTTTTTCAACAGTCTGGTATAGGGTATTCCTAGAAACTTTTGGTGGGCGACCTCTCCATATGAACTTCATGATCTTGCTTTGAATTGCCACTAAGTGCTTTTTATCAATTCGCGCAGCCGAAATAATATATATCAACTGGGAGACAACGAGAGATTTTGCTATTGTTATCTTACCCTTCAATGAAAGGTCCCTCTGAGACCATTGATTCAATGTATTTTGTATTTTGTGATTAACATGTCCAATGTTTTCTTCCTCGCAGTTATGTAAGGCACTAAACTCCATCCCGAGTACTTTAACCTTAGCACTCGGCGGTAGGCCGCAAATGGGATGTTGACATCTCTTCTCTTTGCCTAACCACATAAATTGACTTTTTGCCAAGTTAAGTTTCAGCCCAGAACACACTCCAAATTCTTGTATGATTTTCAATGCCTCATTACCTGAATCTGCATCCTTTTGAAAAAGGGTTGTGTCATCTATGTACTGCGATATCTTAACCTCTTGTCCCGATATCGTAATTCCTTTAATGGACGGTGTGTTACGGATTTTAATCGCGAGTATTTCAACAACCATACAAAAAATTAAAGCTGAGGCTGGACAGCCTTGTTGAAGTCCTCTTGAAGGTTTGAACCACTGGGAGGTATAACCATTGTTAATGACAGTCAACTCTGTGTCGGTATGCAATATCTTAACCCATTCAATGAAATTTGGGCCAAAATTGAAGTTGGCCAGAACGTCATATATAAAATTATGCTCGACTGTGTTAAACGCGTTTTGAAAATCCAGAGCCATCAGTATCCCGCCCAATCGATCTGTTTCGCAGTACTCTATAACATCTGCGATTGTTCGGACATTCATTCCAATATATCTTCCGCGTATTGAACCCGTTTGGTCTGATGCTACTAAATTAGATATAACCTGCATGATCCTATTCGCTAGCACCTTAGCTGCTATCTTGTACACAATGTCAAGCAAGCATATCGCGCGCTTATTTTTCAATAATTTTTGATCTCCTTTTTTGGAATCAATGTGATTACCCCTCTTCGTTGGGTAACGAAAAACTGTCTATTTTCTTTCACTTGTCTAAGGTAACTCATAACAATTGTTTCTAAATCTGACCAAAAAAACTGTATAAATTCTTTCGAAAACCCGGAAACTGATGGGGACTTATTATTCATCATCGAATCCAGTGCTACTTTACACTCTGCACTCGTGAAAGGCTCGTCACAAATATCTCTATCACTTTGATTGAGTCGAGGGATTTCTATTGAGCCAAGAAACTCACTAACCATTGATTTATCCTCGTTATTTTGACTACCATCACTTCTTGAATAAAGCTTGCTGAAGTAATTCTTACAGTAGTTTAGGATATCATTGCTGCCTGTTATAAACTGGTTGTTTTCAGATTGTAGCACATTAATTTCCTTTTTGGTACCTCGAACTTTATTTAGATTAAGGAAGTAGCGAGTAGGTTTTTCACCCTCTTCAATCCATCTAGCTCCTGAATAAATCATTGCCCGCTTACCCTTTTCTTGTTCTATATCATTTATCAAACTTTTAAGGTCCTGATACTCTTCTATTAACTCAATGCTTGTTTGTGAGTTCATTTTGGCTTCGCATTCCTCTAGTAGCTTTATATACTTTGAATTCTCATCGCGCCTCTGTCTATTTTTTTCTTTCCATCTTCTAATGCTCATAACTCTAATTTTACTCAGAAGTATATCTAGTGTTAATCCCCAATCGGAGATATCAGAGTAATCTTGACATCTTGTGGCTGCTTTCTGTATTTCTACCTTAGCTAAATTGACAAACGGCTCGTCACGAAGAAGATCGTTTCGAAAACGAAATAGCCCCGGTCCACGCTCAGATGAGACAACTTCTATTTCTGTTGTCATTAACGAATGATCGCTAAGGATGGACGACTTAATATTTATATTTCTTATTACATGGTTATCTATAAAATGTTTACTTGCTATTATATAGTCAATTCTGGATTGTTGCAATGGATTGAAACGCCTCCAAGTATATCTCACCAGGTCAGGATTTTTATTCCGCCAAAGGTCTATTAAACTTTGTTCACTCATTAAATCAGTCAAAACTTTAGCAGCTGCTGTCATGCGGAAGTTCCTATTGGATGTATCCCGATGCGTCAGGTGAACGTTCAAGTCCCCACAAATGAGTATATGACACTTTGCTATCTCGGACATGGCCTCAATTTTCTCTTTTAACCGATTGAAAAAAACTACTTGTAAGTTATTACGATTTTTGCTCGGTGCGTATGCAGCAACTAACTTAACTTTGCATTTGTCATATTGAATATCAGCTACTATAAGTCTTCCATCATTTGACGCATATTCGAGCTTAGCTATGCCAATCCCCTGGTGAGATTTAGGTATCAGGACTGCTACCCCACTTTCATTTACACTTGCACCATGTGAAAAAAATATTTGCGAACCCCACTCCGCCTGCCAGAAGGGCATATCGCGGGGACAAGAATGGGTTTCTTGAAGTACCGCTAAATAGTTCGGATACTGCGTATGCAGAAACCTAAATACCGCCCGTCTGTTTGATGCCTCCCGCAATCCCCTGACGTTAAATGTAAGAACCTTTAAATCAGGCATATCCCTTCGAGGTAATGTTTAACTAATTGTTGCCTATCCATTTAATTATATCAAAGGTGCCCACAAACGCAAGAATATATCAGAAATAGTCGCCTTGCGGTGATGACTGATGGGCACCCCTTTTTTAAATCATGAAGCGTAAACTTGCACATGATAGGTTATGGATAAATATATCAATTAGCTCAATCCAACTAACACCGACAACCTGTTGATCACGCATTATACGTCTGCGATCCTGAATTGGTGAAAGCTGCTCCCCACCCTTCCCCACATGCCCCAACCTCCCCTCCCCCAACATGACACGCCACACCAAGCCGGAAGAGCCAGAAACCCTGAGCCCACTCGTCGCGGGGCGCGAGCCCTATGGCGGTAAGCTATAGTAATAATCGTCATCCATGAATATTCTGTTGAATGCATACAATACAACCCCTATGGAACATCTTTTAGGTGCCTCTTAATGCCTGGATAATTATGATGGCAAAGAAAGCCCAATAACAAAACGCGACAACTCTCACGACTCTCATCTGGAAAGATCACCAGGCGCGACCAGGTGCAGCGACGGCCGCCCAGCCAGGACTCCCCGGAAATGATAACCTCGTAGTCGTGACAGAAGTGTCCACGTTGTGGTGCGACCCCGCGAGACTGCACTGGCCGGGCGGCCGCCGTCTGGACCCGGCCACGCCGTCCTGCACCTCAAAACCTGCAGACGCACAACAAAACAGTGTGACATTCATCGACAGCAGTGTCCACAACAGCTCCGTAGCGTAATTCTATTGTGCTGCCACCTACCAGGGACAATAGCAAACACCATTTCCTTCCCTCTGCATGTGCCTATACCGTTAAACTGAAACATGCTATGCCGCATATAACATAGTGGCACTGTAGGTGCACCTTTACCCGGATAAACATAAACCTGGTATTGAAAATCACAGCGCATAGGTGCATAACGGGCATTTCTGGTCACACCGCCTTGCTTTTGCCATATGCATTCAATCATATGATCACTTAGCAGCAGATTCGACACTCAAGTAACCAGCCATTATGGCGTACTTCTCAAATCCATGTTAAATCACCTTCATGCATGCTGAAGTTATCAAGTAAGCACTCTATCCACAAACAACAGCGTTCATTAGGTATTTCAGCCACATATTTGTGAATGCCACGGCGCCCGGGTGCGCCGACGGCCACTCAACTCACCCCTAGAAGAGAGTTGCGTACTTACTCCACAAAACGTTCACCTTATGATCCTTTCCGATTCAGCCGAGCACAATCTGACCGTCGGACGCACCCGATTACGCCGACAGTCTCCGCTTCCCTGCAGATACATCAAACGACACCAAGAGGGTGCACGGTGCCAAAGACCACACCCATTCACGCATTTTATCATGGCTGTGCAATGCATATGTCTGCGTTGAACTTTGCTGAAGAAAATTATATTTGTGTTGTTACAGAAAACGAAATTTTACTATGATGCTTCGCGAAGCAAATTCGGATGCGCTGGGGCAATCGGATGCTCTGAGGCAAAAGTCGGATGATTTGGATGCACTGAAGCAGACAGCGCTCATTGGCACATTGTACTACTACAACCTACGTGAACGATTTGCATTATCATGTCCGTTCGAAAAGCTCGTTATAAGCGCTGCTGAGTAGAATTGGTAGTCACGTTTATACTTTTAAAGGAATGCAACGTTACTATTTGCACAGCAAATCATCTGTTAAATATAATTATAAATAAGCAATCCTAGCCTTCAAACTATCTCTAACAAGCTTATTTTAAGCACGCAAAAGCCAAAAAGGCGCGACACAGCTCACAACACAGCATAACTCTCGACATCAAATTCAACCTCACCACGCTTTGATGAAGCAGCGATCGCAGACTTCCGGAGACCAGTAGGCGCTCGCCTAGTTTACCGGGACCACCGGTGACTGGAGGGTGACGTGGTCCGCTCAGCTCCCGCAGGAGAACGCTGATCTACGCCCGTCGCAGAGGTGACAGGCAAGTGGAGTCGGCCTCCACCGTTCCCGGCGGGGGACGCGGTTGCGTTCGTCTCCATGCCTGCGTTAGCGGTTCCTGGCGTCCCGGCTGCTCCAATTGTGTTGTCGTCGTGCATCGCTCCTTGCCCGTGCCGAGGCGGAACAATCTGACCGTGTACACCACGTCTTGCGTCCCGGCGACGACCACCCGCGCGACGCTCTGGCATCGACGGCAAGGTACCGCCAAGTATTTCCAGCATGTGTTGATAGTCCCTTACGCGAATATTTACACCTTTAGGGACTTTTCGGCAATATACCTGCCCTCGACGGCTAAAGACTGAGGCCACTTTAGCGCCGTTTTCCTGACGTCTCGCAGCGAGGAGAGTCTGCAAAATCTGCTGCATCTCTGGGATCAGCGATTCGGCCACATACAGTGGCGCCATCTCTGGAGCCACGGTGGAACTTGTTCCACCGCGCACCCGCCGTCCACCCTGAGCGTTCCGCGCGAACAGTTCAAACCGACGCTCAAAGATGTTCTCACGCACTTGACGCCGCACGAATTTGATTATCACCTTACTATCATCCTTTAAGCGATGAATCGCATGGATATCATCCTCCTTCAAGTTCAGTCCATCGAAATGGCTGTTGAGCAGAGAGACAGCTTTGCCAGCGATGTCTTCATTCTGCGTGCGGACACCAAAGTCATCGCTAGTGAAAATGAGCGATGATAAGCGCCGATTTGCGTCCATAGCCGCAACCCTGTCCTGCATCTCGACGTTTACAGCCCTCTGATTCATTACCACATCATAGAGTTCCTTGATTTTTGCATCTTTCTCCATACTTTCGGCTTCCAAGATCTCTAAGCGCTTCTCGAGATGCCGAAATTTGACTTCCAAGGCCTCGATCACACGATTATTACCCGCCTCGATAAGTTTCTGAATGGCGTCAAGTGTCACTTGGGCACCAGACTCACCGTTGGTTTCCTTCTGACGCGGAGATTTCTTAGGTCCCGACGCATTATTTTTTGCTCGTTTTCTTTCCAGTCTTTTGGCCATTTCTGTCACTGAGAGTTGCCTTTTCCGACCGGCTCCGCTTTCATTGCCAGACGCAGCATCCGTGAATACAGAGTCTTGGTTTCCACTTTCTGAATCCGACATTTTTCGTGGCTTTAGAATTCACACCGAGTAAGTCTCTTTTCCAATAATTGAGTTCCTTTGCACAGGGGTCACATAGGTCGCATCACTATTGCTGGACTGTTCACATAAATATGATTCACTTCTCATTGATCATATCACTGGTGTGAGCTCACCCACCATCAAGCCTCGCACCCCACGAGCTCCACTCACAGTGCGCGAGCGGGACCGGTCATGACCTTCACCCGACCGGTGTCAGGCGCCGACTGGGAACCCCCGAACTTAGTCTCAGAGGGCCCCCGGGCTTGATGTCAGGGGCCCCCGAGCTAAGCGTCAGACTGCCCTCTGAGCTTATCTCAGAGACCCCCGAGCTTAATTTCAGGTTGCCCTCCGAACGTGATCTTGGAGACCCCCGAGCATGGTCTCAGTGGCCCCGAGATTGGTCTCGGGGGAATTTCCCGAGCCTGGTCTCAGGGGTACTCCGGTATCGAGGGCTCTGGAGTATCGAATATTGATCTTGGGGTCAACTGAGCTTGGTCTTAGGGGGCCCTGAGCTTGACCTCAGGGGACCCCCGAGCTTGGTCTCAGGGGACCCCCGAGCTTAGTCTCAGGGGACCCCCGAGCTTGGACCCATGAGCCTTTCGATCTTGGTCTCACGGACCCCAGAGCCTGGTCTCAAGGGCCCTCGGGCTTGGTCTTAGAGGACCCCCGAGCTTGGTCTCAGTGGCCTGATTGAGCTTGGTCTCAGGGGGCTCCCAGTTGGTCTCAAGGGCCCCGAGCTCGGTCCCTGGGGGCCCAAGCTTGGTCTCACGGACCTTTTGATCTTTGTCCCACCAGCCTTTCGATCTTGGTCTCACGGGCCTTTCGATCTTGGTCTCAGGGGCCACCGAGCGTGGGATCAGGGGTCCCTCGAGCTTGTTCCCAGGTAACCCCCGAACTTGGTTTCAGTGGCCCGAGCTTGGTCTCAAGGGCTCCCCGAGCTTGGTGTCAGGGGTCCCTCGAGCATCGCTATCGAGGGCTCCGGATTATCAAACATTGATCTTGGGGGCCCCCTGATCTTGGTCTCAGGAGCCCCCGAGCTTGTCCTCAGCGGCCTGAGCTTGGTCTCAGGGGGCTCCACAAGCTTGGTCTCAGGGGCCCCTCGATCATCAGTAACAAGGGCTCCGGATTATCGAACATTGATCTTGGGAGCCCTGAGCTTAGTCTCAGAGGGCCCTGAGTAAGTCCAGGGGCCCCGAGCACGTTGTCAGGGGCCCCAAAATTGATCCCACGGGCCTTTTAATCCTGGTCCCACGGGGTTTTCGATCTTGGTCTCACGGGCCTTACAGTCTTGGTTTCAGGGCCCCGAGCTTGGCCTCAGGGGCCCCCAAGACTGGTTTCAGTGAACCCCCGTGCTTGCCCTCAGGGGCCTGAGCTTGGTTTCAGGGGGCTCCACAAGCCTGGTTTCAGGGGCCCCTCGATCATCGGTATCAAGGGCTCCGGATTATCGAACATTCATTTCGGGGGCCCTGAGCTTGGTCTCGGGGGCCCCGAAGCTTGGTCTCAGGAGCCCCAATGTGGTCTCAATGGCCCAAACTTGGTCTCAGGGGCGCCAAACTTGGTCCCACGGACCTTTCGATCTTGGTCTCACGGGCATTTCGATCTTGTCTCAGGGGACCCCGAGCTTGGTCTCAGAGGACCCCCAAACTTAGTCTCAGAGGACCCCAAGCTTGGTCTCAGTGGGCCCAACGAGCTTGGTCTCAGGGGCACCTCGATTATCGGTATCAAGGGCTCCGGATTATCGAACATTGATCTCAGGGCCCCCTGAGCCTGGTCTCAAGGGGCCGCCACTTGGTCTCAGGGGACCCCCGAGCTTGGTTTCAGTCGCCTGAGCTTGGTCTCAGGGGGGCTCCACAGGCTTGGTCCCACGGGACTTTCGATCTTGGTCTCACGGGCCTTTCGATCTCGGTCTCAGGGGCCCCCGAGCTTGGGGTCAGGGGGCCCACGAGCCTGGTCTCAGGGGGTACCGAGGTTGTTCTCAGGTGCCCCTGAGCCCCAAGACTAACTCCCGGATGTCGCTGAGACCGACTCTCGGAAGCAGTCTGAGACTAACTTTTGGATGCTCCCTGAGATTTACTCACGGGCCCCTTATACAAAAATGGGGGACAGCCTGAGGATAATCCCAAGGGCTTCCAGGATTTTTCCTCGGGGCCCCCTGAGACAAGCACTCTGCGGATCAAGTGAGACTAATTTTCGGCCCCCCAGATTAATCTTGGGGCCATCTGAAAGTAAATATTTACTCCTGAGAGAGACGCCCGTAAGACTATGGACTCCCCTGAGACCAACACTCGGGGAGGTTGCCCTGAGAAAAAATATCAGAAGTCTCCTAAAACTGACTCTCGGGGTCCCCTTGACCGACTCTTGGAGTTCTCAGAGACTGACTCTCAGGGGACTTGCTGAAATAGACTTTCGCGGGCCCTGAGAACCATTCTCTGGGGCCTCTGGGACTAGCTCGGCCCTCCTGAAACCGATTCTCGGGACCCACTGAGACCGACACCCGGGGGCCCTTGAGATCAACTCTCAGGGGGCCCCTGAAATATACTTTCGGGGGCCTTGAGACCGGCTCTCAGCGCTGGGGCCGTAAGGCCGACTCGGGACGCCCTAAGCACGAATCGTCAGGGTCCCCTGAGACTGACTCTGGGGGCACCGTGATCAGAGAATCATTTGCAGTGGCTCAAATTGGCCCAAGGGGGTCCACAGACTCCTAGAACCCCCTTGGCTATGCCACTGCATCCATTTATTCGGGGGCCCTCCGGGATCAGCATTTGCTTGCCCCCCTCCCCCACCGAGACCAAAAATACTGAGGCCCTTGATAACGATGCCCGGGGGCTCCTAAGACCAAGCTCGGGGTCCCACTTAGATCAGGCTCGGGGCACCCTTAAGGCCATGCTCGCGCTTACCTCAGGAGTACCTCAGGACACCGATGTTCGGGAGCTCCCCAGATAAATATTCGGAGCCCCTCGAGACTGATGCTCTGTACTTAGGAACCCCTAATAACGATGCCCGGGGGCCCGTTGATACCGATGAACAAGGTGCCCCTGAGACCAAGCTCGTGGAGCCCACTGAGACCAAGCTCAGGCCACTGAGACCAAGCTCGGGGGCCCTGAAACCAAGATCGAAAGGCCCGTGAGACCAAGATCGAAAGGCCCGTGGGGCCAAGTTTGGGGTCCCTGAGACCAAACTTGGGCCCCTGAGACCACATTGGGGCTTCTGAGACCAAGCTCAGGGGCCCATGAAACCAAGCTCAGGGCCCCGAAATCAATGTTCGATAATCCGGAGCCCTTGATACCAATGATCGAGGGGCACCTGAAACCAGGCTTGTGGAGCCCCCTGAGACAAAGCTCAGGCCCCTTAGGACAAGCTCGGAGATCCCCTGAAACCAAGCTCGAGGGACCGTTGACCCCACGCTCGGGGTCCCCTGAGACGAAGATTTAAAGGCCCGTGAGACCAAGATCGAAGGACTGGTGGGAAAAAGATCAAAAGGCCTGTGGGACCAAGTTTGGAGACAATGAGAACAAGCTTGGGCCCCTGAGACCACCTCGCGGGCGACTGAGACCACGCTCAGGGCCCCGAAATCAATGTTCGATAATCCAGAGCCCTTGATACCGATGATCGAGGTGCCCCTGAGACCAAGCTCGTGGAGCCCACTGAGACCCAAGCTAGGGGGTCCTCTGAGACTAAGTTTGGGGGTCCTCTGAGACCAAGCTCGGGGGCCCCTGAGATCGAGATCTAAGGGCCCGTGAGACCAAGATCGAAAAGCTGGTGGGACAAATATCAAAAGGTCAGTGGGACCAAATTTGGGAACCCTGAGGACAAGCTTGGGCCCCTGAGACCACCTCGGGGCCCCTGAGACCAAGCTCGGGCCCCTGAAAACAAGCTCGGGTGCACTGAGACCAAGCTCGGGGAGCCCCCTGAGACCAAACTCGGGGAGCCCCCTGTGGAAAAGCTCGGGGATCTCCTGAGACCAGTCTCGGGGGGCCCCTGAGACCAAGCTCGAGGGACCATTGACTTCACGCTCGGGGGCCCCTGAGCCCAAGATCTAAAGTACCGTGAGACCAAGATCAAAATACTGGTGGGACAAAGATCAAAACGCCAGTGGAACCAAGTTTGTGGACCCTGAGAACAAGCTTGGGCCCCTGAGACCACCTCGGGACCAAAGAGACCAAGCCCAGGGCCCCAAAATCAATGTTCGATAATCCGGAGCCCTTGATGCCGATAATTGAGGCGCCCCTGAGAACAAGCCGTGGAGCCCACTGAGACCAAGCTTGGGGTCCTCTGAGACTCAGTTTGGGGGTCCTCTGAGCCCAAGCTCAGGGGCCCCTGAGACCAAGATCGAAAGGCTCGTGAGACCAAGACCGAAAGGCCGTGAGACCAAGATCAAAAGGCCCGTGGGACCAATCTCAGAGCCCCTGAGATCAAGTTTGGGCCCTTGAGACCACATTGGGGCTCCTGAGACCAAGCTTCGGGGCCCCGAGACCAAGCTCATGGCCCCCAAAATGAATGTTCGATAATCCGGAGCCCTTGATACCGATAATTGAGGCGCCCCTGAGAACAAGCTCGTGGAGCCCACTGAGACCAAGCTTGGGGTCCTCTGAGATTAAGTTTAGGGGTCCCCTGAAACCAGTCTCGGAGGGCCCCTGAGGCCAAGCTCGGGAGCCCTGAAACCAAGACTGTAAGGCCCGTGAGACCAAGATCGAAAAGCCCGTGGGACCAGGATCAAAAGGCCCGTGGGACCAAGTTTGGGGCCCCTGACAACGTGTTCGAGGCCCCTGGACTTACTCAGGGCCCTCTGAGACCAAGCTCAGGGCTCCCAAGATCAATGTTGGATAATCAGGAGCCCTCGATAGCGATGATCGAGGGACCCCTGACACTTTGCTCGGGGAGCCCTTGAGACCAAGCCCGGGCCACTGAAACCAAGCTAAGGGGTTACCTGGGAACAAGCTCGAGGGACCCCTGATACCACGCTCGGTGGCCACTGAGACCAAGATCGAAAGGCCCGTGAGACCAAGATCGAGAGGCTGGTGGGACAAAGATCAAAAGGTCCGTGAGACCAAGCTTGGGCCCCCAGGGACCAAGCTCGGGGCCCTTGAGACCAACTGGGAGCCCCCTGAGACCAAGCTCAGTCAGGCCACTGAGACCAGGCTCTGGGGTCCGTGAGACCAAGATCGAAAGGCCCGTGGGACTAAGCTTGGGTCTCCTGAGACCAAGCTCGGGGGGTCCCCTGAGACCAAGCTCGGGGGTCCCCTGATGCCAAGCTCAGGACCCCTTAAGACCAAGCTCAGTTGACCCCAAGATCAATATTCGATACCCCAGAGACCTCGATACCGGAGTGCCCCTGAGACCAGGCTCGGGAATTCCCCCGAGACCAAGCTCAGGGCCACTGAGACCAAGCTCGGGGGTCTCCAAGATCACGTTCGGAGGGCAGCCTGACATTAAGCTCGGGGGTCTCTGAGATAAGCTCGGAGGGCAGTCTGACACTAAGCTCGGGGGCCCCTGACATCAAGCCCAGGGGCCCTCTGAGACTAAGTTTGGGGGTTCCCAGAGACCAGGCTCAGGGGCCCCCGAGTTTAATGCTGCTCATGTTTTCCAGTGCACAAGATCAGCCCAAGGGGGGTCCTGGACTCGCCATTGCCAACTGCACCGTTTTCCTAACCTTCTGAGCACGAATCTTTACAGGGACTCAGCCAGGATTTCGCTCAGGGGGGGGCGGCACCTCGAAAAGGGCCCCTGCAACAGCCCCAAAAGGGCCCTGATGGGTAAAAAATGCCCCGCTTGTTACAGAATCGTGTCCACAGGAGTGCACTCAGGGTGGGGGCCGCTGCCCCTACCACCCCCCCGCCCCTTGGCTACGCCCCTGCCTCTGTACAATACATCTCGTTGCCTGCAGTCTCTTTTGAACGCCTGGGACCCAGAACAGAACCCTGGGGGATACCACTAGTCACCTTCGCCCAAGTGGAAGCTTCGGTGCCTACCACCACTTGTTGCTGTCGATTGGTCAGGAAAGCTCGGATCCAGTTTAGGAGTCTACCCCGCACCCCATAGCCATACAGCTTTAGGAGTAGTCGCTCATGGGGTACCGAATCAAACGCTTTGCTAAAATCGAGGTATAGCGAATCAACCGGGTGATGGTATATTTGCTTGTAATAGACAAAAAATTTACAGCAGCCGCAGACGGCACACTAAAGACAAATAGTACATCATCACTTTTAGTAAGAGAATAAAGTAAAAATTTACTGAATTATCACATGGTTTTTAATACTTTTTAGCCTTGAGGCTACTAAAGCTTGTGCTTTTGCTTGGTTGAATTTTTCTTCAAGACAGTAGTGTGGCGCAGGCTTGTTTTTTATCTTTATTATTCTTCTTGTTGTTGTATATGACAACGAAGCGTGGTGCGGTAGTTCAATGTTGTTGAAGAAATCGAAGCCATTCACGTTTTATTCACGACATAACGCACAGACGTAGGTAATTTGAAATACTGTTGAGTATTTTTTTAGAGAGAGAAGGCAATTGAAACAGTGGGGTTAGTAGGGACGGCCATTTCCAATCGCCAATTCCAGAATTCTCTTCAATCAAGCTTTTGTTTTTGTGCCTTCCAGTATCTATATGCAAAAAACGTTTTTTCTTCAATTCAAATTGATTTTGTCCCCAGTACCCACCATTTTTGGGTTGTATTTTGGTTGTGTCACTGAATTGCGTTATAATTAAGTGAAGGAATAGGAATTACATCTGAAAATGTTGTTTCCAAAGAATGAAACTTAGTGAGAGCTGTGTTCTGTGCTGCAGGGCATATTTTAAGGAATTGAGACTGGTGGGCATTCGGCTGAAAAGGGCACGAATTCCCACTAAAAGGGCACTCCTACAGTATCAAATGACTGGTGACTGGTGGGCACTGGGCCGTCCATGGCCGTTCACTGGTGGGCATAGCATGGGGGACTGGTGGGCAAAATGCCCACCACTTTGTAGCTTAAAATATGCCCTGCTGTGCTGTGTGTGTGCAACATTATTTTTTCTCTTTCATCTAGTTGAATCGATATTTTTCTCATCTTATAAAGTTGGAATATTGCATCAAGGAGGCAATGATGTGCTGGAAAGTCACAATTATATTTTATCTCCTATCTTAGTTTTAGATGAAATGTGGAATCCATTATCATGAATTTTTCTTTATCCGGACTGGCTCTGGTCCCGGCACAGTCCCGGCATCTAGCCTTTGGTCCTGGCTTTAGTCCCGCCGGGACCAAACCTGGTCCCGGCGCCGGGACCGCGGGACCAAAAAATCCCACCTCTAGTTATCTGTCTCTTTTCCATTTTCTTTGAACTTTCCAAGATTGTAACAAACAAGAAAATAACGCCAGTCTTCAATATTCACGTCCACCCAACGTCACGTATAACCACATTCTTTCACAACGCGCCGGATATGAAGCAGCCACGCCAGACGGCAGTCTGTCTCCTGGCGTTTCCAAAAAAATCCGCCAGGTGCCAACACTTTCGATGACCGAGGCCAATATTTGATGAGTTATCACGTGGTTTTTAATACTTCTTTGCCTTGAGGCTACTGAGGCTTGAGCCTCTACTTGGTTGAATTTTTCTTCAAAGACAACAATAGCCGTGTTGTTTTGCCGGCAGAACGCATAAGGGTATACCACACTCATGCGCAGTACGGTACCTTGAGTACAAGATACCATACTGCGCATGCGTATGGCACACTAGTATGCGTTCTGGACGGCAGAATAACATGGCTAATGGCGCACAGTTGTGTTTTTATCTAAGGATATTCTTCTTCTTATTTATTCTTCTTCTTGTTTTTGGCTCCAACAACGAAGCGTGCGGAAGTTCAATGTGGTCGAAGAAATTGAAGCTGTTCACGACGTATTAATCACGACATAACTCGCAGACGTTGTTTAAAATATCGTTGAGTATTTTTTTTAGAGAGAGAACTAAGGCAATTGAAACAGTGGGGTTGGTAGGGACAGCAGCCATCTCCAATCATAAATTCCAGAATTCTCTTTTCAATCAAGCTTTTGTTTCAATGCCTTTTAGTACCTATATTCAAAACATGTTTTTTTCTTCAATTCAAAGTGATTTTGACCCCAGCACCCACCAATTTTGGGTTGTATTTTGGTTGTGTCGCTGAGTTGCTTTGTAGTCAAGTGAAGGAATAGGAATTGCATCTGAAAGTGTGGTTTCCAAAGGGTGAAACTTGGTGGGAGCTGAGTTCTGTACTGTGTGTGTGCAAAATTATTTTTGCTCTTTCATCTAGTTGAATTCATACTTTTTTCATCTTTTAAAGTTGGAAAATTTTATCAAGGAGGCAATGATTTGCTGGAAATTCACAGTTATGTTTGGTATCATATCTTAGTTTTTGATGAAATGTGGAGACCATTATCATGAATTTCTCTTGGTCCAGACTGGCTCTGGTCCTGGCACAGTCCCGGCGTCGAGCCTTTGGTTCCAACTTTAGTCTCGCCAGGACCAAACCTGGTCACGGTGCCAGGACCGCAGGACCAAAAAGTCCCACCTCTAAATTTCATATGCTTACTGTTTTAAGTGCATATTTTAGTCAGCTTGCAAAGTGATTGTTTTTTTGTAGTTTGTTGGCTCCTCATTTTTACCTGTAGTTGTATGTGACATGTTTACCGTGATCATGTTTTATGATTCCTGACTTGAGCTCTTATTGGGGTATGACCCTGTTGCTCATATAGCACTAATAAACAAATGAACAAAATTATTCCACTGTAATAAAAATAGTACCATTTTAACCTATAATTTTGCAGTTACCCTGCAAAGGAACATTGTGAAAAGGTACAAATTTTAAGAACAACTATTTCTAAGTTGGCACAAAGGTTTTCTAAGCGATTATTACATTTTTTTCCTGGGTTGAGTTTTGGCACCTAGTTCTGGCAGTACTTCCGGAAACAAAAAGTCTAATAAAACAAATTCTGGTAAACAAAACCTCACCAAAAGATTCAAATTTGTAGAGAAGGTAGTAATCTATTTTCACACTGAAAAGCTAAGTAATTTCTGCACTGGTTCAGATTTTGAGTTTTGGCAGCTGGAGTCGGCAGTGTAGTAGCATGTCCCCTGAAAAGCTAAGTAGTTGCTGCAATTGGGTGCAATGGCTTAGATTTTTCGTTTTGGCAATTGGAGTCGGCAGTGTAGTAGTATGTTACCGTTTCCAGCAACAAAATTATTATTCTTGTAAAGTAAAGAAAAATATCTGGTCGTCGGACATCAATCATATTAGTTATTATTTAGTGAGTTGTTTATGTGTTATGTTCATTATTAGAAATGCTACTAAACAAAAAGCATTGGAAAAGTGTGTTTAGTATCCCTGGTTTTCAAAGGGAGCTAGATTTCGGAGTAGTGCTGCACCGAGGAGCATGCTATTTGTACTGTGCTAGAACATCACAATAAACATTGGATAATTGGCCTATATTGATATTGATGTCTTCACATCCGAGATCAATATTTGTCAGTTAACAACTATTTGATGTCCTTCTAGAATAATCTTAAATCTGTCTTTGTAAAACCAAAGGTTTATACTTAATAGGTACCAGTTCAAGTTATAATATCAAAGATCAGGCTCTGGCTGCTGCAACAAGCTTGAGCTTCCTATCACTTTCACAGTCTTCAATTCCATGCTGTCACAGTGTGAAAACAATCTGTTTTGCAGTGTTATCCTGTACTGGTATTGCCTCCTACCGTATCATCTGTGCCTGCTCTTGTTTAGGGGCGGTGAGAACCTTGTCTTGTGACTGTTTAATCTTTTGTCTTTGCTGCAGGCAGAAGATACCCACTCTTTTTATGTAGGCTTTATGAAAGCAAGTTGAAGCCCATAGCCTTTGTTTCTATAGATTTTTAATAAGAGGTCAAAGTATCAATATGATGATTGGGACTTGTCAGTTTCTCTGCTTGCTGCTTCTTTTATATTCAGCCTCTGCATCTGATGAATTTTCTCGAAAGGTGAGTTGATTTCTGGAAGGGTGAAGTCTGTAAAAGTTGTGCACATTGTATAGTTATTATGTTCCTAGGCAGTTTTTTTAGAGATGCATGGTCATGAAACACAAGAAAGCCCTATACTGTCCTGATAACTTTTATGCCAGCTATATAAAGGGACTGTGGGACCAAGAAGGAAAACATTTTCTATAGAAAATGGTACATCACTGGAATTGGCAGGTTGAACTCTACCCATTTAACTTGACCACATAAATAATTCCAGCTATTACTCATTTAAACATGCTTAAAACATCCTCAGCCTCCAGTCTGCAAAGTATGGCAGCAGGCTAGACGAGTTGCACCAGCCATCTAAAATTTGCACCACCGGCTGGCTAAAATTTGCAACAATCCGCAATATACCAGGGAGAAAATGCACCCATCCCAACCCACACAATGCAGTGCTACCTCTCTTATGTCTTAGTTTGTTTAATGATGCCCTGTTTTGTGTCTGTATAACCATTCATTCATTATTTGTTTGGTTTTCAGTGTCCGCACCAGTCTCGCAAATTCGCACCAGGTCATAAAATTTGCACCACTCGCTCCTGTCTCCAAGGGCACTCACTCCAACGAGGTCTCGTCAAAAGTGCCATACTTTGCACACTGGCTCAGTCTCACCCACCCACAACTGGACAAAAGTGAATAACTACACACTGGATATGTCACTGGTGCATTAGTGTCATGGCATACAGGCTGCCATCAATATTTTAAGATGTACCATTTTTAGGGAGCTGTGTAATGAAATAAGTAATGCTTGCAGATTGAGACAGCATGCAAGTTAAGCAAGTGGATGTGAGTCCTTTGGAGACTCAAGTTTTGCTGCAAAGTTTGTGCTGACAAAGGGGAAAGTTGGCGCTGCAAGCTAGGTGTGCTGCAGGCAAGATCACTAAATTGAGACATGGTTAGGTATGGTTAGGTTATGTCATATTAGTTGTACTCACTGGTGGCGGAACTGGGGTGCACAGTGCCCCCTTAAATCAGAAATTTTAACACTAACCCTATGGCATTGACTGAAAAAAATAGGTTTAAAAGCCCAGAGCATCCAACCCTTTAGATTTGGATGCTCTGCTGTCACGTCACTTCGCTGGTATGAAAGTACAGCTTCCGAATAATAATTTAATTAATTTGTTTATTAAAAAATTTCCAAACAATTATTTTTCTCCCATATTCATATTTTGGATTTTTTATTTCCATTTTAGGAACTTTTTCTTCAAAATTTCATGTTTTTTTAAAAGATAATATCAATTATCATTCATTCCTGTTGAAAGTGCTGCATGGGGTCCACTGCATGCACCTTCCACTTTTCTGTGCACTGTGGTTTGTTCAGGTTTAACACAGCCAATGGGGGCATATAGTTAAGTGTTCAGATTACATGTTATTCATGCATTTCACCCTTATTCCTTCATTTTATGAAAAAAACCAGGGTCTAAACATTGTTATGACACAGTCAGCAGCAGTTTTGCATTCTATTGATGAACCCACTCCTGCTTAATTTCGCCAAGAAGTGGGTTGGGTAGTATCCCAGCACCAAATGTTTTCATCATGTAAAATCAATTAGCCAACTGTGTTTACAAATGTTTTTACTGTAACTGTTGGCATGCTCATCTATTGCGCCTGAATTAAGATACATTGCACTCCCTTCATACAATTTCAATTGCTCATCTTTAGCACAATTCAAGATTTTCCATTCTAAAAGGCAACAGGCAGGGTATTATGTAGTGGTCTCAGTTTTCTATAAGAAATCCAAAATTAGTGGACATTGTTTATTTTTGTTAGATCACCTTACCTTGTTATATCTTTCATTAGATCTACCTTTTTTGCCTCTACTTTTGTTAGATGTGTTAGATCTACCTACCTTAGATCACCTTTTGTTCCACCATCCTGACCTCCAACTAACTTATCTGCCCCTTCTACAAGCATTCAGGTCATGGAGTTAAGACAAGTTTTAAAACTCAGTTTAAGGGGTTTAAGTTTAAAGTCTGATGCTCCTTTGATATTTTTAAAGTTGCCATTTCTCTTTCATTCCATCCCCTCTCCAACTATTTATTAAAATGCTTGCACCTATCTCAGCTCCTTCTCTACTTGACCTAATGCTTTTGTGCAACCATTCTGTGTGCCAGAGGCAGACACAACAGATTATGGATGGTCTCTGAAGGGTTTTAACCACCCGACTGGCGACTCCGCCTCCCTCAGCTGACGTGGGAGCTGAGTCCCGGCTGTTTGGACCAGCTGAATGCCACTGTCTGTGACGCCCACCGTCTTCTGGCGGTGACAGCCACCGCTTCCGACACGCTGCACATTCTGGTGGCGCTGTGGGACGCACCAGCTGTGCTGCTACTGCGCACGCCTCTCAGCGCCAGCCTCAACGTCAATTGGACGCGGCTGGTCTCGGAAAACCCCGCCGGCGCTGTCTCCGTTCCTCACGTTATTTCCTCTTACGGCGTCAGTCTGGACCAGGTACGAACACCAGGCGAGGAGCTGTAGCTAATTAAGGGGGCGGGGCTAGGTGGGGAGATGGACTAGACTCAGCTGGGCAGTTTGGATATTTGGAGGTTAGCGGAGCTGATGATTACCCAGTACTCATTAATGGGTGTCTTTAGACCTGGATCTAAAAATATAGACCTTTTGGTCTATTTTAGGTCTGTATCCCGTTTACCAGGGCTATATTTTCCGACTGAAACATAGTGGAGATGCTTCTTGGATGTTGACAAAAATGGTGTCACTGGCAAACAAGTGAGGGTAGGAGCTGGTATCCTCAGCGAAAATCCTCGCTGAGAGAAGCCTATCTCTTGTATACGCAAAAAGAACTCGTCATAATTGGTCTCCTCGTACCCTTTCGTTAATGCTCCCGATTTTTCTGGACGAAAAGTAGGTCACTTAGTCCCTTTTACCCCCGCCACCTCACCCCACGTTACCCATAACTGCTGGTATCCTATCACCAGCAGCCAGTAGTCCCAACAGCAAGGTAGCGAATCGACAGATGTATCTATACCTTTGAACATTTCACTATTTTCATACAGTAGAGGCCAACATTCACTACAGCTCACTCTGATGAAATACTACTAAAGAGTAACAAGGAGCATCAGGAGCAGTGCTTGGGCAGATAGAGCAATAATTATATATTTTTACTTCTTCTTTTTTGTTATCCTGCTTAAGCTTCTTTTCACCTATCAGTTATAGCCTTGAATACTTCTGGACCTCCGAGAAACTAATAGTTAGTCTTTAATGAAAGTAGAAAATGGTGTACTCACTGATTGAAAGGAGTCGCGGAGATATTGGGTCTATATTTTCCTGTTACCAGGTCTATGTGTGGCGTATATTTCAGGTAAAAAAGAGGTATATGGGTTCTATATTCTGAAACTTTGGGTCTTAGAAATATGTTTTGATCACTGATAACTGATTAATTTAAGTTTGATTGAACTCTTACTGTTAAGGCTTATTAAACATTCTACTGCACGTAGATACATTTACATTGTATTCATGTCCCTTTTATCATAAGTTGTTTTCAGGCTGAATTCAGACTTTAAGAACTGCGATTTTTTTAATACAAGAGCCGAGGATAGGACAGGTTCCGAGCACAGGCGAGGTTTTTACTTCGTTTTTAAAGTAATACGGGGTGCGATTAAATTATTTCCGCTGTAAGTGGGCACGTGCTGTGCCCACTCATAAAAAGCTGAATGTAGTGCCACATCTGTAGATCGGAAGTAATGACGTTCCGGTGTGGTGCGTGTCAGCTGGTGGAGTTCGACGACCCGTCCGACAACGCCGACCTCTACAACAGCCCCAACGTCAGCTTCATCCCAGCCCAGCAGCTGTGGCTGGGAAACAGCGAGTTCAGCGTTGGTGACCAACGACAGCGAGCGACTGCAGGTCAGCCTGACCTCGCTGCCGCTGAACGTCACCGACCTGGGCACCGCCGGCACCGTCACCTTCAAGGTGAGCGGAGTCTGCGCTGACGAGTCTGTTATTCTCTCTCTTTTAGTGCATCTGCTCTTTAAGCTGAGCAGCACCGCGCAAGGTGGGGGGGGGGCGTGCGTCACTGGAGAGGCGGTGCCGGTGGTTTTAGTTGAAGGCATGAATACTGGTCGGTGTGGGAATGATGTTTTGGTAGACTTGACCTTGCCAGATCAGCTGCTGCGTCGCAGTAAGTGTGTGTAGATATCTAAATGAGGCGTTTGCTGTCTCAGGTTATTGGATCAGCAGCGTGAGACGCGACTTTTCATGTTGTATCATTTTGTAATAAGCTTGAGTAGCTGAAGTGTAGGTATTTTGGTTAACTTAGTTATATATATTTATAGTGCGTGCACTTTTAATTTGGTAATAATGAAAGCTCCAGAGCAGAGTGTGCTTATGACGGATACAACTAGAACCGAGATATGTTTGCCCCAGAAGTAGACCGTGCTAAGCGACATGGCAGCGTTTGGTCTTAGTCCCAGCACCGGCATTCTCACTGATACGTGATCATTCGCCAGTCGTCACGAGTGTCGTACTACGTCACGGCGCCCCTCTGGTCAAGTGGCAGGCCACAGTGCTCGACGCCCCGAGATAAGATGTTGGATATAGATACTGCGGCCTCGTGGTGCCCTCAGGTATTCCCGCTTGTACTAAATCGGCGCCTTACTTGGTCGGGTGTTTCTTATTTGCTGGTCTTGCCGGCCTGAAATTACTGTTCATGACTCGAGAGTGTCTTCAAAAGTTATGTGAACGGCATATGTTCCTGCTAACGACCCAGATAGTTGTTCACGTTTTTTTTAGGTGGCTGAAATCAGCCAATATTATTTCTCCGTGGCATCTGGGTTCTCACCTTTGATATAAGTAATGCGTGTGATTTGAAACAAGAGAGGACATGACTCTGACAGATGCGTGCAAAACAACAGCGAGTCTTGTGCTTTAACAACATTAGGAATTGTTTCTCGTTTATAAATTTTGGGTAGCACTACACCTTAAGTGAGAATACCGGGGAATAGAAGATAATGCACATATATGAAGTTTACTCGATGGATATAGATAGCTGACCTTTTCATATAGCAATTGGCATCTTTATTTGACTGCTTTTCTCAACTACGCCATTATAAACTGGTTATCACACATGCAAAAGCGGATAGTGTTCTCCTGTTTTCAGTATGGGTCACAGATAGTGCTGACGTCCCTTTCTATGCATGTTCTTCGAGCGGTGGAACGTGACGATTGTTCAGGAGGGATTGTGAAACATTTGAAAGTGAACAACATACTTTATGCAAAGCTTTGGCCTGTTTTGGAACAAAGAAAAATGTCCGTGCCATCTCCCTTGATGTATCCCAAGTATCTCCCCATGAGAGGAACGGTACTGGACAGATACTGTTTGCAAATCTCCTCAGAAGTTTGTATGCGACAATGTTGCGGATTTCAGGTTTGCCGAAGCTTTTTTCGAATGCGTATGTAAACGTGATATCCGCACCTGAAGCATGTTCACGCTGACCAAATAATCTGAGGACCGTTCGGAACATTAACACGCGTAACTTACTATGTGGTGGACCTGCCATTAGTCCGGCCTCTTTGGACCTTGCGACTTTTTGTTGGCTTTAGCAGCCTCGTGAGAGGCCTACCAGATAGGGCTGTAAGTGATTGTGGGGTATTTGTCCGAATTTCTGATTTCTTGTGTTTCGGGCGCGGTCCCTTTGTCGGGAAGTCCAATGTTATAAAGGGAGATTTTGAGGACTGAGCTCGAACTCGATGTAGGGAACGGGCACGGTGGTTCTCGGTACGTCGATCTGTGATCTTTGTCGCGCCACAACTGAACTGTGGTACGTCACGGTGGGATGAGTTATGTTAGGATAGCACCAGTAAATATGTGCCACATTGTCTGCTGGCGGCCCGGATGTAGTTTTCTATTGCCCATTAGTTGTCGGACAATTTCAAAACTTTAAGGTACGTATTAACCCCGGGGTCCGGGTACCTTGCACCGGGGGCCATCGATGGCCCCCTCTAACCCGAAAATTTGGGCGTTAGCGCAAATCTGCAAAGTGCAAAGAAAGCTCGCGTGAATTCAGTAAGAAATACCCATGTTTTAGTGCTCAGGTCAATGGTTTGACCTCCAGAGGTCAAATTAGGTCAAGATCGGCTATTTTCACTCAAATATGCAATGATTAAGCAAACTGGGCATAACTCTATGTCATTAGAGCTATTGAGGCCTGGTAAAGTACATTTGATAGCAAATTGCCAGTACTTTTTCCGCTATGTGGAACGTAAAGACCTCCGCCAGTGGTTTGACCGCCAGAGGTCACCTCGTGACCTAATATGACCTGAGGTCACGAAAGGTCAAAAGGACCTGCCGTATACCAAAGAAAGCCAGTGAAAAGACAAACACGATGGTGTTTGTTTCACCGCTCTAGCTTAATTAGGTCAAAGTTATTGTCAAAATACTGTTTTGACCTCTGGTGACCTGGATGACCTTGGAAAAGTCAAAGCAAATAGACCCCTGGGATCCGGAAAGGGTGCCAAAAACGTTGTTCTGAGCAGTCTGAGTATTGCAATCATTTTGTGGCTTTTATATCATGAAATAGCTTTTCCCCATGCTTTTCCAATGGGAGAGGTCGCCTCGTGACCTGACCTCAGGGCACGAAATCGAAAAATCCCGGATATACACCTTGTAGACCCTGGAGGGGTCAGAAGTGTAGGAAGTTCCAAATCGATCGACTTTAAATGTAGCTCTTACAGAGCTCTAAAGGTAGTGAGGTGACCTTGGTTGGCCTCGTCGGGACCGACCTGGGTGACCCGGGTAAAAATTTCAGGGATGATGGAAAAGATGCAGGAGAGGTAGAGCCCTCAACCGCGGTGCGCGCCTCGTCGTTTTCTGCTATCCCGAAAAACCTTAGGGGCATCGATGGCCCCCGGTGGGGCGAGGGTTAATGTCTTTGATGAGTGGACACGGTTAACCAGCGGAACACTTATTTTCTTGTTTTTTCTCAAACACATCCGAATTGACACTGGGATTGTGAGCTGAGCTACGCCCGGAAAAAATTGAAGTCATAACAATAAAAATTGAAAATGGATAGCCTCAATGGGACCATGCCGTGAGCAGGATATAAAACAGACGGCACAATGACTCACTCGTGACGTAACAACAGGGTGTTTATACTTGAGATGATACAGAAAGCTACTTAATCCATCACAAGTTACATGGGTACGAGGGTACAACACACTTTGGCGGGAAAACACATTCGCATGGTGTGCGAGCTGATCGGTACGTTTAAATTGACACCTGGGACAGATGAACCTACGTCCTCGATCTGAGTTTGTTTAGGTGGCAGCGTGATGTTTTGTTCCTGTGTCACGCCGAGTTCAAGTCGTGTTTTGTATGAAATGTAACACAATGGTTGTGATAAGACGCTCGGACTTCTGTGTCCGCCGTATGCAGTTCGTGCCTGCCATCACATGTTTCCGAAGTTTGTAATCCACCCGTCGCTCCCAATTTCATTAGAAATGCAGTTATCTGATACCGTAATCATCATAACGGCTGGTCAGGGTCGGCTGATCCGACTGGTCCGAGTGATCCGACTGATCCCGAAACGTAGTGAACTTGTCAGCATTTTTGTCGGTATTGGAACTGTTTTGACGGCACCCGCTTTGCCTTTCGACAAGCAGACGTACAACAGAAAGCCCGGACTTATCGCCTGTATGGTTGCCCTTGCGTGTTCGCTGTGGCTGAGCTGGCTCCGTCTGAAAGAGTGAATGTGCTTGCCTCTAGGGCTGTTTTTTTTAAGCACCAGATGATATGGGACTGCACCAGCGACGCCTACCAGCCGCACGCGCACATAATTCGACGCTTTCGTAAGGTGGCGCTAGGAGCATCACTGCTGGGTATTGCTGGGATCCTTCCAATCGTGAATGGAGCTCGAGTTCCTCCAAACGTATGGGAAGTGGCGCCTCTGGTGCTTTGTTTCAGTGTTAGTACGGAAACGAGCTAAGGGGTAATAATGGTAGTTTAGATGCTTACTAGTTATTCATCACAAATAATGACAGCCTGAACTCTTTTTCATACACATTTATGCGTAAATGTTGTGGCTGAGTGCAGTAAGATGTTATTTTTCCTTTTATTGTAGATGTGGTTCACGCGTCGATGGAATCTGTTAGTGTAATGATACTTCCGCACGTTTCAAAGTTCGAAATAAAGTGGGCTACTGTACTGTTTCAAACCATGAAAAATGAATTCCTTTCTATTTGGGAGCGAATGCCACGTGATCAATATTAAATGGCATGACCTCTGCAAAGTCACATGCCGCAAGCTGTCGAAAGCAGCAAAATTCGTAATCACGCGGGATGCTTGGGTCAGCCTGTGGATAGTAAGACTAGAGGCCATGTTTTCATATTTGCGATTGGGGGCGGAGAAAATGTGGTTTCTGGATTTTCAGACCCATTTTGTTCACAACAATTCATTTTTTATGTTTTCAACAAAGTGGTCCATTTCCTTTCTTTGAAGGGAATGGACTATAAAGGGAGTATGCATTAGCGCTGGGCCTCTGTGTTTCAGATCGAGGCGTTGAACAGTGAGCGGCGCAGTGACGAGCTACCGCACCTGCAGCAAACGGGTAACTCGGCCATCCTGGGCGTGGTGCTGGACGGCCTGCAGACCAACGCCAACTTCAGCCACGCGCGGTCAGTGGGACGGGACACGCGCGGTCTGTGGGGCGGAACACGCACGTCAGTGGGACGGGTCACGCGCGGTCAGTGGGACGGAACACTCACGGCCATTGGGACGGGACACGCGTAACCAGTGCACAGTGTTACAAGGAGGGCCTAAAACGGTACAAAAATCTATAACTTACGTTCTATCAAAGATATTGCCTTCAAAGTTTGATCACAGTATGCTGATATCCTGAGCATTATTGAGGTTGAGTTTCAAGTTTCAGTCAGGTCAGGTCTTTGACCTAGGTCAAGTTGAATTCTTATGTTCGTAAATCCGCTATCAGTTTCTCATTTATTTACGTTAAAACTTCATCACAAAGATCTGATCTTACGAAATTGTCTTCTTGTGTTTTGATGCCCCACAAATGCATCTTTTCTTGTTGACCTGAACCGAGGTCAGATGTTTCAGTGGAAGATCCTTCCAGTTTCGGTAGGAACATTCAAATTACATCGGACGTCAATAAGTTGTTCATCCTACTTTCAGATGAGCAGCTGCCAGACCTACCTTTCTTTTACTAAAATGGGCTTTCTCAGGCTGACCTCAAATGAGGTCAGGTGATTTGAATAGTGATTTGTAGGACTAAACATCAGAAATGGAAAAATAGATCAAATTTTACATAGGCATGTACAGTTCAACAGCGTTCTGAGAAAAAATGTTCTACTACAATTCTGAGCAAAATGTATTTTAGCTACTGCAGGCACTATCAACGAGTTGTAAACACCATATCGAATTCACCTAATTGAGCAGCTTGCCCGAGTAAAAAACACCGTTTCACTAGCGGTTGGTAACAGCTCACTCGGCCCATACTTATAAATCACAAAAATTGCATCTAGCAAGTTCACTAAATATAACAATATTCGTATATAAAACTTCATCAGGATCAGAGACCTTCAAAAAGGCATTGGATTGGAACAAACAGCAAAATTAAGCGGCTTCATATGCTCCAAGACTTCTTAAGAACTATCAAGTAGGTTGGGGGACGGAAATGCACTTCAAACAGGCAAATGTAACTTATGGCCCAACCCGCTTTTATGCATCCAAATCATCAGTTGAACTATGGGATGTATCCGAGTCTCCGGGTTGAGTGCCGGGAGCAACCAGAAGCGCGGAGATGTCATGATGTTTTCCAGAGGACGATCGGATGTCACGTCTGGGTCGTTCTAAGTCTTCTTGGATTGCTTTCACGATCACAGGATTGCTGGACACCGTCAAGTGATGGAATGGTCTTGGATTGTCGCTTTTCGGGAGGTATTTCTGGCATGGTGCTCACGCGATACCTTATGTCTTTGTTCCTCCGCTCCTGGGCCTGCTCACTGAGCATACCGATTGGAAGGAGAAGTGACTGGAACTTGTCCGCGTTAATGACCTGATCAGAGGCATTCACAGCCGAAAAAATCGTGCCGAGTCTCCTGATAAGTTCCACATCCACACCAGAAATTTCAAAAATTTTCCTCTCGTGCGCCTGAGCAGTTTCAGAGGCGGCCCGCTTACGCCTTTTCTGGCTTAGGTCTCTGTATCTCTTTTGGGGCCGGCCTCTTTTCTTGCCAGTGGCTGGCTCGGACTTGGTTCTGTTGCGTCAGGTGCGACCGAAGACGTTGATTTCGCTAAAACCCCGGTTTGGACAGTGAAAAATATTTCGTCTGCCAAGAGGGTTCCATATTTCTTGAAAACCCTGTTCTTGTCTCGGCTGACCAATGACCACTTCTGTCGGAAATTTCTGCAAAACAACTCAAGTTACTGATCCAGCATAGTCTCAGATTCTTCTGTCAATGATTCTCCCTCCTTTAAGCGACTAATAAAGTATTTCTTTGATACTTCAACACCGCGCTTAGCATCGGATATTGTACCTTTATCTACCAGATCTTCTACTAGGTCACTCTTTTATACACAGAGCTCCACCTCGAGACCACAACCTTTCACATCCGAGGTCACAAGCAAAGTTTTTCTTACCCTTTAGACTGATCACCTGCATGTGTCTTTTCCAACACAATTCCAGGCTGCAAAACCGTTTGCACCGAGGGATCATAATGCAACCGCGCATTTTGTGTTTGCCTTTCATTCTCAGCCCAGTTGTGCCAAGTGTCCTGTTCAAACAACTCCGGGGCGTATTTTAAGAAATTGCATCTGGTGGGCATTTGGCTGAAAAGGGCACGAATTGTCACCAAAAGGGCACTCCTAGAGCATCAAATGACTGGTAACTGGTGGGCACTGGGCCGTTCTTGGAAGTTCACTGGTGGACATAGCATGGGGGACTGGTGGGCAAAATGCCCACCACTTTGTGGCTTAAAATATGTCCTGAACAACTCGGCACACTTCTGAGCGCATACATTGACCAGGGTATGTGTTATGCCCACCATTAGGTGGAAAAACCTTACTTTATTTGTATTTCCATCCCACCGCTTTGTTTCTGTCCATGGTTCCACCACGCGCCCCAACAGAGGCGGCTGGGCCGTGCCCTGACGGCGCGGCCGGCGGGGGACAGCGCGCGGGCCGCCGACATACCCTTACACAATCGGTCATAAATCACGGAAATGCAACTAAATGCAGCTGAAACTTTCTGTACGCATTGGCAACATGTGTGCAGCCACCACTGTGGTGGTCTCATGTTGTGGGAAGCTGTGGTATTTTCTGCCGGCTTAATCAAGTTTACTCTTCAGTGGAAATCTCTGAGTTGTAAATTATGAAAATACATAAAATGAAATAAAATACTTTGAGAGAATTCACAACTTAGAAAAGCATATAATTGTGCTGCAAACAAGTCGTAGTTTGGGCAAAAATTACTCGGTGTGTTTTCGGAGATATGAAAGCATGTTCGCGAGCGCTCCAAGTTCCGGCACGTTCTGACAGTCGGAAGCAATACTTTTGTCCTATCGAAAACATCACTTTTACCCCATCTAAAATCGGATAAACAGACATTTTATCGGAGATTGAGATATCCTCCCGGATGGTCTGGGATGTTTCCCTTTGATATAAAAGTCATCTTAAGGCATTTTTTGTTGGTCGAAAAATTGATTTTCGTACCATTTTAGGCCCTCCTTGTAACACAGTGCAGTGGGACGAGACACCCACGGCCAGTGAGATGGGACACGCACGTCCCGTCCCGGGCCTAGCCTCCGTTTCTAACTCTAGGTGCGATGTAGGGCCAGCGGGGGGGGTGATTGGGGGATGTAGATGAACTGCGGAGAACTACTGACCTACTCCGTGGTAGATATTGTGTAAATGGATGATCTTTAGACGAAGCAAAATATGAGGGAATGGAGATCGGCTTCCTCCCCCCTCCGTAAAACCAACCGAGTCTCTTCAAATACTGCACTTCTTTGACGGTTTTGGCCCTGCCGCCCACCTCCCCAGGTGGTCCAGTTGGAATTCCTTATCGTGACGTAGTTTATGTGACAGTATTTGCAGTGGGACTTGACTGACATTTTCTACATGCCTAGCTTCACATATCTTCTGACGTCCATATTTTTGTAGGCCAGTTCACTGTTTGCATTGTGTTGCGTCTTGCATATCGATGTTTCGTTTGTGGTTTAGCTGTTATGGTTCCTGTGGCTGAATGTATTGGCGGAGTTTGACATCAGCACGTTTTCTTTTTTACTTGAAACGTTGACCCGTAACTGACATTATCCGCTCCAGGAATTCAGCGAATCCTTCAGCTTGCCAATCAGTGGTCTTTGGCGTACATTGAAACGCGGTGATGGGACCTGTGACGTGTGGATAAAGCTGTAAGCGCCATTAAGTCGGCTTTGTGTTTTTAACTGAATGATAGTGCCGTCAGATGTTTTATTTTGTCTTGATTTTGTGTTAGGAATGTTTGTATGTATGTTGCCCAAATCTGGCGAACTAGGTGACATCTCCCCAATCAGGTGAACAAGACCCCAACAACAGGGCATTGTTCAGCTGAAGCTCTGTGAGCCTGTACGGTGACTCCGGTTACGGGATGGTGCTTATTTCCTGCTATCTCCTTCCTATGTCCCTCAACAACTTTCATATTCAATGAGGCATTTCTCCTCGTTAACGCGCACTGTAAAGACGGGAAGTATCCCCGCACACTGAAGTGAAAATTCTGAAATGGCGGTTTCCGGGGACTATCCGGGTTCACTACGTGGTATTTCAGCACCGGTCTGTTCCATCTCTGTTGCTACCTCCAACGCTGCGTAACATCGATAACACCTCCGCTGTGTTGTAGCCGGGGGTTACAGCCGACTTGGTGAATAGTAATAGCTTTCCCTCTCGGCGCAGCCTAATGTCTCAATGCCGTGACATCATCACGTGGGTCGCTCTGCCGCCCGGGGGTGTTTCGGGGCGTGACGAGCCAGACGCGACGTCCGGCACCGCCCCACGGCTCCATTCAGCAGCTGCCGGGGAGCGGTGACGCGATAACGAGTGGCTGCATAATGGCGGTAGAGTTCAGGGCTCCCTGATTTCTTGGCTTGATATATGCTCCATAAGAGCCAAACAGGCTGTCAGTGTGGTCTCAGGCTTCGCCTTGGCAACTACCTCCAAAAGGCCAGTTTTTGTCATTGCAGATTCAGCAACCTCGACTTGTCTCGAATCAGGTGGAAATTTTCAGCAAGTAGATTTCTGTCTGTGGTGAGCTCTGAAAGGCGTTGACGTGTCAGGAAGCTGATCTGCGAAATATTGCAGCAAGATGTTAACAACAGAACTGGTCAAAGTATCGGTCGCTTTGGTAGTGTACTCGACACTGCTGAGACCGTCCAGTACTCTGTCGCCGCGCGATACGTCCTCCCCTCTGCTCAACAACTCCACAGTGTACGACCCTCTCGGCCAGCGCGCCAGCCGGCGGCTCCTGGGCCCGTACACCGGTGCCAGTCCGAGTGGACACTGGGGCGTGCCGGCCGGCGACGGTGTCTCTCGGCGGCGACGAGACCTGTCGTGGCTGACTTCCCTGCTGCCGTGGCACCGCCGCTCTCAGCAGTCCACTACTGAGGCTAACCACCACCGCAGCCCAGGCCGCGACCCCAAGTTCCTCAGCCTCTTCACCATCGTACGGTTCGCCAACGATGAGTGCCGCGGCGACAACGGTTTAAACGGCACGTGCGTGTCTCCTGATGAGTGCCGTCGGCGCGGCGGCGTCGAGTCCGGCCCCTGCGCAAGCGGCTACGGCGTCTGCTGCACCTCCTCCGGCGGCTGCGGCAACTTCACCCGCTACAACAACTCCTACTTCGAGAGCCAGGACTCGGGCAACTCGCCCAACTGCCAGTACACCGTCTACCGGGAGCCGAGCGCGCGCATCTGCCAGCTGCGGCTGGACTTCGAGCAGTTCTCACTGGCGCAGCCCAACAACGAGACCGGCCAGTGCACCACCGACGCCTTCTCCGTCTCGGGCGTGGTGAACGCCGTGCCGGTCATCTGCGGCCAGAACGCCGGCTCGCACATCTACGTGGACGTGGACCCCAACTCGGACCGCACGGTGCTGCAGATCTCTACCTCGCAGTCGCCCACCGGCGCCACCGTCAACAGGAACTGGAAGATCCGCGTGCAGCAGATCGAGTGCAACAGCACCACCCGCGCACCCTCCGCCTGTCTGCAGTACTACACAGGCGTTAGCGGCACCATCAAGTCCTTCAACTTCGACGGCCGGGAGCAGGGACCGCACCTGGCCAACCAGAACTACGCCATTTGTATCCGGGACGAGGCGCTCTACTGCAGCATCGAGTACGTCGCCAGCGCCGTGGAAAACTCCTTCCGACTGGACCAGCAGACTTCCTCCACCAAGGGCAGCACGTGCGTCTTCGACTTCCTCATCATCGCCGGCATCTCGGCGACGGGGAGCTCCCCAACACCAACCAGCAGGGCAGCGGCGGCCAGAACACAGTGTTTGACCGGCACTGCGGCGGCGTCTGGTCGGGCACCAGTAACTCGCAGTCGTCCCAGGTGACGCCAGCCATCACCTACCTGAAGCCTTACGTGGTGCGCGTCAGGTTCGACTCCACGGAGAGCACTTCCGAGCAGAACCAGGCCAACCGCGGCTTCGCGCTCAACTTTATCCAGAAGCCGTGCAGCGTGCTGGGAAGGAAGCGTCGTGATGTGCCGGGCAACCACACAGAGCCGCGGGCGACTTAATTTGGCGGTGAGAATGGGAGCGTCCACCAGCTGATGAGTGTGTGGGGGTGCAGCGCTTGAATCAGACGAAATTAAACTTGTTTGGACGATGCCTAGTTTTGACTGCATTTGAGTTTAAATCTTGGCGAGAGCATCTGAGACAGTAACACATGAGCTGGATATTAGATATTGCGGTTCAGTTTGCCGCGGGAGGACGTGATGTTTGACTTTTTTGTCTCGTGCAGTGTATCTCCCAAACGGTGTGTCGAATGTGATTAGAGGTAAAGAAAGCTTATCTCGGTTGTGCCGGTGTATGTTGAAAGGTTCCAATGATCAAGCGATGTTTTATTACATTTCTTATGTATGGTAGAGCCTAGCTGTGATATCATCCTTCCGTCAGCGAAAAGTATTTGTTTACTGGCTTTAGAAGTGGGTCAAATTCCGGATACGCTCCACCAATAGTGTTTTGTGTTACGTGTGAGTAAGACATGCATGCCTTTTGTTATTGTTTTATTATGAGCTAACGCTGTTTGGATGCTTTTCTATGTATTTTGTTGCGATGTTCCTGTCATTTTTAGCGTTTGTTATGCGTGATTTGGACCATCTCTGCAATGCCGCCAGAAGTTATTGCACCCACACACTCAAGTAGGATGTGAGATCACCATGACGCGGCGCTCTGCTGGGCCTGTGGGTGTCCTGGAATCTGTGCAATTTGATACATTCCAACTTTTACAACATTCAATGTTTCAGTCTTGTTAGGGTTAACCGCCCACGGGGCCATCGATGCCCCCTAAGGTTTTTCCGGGATAGCAGAAAAACGACGAGGCGCAGCACCGCGGTTGAGGGCTCTACCTCTCACTGCATCATTTTCCCATCATCCCTGAAATTTTTAACCCGGGTCACCCAAGGTCAGGTCACCAGACGAGGTCAACCAAGGTCACCTCACTTCACCTTTAGAGCTCTGTAAGAGCTACATTTCAAAGTCGATCGATTTGAAACTTCCACACTTCATGACCCCTCCAGGGTCTACAAGGTGTATATCCGGGATTTTTCGATTTCGTGCCTGAGGTCAGGTCACGAGGCGACCTCTCCCATTGGAAAAGCATGGGAAAAGCTATTTCATGATATAAAAGCCACAAAAATGATTGCAAATACTCAGACTGCTCAGAACAACGTTTTTGGACACCCTTTCACGGATCCCAGGGGTCATATTTGCCCTTTGACTTTTCTAAGGTCATCCAAGGTCACCAGAGGTCAAAAACAGTATTTTGACAATAACTTTTGACCTAATTGAGCTAGAGCGGTGAAACAAACACCATTGTGCGTGTCTTGCCACTGGCTTTCATTTGATATACGGCAAGGTCACTTTTTGACCTTTAATGACCTCAGGTCATATTAGGTCACGAGGTGACCTCTGGCGGTCAAACCAATGGCGGGAGGTCTTTACGTTCAACATAGCGGAAAAAGTACTGGCAATTTGCTATCAAATGTACTTTACCAGGCCTCAATAGCTCTAATGACATAAGAGTTATGCCCAGTTTGCTTAATCATTGCATATTTGAGTGAAAATAGCCGATCTGACCTAATTTGACCTCTGGAGGTCAAACCATTGACCTGAGCACTAAAACATGCGAAGTAATTTCTTACTGAATTCACGCGAGCTTTCTATTGCACTTTGCAGATTTGCGCTAACGCCCATATTTTCGGAGTTAGAGGGGGCCATCGATGGCCCCCCGTGGGGCGAAGGTGGCGCCGGACCCCCGGTGGGGCGCGGGTTAAAACTCAATGCACTTTTTCCAAAAAATGATGAAGTATTATGTAGCTAAAATGCGAGCTTCTTTGTTGCTTGCCAGTGGAATTCCCATAAACGAGCGACTTTCCAGAGGACTTTACCCCGACTGCAGGACATTGTTTTGCAGCTTTAGCTGTAGGTGACAACTGTATGATGTACCACGGACTGAGCAGCCCTTTTACCTTTTCCTGGGCTCGGGCAGTTCGGGTCAGACCACTGGATTTGGATAGTGTGGAAACAACCTTCGTTTGTGACCCGTCTGGAAGTTTGACGTACACTTGATGTTTCGTACCAATGTAAGCCTGTCAGGTTGTAAACCCGGCTCGTGCATTTGCATATATCCAGCGTTACATCTGAATGAGACGAACTAAAAAAGGTATGGTTCAAAATTAAATGGCCTGGAAGAATCTGACTACTCTTGATACCGAGAAGCGATGCTTTTTGTATCAGAAGGAAGCCATTCTTTTCTCTCGCAGTTTTAGTATGTACATGAAGCCTGAAAGCGGTGGGACTCAAAGGATCTTAGAGACGTACCATGTTGGCCAAAACTTAGTATGTATGTCGCTTTGGGCCTCAGTCCATTAACTTTGAATGACGCGGAATATCTCGTTGCCTCCATATTCTTTTAATTGCTCATCATCAGAAAAATGATTTTTAGACGCTGGCGGTGTGGAGAATGAGGATTGAGGATTCTGAGCTATATGTCAAGGTTTATTTAGGAAGACGACACCCAACTTTTTTCGTCTCCCCATCCAAATGTCTACGCTGTATAGTTTGTCAAATATGGACGCAGTGAATTAACTGTTTTTTGGGGGGATGATCCCCAGAACATTTTAGGTCTTGGAAAATATGTGGTACAAAGTTGGAAAACTCACGATGTGCTGACTGCTAGTTGCAGAGCCACCAGTGGACGTACAATTTTATTATTTATATTATTTTTTTGATGGGATAGCGCCGTACTTTGTTAAAGGGAATGTGGCACCTTCATAACGTGATTTTAACTGAGGAAGCCAAGTTGTAAAGCAAGTCGGAAAACCCGGTACTGAATATATTATTTGTCTTGGAACTTGAGATTTACGTAAAAAAACTAAAACCTACCTGAAATGTACCCCTCATGTACCCTTAGCAACAGGCCACAGTTGTCATGGCTCTTGGTGTGACGACATGCTGACGTCGCACTGAGCATCAGCCAATCGAAGCCCTTGAAGCGTTTCGAGTATGATAGTGGTTGCCAGATCATGACTGGTAGGCAGATATTTATTTATTTCCCTAGAGGAACATTTTAGAATTCAAAATATTGAGCTTAATTTACATTTTTCAAAGAAGTGATGATTGGTTTCATTATTTTCGGCTAAAAGTACGCCCAATTACACTAAATTCCAGGATTCGACCAAGGTGCCACATTCCCTTTAACCCTCGCCCCACCGGGGGCCATCGATGGCCCCCCTAAGGTTTTTCCGGGATAGCAGAAATCGACGAGGCGCAGCACCGTGGTCGAGGGCTCTACCTCTCACCCTATCATTTTCTCACCATCCCTGAATTTTTTACCCCGGGTCACCCGAGGTCAGGTCACCAGGCGAGGTCAACCAAGGTCACCTCACTTCAACTTTTGAGCTCTGTAAGAGCTACATTTCTAAGTCGATCGATTTGAAACTTCCTACACCTCTTAACCCCTCCAGGGTCTACAAGATGTGTGTCAGGGATTTTTCGATTTTGTGACCTGAGGTCAGGTCACGAGGTGACTTCTTCCATTGAAATAGCATGGGGAAAAGCTGTATTATGATCTAAAAGTCCCAAAAACGATTGCAAATGCTCAGCCTGCTTAGAAAAACGTTCCTGGACACCCTTTCACGGATCCCAGGGTCATTTTTGCCCTTTGACCTCTCTGAGGTCATCCAAGGTCACCAGGGGTCAAAAACAGTATTTTGACAATAAATTTTGACCTAATTAAGCTAGAGCGCTGAATCAAACATCATCGTGTATGTCTTGTCGCTGGCTTTCATTTGATATACGGCAAGGTCACTTTCTGACCTTTGGTGACCTCAGGTTATATTAGGTCACGAGGTGACCTCTGGAAGTCAAACCACTGGCGGGAGGTCATTACGGTCCACATAGCGGAAATAGTTCTGGCATTTTCCTATCAAATGTACTTTACCAGGTGTCAATATCTCTAACGGCATAAGAGTGATGCCCAGTTTGTTTAAGCACTGCATATTTGAGTGAAAATAACCTATCGTGACCTAACTTGACCTTTTGAGGTCAAGCCATTGACCTGAGCGCTTAAGCATGCTAAGAAAGTTCTTACTGAATTCACGCGAGCTTTCTAATGCACTTTGCAGATTTGCGCTTACCCCCATATTTTCGGAGTTCTAGGGGGGACATCGATGGCCCCTCAGTGGGGCGAAGGTGCGCCGGACCCCCGGTAGGGGCGGGTTAAGGCTGCTGTAGATACGCTTAATTCTCTTGCATAGTAATCGTGCGGTCTTTTCACGTCAGAACCTAATGTTGTTGTGATTCTCAAGGACTACCGATGACCTCATAACCAGAAACCCGTGATTTGAAACAATTAAATACATTAAATGCTTTAATTTGGTAAGACCCTGCTTGGCTTTGGTATTACTTTTTCACCTTAACAAAGCCTAGCCTATGTGAGGGCGGCAAAATTCAACGCCAATTCTGTTTAACAAGCTGTTGTTTTTCTATCCAACACTTTTCTTCTTTGCATACAAAACAACGCAGACTTCTGAAGACTGTCAAGTGTTGCCCTCGCGGTCACCGGATCTCGAGCCACTACGGCAGTCTAACGGAGCTAGGTTGGGTAACTTGGTGGTATTCAGGGCTGGGACACCCTGCCCTCGGAATGTCGCACACTGTCATTTCCTCTGGTACTTGCTCACCTGGTCGTCTGCAGTCATCCTCACTAAAACATTAGTGTATCACTGACCCAGGCCAGGCGTTGAATTCTGCTGCCCTATCATAGGCTTGGCTCTGATGGCGTGGCAAAGCCATGCTCACACCAACTGTCTGGAATTCATGAATTACATTTACTGACTGGTTTTTGCATTTCTCCCTGGTCCTCTGCCGTCATCTTTTCTAAAACCTTAGTGCATCACTGACCCAGGCTAGGCGCTAGGCGTATTGACCTAGGTCAATATATTCAAGGCAAACCAGGCCATACCGGTTAAATTCTGTCTGTGCAGGGTAGCCATTGGAAAATGCCGTGATTATGCGATGAGAAGCTGGATATGGAGAGAAAGTGACACAAAGTAACGGAGGAAAGGTCGGAGGCAATGTTCTCTGAAACTTTTAGGTCAAGGTCGTTCAAGACCATTGTCCTTATACGTCAAATATTACATTTTGCCTGTAACGTATACTGCAACTAGCACTATGGCAACCGTCGGGCGGGAAATAATGTTTGACCTTGACCCATGACCTTCGTCTTGAACCTGTGACCTTGAGCTCAAGATTGAGTGGCTTAGCCTATGACGTCATAACATGATATACGTCATATTAGGCGGCGTCATCCGACCAAAGGCACTAGGGTCAAAGATCTTGAAAGGGTGGTATGACCTTGACCTGTGACTTTACTTAGACTCGACCTTCAAGGGAGGTGACTATGACATAAAATCCTCATCATATAATGTTGCGACGTCACCTCTCGGTCTACAATACCGGCGAGCTTGTGCGACCGAACGCAAGCCTTGTTGGATGCACAATGTTCACGCACTTGAATGTGAAGTAGTCTTCGTTGCAATAAATTCACATATATAGTGACAAGCTGCATTGTCTGGGTGCAGTTAGTCCGGGTTCTCGACGTCCTTGATCTAGATTTTTTCCACTGTGTGTGGAAAGCGTAGGGGCTACACCAGGTATACTCTGGGGAAGAAACCAGGTCCGATGGCAAAAAACGGTTACTAAATTTGAGGAGATCAGTGGTATCGAAATAGGCAGAAACAGGTGTTCACGTGCCGAATCCATTTCGGCTGTTGATCAGTGTTATCGATGCACCAACTGTCAGGGTCATATGGCGTCGCCCACTCTTTCCCTGTTGGAAGGATTTCTCGGGAGCCAGTTTGATGATTCTGACGAAGCTGGCTGTGGCCGAATATGTAATCTCTCCTAATGTTCAACATCAAGGAATCGATGAAGGAGGCAACTAGCAACTTACCAATTTTTCAGAAAAAATTGATGCTGCGATCCCACGATACATTTCACGTATGCTACCACCACAATAATGAATAAATAGACTGAGCACTTCACACCACCACACCAGCCACCAGTCTGACACGTTTTGACTTCACCGTGTCCCGCCTAATCCACGAACGAGCTCTGAGCACTGACAACTGACCGCATGTGAAATGAGAGCATCATGTAATCCCACGGCACTGGCTGGGGCGTGGGCTTCTGGTCGGATGGAGCACGGTGTTTGATTGGTTGTAGGTTATCTCCAGCGTTGTGTTTAGTTGATGTTGAGGGCTGCTTTGCCGGTATTTCCCGTAACTACGAGCTTTGTTTCGTTTTTGCACGATGGAGTAGACAGCCACTGGTGGAAATTTTTAGCACGATTTTTGTGTATTACCAATTTGGGACGAGCAATAGAACAAAATTGTTATTATCGGGTGATGTTCTGTCTTATTTTTGTGAGGTGAGTTTGGGTTCAATTTTAAATCATCCCCTGTCTATTTCAGTCGGGGCCAATTACCTGGCACTGGGGGGGCATTTTGGGCGACTGGGGGACAAATGGCCCCCCAGTTAACATGTTAGAAATGGCCTGGCCTGGTCCGAAGTTGCGCTGACCGCTTTCTGCGGGTTCAGTATGTACATACATGTATCGGTCTAAAGTACAGTGCAGCTCTGACCTTGTTCGACAGCCTGAGCTTAACTTGGGCCCTGTCCTAAGGACTACATGTAACTCTGCCTCTCACCTGAAGGCTTTTTATAACTCTGACACTGCCCAATAGGCTCTGTGTAACTCTGACTCTTTTTGACAGAATCCGTGTGACTCTGACTCTGACAGGTACGGTGTAACTCTGACTCTGTTTGACAGCTTCAGTGTAGCTTTGACTCTGTTTGACAGCTAGTGTAACTCTGACTCTGTTTGACAGGTACGGTGTAGCTCTGACTGCAGTGGGCAGCCCAGATCAGAAGCTTGAACAGTCGAAGAGTCTTGATGACGAATACACACCCGGTGTTTTCAAGGTTAATGCTGTTAATGAGAACTCAAATTTTCTGTAAGCTTATGAGTGCAGTGCGACATCTCGTGGCACATACGATTTCTATTGATGCTGGTATGCTTCCATCATTTCAGCATTGTCGGGCAGTCAACATTTTTGCGCTATACAGTTGAAGTCGTTTAGGAAAGTAAAATAGTCGAATGTCATGTGGGGCGGTGTTGGTTCCAATAATAGGTCAAGTTTAGTCAATCGAGCGCCCACTGGATTCTGCAGCTTATTTCTCGTATTTGCTCTGCTTGTGCCTTCTGGGGGCAAGTCAGCTAAGTGAATTTCAATGATCGGGAACTAGTGGTCGAGCTACATGGCGTATATCCTGCATTGCCTCGGTATCGCGGTGTGCAGCCAGCGTCACTTCACCTCCTCTATCCGTCACCCCGCAGCTGGTGAGTCTCAGCGGGGGAGACCCGGCGAAGACGGGCTTCTTGCAGTGGCGTCCGGTCGCCTACACCGACTCCGACTTCACCATCGAGCACTCCACCACGGCGCGCTACTACAACGTCAGCTCGCAGAGGGGCGCGCCCAACGCCGACCTGCTGCAGGCCTTCTTCGGCTCCTCGGTCCCGCTGAACAGTCTGAAAGTCACCTTCGGGCTGGCCGAGGATGGGTGGTACAAGGACACCAGCTACGCCGCCTGGTGAGTTCGGTAGTTATAGCCGGGGTTTTGGAAAACTGACCCTGCCTACGGTCACTCAGAGACTGTTGAGTGGCGCGCCAGCTTATGCCGAAGCTTTTCTTTAAACAGAGAAAATGAGTGCTATAGGGTGGCCTGCAAGGTGACTGATTTAAAGTTTACTCAGATTCTGCAAGGGAGGAAGTGTTCTGGGCCGACATGTCCCGTCTGTGTTAGTGTTCTGTTTTAGCACACACTGCTCTGTCCCAATCCAAGGGCAGAAGTATGAGGTTTCTTCCTCGTGTGACTGCCCACACTGAGTGCCTTTCCTGCTCCGCTTCCTCCTCGCCCTGATCATCTCTCCCGCTCCACATCTCCTTCCAGCAGCTCTCCTGCTCCTCCGCCGCCACTGAGCAGCTCTCCCGCTCCACATCTCCTTCCAGCAGCTCTCCTGCTCCTCCGCCGCCACTGAGCAGCTCTCCCGCTCCCCCGCTGTCACTGAGCGCCCCTCCCGCTTCGCTGCCACTGAACTGCTCTCCCGTTGCAGGTCGACCACGGTGGGAGTGGGGGCGCCGCCGGCCGACAAGCTGTCGCTGATGGTGGTCCTGCTGCTGAGCATCGGCCTGGGACTGCCGGCGGTGGCGCTGGTGGCCGGCGGTGTGTGGCTGGCGGTGCGGCGGCTCCGCGGAGGCTCCGACCGCTCCCCGCTGGTGGTGGACGAGGACTAGCGGACGGCAGTGAGTGGTGGAGCAACAGGGGTGCACTGGTACGGGGAGAATTGTACCGTCCCTGGATTGAACTGGCGGTACTGGTCACCAACGGATCCAGGGGGTAAGGGGCCGTGGCCACCACCAAAGCCTAAAATAGTATGTTTTAGGCCACCAAAAAGGACCAAATTTTGCACTTGTTTTTTTCTTAAAAAATACTGTTTTCGTGACTTTTTCTCGATTTAGCACCTTCCCCCTAAAACGTAGGTTTGACCCCCTCCAAAAGTTGCTCCTGGGTCCGTGCATGGTACTGGTCCTGAGAGTAATGTACTGATCTACAGTGGTCCCTGGACTGTGCTGACGGTACTGGTCCTGGGAGGAGAGTAGTGGTCCCTGGACTGTGCTGACGGTACCGGTCCTGGGAGGAGAGTAGTGATCCCTGGACTGTGCTGACGGTACTGGTCCTGGGAGGAGAGTAGTGATCCCTGGACTGTGCTGACGGTACCGGTCCTGGGAGGAGAGTAGTGATCCCTGGACTGTGTTGACGGTACTGGTCCTGGAGGAGTAGTGATCCATGGACTGTGCTGACGGTACCGGTCCTGGGAGGAGGTAGTGATCCGTGGACTGTGCTGACGGTACCGGTCCTGGGAGGAGAGTAGTGATCCCTGGACTGTGCTGACGGTACCGGTCCTGGGAGGAGAGTAGTGATCCCTGGACTGTGCTGACGGTACCGGTCCTGGGAGGAGAGTAGTGATCCCTGGACTGTGCTGACGGTACCGGTCCTGGGAGGAGAGTAGTGATTCCTGGACTGTGCTGACGGTACTGGTCCTGGGAGGAGAGTAGTGATCCCTGGACTGTGCTGACGGTACTGGTCCTGGGAGGAGAGTAGTGATCCCTGGACTGTGCTGACGGTACCGGTCCTGGGAGGAGAGTAGTGATCCCTGGACTGTGCTGACGGTACTGGTCCTGGGAGGAGAGTAGTGATCCCTGGACTGTGCTGACGGTACCGGTCCTGGGAGGAGAGTAGTGATCCCTGGACTGTGCTGACGGTACCGGTCCTGGGAGGAGAGTAGTGATCCCTGGACTGTGCTGACGGTACCGGTCCTGGGAGGAGAGTAGTGATCCCTGGACTGTGCTGACGGTACCGGTCCTGGGAGGAGAGTAGTGATCCCTGGACTGTGCTGACGGTACTGGTCCTGGGAGGAGAGTAGTGATCCCTGGACTGTGCTGACGGTACTGGTCCTGGGAGGAGAGTAGTGATCCCTGGACTGTGCTGACGGTACTGGTCCTGGGAGGAGAGTAGTGATCCCTGGACTGTGCTGACGGTACTGGTCCTGGGAGGAGAGTAGTGATCCCTGGACTGTGCTGACGGTACTGGTCCTGGGAGGAGAGTAGTGATCCCTGGACTGTGCTGACGGTACTGGTCCTGGGAGGAGAGTAGTGATCCCTGGACTGTGCTGACGGTACTGGTCCTGGGAGGAGAGTAGTGATCCCTGGACTGTGCTGACGGTACCGGTCCTGGGAGGAGAGTAGTGATCCCTGGACTGTGCTGACGGTACCGGTCCTGGGAGGAGAGTAGTGATCCCTGGACTGTGCTGACGGTACCGGTCCTGGGAGGAGAGTAGTGATCCCTGGACTGTGCTGACGGTACCGGTCCTGGGAGGAGAGTAGTGATCCCTGGACTGTGCTGACGGTACCGGTCCTGGGAGGAGAGTAGTGATCCCTGGACTGTGCTGACGGTACCGGTCCTGGGAGGAGAGTAGTGATCCCTGGACTGTGCTGACGGTACCGGTCCTGGGAGGAGAGTAGTGATCCCTGGACTGTGCTGACGGTACCGGTCCTGGGAGGAGAGTAGTGATCCCTGGACTGTGCTGACGGTACCGGTCCTGGGAGGAGAGTAGTGATCCCTGGACTGTGCTGACGGTACTGGTCCTGGGAGGAGAGTAGTGATCCCTGGACTGTGCTGACGGTACCGGTCCTGGGAGGAGAGTAGTGATCCCTGGACTGTGCTGACGGTACTGGTCCTGGGAGGAGAGTAGTGATCCCTGGACTGTGCTGACGGTACCGGTCCTGGGAGGAGAGTAGTGATCCCTGGACTGTGCTGACGGTACTGGTCCTGGGAGGAGAGTAGTGATCCCTGGACTGTGCTGACGGTACCGGTCCTGGGAGGAGAGTAGTGATCCGTGGACTGTGCTGACGTACCGGTCCTGGGAGGAGAGTAGTGATCCCTGGACTGTGCTGACTGTACCGGTCCTGGGAGGAGAGTAGTGATCCCTGGGCTGTACTGACTGTACCGGTCCTGGGAGGAGAGTAGTGATCCCTGGACTGTGCTGACTGTACCGGTCCTGGGAGGAGAGTAGTGGTCCCTGGGCTGTACTGACGGCACTGGTCCCGACAGGAGAGAAGGGGTTGAACAGTGAAGTTGGCCGTCTATTTGGTAGAGCCATAATCTGGTTATGATGATCGTCAAATGGCTAGCTTTAATTCAGTCTTCCCGGTGACCCAGTTGCGGGATTTTGGGACCAACCGTGCGGTGAACACCACCAATAATTCCATCGTAGGGTGTGATATGTACTGGCACGCTTCAGCGTACGTCTCTTCATTGATTGTGCTGTGTCTGAATCGGCTCGTGAATTAAGGCACTGCGGCGCCAGCGCAATGGTAGCATTGTATGCACCGGCAGCCGACGGTTTAGAAAGTGCCTTACCATTTACCACTGATCCCTCGATCTCGCGATATTGGTCGATTGTAAATGCGTCTACCCCATTGTGTGGTGTGATTGTGCCTGTGTGTGACATTGATTGCGTGTAAATTGATGACTTTGACTTAGTGCCTGGATTAGACAGTCAGCGGAGCCGCATATGGATCAACCCAGCTCACGACAAGCTGTGACTGAGAGGGACGCACGTAGCTGCTTGCGGGGTACTTAGCCGTGACCCACATTTGGGGCGCGGATTTTGCGAGTCCTCGGACCAGTTTAATCCTGTAACTGGAACTACTGATTACCTGGATAAACTAGTCTGCAGGCAGCAGTATCAGCACGGTGAATGGCCGGGTGGGACCGTTCCAAAAGGTAGGCCGGGCCCCAGAGCTTACGGAGGTTTATCTAGGCCAGATGTCGGTTTTACAGCATGTTTGGTCAGCCCCAAAACCTTTTAAATCTAGTTCTTGATTGAGAGCTATGTGAAAACAGTAATGCTGGTCCTGTATTTTTGGCTGTCTGGGATGCCAATGGGGAGTAGGTAGTTTCCATGGGATATTTTATTCGTCTCGCGTTATTCTTACATTTCATCGGAGGCAATTTGTCCGGAGGTGCTGTTCGTATCGGCCGCCAACGCCACGTAAGTAGAGGTTTGTAATTTCCCAAATATAGATCCATTATCCTTTTGGGGAACCGCTCAAGACGTTTAGTGGGCCGTCTGTCTAAGCTACGATTTTTCGTCGATATTGGCAGTGTTCTGTCCACATGCGAATCCACGAAGTTAATGTAAACCCTCTGCGTTTAGGACTGCAATGAACCTTATTGCACTGCTTATAAACTGGCGGTGGCTGTAATAGGCCGTGTTAAATTTTATGGAAGTAAACTTCCCAAGCCATATCACAGAAATATTCTGGGGTGCTAGTGTCGAACTGGCTTAGGTATATGAAATGTATGTACATCCTTAGAATGCAATGCAAATGTAAGTGTACGCCCCTACGTACTTTTATGAGTTGTCACATCAGATGTACTGTCGTATTATCCAGCTCCAGGGTTGGCTTCTTCAGTGCTTGACCATGACTATTTATGTGTGTATCATAGACAGTAAACTCATTTATATGCCCTGTTGTAGATTTTTCAATCATGAAATAAACGGCAATGATAAAGATCGGAATTTTGGTCTAAGATTTGGTAGCTACCATAATCCTCCCGGCCTATACTCTTATTGATGTTGATATCATTTCCTGACGGCTCATTGATATTTGTTTCATAGGTAATTCTCCCAAATACTGAACCTCTGCAACTCCCAAAACGCCGCATGCGCTACACAGCTGCTCTGTATTTATCTGCATGACTACCATCATCGGCCACAGAACACCATGGCGGGCGAAAACGCCTCTAAGCTAGCGGTCGGTACACTTCTGGCGACTCAGTGGCGGTCTGGGCGCCGTTTACTTGGCTCGCGCTGCACGGGGTACAGGACGACCAGTGGCGCCGCCGGGTGTGGGGCCGGCTCAGAGCTGCCGCCTCTGTGTGCTCAGCAGAGGCGGGCCTGACGCTGACCCCCACCGGCTGTATCTGCCCCCGGGCGGGGTCAGGGCCTCGCCAGCAGCCATCTCACGGCAGTAGCTCCACATGTCCACAGGCAAATGTCCGTCACATCACTCACGATTGCGGGTGTAAAGGCAGCTATAAAAACGGGGAACTTTATACTCGCTTTGGCTGCTCTGGTAAGCTTCTAGCATCTTATACGACAATTATGTAGAAACGTTATCACGTAGAAAATTCATACGTGTAAAATCCGTAGAAAGGTAACCAAAGAAACACGGTGTCTAATTCTAAGTCACATCACATGTATGTAGTATCACGCACCGCACAGAGCGATTCATGCTCACGAGTTTAACACAGGCAAACCTAGAAGACTTCTGAAATATAAGTTCATTACACTCGGAAGCCACGCTGGCAGGAGATTCAGAGACGCTCTCGGATAGCGATACTACAGCTGCTCGGAGTAGTATCGAACACTAGTTGGAGAGAGATCGTCAGGGGCCGTTCCGTCCAGAGTTACCTTTGAGCGATGTCGGTACTTGACATCACTCGGCTTTAGCATGGACCGGTGGTTGGTAAACAGCCGCTTTGGGGTGCGTATGTGCTTTTGGCTGAGACCCGACTGTTCCAGAAACTTGTCATAGTTAAGTCGCAGCGGCAATTGTGGCAGCGGCGGCTGACTGGCGGAGTCACTTTCAGCGCCATCTCCTGACCGCCGCGTCAAGCTCGATCTCTCCTCTTCGCCGTTGGCGGCGTCACGTCCGCTCACGGACTCAGTGTTAACGCTGCTGATCACATGGTCCTCAAACTTGAACTCCTCAAAGTTGCTCTGAATACGCACGCCCTCTTGCTCGCTCATGATGAGGTTGATGTTAGATCGGGACCGGGGTAAGTTCCGTGGCACCTCCCTGCTCGGCTCAGTGCCATCAGTCTCCATACTTGCTTCATCCCTGTCTCTTTCCAACATTCTTACAGTAGGCTCTGGTTTGAGGTCGCCCTGTGGCTCGGAAACGGAGGAGAGCTTGGCTGACTCATCTCCCCTAGTATCTGACTGATGGCGTCCGCGATAGAGGGCTGGCTGAGGGGGTCACGGCCGGTGGTGCGACGGTGGTGCCGTTGACGTGCGGTGGCAGAATGAGGCGCGGTTTGAGAGGCAGCGGCGGCTTAGCGCCGGTCCGTGGTGGTGCTGGCTGTTTACGCGGCTGAGGCTGCGGCGGCGCCGCGTTCTCCTTGTCATGTTGCAGTGAGAAGGTGACGGTCTTGGTGGTGTGCTGCTGCCTCGGCTGCCGCGCCGTTTTCATGATCCCGCGTTCGGCGGTGGGCGGGCTGGCGGCGTCGCTGCTGGCCTCAGACGAGGTCAGTGCGGAGTCCGGCGACCCACCCACCCCTGCGGTGGCTGCTGCTGCCGTCACCGTCGGCGTCACCTTGGCCACCTTGGCCCGTCCGCCGTCCTCCTCCTCACAGTCGCTGATGCCGCTGTCCGGCTTGGTGCCGCACTGAGAGCAGGGCGCCGACAGCCGGTGCACCTTGCCCAGAAGTCGTTTGTTGCTGCGCCGCAGTCGGTCCAGCTCGCGTGCCTGCTGCTGCCGCGCCTGCTCGTGCTCCTGCAGGCGCGACATTACCGTCTTCTGCTCACCCATCAGCCGGCTCTGCAGCACGGCCAGCTGCTGCAGGATGCGCTGGAACTGGCGGTCCTTGAGGCGCAGCTGCCGCTCCGAGTCGGCCTGCCGCTCGCGCAGCTTGACCGCGCAGGCGGTCACCAGCTGCCGGCTGCGCGTCTCCTGCAGCCGCAGCTGGTGCCGCGTCCGCTTCAGCGTCCGCTGCGAGTCCGCGCAGCTGCTGCTGGTGGGCGTTCGGGCCGCCGTCTCCTCCACCGGCCTCGGCGCTCTCCGCGAGTGTGTCGGCGGACGGCATCTGCAGGGAACACGGGACCTTGTCACACAGAGGTCTACAGGGATACGGGACATTATCAGACAGAGATCCACAGGGACCACGGGACATTGTCACACTCTTCACACAGGGAACACACTCGGGACATTGTCATGGCTCTGACCTTAGTTCTATTGGGATCACGGGGATCACCACTGTGACCATCGTAACAGTGGTCGAAAGCCAGTAAGCGATAATGTCATACATTTGCCTACAGTCATGCCTTCGCATAAAAAGCAGATTTAATTATTTAAATTACTTCGAGCGTGGTTCAGTTTGTTTCAGTTTGTTTTACAATATACGTACAAATTCAGAAACACTCTAAAACTTTCATTATCGGAAATTGTTTTGTTTACAGGGAACAGCTCATGTCTTGGAACACCAAACACACGTTAAAATCAGGAGTGTTCCAAGATAATCTAACGTTGTCGGAAAATGGATGTCGATCGAATTGCAGCGGCCAGCGATGCCAGCTGTCCCATTTAACGATACATGTCAGTAGCTTTTCCCGACCGTCTTTTTGAGAATGACGTCATGACTCTGACCTGAAATTCGTGCGCTAAAAATGCGAACAATCTTAAGACTTGCTGAAAATTAAACGCACCTAACTCAAAATTCTATAAAGAAAAAGTGATGGGACCTGTGATACCCCGGGCAGTGAAGGGTTAAGCTCGTTAGACTGCGAGCGAGCCGTTCCCGCCTGGGAGCGGTGAAACACTACCATGACGTTCACAAGTGCCGCGGGTCAGGTGTCACACTCGCCGGCGCGCGGCCCCTCCGGCAGGTCATGGATCACACGAGAGGCCGGCGGCTAGTGACGGAGAACGGCCGCGCCGTACCGTCGCTGGTTGGCGGTCGTGGCGCGCTCTGGGACCGCGGTATTTCCACACGGAGCGGCGGCCCGGCCGGCGAGCTCGCCGCCGCCGCCGGCCCGACCGTCGGCGCGTCACTAAACGGGCGGCCAAACGGCGTTCTGACGGATCGCCGCCGCGGCAGTCGTCATTAGCATCAGGGGTGCTTTGTCGCCGAGGCGTCATTGCGCCACAGTGCGCCGTTGAGAGAAGATGGAGCGGCGCGGTCGCGGTGCCGGTCACCCGGCCTTGTGGCGGGGTCAGGCCCCCGCCTACAACTCCGCCGCCCCCGTCCCGAGGATTCACCAGCCCCGGGGTCCTCGGCAGCCGGCCCTCCACCCTTGTAGAACGTGATAAGAGGTCTTCGTTGGCGCCTGTATGGGAATTAATGTACATGGAAATGTTTTGTTAGGATCGGACAGCTGAATATGTCGAAGCATCAGCACCTGCAGGTTTTTCTGCTCTTGTTGGTCAACCTTACATATAACACACTTCGAGCGTATTTATCAGATCGCTTTGTAGGTACACAGTACGCAGAAAGATAGCCACTTATTCCAATAAAAGGAGTGACCTAAGGCCCTATAAAATAAGAGGGCAAGAAATGGTATGAATTGAACAAAGATGCTTTAAAAGGAATGCGTACAAAACAATACAATATTAACAAACTGTCACCACAAACCGAAAACTAGAGCCTTGTGTGATAAACCCGCGCAAAAACAGCCCATTAACATATACAAATTCTCTGTAAATACAATTCTGCCCAAGCATTAACGCCCCCAAATAATATATCTATAAAAACACTGGCAGACAAAACCCAAGAAATAACGGAAATTGAAACCATAGCAATTCACGCGAAATTGTGCTAAAACCGCGAGGTCACAAAATCAACGTGCGAAGCTAAAACATCAATAGAAGCATTAGCACAGGAAACCTAAAAACGGCAAAAGTAGTGAATAAAACTAAAAGCACAGCCAAGCAGAAAACGTTGAGCAGTGCGGGAATAATATATGAAGGGGAATTGGGGAAACGTAAAGCGGTCGTCTTCGAGCAGCTAGTGTGAGAAAGAACAAGTCAAGGGAAAAGACAAGGGGAAGGAATGCGAGGAAAAGAAGAACTATGGAAAAGAAAAAAAAACTGTGAGGAATTTTTTTGGGAGGTTTTAACCTTCAAGTGTGACTTTCAGGTGGTAACTCCATAATATAAGTATTTCATAGGATTTACCTTCTTATACTTGCTTTATTCGTAGTTTTCCTCGTTCCTTTATATTTTTTTGGTCACATCTAGTAGGAACTTTTATTGAGTTTTAGTAGCATGCTGCACTACTTCCAAAAAAACTTCCATGTGAACTTACGACAACCACTTATGTCCAAATTTTGTAGTCATTACGGTATCCAGCCTCGATTCCAAGCTCATCCTTCGAACAGCTCATTTGCTCTAGTGATCTTAAAACCAAACAAACGAACAGGCCGGCATTTATAGATGTAGCACATCCAGATCATTAACTCCACTTATCCGTGCGCTTCACGGCCGCGATCCAGCCCCACAGCTGTGAGACGGCGGCTGTTGCGTCTAATCTGCTGGCTTTGAGGCCGCGCCGCGTGCCGCGGCACCACACTCCACCTCCTCGGCGACGATGCACGCCTGGCTTAGTCGGAGACGACCCGACGCGCCGCAGCCGGGCAACGGTCTGCGGTCGGCGTCGGAGGCGTTTATGGCGCACAGCGGCACGTTAGCGCCGCGCTCGCTCGGTCGGCGCCCAGCTGGGCACCAGCGGCTTCGGCCGCCACCCAGCGCAGCACCCGGTCGTCGATGGTGAACTCGTACACACCTCGTCCATGGTCTTGTGAAAGCACGCTCACGTGCTTGAGATAGACGTTCGAAACTCTGGAGTAGCGGTAAAGGGTCACGACCTTGCTTTCTTTTGGGTGGCCAAGTTCAGGAGAAATCTGATGCTGGCTTGCTTTTGATCAGCACTGAAAATCGGAACCAGGTGGCTTGAAATTTCCGGCCTTTCAAAGCTGAGTCGTGTATACAATCAGTGGGTTCGAGAGAGGCACGTGAGGAAGTGCTCAGATACTTAACACGCGCCCCGCTGCGGTCACTGGAAAGACGCGCCCCACTGGGAGGGGGTATTTCATCCCATTCGTGTCTGATTCTCCAGAAAAGCTAAATAAAAATTACGAAGTAGTTTGAAAGCTCTTGTCGAGACGAAGAGAAATTGTGAGTATTAGTTTTATGTCTGGTCAATGTTGAGGTCAGCAAAGGTCAAGGAAGTTGCACCGGCTTACAACGGGGCAGTATACAGTTTCCCCTTTAGATATTTACTCAACCGAGCTAGAGTAAGTCTTTAGGCATCATTTGAGTCCCCTTAATATGACGAATTGGAAGACGTATAATATGGCATTGCTAAGTCAAATGGTGAAAATTACCTGACGTCGAGCTAGGTCAGGGCTACATGGTGACCTAGCATGGTCATGTTGCATATCAGTCAGAACCCCGTGATAAGATAAGCAAACTTCAAGCAAAATGGAAATGTTGTCTCAATTCAGTGCCAAGTTATTTTGACCCGACCTGACATGACCTTTGAGAGGTCAGATCGTCAAAAACTTAACGTTATGGTCAAGATCGTTGTAAGAATACACGGCAGAAGTACTTCCAAGTTCCTCTATGCACTAGTTCCTGAAAAAGAGCCGTTTTTTCATCATACATTTATAATGGGGCCACCAAAAAATTGAATCCATATTTGGTCAAGAATATGAAAATTCCAAGATAGCAGATTTATAAGGGCCTAATGACCTTATTATATTGTGAAAGTTTGAAACTGATCGGTTAACAGACGTTCCTTTGGCGCCGATTCAAGCACGTGATTTAGGGTTTTGAGGTTGGATCGCTTGACCTTGAGCAGCTCCATGACCTGACATGACCTGACCTGACCTAAAAAAATCATCAGTTGCGTAAAATAAATCAGGGACAAGGCACTGTAAGTTGAGTTGTTCTGCGTATGTTCGATTCTGCGTTATGTAGGGAAAACCAGGAGGGGATAAATCCCCCCCCTCCCGGCGGGGAGCGTGTGAAACGAATTGACTAGCTCGGTTAAAACAGCTCAGCTCCAGGTTGCGACCGTGACACAAGAAAGTCCTGCCACTCATTCTGGGAGATAAAGCAAATTTATAGCGACAGTGAACTGACTGCTGGAAGGAGGAACATGACGAACGACCTCGCCTTAACAACGAGGTAGCCGGGGGTGGCGGCGCTCGCTGTTGAGACGGCGATAAGCGCGCGGCGCGGCCGGCCGACGAGATGAGACGGCGCGGAGAAAGCGGCCCGGTCAGTGGGTCGTCTGGGCCGGTCAGCTGGGAGCGTACTGCCTGGCCTGGCCTGGCGACGGTGACGGTGGCTGCACGTACTGGCCGAGTCGGCACCGCTGCCACCGCGCTGACCCGGCCGGCCGCCACCGCCGCACAGGCGGGCGGAGTCCGTTACCCGGGTTGTTTTGTTCGCGGAACAATTCCACCTCATTACATGACCCAAGGGTTGGTAGATAAGCGATGTCTGCAGATTGCGGTGGTCCATTGGAAATTTTCACTGGAAAGGAGGTTAGCGCTGGCTTCGTGTTTTAAGAATCCCGAGTAAAGAAAAATTGGTTGAAAGGAGATCCCACTTTGCTTCAATATTCGCGCTATGACTGGATCCAGAAAATGATTTGCGTGATACATACTGAGTCAGTATTACTGACTTAACCCTCGCCCACCGGGGGCCATCGATGGCCCCCCTAAGGTTTTTCCGGGATAGCAGAAAAACGACGAGGCGCAGCACCGCGGTTGAGGGCTCTACCTCTCACTGCATCATTTTCCCATCATCCCTGAAATTTTTACCCCGGGTCACCCAAGGTCAGGTCACCAGACGAGGTCAACCAAGGTCACCTCACTTCACCTTTAGAGCTCTGTAAGAGCTACATTTCAAAGTCGATCGATTTGAAACTTCCTACACTTCATGACCCCTCCAGGGTCTACAAGGTGTATATCCGGGATTTTTCGATTTCGTGCCCTGAGGTCAGGTCACGAGGCGACCTCTCCCATTGGAAAAGCATGGGAAAAGCTATTTCATGATATAAAAGCCAAAAAATGATTGCAAATACTCAGACTGCTCAGAACAACGTTTTTGGACACCCTTTCACGGATCCCAGGGGTCATATTTGCCCTTTGACCTTCCAAGGTCATCCAAGGTCACCAGAGGTCAAAAACAGTATTTTGACAATAACTTTTGACCTAATTGAGCTAGAGCGGTGAAACAAACACCATCGTGTTTGTCTTGTCACTGGCTTTCATTTGATATACGGCAAGGTCACTTTTTGACCTTTCGTGACCTCAGGTCATATTAGGTCACGAGGTGACCTCTGGCGGTCAAACCACTGGCGGGAGGTCTTTACGTTCCACATAGCGGAAAAAGTACTGGCAATTTGCTATCAAATGTACTTTACCAGGCCTCAATAGCCTAATGACATAAGAGTTATGCCCAGTTTGCTTAATCATTGCATATTTGAGTGAAAATAGCCGATCTTGACCTAATTTGACCTCTGGAGGTCAAACCATTGACCTGAGCACTAAAACATGCGAAGTAATTTCTTACTGAATTCACGCGAGCTTTCTATTGCACTTTGCAGATTTGCACTAACGCCCATATTTTCGGAGTTAGAGGGGGCCATCGATGGCCCCCGGTGGGGCGAAGGTGGCGCCGGACCCCCGGTGGGGCGGGTTAAGGTAGGTCAGTATTACTGACCTACCTTAAGAACACCTATGTCGTCCAGTCTTAGCTTTCGGTTCCAAGTCGCTAGCTTTCAAAGGAAAGAACTGTCGCAATCGACTGGTTGGTTGAACTTCTCATTCGCTCATCTGCGATCAATCTTTCATCGTTGGAATAACGTCTAAGCCTCATAATCCGTGTTTATATGGAATGACATTAACTTCTGCCTGAAATAGCCCGTCATTTACCTTCACCACGGCGATGAGTGTGAGTCACTTTAGCCCTGATGAGGGGTTGAAAAACACCCCGTTTCGAACTCGAAAATTAGAAAAGCTTGGAAGAGGAGGAAAAAAGCAATTGAAAGCTCGTTCCAAATGCAATCGACGTTACTCAGCCATTGGCACGGCAGATCGATATTGAGGTCACTAGAAGCCAAATTAGGTTGCAATTGCTGAAATGAAGTGTGCTCACAAAACCTCATTTATCTCAGAAGCTAAAATAGCTAGAAACATTACTCAACGCCGCTCAAAATCACTGGAATGTTTTTTAATGTGCTGCCACCTATCTTCAGGTCAAGTCAAAGGCTGGGCCGCCGCAGGCCACTGAATATGGCAATTCAATTTAGCATATACATTTAGGCTAACATATCAAGCACGCTCGATTTAAACGCAGTTTGTGTCTGAGAGGCAATACAGGATAGCGCTTTCACGGTCATTTTTAAAGCTGTCATAAACACGCGTCGATAGTCGCTGCAAGTCAAGGTTAAGTCTAGGTTGAGATCGATTGAGGACGAGCATGATATGCTACCTAATTATGGGGCAATTGTTTTTTGCTAATAACTCACAAACCAAACATGGTACAATCATTATTGCAGCATCATTGTAATCTTCTCGTCAGCATGATTCAAATGTCTTCCGGCTTTATTATTCTAGGTCAAATGCAGAGACTGACCTGACCTTAGGTCACCAAATTGACCCAACATATCCTGGTATAGTCATGACGTTGGAAGCGCAGTGATAATACAGACACGATGGTGGTGAAATGAAAGCTCTCTCTCTCTCTCTCTCTCTCTCTCTCTCTCTCTCTCTCTCTGTATTCTCTAAAGTTATTGAATGAAATATCGCCAATTACTTGGCGTCAGACGACTTGCCAAAGGTCACAGGTAAAAAGTTTTGTTTCACGTTAGGAATGGGCCATGAATACATACTTTTGAAATTTTGAAAGTGATCTGAATTGCATGTACTGAGAAACGTGCATTTCAAAATTTTCCGTTAGGGTTATAACCGAGAGTTCATAGCCCGTACATAACCCCAGGTCATCGATATGAAAAGTCCCCCGTTACCATATACTGTGCTCCTAGCTGCCTCTATTAAGCACTATGAATTTCGGATCGTTAGGTTAACCGTACCCTTACCGCTGCCACTTTGACTATTCATCTAGGTGAGATCACCTGAATGAAACCTTGGTGACCTGACCTGATATGACCTTGATTTGAAATTTTAAGACAAAACGCAAAACAAAACAAGGAAACAGCTATACCACGTACGTCGGCGCTGCTCACCACCATTTTCCGCCCGACTCGGGAAACCCTACGGAGTTAGGGTCAAAGATGACCCCCATGGGGCTGAAGGTAAAGAATGAAATATGTGAAGGTAAAGAATGAAATATGTAGAGGTAAAGAATGAACATTTTAGCCTTTTCATATTCATCCTTATATTATTCTTACATAGGTTCAGATGAATCTTTCAGTACAAGCAGTCCTTTTGAGCAAATTTGTCGTTAGTGCGCCGTTCAACGCCAAGGCAGCTTTGGTTCACTTCCTCTCTTGCTCTAGTTTTGCTGACTCGTTTCTGCGGCCTGTTTGCGAACCAATGAGAAAACCTAACCGCGATTGCTTTCACTTTTCTCACAAACATCTACGAAACAGGGAGCGAAGTGTTTCCAAAGTCCAGTACACCGTGCCCGGGAGATTAGCGGCGCGGGCCGTGGCAGGCGTGTCCCAGCCCGGCCGTGCGCTGATTTTTATGGGGCCAAGGCTGCGCGACCGGGCCGCTGCGTGGTACCTCCCGGTGGCAGAATGGATCGCAGCGCACGCGCCGCCCGGCTCTTCCACAGGTGTGTGCTCGGATGCCAGCGAAAGGCGTGCGGCTGGATTTGTTGAACAGGGTCGGTTATCGGTCTCTGGGAGTGGAGCAAAAAGTGACCTGGCTGTTTCCTGGTGAAATGATGCAAATAAAAGGGCTTATTTCTTGCCTGTTTTGGACATTAGGTATCGTCATTGTCTGATTGTTTACTTCCACATATCCCACTCTTGGATATGAAAATACTTCATCTAGAAAAAACGAAATAATCATGCTGACAAAGGATCCATAAATCTCAGAAAAGAAGTCGAAAACATTTCACTTGTGTTAAGTTATTACTAAAGCATTTCGACGCCATACAATAGTGCAATGTTTTTTATCACCTCCACTTAAAAGGAATTTGCCATCGCAGTCCGTACACCTGGAGAATAAGCGCTATCTTAAACAGCGACACTCCTTGCTGAAGCGAAGAGACATGCCGTCAGATCCCGTCCGGTGAACGCCCGTGCTCGTTTGACAGCGAGCGCGACGTCACCGCTGCAAAATGACCTCCGTCGTAGGCGATGAACCATGACCAGCAACACGTCACCGTTACCAATATCGTGTGGGGCCCCTCCCGAGCCGTGATGGGTGCTGGGGCCAGCATGAGGTCGGCGCGCGCGCTGCAGAAGCTGCGGGGTATTAGGAAATGTCTCCCGGTCTGCACAGGGATCCGCATTCGGCCAAACAGGGAATGCTAGCTGTCGGATTCGTTTAATAGATAGAGAAGCTTATGCCATCGTGGATCAGAATGTTTACATGTCTGTGGATTTAATGGACATTCCTTGTATTTCGATGTTTTGTGACATCCTATTCCTTTAGTTTGATGAACTCCTATCGGGTAAAACCATGCGGGTTTGCCACATACGGCTATATAATGGTTAGAGTCATAGCTAGAGGCCTCTTCTTAATGCAGGGGGTGCTGGATGAGCTTGCACCATCACAAGCTGTGGGGTATTCAAAATCCGGATGGGGGAAGTCAACCTACTGAATCAGAGCCACCACGATTAAAGACACTGTCACACTACCACAACATTTTTTTAAACGTCATCATAATGAACAAAAGGTAATTGTTAGCTACTATAGTACGACACCGAGATCGAGAGAAAACATGTTGGAGGCTGCATAAAGGAGTCATTGCTGTGAAAGTCACGTGAGCTCACTGACCAAGTAGTGTAAAGATATGGAGAAAATATACCGATGTAGTGGAAACACTCAGTTTCAGGCAAGGCCCTAGAATCCCAGGTTGGTTCAAGTTTTCTACTAGTAAAATTTTGGTTGTTTTCTTGGTATCCACTAAGAAATGAAACAGCTGAGGGCTTGAGGGCTGAAATTCAAGCTTTTTGAATAAATTGAGTTTAGATGTTTAAGAAAAGCGCTATGGAATTCACTTTTTGCACTTTAATGTCTGTGAAGTGAAATATGTTGACAAATCTAGTAGCTTTGGTAGGTTATACTAAAAAAGTATACTAGTCTGGCAATCCTACTACGGTTTTTACCGAACCACAACACTGTAAGAGAGTAAAAGAAAAACATGACGGGACCGAGCGAGAATAAAAACCAATGAAACGACATACGAGGTGAAGGGAGTGGGTTTCGGTAAATACGGAAACAGTAACGATAGAAGGAAAGATCGCACCTCAGAGCCGGATTATAGCCACTGCTCAAAGCCTAAATGCAACACGTGCCGATCGCTCTAACAGTTTCAGTCATGGGCGTCGAAAGCAGCATGGACGTGTGATGTGCTCCCCATTGACTATTGGAAGACCAAGTGCCCCCTTGTCTCCTGCATCCGCTAAGTGCCAACTCTTCCCCCTCCCTTGTCATCATCGCCGGACCACTCCTGTCCCATAGGCGGATCCAGGGGGGCAAGGGGGCACGTGCCCCCGATCGACCCTCGGCGCCCCCTGAAAGGTCGATGGCGCCCTGAATGGTCGATGGCGCCCCCTGAAATGTCGCTTCCCACCCCCAGGATGCGAAAGTCGGCGCCCACCGATAGGATTTGGCGCCCAACTGATAGCTTTTCCGGTCATAAGTGGCGCCCCCTGGTCCGGATGGCGCCCCCGGTCCGGATGGCGCCCCCCGGGAGGTGCCCCCCCGATCGGCAATCCTGGATCCGCCTATGTCCTGTCCCCCGTAAAAAAATTCCGTGGCTACGCCTTTGACTCACCCCATTGAAACCCGTAAGTGTGATGCAATTTTACCCAAAGTTATTGTAATTAGACTGTTTATATATACAGGGCACTAGTCATAGGCGGATCCACGATTACCAATCGGGAGGGGCGTGGGCATTCTTCCTGGGAGGGGTGTCATCCAGACCAGGGGCCTCATTCGGACCAGGGGGCGCCATTTTTGGCTCGCAAAATCCCTCAGGTGTGCGCCAAATCCTATCGGTGGGCGCTGCTTTCTGCATCCTGCGGAGGGGGAGGTGGGAAGCGACATTTCAGGTGGCGCAATCGACCTTCCAGGAGGCGCTGTGACCATTTCGGGGACACCTCAAGGGCCCATCGGGGCACAGCCGCCCGGGCTTTGTCCCCTGGATCCGCCTAAGGTACCAATGGCGGATATAGGGATGTTATGGGGCTCACGAGCCTCCTAAATTTCCGAGGGCCCTCCGAGATGTCTACTGAATATCTCTATAAGCAAAGGCTGTTCGGAGGCTATGGTGGGGGACATTGGTGGGTACAGGACTTTTTGGGTGGGGGCAAGGGGGTTCGAGCCTCCCCGCCATTGCATCACATCAGCATCGGCCAGGCATTTACTAGACACTAACATTGGGGGGCTCGAGCCCTAGTCCCTCCGCCACTGGCGGTGGGGATGTTTGAGTCTTCTAGCCTCCCCAAATTAAGTCCTGGATCCGCGACCGCGCGGTACCTCAAACAATTTGTGCGTCTTGCTAGGAAACCTCCGTTGGAAAAACCCGTACTTCGTATTTTCATCTAGGCAACGATGACGTGAAGGATGAAATTACAAAGGTATTACACTGATAATGACTCTTAAGAGCACCGGAACACCACTGCGAGGAAAGCCCCTGAAGTCCCTGCAGGCCGGTCTTAGGGCTGAAAAAACTCTTAGCTGGCTAGAAATAAGATCAAACTTGTCAACTAAGCCGTTTTTGACGTCTTTCAGTCATTTGCAAGCCTTACTGACCATGTCAAATATACCCAGTTTTCCGATACTTCAAGCCGCAAAACGCCTGCGGCATCGCGGCGATGACGTCACCGCCGCAAAATGCCAGGCAACTTGAACGGGGGCTGGTTTCAGGCACGCAGTGAGGTATAGACTGGATTAGATGAAGGTGCTGCGCTATATTTGCCCTGTGGTTTCTCTGTATTTATACCTCGAATGTTGTCTGCTCTGCTTGTACAACATTTATTTACTCGTACAACAAATTTTTGTCGGCTTCTGATGCTTGAGGACCATACATTTCTGCGCGATGGTCAAATCAGCATGCCGCACTTCGCTTTAGGAATGTCCAGAAATAGCCATTGGAAGTGCAGATGCTCTCCAAGACAGAAGCTGTTCAGGCTTTGCAGCCTCAGCTGACTTGATCTATCATCCATTTGAGCTGAAGAAAACTTAACCATAATTGGGGTTACACAGGGGCAGATACAAGGAGCGGGAGACAAGGCCTCAAGCCTGCCGAAATGTCAGAGTGCCTATTGTTAATACACAGCCGGAGGCTTTCCACGGCAATGGCAGGGGAGGCGTGAGCCCCTAGACCACCCGAAATGAAGTTCTGGATCCACCACCGGGCTAAATTACAACATATGTGAATAGCAAGGGTGGGCGCCGCTACCAAACTTTTGAAGCCGCTACCTCCGCTGCCTTGGCTAGCTTAATTATCTACCGTATTAAAGCTACTTTTCCGAGTCGCGAAATCGCTACTCTGCTATCGCTGTTCATTATATTATGCGCTACTAAATCGCTACCCAAAAAGGCATACCTCTTTTGAAATAAATTTCAAGGAAACAAAATCATCTGTATATTACACAAAAATTGACTGTTTTATCGTATCATAAAAAATGTAAGGAAAAAAATAACAATAAAAACAATCCCCGCAATTTCCATGTGCTTTACTGGCAAAGAAAGTATTAATGTCACTATCCATCCCACGTTTTTGGGGGTTGCCAATTACCGAATCAGTTGTGCTTTTTAATAAGCTATCGGCAGTGGTAGCGGTTTTGAAATATCTTTAACCCGCTGTCCGCATACTCCGATACATTTTGGTTAAAGAAACCGCGACCACTACTCTGCTAACACCCGAGAGTCTGTAAGTAGTAGAGTAGCGGACTGATAAGAAATCTGTTAATCCGATAACGTGCTAACAATATACTCTGGGGTAGCTCACCATTGTCTTGCAGATACTTCAAGTCATCTGAAATAGTCGAATCATTTGTTTCACTTTGCTTGAGCTCTGAAGAGTTTAATATTGTTCCGAAACACAATTTTCTAATTATGTTTCAAGGATACCCGTCTCGTATAAACACTTTATAGACTGTCCCACTTTGTGACGGTCTCTGATCGATGACGGACAATCCTGCTATCAATCACCTGAAGTCCTTAACTAATCACTCACTGACCATTAATGGTGAGATTTACCAGTAAAACACTCCCATGGCACGGCCCTGCGTACGCCTTCTCTCGCCAAAAAGGCGTGCATGCCGACCGCTCCCACTTCTGCCCTGTTGTTGCACTGACAACTACTGCAATACTGCAGCTGCAAGCTTGCCCCCGCAGACATGAGAGCTCGGAGCCCGGTCTCGCCGCACCGCTGTTTTGTTTCTGACATTGGGAATGATCTCGCGAGTTTTCGTGGTCACTCGTTTTCGCAGCGCTGAGTGGATGTTCCGGGTGACCGAGGCTGGGTCCGAATTTGCGGCAAAGCTGCGACCCAGTTCCCGCCGAAAATGGGCTAATTTCTGACTAATTCGCGAGAGACCAGCTGGCCGACCTTCCTCCCTCCCCAGGCCCACCGACACTAGGTCAGACTGCCCTGTGGCCGAGCTGTCGATTAAAATGGCCTGGCCAGAGGGGTAGGATGTCCGTCACACCGCTTTATAGCGCACTTATGGTTGTACCAGCCATCGATTGGTTCGAATACTCAGAAGCCGTGAGACCGGTGCCCCGCCGGTCTGACATTGGACAAGCGCGGCCGACATACTCTTACGGTAATTGCCAATTACCGAATCAGTCGTGTTTTTTATTGTTCGTAACACGGTTAATTTGATTCAAAACATCCAAAACTAAAAGTAAAATGTACTGAAGGCTAAAGATTGGTTGTCTGTCGCCATTCCAAATGACCTCGCTAGTATTGATACCATGTCACCGGTTGTCATAGAACCCTGTTCTAGCGTTACAGTATCCGACGGTACTCTCTTAGGGATAGAGGGAATATATAGACAAATTCAGATCAAGCTGTTGGTAGGACAGAGACTATAATCATATATTCATTCAGCAATTAAATCAATCAAACTAGAACATGGTGTAAATTCCACTGTGATGACGCATAGCCCGAGAGGTATAAGCTTACCGGTCCGGCCAGGTGTGCGAGATTAATCTCTAGACATTCATAATAATGATTATGAATGTCAGATATGTGAAGAGGCTCCACTCTCGCTCGATAATAACACCAAGCCCGCTTGCATTGCGGAGGATCAGTAATGCTATTTCCGCTGAGACTGAAGTAGGCGGCGATTCCTGCGATTTTCGCTCGATATGGCAGCGGTTAATCTCCCGGTCTGCCGAGTCGGAGGCCTTTTATAGCTCGGTCTGGATGGGCGCCTGACTAGCTCCAATGAGCTGTCACAACGCGGCCGCTTCTCCGACTGCGACGACGGGCGACGCCGCCGACTCACGAGTCTGACGTGGCTGCCGACCGGCCAGCGCACCACATTCCGCAGCTGCTCTATAGGAAGCAGGTCTGACGATTTTACTATTCTTATGACAAATCGCATGAAATCGAGGGAAATTATCCATTTTCATTAAGTCATCGAATTTTCGGATACAAAACATAACATGCAAAGCAATATTCGGATGTTGCAAACAACATTCGGATGCAAGACAACGGTTCATCGGATGCAAACATATTTTTCAGAGACTGCCAATCAGAACGGAGTAAAATCTTGAACATGGATTTAGACAGAAATTCAAGAGCAAGGTAGGCTCAGTTGTGTTTTATGTACTACTACAGACACGCACGTATGCTCAAATCTGCAGTATCCCACAGACTATAAATTCTGCACTATTTTCAAAAAAATTGTCCTGAGCATCGTCTAAGATTGTCGACTGAAGATGCAAAGGCCAGGGGAACTACGGTCTTGACAACTTAGCCGGGGAAATCTCTGGTAGCCAGAAGATTGGAGGCTTTTAAAACTGATACTTATACCTATAAGGTGCAGATATGTTCAGTATGGCAATGTATCACGATCTGGTGCCAAATATACGCATTCTGTGTGTTGAAGATAATCATTTAACCTCTTGTTCGACTCCAAAAGTATTTTTCGTTCGGGAAAGCTTCCTTATCGTTGGGCAAAGATTGGCCTTCGTTGGGGAAAATAAATACTTTTCTGACCTCTATGAATATGTCCGCCCGGTTGGCAAGCTCATGGTGTCATGCTTTTCATCTACACTCGAAGTCTTCCAATTTTACTCCTGATTTGTACATACCATACGCCAAAATCAACATGCATCGACCTTCTTAGTGGGCATAATTATATGTTTCACCTCCTCTGCCGGTCTGCCGGTCTCTCTCTCTCTCTCTCTCTCTCTCTCCTTTCATCATCTGCCTTTCATTTACCAGATGCCCCCGCGTCCTTGCCCACAGCTGCCCGAAGATGGTAATCATGATGACGCGAGTTTTTACAGCAAACTTGGCCACAATCTCACACAAAGAAAAACCACGGCGAGGAAGGATAGTATTTTTGCTGTACTTCCGTTTCCGGAAGTCTGGAAAACTGGATGTGTGGAGAGAGGAGCTGAGTGAGTTGAAACTATAGGCTAGACGCTGCCATAGCTGGCTACTGCAGACACGAGATAGATGGGGTAAGCATAAAACAAATGCAAGCTTACGCTGCTTCATGTTCGGATTAAATGCAGCCTATATTGTTTTCAACATTCAATACCAATCCATGATTTTCGCACGCACATCATTTAGCTAGAGTGCATTAGAGAACGGATTCCCTGCACCGTGAGTCACGCCTGTTGGACTTTACCGGGCGTGTCACGCACCCCCTGCCCTGCTCCGGTCGATCCGTAGCTTCTGTGTGCCTACTGCCCCACGGCTCCCCGGATTCCCCTCTCCCCGAGTTCCGGAGCGGTGGTCGTCGGGTGGGAATCGATACACACACAGGATCGATACCCCAGGAACGCACCCTGCCGGTCTGGCACGAACCAACATGGGGCTATGAACCAACACGCGGGCACGATATAGCCAAACGGCTGAAAGCGTCCTAAAACCCAATACACACAGACACACACACGAACCAACAGGCGGGCAGCAGCAGCGGTCCTCTCGCTTTGTAATCCGATCGCAGGGCTGCTTCTTTAAAATCACGGTAAAGCATAGAAATAGCCTGAGAAGCGTTACTGAAGCATGATATGACAGAAAAGTCAGACAATCTACATATCAGCTCATTCCAGAGAGGGGGCTCATAAATAGGTTGATACTGAAAATAGGATACAAATTTTATGGGAGACCCGAAATCCAAGAGGTCCTATCTCCTCGAATCTTTCCGGAATGCCCACACATGATTTCAGAGAGCATAGGCGGATAGGGAGGAGAGTGGAGTCTGAGTGGGGACACTTGCCCCTCCCCCGATCGATCCTCCGGTGCCCCCTGAAATGGTTACGGTGCATCCTAAACGGTCGATGGTGACCTTCCACTGAATTGTAGCTCTCCACTCTCCTCCCCTTAGGATGCGACTATCGACGCCCCCGCGATATGTTTAAGAGTGTGCAAGGCATTGAGAGTTGTGTGATCTGTTTATGTTTTCTTTTTCTAGAAACATCACTTAATAGGAAAGTAATTACTTTGTGGAGTAATCTGTCCTTTAGAAATATCAAATTTGACACATGTCTTAATTGTCCATTAGGGCCTAGAGGATTGTGCTGGTGTTCTGATTTATTATGAACATTTATCTCATATTCATAAGCGCCAAATGTATTCTCTTTAGATGGCGGTACGCTAATGTGATCGCATCATTTATCTAACACCTACATATAGTCACATGCACCAGGGAAAGTGTCAGTGGTACCACTAATGGTGTCAGTGGGGCAGTCGGGAGAGGAAGAGTGTTGGGTCTTGTCCCTTCCGTTGGTCGACATTGTATTTGCTAAGATAGACGGATCATATCCAAACTAACTTGGGTCTCACCATATTCTGCCCCCTCCCCATATTCTAGCTATGCCACTGGTCACACTTTATCAGCGGACGGCATTGTGGTTCTCCTGAACTCCAGCCTAGCCCAGGGACGGGGCCGCAAGATGTCTCGGTGCTTTGAACTTTTTCCCTTCATTTCAATTGATTTTCCCCTCTGTTTTGCTTACTGCTTTTTACGATCTTCTAGTCTCGCTCGTCTACGATCTTCCATTCGCACGCTGTTAGGAAAGGGTTTCAGATATGACTTTTTGGATACCTTATAAATAACTATAAGTTGAAATATGATATACTGTTGAAGAAAAATGTATGTGTTGCTCCCACGAAGTTCCCCATAGGTATAGCACGAATAGTTAAATTTGACCTCGCACTCTGAAGGGAAGGGGAGAGCTGGTCGAAAAGGAATCTAGGGTAGTGTAAAGACCTTTTGACTCTGCTCCGCACGTCTAAAACATGAAAGCAGGTTCTACAAATATAATAATAATTGTTGGAGTTTAACGGCGCTCCAACAACCAAGGTTAAACGACGTCGCTAACTCTCACCCTGTTGAGAGAGATAGGGATCAGACCAACTTATTCAGGGGCTCCACCGTGACTTGAGCCCGGGACCGGTGGGTCAAAAGACAGGAAAGCTATTCACTAAGCCACCTATGTCCCTTTTAAAAACATGGACCACGAATGATTATGCCACCTTGGAGAAATATGTGGGAGGGGGCCTCCGAGGTCTCCCTTCAGTGCGCGTGTTAAGTAATCTCGTCCCAAGCCGATGAAGTTATTTTTGGAACGGGTGAGTGAGGAAAAGAGAACTACTGATATCGCAGCATGCATTACATGGAAAAAACCAGAAATGTGGCTAGAATAATTATTTTTCCAAATATGAGGCCTCGCATTTTCGTGACTAGTACACGTTAATGTTGGGAGTATATGCTGGTGAGCAGAGCAGAAGCAGCCGGAGCAGGATGTCAGTCCAGAGGAGATTTACCCGTCCATGGCGTGTTTTTTCCGAGGGAACCAGTTTTAGAGCGAATCTGCAGACGGGCCATGAGTCTGCGTGATCGCACTCCATCATGCAGTGGAGCCATCCTCAGACGCTGCTCTTTGTGCTGCAGCAGCGCGGCCGCCCAAAAGGAGTCTCCACCGCCCGGCCAGTGCGCCGTGAATGGTGTGCACGCCCACTGGTGCACTTCTGCACCCCGGGCTGGGCAGCTCTCAAAAGCTCAGGGATTACCGCCTATCGACAGCTGAATGGGGAGTTACTGCCACATATTTGGGAACGGGCTGTGCCGACCAAAGAGCCTTATGGGTGGCTTTACCAGCCGCACGCAACGCGTTGTAACACCATCTCTGCCTGGAGCGTTCTATAGACCTCCTTAGAAAACGGTACCGTGTGCGGAGTGGTTTGGTGTGGAGTCTGGACGGTAAAAACGATTGAAACTCTAAAAAATATTATGCATACTACATCATGGAAACAGAACAATAGCAGGTATTAACTATAACCATGGGGGAGGGGGCCGTCAGGTATAATTATTGATTTAGTGCAAGAGCAAAATAGTGCAAGAGTAAAATACTTTGCTTTCATCTTGCCCCCCCCCACCCCCACCCCCCAATCTATATACATACCCTGATCTAAATTTGCCTATGAATCGAAAGAAAGAGTGTTCCGCGGAAGACAACATAGAACCAGAATTTAGGCGAAAGTTGAAGACTGGAAGGCTTGATTCGGTTTGATTTCGATACAAGGTTAGGAAAATCTGAGTAAATGTAGGATATGAATTCTTTTGGGACCCACGCTCGACAAAAGAGCTGAAAGAGGTAGGCGGTATCTAATCCACAGACGCAATTTGGATGGAAACGGTGTCGATTCCTTTGGCTGTGAGTGACACGCTAAGCCCTCGATTGTAGGTAACTTTAATTCCATTTGCTTTCCACCAGCTATTACCAGTTTTTATCGTAGAAAGAAGGGAGAAACCTCAAGCATATCGTCGACCAAATCCGAAATAAAAAAGCTGTCACAAGGACGGACTGGGCTCTCGTACATACATGTACAACTGAGCCAGGCATGTACTTTAAAACACAGACTGGGGACTGATTATCCTGAACTGTCAATACGATGTTATCACCTTACATTAAGTGGATTTGTGCCACGCATGACAGGTTTTTTATCAAGAGCTGTCGACAGCTTCGGTTGCGGGCTGATGGGTTTTTCCAGGACTGGTTGTAAGACCTTAACACGATTGACGGGGGTCGAGCCACCTTCATTGACGAGGGGGCGGGTACCCCCTAAGATCTCGAGAACCACGGTAGGTAGCAAAAACGGTGAACAGCGTTGGGTAGCCCATCCGCTTCTCCATCGAAGATATTTGAACAATTTTTGTCAGGTCACATTTAAGGTCACCAGAGGTCAAAAACATGCCGTCACATGCCGTCATAGGGATAACATGTAAATTAAGTTTTTCGGCCATTACATCTGAACAAGTAAAGATAGAGCAAAACGACTTAAACCCTATGAATCCTCGCAGCAAGCCGAATCGAATGATATATGATTTGACCTTGCTTGGTCAAATCAAAGATTTGACCTGACCTGAGGTCAGGTCAAGGTCAAATTATAAAATGCATATCATTAGAACCGCAAAGCCAAGGCGAGTCTAATGAAGCTAAAATAAACGCTCTATCACTATCTGTTACTGAGTTATTCAGTAAAAACCATATTTCCCATGTATTACCAATGGAGAGGTCATGCTTCGTACCTGACCTTAGGTCATCAATATCAAAAATACCGAATATATTTTAGAGAACTCGGTGAGTCCATTATGTGATATAAGTTTCAATTGGATAAGTTTACCCTGCCCGGCTTATGCTATCTTAAACTTTTTGAGGTCGGTTCACTCGACCTGTACTGGTACCTGACCTGAGATGACCCATCCTTAAAATTTTCACAGAAGTTGCAAAAATGATGAGGAAAAGGTATACCAAGTACGGCGGCGCTGCGCGCCGCCGTTTTCTGCTGTCTCCGAAAAACCAGAGGAGGGCGGGTACCCGCCCCGTCAATGCGCGTGTTAATGCTATATAGACGCTTTTGAACTCCTTAAGAGCAGCGGGTCCCAAATTATCTGAATCGCATCAACGTCAAGTGCAGGCATTGGTAGATTTTAAATTGTAAGAAGAGAAGACAAAGAAACAAAGTACGAAAGTTCTCCTATTTGCAGTTTCTAAGGTGAATGTCAGACTATTAGTGGGTATCTCTATTTGCATCCCTAGAAAAAGGCAGCAGACGCACCAAACGTATTACTGGCGTGTTATGACAGCATAGTATCGTTGATGCAATAATATATGTCCATGGGAAATTTTTCACACCTCACATACTTACTACTACTTCCTGAGGGGAAGCACTGCTTTTCCGAGGCAGAAAAGGTGGTTTAAATACAATTTTTAGAACCTAACAGTTTTCGCATTAATGGACCACTAAAACGGCTAGTGACCACAAAAACTAGTTATTTAGATAATGAGAGAACGGCCTGCTCCCTTCCTCATGCTAACGTGAGTATAGGGGCATCCTCAAGGCAAAGGGTTGAAGGACGCTGGCCGTCGAACCCGTCTCAAAAATGCCTACAGTTCCCCACGCAGATTGCCTGCCACCAGTCTCTTCTTCTCTTCTTTTCCTGATGCACATGAATATGTCAATATCTAAGGCATGGTAGCGTACTATTCTGATTGAAAAAAAAACTATGTTCTTGGCAAAACAAATGCTAAGTTGCATATTTGAAATACAGATAAACTTACGCAGAAATGTACGAGAACCCATAGCTTTTATGATTCCTAATGAATCTTCGCCTTCCAGAAACACCCAATCACTGCCCACGGTAAATGTGAGGCAGTTAATTACCGCATCGAGCCCATACAAGTATTGACCACTCGTGCTGACATAGTCTCTCAGGCAGCTGCAACTGAGCAATGTTGACTGCAATAAAACTACATAAGGCATAACGCTTCAGTTCTTAATATCATGTTTGCACTGTCCTGCCTGAGTTTTGATTTCAGGCATCTGAACAGTCAAATTCTGCAGCTCCCCTTTACGGGTGATGTCATGGCATGACCGTGGTTTCATTGATCGGGTTTCAGGCTGCCTGCGGGTAAATTACTGTTTTTTTAACTAATAATGACCGTCCAGGAATTTAATCTGGGAGCGTCATCAGACAAATTTAAGTACCTTAGTATGAGTAGCATTCGTTAGAACGAATTTCCCCAAGAATTACTCTATCTTCCTTATGACACCAATACGATGTTCATTTAAGTTTTCCACGCTTTTTCTATAAGATGTTTCCCATACTCAGCGGAGAAGTGTGCCATCCTACCTCCACTTGTGCTGATTTGTGAGTAAATATGCATGTGCCCGTCGGGAGCTCACAACACTGCAAACACAGCGCAGCCCTGGAACGAGGGGCCGGTCAGGCTGAGATAGCATCTTGGCCGCAGTGTCGAGCGCGCGGGTGGAGGGGGTCCACGGGGACCGGTTGGCGCTTGGTTCGAGGCCACCCGCCAATGCCATAAGGTTAGCACCGCCCAACCAGCCACCCCGGCGAGCACCTGACGGATAGACGCGAAGATACAGCGGCATGCTTCTCTGATGGAGAAGATGCCCCACGGCCACCCACAACTGGCTCTGTGAGAGTGATGGGTGAACTATGAAACCCGCTTGCGGAAAACATGATACATGAACTTGATGCATCATCTTGCGCTGTTAGCCAATTTGTAGCGCGGCTTCAAAGGGTTTCAGTGGTAATTTTCCCAGCGATCGGTCTCATATATTACAAGCCAAGGCAAAAACATGGGAAAACTTATGTCGTGGTAGAGGAGGCTTGAAGTTACCAATGAGTGAATGAAGAGAAGAAAGCCCCAAAACTGTCCGAACAGCCACACATGCCTGGTTCACTAAACAATGGTGTCACATAGCTGAACAAATGTTCACTGTAAATTAACAGTCCAGTCCAGTAATAGCCACCATGCCGGTACACCATAATTACTTAAGAACCAGGGTGTTTTATTGCCGCATAACTGAAAAAGCGGCTGCAGATTAATTGCAACAATTACACAGCGTGAAAAGCAGCGAAACTTAATGCAAAGAGAGAGAGAGAGAGAGAGAGAGAGAGAGAGAGAGAGAGAGAGATAGAGAGATAGATAGAGAGATAGAGATAGAGAGATATAGAGATATAGAGATATAGAGATAGAGAGATAGAGAGATAGATAGATAGATAGATAGATATATATATATATATATATATATATATATATAGAGAGAGAGAGAGAGAGAGAGAGAGAGAGTATCGCTTCTGCAACCAGTTGTGGTTTTGATATGTTCTGCGGAAACCAAACAATCCACAGTCTTCAACTTCTTCCACGGAATTTTACAGCCGTTCGGAAAACGAATGTGACAAGAAGAGAGTGACAATCATTACAGAAGGTGACTGACCAGAACCAAGTGACTGGCCATTGTGAGTCAGCTGGAACAACGTAAATTGGACCACTGAACCTACTGTCAAACATTCCACACACGTGGCTGAGCCGACAGCGGCCTTGAAAGCGACCTTTCTGGCTTCAACGAGTGCCTTCATTGGACCATTGTTACCGTTTTATCGATATATATCCAGCAACCATCTGACTATGTCAGCTGTCATAGCCAGGTCGTCCGCTCTGAAGACGCACGACTGGATGACTGATAAGACACTGAACAGATAGTTATAAATGACCAGTTGAGCTATCACCGACGCGCAAGCTGGTATCTGTAATACAGCACTTGACTGGTCCGCCTTCATTAACATCCGGTTCCCAGAGGCGCTCCGTTCAGCGAACCAGGAATTGAGGCGGCCACAAATGACCCCGCTGTCATCGAGACCGTTGGAACGGGCGTCGGTAGTCGTCACGGAGCTCGCTCTCGGATCGGGACCGTGACCGACGCAGCCGGCGCGGCGGCGTGAAGTGGCGCGTGAGTGCGCCACGGCTGACCTGATCGCCGCCCCGCGCCGGGCTGCGTGCCCTCAGGCAATGTCCGTCCGCTGCCACCCAAACTGGCCGCGACCAAAGCCAACCGATAATTTTCGCATCGCAGCGGGTTCATTGTTCGCCGATGGTCGGGGAACAAGGAAAGCGTGGCGGCATCTCTGTGTAGACATAATAATGAGGCCGAGATTGAAGAGGGTTCCCAGCGAGATGATGCCTCTTATATCACAACTTTTACCAAATGGTCGTTAAGAACCTTTCATCAAAGAGGGCCGCCGACAAAGATATTCGGGCTGGCATAATCACCTGTTCTTTCGATGGGTCATAATATTAACAGGGAATAATATTCATTCAAACAGCTTTGAATGCAGTTTTTATCACATATTCTCTATTCCTGACTTTTATGTAACGATCAAAAGCCCCGAAAAGTCTGGGCGAAAATGATACTGTGTTAGATTCAGTGGTAATATACCAATGATTTTATTAGTGCTAAGTGAGCAGACGCTTCCGTGTCAAGAGCAAGTTGAAGTTTGGCTTGTTTGTTACTAAATGGCTTATTAATATTATATAATATAAGCGTAAAGGATGCTCCCAGTAAGTCCAGTCGCGATATAGAATTACAACAAATTTACAGTGAACATGGTAACAAATCCAGAGAGGAATAATGCTATGATAACTGAGATCATTTGACATCCTAAACTTTTGTAATATATATATATATATATATATATATATATATATATATATATATATATATATATATATATATATATATATAAGCCAGTTCCTCGGTTAAATCGTCCGTATGTAGAATCAAATTTCAAATACATATTTTATAAAACTTACCTAAAGGCAGTTTTATAATAGATATGCATCAGACAACGAATTTTATTTTACAGCTTGCTGTTTCTCAAAATCATATCCAGAGGCGTTGCAAGGTCTTGGGGAATCGAATATGCCTCAGAAGTAGGAGTACGGTTTTGTTCAAAAGTTTGTGCAAAAAAAGTTATCTTATTGCGCGACCTACGAGTGCAAGTTGCATTCCCGTGCATTACGTATTTACAGAGATATAAGCTTTTCATTAGGATGACGGTCGGGTCGGGCCGGGTCACCCATATGCTGCATTTTATCCCTACACTGAAAAATTGTACACCGTTGGCAACAACGCACCTTTAAAGCGTGGAGGAGAACGGACGTTTTAAACGGACATGCGTTTGCCTAAAGGGTGTAACATGCACTGGTATCCAGTGACCGACGCTCCTTAACCGTGCCTTGTAACACCTTTGGTGCGTTACCGTTGATCAAAAGAGTGTAACGTAGCACTTCTTCAGTGCTAGCTTGCTCTGCTTATCAGTGTATCGAAAACCTTTCGTACTTTACTGGTTACCTATGAGTGTAACGTTGCACTGCTCCAGTACTGCCCTGCGCTTCTAGAAGTGTATCATCATACCTTTCGTGCGTTTGTGCTCGCTCAAGAGTGTGACGTAACACTTCCAGTGCTGACCTGCACTGTTTCCAACAACGGCCATGATTTTTGTTCTGCAGAACTAAAATTCGTTACAAGTAACGAACCTCTGAATTCGGAGATGGAATAGCATTCCCCGGTAGAAAGCAAGAGCTGTACAATCACGTGCGTTTCCAAAACCATATGTTTTGTTTCAGGCCTTTACATGACCTTCCCGAACTGTCTTGCATGGAACGACTCGGAGGTAACACTGCAAATAACGACAGTCTTGTATTAGCGATATTACGACAAAACTCGAAGCAAATACTCCAACCACACCGATCACATAACCCAAACACGTATCCGGCCCGTTTCTATCCTGCTATTCGGCCTCTGCACCGCACCACAGGCCTCGTGGCATGTCCTCCACTTGGCCTATAGCCTCATCATCAGCTTCACCACGTGGACCTGAATAGCCACCGCTAAACCCTGGTTAACCTTCCGGCAAAGACGTGCTGATGCAGGAATAGCGACACTTTTCCCCCAACGCGCCAACGCGGTTTCGGGGCGAAACTTCGATGAAGTACCGGAATTTGGCTCTCCTCTTGCCTTTGCCTGCCACCTGAAACAAAGAAGGACTAAAATAAGCACTCAGTACTATTTCAGTTATCATATTAAGACCCCTTTTAAAATAAATGAACAAGTGAGATAAAATAGATACCAGAATAATGAAGGACTCCAACCACAAACATAATACAGATCCCGGAATAAAAAATTGCTGAATTTTGATTTAAACTTAAACAAATATTCCAAGATCGCGGAACGTCATTTTCCTATCGCGGAATAGCGATAGCAAACCACTTATTTTGGATCGCGTGCCCAGCACTGGAAGGTGCAAAGGGTTTTTCTAAAGCATTTATTTCCATACAATGCCATGAGGATAGGGGCTAAGTATCTAAACTGGGGGAGCAAAGAGCTAATAACATTATGTTTGAACATAATATCTCAGCATGCCATCAATGTGTCGTGTGTCTGTGCCCTATTTTGGTTCGTTTAACCAATCTGCAGCATATATCAGGAGACTTGACCAGATGGTTGGGGAGCTTAAATTCTAGATTGCAAACTATTACAGGTTTTGACGAGATCTGGTGAGGGCAGCCCTTTGGTAAATTTGCTGGTTTGAGGCAGCTTGTTCAGAATTTCAGGTCGAGGGAGGGAGATTGGGAGAAATGCATACACTTGGGCATGGTATGATATGCCAAGAAGTGTAAGGGCAGCTGGGGGATAGAAGTGACCTTCATTAGCCGTGATGTATACGACAATGGTGATATTACGAAAATGCGCATGCAGCAGGAATTATTGTGCACATCAAGAGCCAAAAGTCCCCTTTCTACTAATGAAACATACCCCCTTGAGTCCTGATATTGCCCCTTTCCTTCTGCGGTCCCCAGTTAAAATTTGAAAAAATGCACTGCATAGAATCATTCAATCCGTGATGCAACCATACCCAGTCTTCCCAGTGTATTGTAGTTTGTTGTAAATATTTTGAAGTTCTCACGTGCCCCCACGCCCCCTGGATCTGCGTATGCGCTGAGGCCTTTCGGGAATGCCACGAAGCAGCATGGGCGCCAGATGCTTGATTGCTCTTTGTAGGAAAAGAAGCAGGAAAAAATAATAGCCCACCCGAAAATATTTTCTTTTTGTTTGTTGAGGAAAGCATAGTTTTCTATCAGCTATTTTTCAAAACGTGCATGAGCCCCACCCTCCCCCGTCCACTCAAACCCGTAATGACCTCTGGCCGATCCAGGGGAGCGAGGCGATCTCCCTGAAAACTACACTATTTGCCCGATTTTTTTCAAAAAGTTTTATCACGACATGGGACGATTTCCCACCCCCTCCCTCAAACAACCCAATCCAGATCCGCCACTGGTGAAGACCGTCCTGGTAAGACTATCTAAACAATTGAGGAAGGTAGGTAATTCAGAGTCAATTATTTTCATGCAACGCCACGGTGTTGGTGGTCAAGTACCATAGGTCCAGGTTGCCTTACCTTATTTCCTCGTCTTGGTAAGGCAGAATACCTGCCAATGTCCTCGTGGTTACTTGGCAGGTAAAGGCGCAAAATTACTCGGTGGTGCTGGGCTCTCTTGCTCAGTAAGGTGACAAGGCTTAAGTCCAAGCAGCTCCACTAAATAAATCGATGATCCGGCACCCAGAATCCTACAACAGGGTGTGAGCTTGTGTTGTTAAGCCCTAATCAATAACTGATCAAAAAAATAGTAGTATAGCTCAGAGCCCATCCGCTCCGTGTCGCGTCCTGAACCAAAGTGGGGAGACGCGTGCGGAAGTGGTGCACGTGCAGTAAAACCGACGGCGCGCGTGAGCCTAACCGTGCCGCGTTGCACCCTTAAAAAGTGCAACGTTACATGCCTCGCTTTTAGGCGATCGATTATAATAGTTCACGATACAACTCCAGCGTTTTAGGTTGCACTTCTAAGCGATCTCGCCTGCACTCTTGTGAATCTTCGTTGATGCTGGTCGGGTGAAGGGTGCGGCCTTACTCCCGATAGATATATGGGGCTTAGCTGTGCCTTTTAAAGCGCAGGGATAGCACGAAGCATACCACATGACTCGGAACATCCCGACAACATGGTGCTGCTATGGCTTCTGACACCTGATAGCCGTCTGTGCTTGCACCAACGGTGTACAAATTTTTACAGTGTATGTAGGGAGGCAGCTCGTGATTGCTGGGCGTCCGCTCGGTTCCAGTTTATATGCCGAAATAGTCCGCTGCAGGTAAGTGTGTTCAAACAGTTGTCTGGATGAATACTTCAGCTTAAGTTAACCGGTTTGCAGCTTTTTTCGGTCTTGCTGTCAATGGTAACTAGATTGATGCAACACCTCTGATCATTTCGCATTTTATTCAATAGTTCCATGTCTACAACAGGCCCTTCTGTACTCATGAGAAGTAGCCAATACATTTTGCGAGTTTCGACAATGACATCAAATATGAATTGTGGGCGTGTCGGCTTTGCTTCAAAATGAGTCAGACTGCTTCTCGCCTCCTGGCAAGAACACTTTGCATCGCTCCTAGCGCTGACCGCGGCCATGTTTGCACGCGGAAGTACTCTGTAGCGTGGCAACAACGCGTCTCTCCTGCAAGTGCGCCGCCGCCGTCGAGAGAGTTCACCAACTAGAGTGCAACTCGAGCACCGAGAGCACAGGGCCAGGGCCTTATCACAGCCCAGCAGGAAACAGCGGTTAATCAAAAGGAAAATGGTGGGACCGTTCGGGCGGAAGGGGTTTGTGTTGTCATCGGGGCGGCAGGATGTGCCTCACTTAGTTTCAAAAGAAAGCGGAATGTCCATTACAACATTGCGAATGTGTCTTTTTACCCGCTTTCCACCGGCGGAGATTAGCATGAAGACGAAATGCGTGTTGCCTTTCACTTTTGAAGCGCGGCGGGTGAAACTCGTTTGTTCTCTCACGCATTGGGAGTGACACGCGCGCGGCCGGGCGCGACTGGAACGGTGCGACGACGATCTGCGCCGTCGGACTCGACACGACCAAACGCAGGCGCCCGCGCGCCGCCGCGCCGGCCGCCAGAAATGCGACCCAGCACCGCAGTGTGCTGCTTCCTCGCCGCAGCGACTAGTGTATGTATCTGAGCTGTATCGGCTGTGTCGCGCTGAGATGGACACGCGTGCCAACAGGTGCCGGTGCAAGTTTTGCATGTGCCGCTGCTTACGTCAGTGCAGAACACCAGCGGATATGCACGGTGACGGCACAATGACAGACTGATGCAGTGATACCAGGGCCGCCTCAAAACAGGGCGGCGCTCTTTAAACCGAGCAACGAGCGTGTCTCTTCAATGTTGAATTATTCATCAGCAGAGGAAAAAGACAACACCGCGGATGACAGGCACTGACGAGTGGAACTTTTACGGCCAGCCGAGGCAGGCGTATATGGGTCGAAGCCAGGCGTCCTTCAGATGTAGGGTTCAGACGGTGGTGCGTACACCTGAGTGTGCATGGACTCGGGAGATAGTGTTTAAAGTCCCGAGGACTCTTGTATACACCTAGAACGGCTTATTGACCGAAAATACTAGGCGCTTTCAGTCCTTTTTTATTGTACAGTAAGCCACAACGGCATGAATAGTTGTGTATTATTCAACCGTCCATCATTGTCTTGTTTTATTTTACTAGGGTCTCTTCCAACAGGTACACTTGTCTAGTTACAGGGAATAGTGGCGTGGGTTTTTTTGGAGCTCTCTAGCTGGCCAGATGAAGCACGGAATACAGCCTCCCACTGTGCGGAATCAGTCAATGCAAACCAAATCTGGATATAGCACCGAAGCCACTAAGCCACCCGGCACCAATTGATTAACTGCTCCTTTAATTTTGCTAAAGGATCAGGGTTAGAAAATCACTCGTAGCATGTTCAGCTTGAAGGTGCGTGAATAGCACTTTCCAAGCTAGCTGAGTGGGTACTTTTTCAGCCGCTAGTCTGTTTTTGTTTGCTACATCTTGGATAATGTTTGAGTTGCGGGCAATGTGCGCTGTAAACAACCTGTCTCGCTCACAGCCCACCAGGTGACCAGCGGGTGGTAAAGGTTATCGATAAAAACTGGCGCTGTTTGGCTACTCGGGTCGGATAATGCATACAATTTGGCTGGCCAATTCTCTCGAGCATGATATCCATCCGAAGGCCAGTTCATCAAATGGCCTTAGACTGCGAGAAACCTCGCGTGATTTATGACTCGTATGAAGCGAAATCGTCTGAATTAATTTCACATCGAGTCGTGTCGGGAGAACCAGCGTACGCTTTCCTTGAATATCGCTTTCAGATATAGCAGCACGGCGAGATAGCTACGGGTCCTCTCTCCGCGCAAGGGATCAGGTGACTTAGATGAGATTGGGCAAACCGGGGCTGGAGATCTCTTCTCGACCCAGGGAGGCCCTGGATAGGTTAACACTGACACGCTGATACAAACCCTGAACAAGCCCTTTGGGAGAGCTAAATTCCAGGGTCCCTGACTCCCCAAATCCCCGGGATATTCATGCATTGGGCAAAGGGTACCACTTCTTATTTCTAGCCACATGTCCCACAAGCCCTTGGCTAAAATGGGAAAATGCTTACAAAAGTCATGGTAAAAGTGGACACTATGTAGGATGCAGACAGCTAGATTTCGCACACGCTTGGTGCTGGTTTTTATGAGAAGGGGTAGCTTTTGGTCTATGTACAGGGCACGGATATGTTGCCCTGTCACACTAAAGCGTTCCTCCTCCATCAACGGAGTCTGATACGAAGGCTCCTGATCGGACTCTCACTTTCTGTGAAAGATTCTCATGACCAGCAAATACAGAGTGCGCCAGGCGTCCGCGGCAAAATGATGTTTTAATTTTAAATCATAGCACGAATATATTGAATTAAAAACGAGTTATGATAGTCGCAACCAATAAAGAAGGCATGTGTGCCTTTCATTGATTTGTGTTGACGTGCTCCTGACCAAAGCATGCGGGCGAGGATAAAATGTTCCACTTTTGTGGTTTCATCGCAGGCCATCGTGAGGCCGAGAGATATTTCAATAACTACACACGTCTACTATTTGAATTTTGACTATTTAGTCGGTAAAATTCCGAATGAGTGCATCGTCCACAAAGTTTAACGCAAAACGTTAGTTTGAACAAGTCCCACATAATTATGTTACACACATTTTAACATGTTTCACCCCACATACTCAGCCACCTACCAGCCTCCTTCTCGATCCACAAGTACAGCCTCTGCCCATACCTATAGAACGCATACAAACACACGTTTCTTATAATCAATTAGCATCATTAACCATTAATTCTTGAGACATTTAGCATCATTAAGCATTACGTCACTGGTGAAAATTACTCCTATACAGCGTAATTGAAGAAAGAGCAGCCGGTGAGGGCTGCCAGAGCTGGAAAGGGTAAGGTCTTCTCCACATCATTCGTCAGCGGTGACAGCCAGAATTACAGAGCCAAGAGAATGGTGCGTCTCAAACGCCTTCTGCCAAGGTCTCCGCTGTCCATTGAGGTCAAAATGCCCGGAGTAGCCCAGGGTCTTGCCACGCGGGTGCTGTTTGGCCCGGTCTAGGGTGGAGTTTCACCTCTGGTTATTGTTGAACATTTTGCGATGAAACACACCGAGCTAAATTATGTTTATCCTAAGTATTGAGTGGTGGTAGAATTCATCGGAAGAAAAGGAGCTGGATTGATAATAGCTGCCTCTCTTTGTATCTTAATTCTCATTTCCAAGCCGTATATACTTAACGCACTTTAGAGAGCTTAGACCTCACACGTAGTTTTAGCCTAATCACATAGCAAGCCCCTACGTCTTAAACAAATCCAGATTTTTGCGGAACAATCGCTGCGTATTGACGTCATTTTACAAAACGTGCCATCATCTCAACGCGGGAGGTATCAGAGGTAATCCGATGAGGATGACTGAAGCCACCTGACTCACAATCCCCCTCCCAGGCACCGTTCAAGGACCCGCTTTTCCTGGTCCTTCACCTCTTACATGGGAACGAAGACAAAGGATCATTTACCCCTTCTCTTGCAATGCACGAAACCATTGCAGCAAAAAGCCCAGGCGTCGAAAGCAGAGTTTTTCTGTCTTCCACTGCTGTCAGAGGACCAAGGCTTGCACCGTCCAGACACAAGCATGCCCTGGCCTGCAGTGGCAGCACCTGGTGCAACTGCCTCAGGACGTCTCACCGACACGCTTTCTTCCAATCGGCGGCGCCGCGCCTGCCTTCCGTCCGGAGCGCCTGTGCAACTTTCGCGCTCGCTCGTCGGCCCTCCCCGCCGCTACCCCGCTCACCATCGCCTTCACAGCCGGCTCCAGCAACGCGTCCATTTGTCAGCCAGGCTTCAGACAGCCGCTGTCAGTTTGTCAGCGCTGGCCCAATACCGAGTCAGCTGCGATTTCGTTGTGAATGTCGGCATGCCTTATAATCTTTATATTGGCTTTGCTCGAAAGACAACTAGAAAAACAAATATTACGCAAATTTTCATGAATGTTTGGGTGATGAATGATAAGCTTTATGAACAGAAACTATAGTTTAATTATCATATTCGTTACAAGCACAGAGTCATGCTTCCGTGAGCTGCACCCGTGGTCTCTTTATCTCAGGAAAGCTGGGAATGACAGCAGTAGGCACGCGTGACTGCTTTAACGTGGTATTTCCTGCACGTTTTCGGTCCACGCGCCCAGATTCTGCTGCGTTCACGCCCTTGATCCCCGGGAAATCACGCGAGGTCACGCTGTCGTCACCATGCAGCATGCCTGTGAGAGGCTGCAGCTTTGCCGGGCTCTTCATCAATGGGGCAGACTCCTAATAAAACGCACTTGCGTTCGGATTTCAAGTCCGTCAACATCACATCAGCGGCCTGGGCTTTTACTAGAGTCAAGTGCAATTAGCCTTGCACGCTCGTTGGTGTAATGAGTCCGACGAAGCAGCTGGCAGCGGCATCCCTACGCTGCAGGGGGAGGGTCGGTTTCACACGGGACCGCATAGCTGTGTGGTTCTGTCAGCACGCGGGAAGGGGTGGGACTTGCCGGTAAGTACGTTTGTGCTGATGACTCACCCAGCGCCTGCCGTGCGGTGTCCTGTCGACCGGAAGTGCTGGCCAGGTGTGCCCCAACGCTCAGCGCTACCGTGGGATTTCACAGGGCAGCATTGTTGTACTCGAGCAGTACGTTGGTGGGTTTTTCTTACGTACCCGACTCATTTGCATTTCATGCCAGAATATGAAAGAAATGGTTGATGTTATAATAGCTTTTTTAAGTTTCTCGTGCCAACTAACTTCAACTCAATACTACCTTTACGAGTCTTAATACTTACCTTTTTGGTCACACCTCGGCTCGTACTTTTATGTGGAAGCAAATTTTAAAGCTACGCGATACTAGTAGCTTGTATACGGGATTGAAAGGCAACGCTTGATATATATTTATATTTGATAAAAAAATTCAGCGCTGAGGACATGGATAAGAAGTAATGCAAGACGCGAGAGCCTCGCTTCATTACCAGACGCAACGCCCAAAGAACCAGCGTTACACCCATAAGAACTCACACTGCTGAATTCCAACTGTGTGCCGCAAGAATATGGAGAAACTTCTAGCATGCCTGTTCGCTGACATAGAACGAGAAGCCCTCCATACAGCCGACTTTCGCTCTGTATTGCTCGGGCCGTGACATTCTGACCCGGGGCGTCTGCTCAGTGCCGCCCGGCTGACAGTGTCGCTGGCTGTTTTGCAGACTGTCTCCGGGCGTCTCCGCCCGCTGTTGTGGACGGTGCGGACGGTGCAGACGGTGCGGACGCGATGCGCCCGAGTGGGCGGTACACGGGTCACGTCCTGTTGTGACAGCGCCCACGCCACGGCGGGCCTTACTGCCGCCACAAAAACGACGCCCACCTCCGAGCACGCGTCCTTTTAGAGGCCTGCGTGCCGCCGGCGCCCAGGGAATACATCACCGTGCCTGGAGATGTGACATGTCTCACATTCTTGATGGCGCCCAACGGTCTAGCCAACGGTGGATACCAGTCAGGATACAATGACACCATTAGGAAGGACTAAGTAAGGCCGTTAGAATTTTGAGTCTTGACGCGTTAAAAGCATTTCCCAAACACGAAATCGAAACTCACATATGATAATTGTGAATATTTACTGGTTCCATGCCTAGGTAAGTACTGCTAGGACAGAACTGACAAGAACTAAGAAATATAATATTTACGAATCCGAATTAAGCTGTTACGTGGCTGCAAGGTATGTAGTTGACAATCTATAATTTCTGTTTTGTTTTCGGCGAAGGATTACGCAGGGGCTTAGCTGTCACTTCCTCATTTTATGGTTTTCATAGGGTGTCAATGCTCTCCAGGTCGGGTAATTTGTGTTGTCGGGATCTGGCGGCAGTTCTGTGTCATATCCCCCGTGATAGAAGCGGCCAATTGGTGTAATTACGGATCTGCTGCTCATCATGTCTCACGTCGGCAGAAGAAGCCGGCGCCGATGAGTAAAGTGAAAAGGCATTGATGGTAATGGAGGCAGGCGAGAGCAGCCGTGGTGACCACACTTGCTCTCGCTGCCAGTGATGCTTCAGCGGCAGATGGTGCGGAGAGATTAGTGGCCGCTCAGTGTTAAGCCGAGACGCAATCTCGGGGTAGTCTCACTATCTTGCGCAGCCCGCAGGTGTAGAAACCGGCCTGCCAGATATGATGCAGATGCCTCTGGCAGGCTTTAGACGGTCACTCGCCCGTCTTCATTGACGCTCCGTGTTTTCTCCAATCAAGCCCACAGCCACAGCCACGTTGTCGCTTTGGGATGGCGCTTGAGCTTCTAAGAAGCAGGGAGAGTCGTCAGTTTCTGCTGTCAAAAATGGTTTCTAGCTACTGCTAATGCTTTTACAGGAGCTGGGTGCGACTTCATAGACTCATCTGTGTCCCAACTGAGCACGAGAAGGATCGGACAGGACAAATGTATGGTCGGTCTCGGAAAATAATGTATAGCGTGGACTAGTGGGGCCACCACAGTCAAAGTGCAGGCCGCAAAAGTAGCCAAGTTAGGTAAAGTTGACTCCGAATGTATGTGAGCACATTTGTAAAAAGCATCGAAAAGGGAAGTGTGAAAAGATGCATAAGCAATTCTGATTTTCACTCTTGCATTGAGCGGGAAGTCAGCAATACGCTAGCTGTGCTATTCCTTGAACCGGATCCGGACATGAAAGAAGACTCTCTTAGACAGCCTATGTGGTCCTCCCAATACTTTCTGTCTGCCTCGGCAAAGTGCGGAAGCAACTAGTCCTTCTTAATCTACAGGCCTGAAATGTCAAGGTCCAATTGTTTCGTTGCTTCTCTCATGTTGATATAGCCATTGACGTGTAGTTCGCAGTGGACTTAGTCGTAATAACGTGCCAGAACATTTGGGCACTGTCCAAGCTCAACATACTCCGATGCCCGAAAATATTCTACGGCTTATGAAGGTGCTAAAAAGTATCCTTTTCGCTGAAGAAAAAGAATTGCATCATTCATGACGCGTACAAACTTTCAGGACTAATGACGAGACAAAAGCTAACACTCGTATTATATCAGAAACTACATTAAACTTATGAGAACCTGAAAATAGTTTATTTTTTAAAGAGCTGAAAAGAGCTCTCTTACCAGGCAATACATAAAAACCTCAAGGCAAGCATATTCCGTGTGCGTACCACGCCATGAAAAGCGACGACAATTCACCCTCGTCGCTCGCCCCGCCCACAGTGGGAGATGTTCCGAGGATGACGGGGCGGCATCCGGCGTCGTGACTGGAGATCACACGTGCGATATTCAGAAGCCGGACGTGGAACCGGGAAGTCGTTAGCAGCCGGCTTCCCGAGACGCGCTGACATTCGGCGCCACCCACGGTCACGTCCGCGCCGACGTGTCAGCACCCCGGCACGCCAGGGAGACGCCGCGTATCTATCACAGTATCTGCGGTCTGACAGACCACAGAGACGCACGGGCGCCTATTGGTCAAAGTTTTAGCACTTCAGGGCAATGCACGCATACTAATTCCAGTGCCCGTACTCTGAAACTTCAGGAGGACCTAATGAGCAAAATTTCCGCACTCTGATGTTTCAGGAAGATCCACAAATACTGATCAAAGTTTCTGGGAGCATTCATGTGTGCTGGCCAGTTTATTTTCAACCATCCACTGACTTCTGGCTGCAGTGTTGATATTCTACTCTGGCCAATTGCTAAGATGAAGCTTTTATTTAACCTCACGTATATATATATATATATATATATATATATATATATATATATGCATACACATATACAGATTTATTTAACCTCAGGTATATATTTATGTAAGCTCTGCTGTAAATTATAAAACAATGTTTTCTGGAGTCCAGGCTTTCGATTCCATGTGTAATCAAGTAATGGAATCGAGCAAACGAAAATAAGAGGTGATCTAACCACTTGGCAAGGCGATACGTGAGAAAAACGCCCGCATCATCCATTTTATTTAGACAAAATTTACAGTATCATCCCACTGTTGGTGGAATGACACACCAAGCCCGTCATCTTTACTCCACCCAGGAACAAATGATAGGAGATAGCATACATTTTGGGAGGCGCCGATGATGCATCGGGAGGATGGTGTGATTGAAAGGCCGCGGCTGCGCGTCTGGTACCGTAACTCCGGAGAGGTCATTACGCCGTCTAATGTACACGCTGCGAGGTGTGTAACGAAAATGGCAAGTGATTTCGTTAGGAATCACAGACGTTTCTATTAGGCCAGCCGTGGCGGTGTAATTACCTGTGGTTACGCCGAGCGGCTCCCATAAAACGCGCTTCATTAAGTCCTCAGCGACCGAGGGCTCCCGCGCACGGCTGGAGCACGCTGACGGAGTCATTCTCGCGCGGTCATTCGTCTCCGGTGACGTTTCCGCCGCGCTGGCAGTGACGTCACGACTCGGCGCGTCGGCAGAGCTTTGTTTGACGATGGGAGCGGCGGGGCCGGCGCTGGTGCGGCGCGGTCAAAGCCTCGGGCCTTCACGCGTCGGCGTGCGCCCTGCGGCCCGCTCCAGCTGCCAGCGGCGCAGACCGCCGCTCTTCATTCTCAGACTCGGCCTCCTGGCTCCGGGAACAATTGCTGAAGCTAGCGCAGTCACGAAGTGTACATTTGTGGCTCACTGAACAATGATAAGCTGCCACGTCTCTGAACTTTGCGGTCAGAGCTGGCATGTGTGACTTGCTGTTATTGCCATTGGAATACAGTGCGAACTATAGCCACTGAAGCGCCCTATAACCCAAAATACATACAAATGAGTACTATTTGGTCCCTACGCCTGTGAATGCTTACTAGAATTGGTGGCGCAATGATTTCCTTGCCTGTTTTCAGATTGGATGACATTGATTAACGTGGGTTCAATCTTTAAGGCGGAAAACCCCCTTCCGTGTTCCATCTGGCCCGATGTGGAGAATCCTTAAATACCCACCCCAATACTTCCTGTAACTGAGCAAATGTGCCTGCTGGTAGTGGCCCGAATGCAAACTTAATCCGAATCACTTGTTGTTGGCTGTATTAAGACAGAACTGTTTCTGACCCATTGTAAAACCAATTGGGCCCTGTCTAGCGTGGCTCGCAAGCACGTCGGTTAACAGAGGAACGCAAAAACGAGGAGTTCTCCGTGTTTAACTTGTGGGTGTTTACCTTGGCTATTTTTCCTCGCTGCTTGCCTGTCTGCATTTTTGCACATATTTTGCCCAAATTGAACGACCCGGGCAGTGTTTTCCTGACTCCACCTCAAATGGTGCAGGAAAGAGGCGGTTGTTTTGGAGTGCGCCCGTGACGCAAGAGGTGCAAGGCATCTGATGCAACGCTGGTGCTAACGTCACGTAATTCCACTACGTAGTTTTTGTCTCTAGAGTGGGCAGCCATGACAGACCGGATACGAGGCGCTCTTCACTGCAGCTGTCGCTAAGTCCACATTGAGCAGAACCGTCAATGTCATGGTCATCTGGCTTGCAGGAGCTCCCTGCTTTGGGCATAATGACCGCACGCGGCGCGTGATGGTGCCTAATGCTGCTAAATGGTGCACATAAGAGAAGAGGAGCCGGGCATACGCAAATCCCGGCTGCACCTTGCGCGGCGAAAGTAACACGACGCGACTGAGCGACGCCGGCTGCAGCGGCGTGGCCAGGTCTCTGGCTCGGGGAGTGCAACTGGCCAGCGCTGAGCGCGTTGGACAGAGCCCCGTGCCGCACGCTTCATGCTCCATATGCCGCGCTATTTCCGAATTTGCGGTGGGGTGTGAGCGTTGGTCCCACCCTCGCCGGGTGCGGTTCCGGCGGCAATCATCTCTGGTGACACACCCTGTGCCGATCTGACATGCCAGGTATTCTGGTGGCCGTTATAGCCGCCAGCAGCTACACCCGCCGCCCGTCGCAGCGTGTTTTACGCGCTTTCAAATGCCACGCCGCGCCTTGTAAATCAAGTGAGCGCCGTTGGAATTCGTTGGCTGTCAACGCGTCTGGACTGAAATGTATTCTTGAATTGGATAAGGCCACTGGTGCATCCAGGGGAGGCAGACCGGACGATTGCCCCTCAAACCCATGGTTTTGCCGATTTCTTTAGAATTTTTGTTAACGATTTTGAGCCCCGTTGCCCCCGCGCTTCCAATGGACGGTCAGGATCCTACCCTGGATAAGGTCAACGTCAGAATAATGCTCTGGGCTATGTTAATACTTGATAGAGACAGGAGAGTTGTTTAGGGCATATAGGTTTCCACACCACATATTTTGTTAGTTCTAAATCAAGGATATTCAAAATCAATGATTGACTGTGGTACTGGAGAAACATACACACATGCCTATTCAGATAATTTGAATCACTGGTTGAACCGGACTGGACTGAGACAGGCTCCCTGGAACCGAGGGCAAAAACACTGATGAAGAGAAGAGGCGCCATGACACGTTGATTAAAACGTAGCTCATTTCTGGTTTCGATCATTTAACAGTCAACTAATGACTTATTCACAATAGAAAAATCCATGTAACATTGCTGATAATTAAATGGCATAAAACTCATAAGTTTTGGGGAGCTATCTTTCGTTCTTGGGATCTCCCGATATTGTACTTATTTTGCATGTCCATAACACTGCACTGTACATTGGCGAGAGTTGAGCTGCATCTAAAAAAGAAATATTGACAAGTGATATTTCTCAAAAGACACATTTTATGAGACTATGAGGCTACCCGACATCAGCTTGTTAAACATGAACCTCGAGAAAGGTCCCACATTCTCAGACGGAATGTGGCACCTTTATAAGGTGATTTTAAGTGAGATAGCCAAGTTGTAAAGCATGCCGGAAAACCCGGTACTAAATATATCATTTGTCGTGAAACTCAAAAATTCCGTGGAGAAAAGCTAAAAACCTACCTGAAATGTACCCCAAATGTACCCTAGTCAGGCGGCCACAGTTGTCAGCTGTTGGTGTGACGACAGCGCTGACGTTACGGTGAGTAATCAGCCACTTGAGGCCCTTGAAGCGTATTGAATATGGTAGTAGTTACCAGATCATGACGTTATTAACAGGCAGAGGTTTATTTTTTCACCCAAGACGAGCATTTTAAAGGGAATGTGGCACCTTGGTTGAATCCTGGAATTTAGTGTAATTAGGCGTACTTTTAGTAAAAAATAATGAAACCACTCATGATTTCTCTGAAAAATGTACAATAAGTTCAATATTTGGTTTTTAAAAATACTCCTCTAGAAAAATAAATAAATATCAGCCTGTGGATGATGTCACGATCTGGCAACCACTACCATACTTGAAACGCTTCAAGGGCTTCGATTGGCTGATGCTCATCGTGACGTCAGCATATGTCGTCACACCAGTAGCTCAAAACAATGGCGGCTGGCGACGGGGGGCTGAGGGGGCTGGTATCAGGTAGGTTTTAGCTTTTTTCTACGGAAATATCGAGTTCCAAGACAAATGAAATATGGAGTACCGGGTTTTCCGACCTGCTTTACAACTTGGCTATCTAAGTTAAAATCACGTTGTGAAGGTGCCACATTCCCTTTAAGAATCAAAATATTGAGCACATTGTACGTTTTCAGAGAAATCATATACGTTTTCATGATTTTCGGCTAAAAATACCCCTAATTACACTCAATTCCTGGATTCGACCAAGGTGCCACATTCCCTTTAGGTACCGTGGCAGTCACAAAATAAGACGCAAAGTGAAATAGACCCAGTTTTTTACTCCCAGAACCAATATTGCTCCCAGCCAATGGGTAAAAATAGAATACGTAAAATATAAAATATAATATACAATGGGTTCCCTGCAAAACTTTCTACAGGGATACTAGCTCGGGCCTGTCTAGAATACGCACTGGCCTCAAGTTTTGATAACACTCTCAGAATAAGATATATAGATTATTGTGGTAAGATGAAAATATATTTTCTAAGTGAAGGCCTTCTAAAAAAACGAGTGTCGGAGGAGCTAGTTTTTGCAGGACGCTTACGAAGTAAATACATTTTGATCGGTCCGAGCAAACTCGGAAACTGGTTATCTTTATGGTATAGGTTTATCTGGCTCATACCTTGAGACCCGAATTCCTATCTTTGAGCAAATTAAACTAAACTTAAACTAACCAAACACACGCGCACTATTTTTTCAGCCTACAGGATGCAAAGATGGAAATAAATATGTAGCTCAGAGACAGCATAGCTAAACATCTGATATGATATATAGTAAAGAGTAAATAAAATATAAAATAAAAAATAATAATATAAGTAAAAGTAAAGTATTAACTACTAGGTATTATGCATGCATATTATGCAAAGTAAACTGCTCGGATTGGCTCTGTAAGGTCAGCCGGTGGTAGCTAATATATTTTTGTTTAATCTTATTCCTGCTAAGTTGAAGCTCCAAGTTTATGTGTGCGAAAATGACAAAAACTTTGAAGGATTGAGGGATATAACATTCTTAAACTCGTCGTAATTTTAAGCTAGGTGCCCACAGGCGTTGAATTATCTCGCACTCACTGTGGACTCTGCAGTAATAGGCGCCTCTTTGATCTTGTTTGCGCTGGCCGGTGTGTGTTGAGAGAGCTTAAAGCCTCCCATCTGAATACTGCAGTCCTTTGACTCACTTTAGTCTCACAAAACGCACGGAGCCAGCACTATCACAACCTCTGCTGATCACGTCAGCACCTAAATGTCCTCAGCACGGATTTCTGTCCAGGGTTCTGGCCTTGTCGAATCCTCAGCGCCCCTCGGTGGCAGCTTCGCGACATTAGACATCGACACAGCAGCCACCCGATCGGCACCTGTAACCTCCTCCACGCCACAGCTCGGCACACTGGCGCACCCTGCCCGCGCGCTACCGCCTCGGCCGGACAAGAATGCCGGCCCCAGCGCCGCCGGGCGGCCGTTTCTATGGCAACGGCGCCGCTGACGCCGCCACTGGATGGTCCGTACGTCGTCGACGCGATACACTGCGTTTTTGTCGACACAGACCACGCGGGCAGGAAACGACGACGCTGGCCGTTGGTGGTCAGCCCTGGTGGTGGCCAACCGCTCAGATGAGAGGCGAAGCACACTGTGAATGAGTTTTGTCCTTGTTAGCCGTGTCCGTGGCATTCGGTGCTTAGCGGCGCTCAGTTCCGTTTTAAAGGGCTTCTAACGAGCAAGCTCTCTTCGTTTCTTGCCTTCTCCGCCATCAAATGGATCTGCGTAGACTGCTCTCGATTGGCTGACTCACCGCGTGTTTCAGCGATGCGTCAGCCGACAAAAAGGTGCGTCTTCGAAACAGGCAGATAAATCTATCATCCTGAATGGTTCGGACGGAGCGAGAGGCCTGAAAGCCTTATTTACTCGGGCGGCTCACAGTTGGAGTCTCTGACTCACGGAATATAGAGGCGACTCAAGGAACACGGTAAAAAATCGATTCCGTATGAAGCAAAAGAAAGGCGGCAGAACACTAGAACAGAGAGGGGGAGTGCTGTTAACTATGATTGTCAAATGGGTCATTTACTGTAAAGAAGCTTTGGCTGCAAGCCTTCATATCAAAGAAAGAGGCATACCAATTTCCACCATTCTTTGTGCATCAACCACTCACCTTGCTAAGCTAACACATCGCAAAAGTTTGATAGTTCTTATTTGCACTGAATAATACTAACTAGGAGTATAAGTGGAACTACTTCTTGAAAGCTAGTGTGGTGGGCGATGGTTGGGAGCCTGCTAGACATTGGTTTTTATACTATTATTCAGGTTCAAGCACGTGTATGGTTTGAAACACATAACATACATTGTGACAAGAAACTTTCTGTTGTAGGAGCATCGACAAAATTATATGCGTCATACGTGCTATATATAGCACTCTGTCATAAGGTAAGATTGATAGCTCCCATGCCTCATGCGGTAATACAGGTCGGTTAGGAAGGAAGTTTAAAATCCGAAGTGCACACTGTAAAGTACATACAGCTGTCCGTTAGCAGTTGCAAAAATGTAGTTATCACTGTGCATACCCGATGTCCACTGTCATGTGCTTTTCTTGGGATTATCCAAGACCATGCACAATCTCGGAATGCGATAAACCATGTATGCTCCCTCTCTGATATTCGGAGTACATCAGCAAAGTAAAGACACGCATTGATCGAATGAACTGCTTGAGAGAAATTCAAAATGATGAACACTTCTAGCACAGATCCTACTTCCTTCTTGGATGGCCTTAAACCTGAATTTGTTTTAGGTTAAAGATTTAAGTTCAAAAGTGCTTTAGGTCAAACAATCATTAGAACAGGTCTGCTAGTGCCACGTCTGGGGAGTTTATTTTGCATATCATGGTGTTGTTTTGAGCTGAATCATGGTTTTGAAATACCACTTACTTATAAGTTTTGTTGGGACTGCCACTTTTGTAAGGGTAACATTTATATGTTTTGGAGTCCCTTGACATAGCATGAGGGCTGTAAGCCTTAGATTTCTCGGTTCGACATGTTTTCTTCAAATTATCAAGGGGATGATCTTGAAAGTGCATGGGTGAACTGGAAACGCATTACTAGACTTCTTATCGAAAAATCAAATTTTACCTAATTTAAGAACAATACCCAGCAGCACCGGAGCTAAGCACAGGACGTAGCGAGGGAAGCTCGAACAGTTCTTGAGCTGAAAGACACTAGTTGCTCTCGGCAAGAAGCTGCAGCTAATGGCAAAGCCCATCTTCCGGTTTTCGGCTATTGTTATACTTTTGACCGGTGGCTATGCTTTGTCATGGCTATGTCACGTATCGTGCCTGCAAAGTTGCAACTTTTCATTCCAGGGTCCATTCTTTAACGAGCTATTCAAGTTGACTAGCCACTTATGATAATTGACTTTGGTCTTCAAGTTACTCCAGTTATGAGTAAAGCGGACCTATTTGATTTTTTCTGGCCTAATACGTACCGTTCACATGGTTTAGGCATCTCCAGGTGTTATTGAAAACGAAACAAAGGCTGAAGTAGCACTCGCCTCATGTACTATGTTCTTATTTTAACGGTTAACAACTTAGTCAGGTTAATAGGACAGCCCAATAGCAAGAGACAATTTTAATGGAAATAGTTCCGTGCCATTTCTGGGAATCTGGAGTCAACTCCGAGAGATTGTGGTTTCTTATCAGTGCTCTGACCCAGATGCTTGTCACAATTGTAATAGCTCCTTAATACGGACAGCTGGATTAATTGGGTTGTAGGCCATGTCACTTCTCACCAAAATACATCATGAGTACACTAGGTAATGTAAAGTAGGGCTATACATCAACACGAGTCCTTGAAAAGCATCGACTGCGGTTCGTTTTCAAAATCAACACACTGTGTTTGTTATGAAGCTTTCGGGCTCTCGTCTGGAAGCACAAGCAATTGTAGTTGGGATGCAGGGTTTACATACATTAGCCACCTATTCTATCAAATGATATTCGGTTGAGGTGGTGTGGGGTTCCTTTATAGCCTCAGAAACATTATGTTTGATCACCTTGTGGCATGACACTCAGATCTAACCAATAATTACCTTTTAAGTTAAGGAGGCATTAGCGTATCTGCTGTGCTATGCTGCCAAGGGCTGTTGCTGATAATTGTGACAGTTAGATGTACCCAATGCAACTTTCCATCTATTAATCTTCATTTTCCTGTATGACTTTCTGTACATTTTGTCTTTTAGTGTTTTTTTTAACTGTTGAATAATTGCATTAATTGTTTGCATCAAATAAAATGCAAAGGATTTAGGACCAATAGTTACCTGGTTCTAATGCCATTAAAAGCCTTAGGTGATAATTTCCAGCCCTGGTCTGCATATATATATATATATATATATATATATATATATATATATATATATATATATATATATATATATATATATATAAATGTAATATATAAATATAAAACAGATAAAACAACAGAAATCACGCCATATTTTCGTTGGTAGATTTGAAATCTCTAATATCGAAATTTTTAAATTCAACATTAATTAACAATGTTTAAAAATCAAACTCACAAACCGAGGGCAGGGGCGTTGAGAAACTTTAGTCTATGCAAAGGAATGAGTTTACAAAAAATCATTACTATTTAACCATTAAAAAGAGGCAGAAATGACACATAAAACAAGTAGGTAAAAAACAAAAAATGTACGATTATCAAAAAAAACCGCCCAGATAAAAAGAAAAACAGGAAATAACAAATAAAACACTGTACATTGACGAAACAAATCTAGGAGATGTAAACGCACTTGTCCATGAACTTACAAACTGCAAACGTCTGGTGCAAAAAAAAGGGTACACAGGTACACGCAAGGACGTCCGCTAGCGTCGACTGGGTCACCCACATTCTCGTTTGGAGCTGGCTCATCCGTCAGAAGCGATGGCGCGAAGTCCTCGTCAGAGAAGATATGATCATCCAGCGGCCACAAGCCTGTGACTTCAAAGCCTCTGATGGCCTTCTCTGGCGTTGCCACCTTTTAAAGGCCTTGCCGATGAGCTCGCCGATGTCGAACATGGTGACGCCTTTCCGCCGCTCGTCCTGAGGTGGTTTTCTACTCAACGTTGTATGCAGCCTTCAGTGACTTAAATACGGCCCTGTCCAAAGGCTGCATCTTGTGGAGGTGTGGGGCTGCAGCGTAAGCATATGGACGTGATGATCCCTTGCAAACAGGACGGCATCCAGAGTCTTGTGGGAATGATGGCCGTCTAGTATCAAAAGCTGGGGATTGTTGGCGCTGCTCTGGGTCCACCGCTGAAAATGCTTAGCCACTGTAGGAAGAGTTCTCCGTCTGTCCACCCGCTGCTGCTAACACCACCTACAGATCCAGGCGGAGTACCCTTCGTCAGCAGGTCCAGCATCCGCTTTCGAGGCCAAATGAACATGGGTGGAATTAGTGACTGCTGCGCTGCATGCAGCTACAACGGTAACAAGCTTACCGCGCTCGGCACTGGTGAGTGCTCCCACAGTGCGCTTACCGCACTTTCCCAGGATCTTTGAAGGAGTTTGGACGGTGGTGATGCCAGTCTCATCCATGTTCCAGACTTGCCTGCGCTCGAACTGATGTTTCTGGAGCAGGTCTTTGTAGATTTCAAAGAACTGCCTGACAGTTCTCTGTTGAAACCGACAGCCCGACTGATGCTGGTCCCCTCTGGCTTTCTAAGACTCAGATCAGGGTTTCGTTTGAGAAACCCTCGAAGCCAGTCTTCTCCTGCGCATCCGTCTTTGAACGGATGTTGAAGTTTCAAGTGCTCTGCAAGCCCAAACGCCAATCTTCGCACATCAAGACTTGTTAGACCAAAAGACGACTTTCCATGTCAAGGATGTGTCCTTTCAAAACCTGCTCCACATCGGGAGGGAACACTGTTGCATATCTCCCAAGACGTTGACCCCTGGCAGTTTCACTTTGCCATCACGATGGCGCCGAAGCGTTTTGCAGGGTACACCGTACATGCGCGAAACTTCACGCACACCTTTGCCATTTTTCAGACATTCAAGGGATTTTCTAAGCGCGAGCTCCCCATATTTCTGACGCTGCGATTTCCGCTTGTAACGTCTAACCATCTCTGAAATAAGGGGACCAACATGTAACTTTTGTCCAGTAATACGATGGGAAATAGCTGCGGTACGTTCTTATCAGGCTCCTTTTTGTCTGAGGCAACCACTGTTCAAGTTTGGTCAAATGATAAAGTATACCGGGGTAAAACGCCTCGCCAGTGGGGCAAAACGCCCCACGGGGCGATTGGCCCCGTCTGAAACGGGGCGTTTTACCCCATGGCGAGGCTGCAGCACAACATTTCACCTATACCGAAATGCGTCAAATTTGTCACGAAAACAAATACGGCGCTGAACACGCAAGACATCGGCTTAAAACTTAGATATACTCCTCCAGACATCTAATTGCAAAGTCAGACAAAGTTTCGTTATTCGTTTGCAGTGCAAATATGGAAAAATGATACCTAGATAATGTTTTTACCTGTATCTTTCCGCAGACGCAACTCGTGTTGTCTTGAAGGCGTGCCACAGAATGTTCATGGTTTGTTTGCTTCTGCTGACGCCATGTTTTTATCAAGAACCTTTAGTTATTAAGAAATTCGGGTGGGGCATTTTACCCCGGCGGGGCGTCTTGCCCCGGTCTACCCTATATGATTATTAAGGGTCAAGGGCCAAGCTTGAGTACTAATTGGACAAAAAGCTCCTGGCAATCCGTAAAAATGGCCAGATGTAGTTTACCTCTTTCTCCCATGTCATACCCGGACAGGTTCAGTTGCACTACAAATGATACCCATAGCTGTCTACTCTAAATTTGCCGCACATTTTACTTCATTCATATATCTATTTCACTACATCACGCTGCTCCACAAAACCCATGTAGCCACTCTTAGCCTAGAACGCACAGCTACATTAAGAATATTCTGCGTGATTGACTGAATATTAATGGTACATAGAGCCGTTTTCTGCGTAATTCTGAAAAGCATCATCCCGTGTAACCGCGCTCATGGCTCTGTTCCCTTTTCCTGCTATTCGGTTCGCTGGGATAGCTGTTATCTGATCAGGGCCAGAACACACATTGAAGTTGAACACTTGATGACATACCAAAATTGAGCACAAAAGAAGGCGGCTGGCGGGACGTAAGCCTCACACACTATGCAGCAGATGCTGCACTTTCTGGAAGTCACAGTTTTGTAGGGTGTTCTGAATTATCCTAGGAATGCTCAAAATAAGCATAAGAAATAGTATGATTTTCATAGGAGCAGGCCTTATCGATCTTGACTTTCAGAAAAGTGTGTCATCCTCAAACTTTCGCTCATAAAGATTTTACGGAGTAAGTCTCCTAGCCCCGAAAACACTGGAAGGGGATGCAGTGACGCAGTGGTAACGCTTTGGACTTCCACGTCGCTGAGCCAGGTTCAAAGCCTCGGTGGAAGTACTGAACAAGGACTTCCTGATCCCTAATATACCCTTCCAACAAAGTGAGAGTTGGCAACACCATATGCGCTCAGCAGTTAGTGCGTCGAAAAGCGAAACGGTTAAATATAAATAAGATGCTAGGCCTAATGCATTCAAAGAATTTCTTCCACACCCGATAGCTTGGATCAAACTCCCGAACCCCAACTTTTTTTTTTCTCTTCGATGATATTCCGCTAGCGATGTCATTTTCTTTCAATTAGCATTGCCTCCAACATTGCCTTCTAGGATAATGTTAAGACAGTAACCACTCAATAACTCCTCAACAAGAGAGAGAAAAATGAACCGCGAAACAGTTGTATTATTCGAGCGGCAGCTGGGGGTAATCTGCCGTTTCCCGCGGCCGGGGCAGTCTGGAGGCTCGAGTCTTCTCATCCGGCATGCTCGGTCGGTAGGGCCGACCGCGGGAGACTGTGATCCGGGTCGGTAAGGAACTGGAGACTGCATGCGTGCGTTGGGCAATAGCACGGGCGCAGGCGGGCGTGCGCGGGGTGGCGGCCCCACGCGGCGACGGTGAATATCGGCCCGGGCCGGCTTTGTCATGGCTGTGCGCCGGCCGGCCGCCGAGTAGGCTAATGAAACTCTACCAGCCATGATCTGGGTTAGAGTGCGGCCTGGTCGTGCTGGCATCTGAACGCTAACCATCCCATCGGATACGCATTGTTCGGAGATAGCGGCGATCATAGCTTGAGGGGTCTGAACGCGGCCGAAGGCTAAATGAGCACATGGATAATTAGAGATTAGCACATTTCGAGTTTTTGCAAAGGTTTTAATTCTAGAAATGCGGACCAGGTAGACGTAAGACCTGCACGTTTAATCTGAAAATGGATAAGTGAAGCATCTTAGAAGCTTTTCTGGGTTTGGAACCAGAACAACTTGAACACTAACTAGCTTTTTTATCAACGTGATGATAATATTCAACAAGAAGAAATATCTAACGCTTGTGATGATGCTTGAAGTATTAAAATACGCAGGGAAGTTTACTTCAGTGTGTAGCTCCAGATGATGCCTCACCGTTCAGCGCTTGTGAAACTGTCGGCATGGTTAGCGCTCCCACCTTCAGTCGATGTCACACTGTGTGTCGCGAGGCGAGCTGAAAGTGGTGACCTGGTGACCTCCGCAGCCGCAGGCCCGTGCAGCACCCATGCCCTGCCACTGATGAGGTAACCCCCGAGCCCACTAACAACGCTCGAGACGCTTACCTTCCGGCCCTTGACGCCGAGACCGTGCCGGCGCCGGGCAAATGACGCCGTTTCACAGGTTTGGAAACACGCCGGCATTAGTAACCGGGGCGTAATTAGTGAGGCAACGCAGAAGAATAGTACTGAGGTCACGCACCGTACTTAAGGCCGAGTCTCGACAATGATAGAAAAACCTTCACCCTGACTGGTGAGTGGAAAGGACTCATTTCAATGACAAATGCAGCTGGGTTTGGTGGTGCGTGGCTGGTGGTCAACACTTCATATGTACTGCCCACGACCACGCACCTGGCGGCAGCGGCCTCTTATTAACTCACTGCCGGCAGGTCTTTCCGATGGGCGTGCCCAGGAGCGGGGCACGAGCTGACTGAGCTGCAGTGCACTTCGGAGCACGCTCCGCCCGTAGGGGCCAGAGTGTGTCAGACGGCTCTCCTCTCCCAAATGTGGACATGTAGATGAGCTCTATGTGCTATTGCCCTCGTAATATCGACTGTTTTTCAACTTTCATTTAGTTAGTCGGCACCTGAGGGCTACGTTTATCAGCAGAGTGCATTATGAAAATATGCTCACCTAACCAGAGAACGATTTCAACGTTTTCCCCTCTTTTATGTATACCAGTCTCTTCATCGCTCCCCTCTCTTTCCTCTCTTTCTGTCACTACATCTACCAAGGGTTCATCACTTTTCAAGTAGTTTTTTGTTCACCTGGAGAAAAAATAGTTGGTTCCTTGTTTCACGTTAAAAATATATCACAGATTTTGTTTCACTGCATCTTATTTTCGCTCTGGAAAGATACTTATATTCGACATTTAAAGACTTGAAGATCGCAGGTATGTAAAAACATTGATGCAGCAATCAACAGCATTTGCAGAACATGTATTTCTGCGTAGTTCTTCCTTCTTTACGACGATTTGAAAGATTGAAAAATATAAAAATCGGTTCAAGGATTGACAAGAAGGGATAATTACCAAGGTAAAAGTAACACGCGCCCGCCTGGGGTCCCTGGCATGACACGCCCCGTTGGGAGGGGGCGTTTTTCGCCTCTCCCCTCCGTATCGCATTTTCCAGGAAAGCTAAAGGAAAATTACGGAGGATGTTCGAAAGATCTTGAAAAGACGAAGAGAGATTATAGGAAGCATTTTTATGTCAGGTCAATATTGAGGTCAGCATAGGTCAAAGAAGGTTCCATAGGCTTACAACAGGGCAGTGTACGCTCCCCTAGATTTTTCAGCGGAGCTAGAGCAAATATTTATGCATCATTGGATTCCTCTCATCGTAAATAGAATGGTGCATAATATGACCTGTTAGGTCAAATTGTCAAAATGACCTGACCTTGAGCTAGGTCAGGGTCAGCTCGTCTCCCCTCTAGATTTTTTTCAGCGGAGCTAGAGCAAATATTTATGTATCATTGGATTCCTCTCATCGTAGCGAATAGAATGGTGCATAATATGACCTTGTTAGGTCAAATTGTCAAAATGACCTGACCTTGAGCTAGGTCAGGGTCACAGGGTGACCTTGTATGGTCATGTTGCATATCAATTGCCTCCCCGTGACAATATAAGCACAATGCAAGCAAAATAGGAGCTTTATGTCAATTCAGTTAGAGTTTATTGGCAAAACAATCACTGCATGCTCCTATGACCTGGCATGACCTTTGAGAGGTCAGATAGTCAAAAACTTAACTTTATGGTCAAGATTGTGGTAAGAATACACGTTGTGAGGATTTTTAGCTTTATATATCAGGTATTTACTGAAAACAAGCCCTCTCCATTTTCACCATAGACTTATAATGGGTGACCAAAAAATTGACCCCACCTTAGGTCAAAAATATAAAAATTCTGAGATAGCAGATTTGTAGACCCTAATGACCTTATCATATTGTGAAAGGTTCAAACTGATCGATTGGCAGATGCTCCTTAGGTGCCGCTTCAAACTCGTGATTTTAGGTTTTGAGGTTGGGCCACTTGACCTTGGATAGCTCCTTGACCTTACATGCCCTGACCTAAAAAAATTTGACCAGATGCGTAAAATTGATCAGGGATAAGGTACTGTAAGTTTCGTCGCTCTTCATCTCTTCGTTGTTGCGTTATCTGGGGAAAACCAGGAGGGGGGCAAATTTCGCCCCCCTCCTCCTCAGCGGGGCGCTTGTTAACCCTCGCCCTACCGGGGGCATCGATGGCCCCTAAGGTTTTTTTCAAGATAGCAGAAAAACGACGAAACGCAGCACCACGGTTGAGGGCTCTATCTCTCACCTCATCATTTGCCCACCATCCCTGAAAATTTTTGTCCCGGGTCACCCAAGGTCAGGTAACCAGGCGAGGTCAACCAAGGTCACCTCACTTCAACTTTGAAGCTTTATAAGAGCTACATTTCTTAGTCGATCGATTTGAAACTTGCTACACTTCATGAACCTTCCAGGGTCTACAACGTGTATATCCGGGTTTCGTCGATTTCGTGACCTGAGGTCAGGTTACGAGGCGACCTCTCCCATTGGAAAAGCATGGGAAAAGCTGTCTCATGATCTAAAAGCCACAAAAATGATTGCAAATACTCAGACTGCTCAGAACAGCGTTTTTGAACTCCCTTTCACGGATCCCAGGGGTCATATTTGCCCTTTGACTTTTCCAAGGTCATCCAAGGTCACCAGGGGTCAGAAACAGTATTTTGACAATAACTTTTGACCTAATTAAGCTAGAGCGCTGAAACAAACACCATCGTGTTTGTTTTGTCACTGGCATTCATTTGATATACCTCAGGTCATATTAGGTCACGAGGTGACCTCTGGAGGTCAAACCACTGGCAGGAGGTCTTTACGTTCCACATAGTGGAAAAAGGTCTGGCAATTTCCTATCAAATGTACTTAACCAGATCTCAATAGCTCTAATGGCATAGGAGTTATGTCCAGTTTTCTTAAGCATTGCATATTTGAGTGAAAATAGCCTATCGTGACCTTTCTTGACCTCTGGAGGTCAAACCATTGACCTGAGCGCTTAAACATGGGAAGTAATTTCTTACTGAATTCACGCGAGCTTTCTATTGCACTTTGCAGATTTGCGCTAATCTCCATATTTTCGGAGTTAGAGGGGGGGCATCGATGGTCCCCGGTGGGCCGAGGGTGGCGCCGGACCCCCGGTGGGGTGCGGGTTAAGGAAGGCAAAGAGAAGATGGGACTTAGTTCTAATGGTCATCTCCAAAAGCTACATCAAATCAGAAAACCACTGCCACGCAGATGAGGAATAAGAGGGCCAGACTCAACATAGAGGCCACAGGTTCTAGCTTCAGGTCAGTGAAATAGAGCTGGAAAGTACAGCTGCAAGAGATAAACAAGAATTGCTTATAAAAAGAAGAGTAGGTGCTAAAATTGCAGATTTATCACTGAATTTTTTTAGTTTTGCACAAAGGCATTGATTTAACTTCATTTCTTTTCATTCAGTGCGCCATATTTTACGCTGAAATTTAGACCCACTTATTTAGAGGGCTGCTGCAGAAGAACCTTGCATCAGGCACTGGCTATTTTTGGTCCCTCCAGAGCGGTAAGACCAGTGCCGAGTTGAGTTGACCTCGGCACTGGCACTGGCGCCACACGATGTATGGCCGTCTGGAAACAACACGTGCATCTCAGGTGCGTCGCCATGGCTACGCGTACGACAATGCGGAAAGGCGTAACCTGCATTCCCGGAACTCTTAAAATCCAGGCAGCACTGACCATGCTCTGTTTCTGTCCAGGCCACGGAGGCAGCGTTCCCTTGAGACTACCCAGGTCTTTGTTCTGGAACTGACAATGTTTCCCGTTAATTAATACAAAGCGGTTGCCAATTGTCAATAATACTAATAGTATAACATAACGTGGCAATAACATAGCGTCGCAATGCTACGGAATGATGAATGCGCTATCATTCAAGAACAAGGGCATCGATAAAACCAACATGGTCAGACCAGACTAGAACATACATCATGAAACTTCATGCCACTTGAACTCACGTTTTGTCTGATTTTTGCACGTCATCATCAACGCCTAATGGCCATCGCATTATTTAAGTGAGTTCTGTATCTTCGGCTCATCTATCAAACTCGAGGGAGTGTCCTTATGTGGTACTTAGATACGCCAACAATGTGGGTGCCGTGGAGGATGAGGATTTTCTATCTGATGTAGAGCCGTTAATAATACCAGTCATGGCGGCCTACCACATACTTTCTGCAGGCAACGCGGAAGTTCTGTGGTTATGGAACAGGCACTCCCTTATTTCGGATCAATTACAATGGAAAACAAACTCATCAGAAAGTAGATCCAAAGTTGTTATAAAGCACAGGACTGGGAAATTGAAATTGCGTTGACTTCCAATGAAAATGATGAAATGTGGTCAGATCAAATATTTTGGTAAATATAGATGCCACATCATTCAATAGCAGTAAAGAGTGGGGTAGATGCGGGTTTAGGAAATCGGATTATAGAATAACCGTGGTACCAACAGCGCGCTTTAGATGCCAAGTCGTAGTATGATCATTTATCTTCCTTATAGAGTCGATGAAATTGCTGATAATATCATATGTCTAACATAGATTTTACTAGAGGCTTGCAAAGGGGTGTTTACCCTATCGGGTGGGTAAGACGCCCCTGGGGCGAAGATGCCCCACCCGAGCATCTCACCCCATTTTGGTATATCGTTGATTAAGTAGATTTTGTAGTTCTTAGCTTCATTGGTAATCATTTAAGTATTATTCAGAAGTCAAAATGTATTTAAAAGCATCCACACACATTAATAAAACGTGTACCAAGGTGGTTATTCATGTTTCCACGTCAAATGATAAAACAAAGTACGTAAAACTAACAATAAAACCAAGGATAAAGCATACTATAAAAGTAATATAAAATCACACACACACACACACACACACACACACACACACACACACACACACACACACACACACACACACACACACACACACACACACACACACACACACACACACACACACACACACACACACACACACACACACACACCACACACACACACACCCACACACACACACACACACACCACACACACACACACACACACACACACACACACACACACACACACACACACACACACACACACACACACACACACACACACACACACACACACACACACACACACACACACTCACAAACAACGAAGTACAAACGAAGTAGGTAAACGGTACGAGGTTTCGAGAACCTCCCTAAATCGCCTACCTTGTCTTTTCTGTGTTCTCTTTGTTTCAAGTCCCCATTTTATAAGAAATATGGACCAGAAGTTGTTAAGTACAGCAGGCTCCTAGTCTATCATTTATGGCGCAGCCACCTTAGCATTCTCGTCAAGGCACACAGGCCCAGCCTCCCAGGCAGTACACTCGATCTATTCTTGCGCGAGAGAAAAAACCACCCGCAGATGAGGTATCTGGTATCGTCATGCCCACGTCCTTCTCCTTATACCGCTTTTGTTTGCCTCGTCCACGTCTTTTAGATACATTTGCTTCGCAACCCCTTTAACTAGTCTATCTTCCAAAGCCTTTTTTATATGCATGTTGTTGCAAGTTCGGCTTTGGAGTCGGAGTCTCACAAAGTCATCAATGGTCTTGTCGCGGAGACCCAGCCCACCATTGGGCGAGCAAGTCCTGTAAGGAAGATTTAATTTACGTCAAAGTCAAACATCCCACAAACCACAGGGATGGCCGCCCCCTTAGGTCACCCTCTCACCAGTCAGTTGCCAGCCGACCTGTACGTCGGGTAAACTATTGAGCGCCGGAGCGTCTCAGGAATCGATCCCAAGCCAAACATGCACGCCACCACGTTCCTGAGCAGCGGGCTGGATCCCAAAGCCACCAACTGGGCTACCGGGATGGCAAATGTAGGGACTACATAAAAGATCAGGTACGGAGCTTGCACGATTAACCATGTAGAATATTTCAGGTCTAGCTCATTCATAGGCGAATCCAGGGTTAACAGTTCAGCCATAGCCCTTCCTAATTGGCCAAAATGACCGATTTCGGCCAATTTTGGTTGAAATATGTTTTACGGTTTTGTCCATTTTAATTTAATTGTTTTGCACCTCCACCACACCAGTTTAATCTGAGCCCCCATGAGGTCATCTCCGGTTGGGGCATCAGGCCAGGTCCGGGAACTCCCAAACGATTGTCTCAAAGTTTTGAATGATTGAGCTGGGATTCGCTTTATCGAATAAAGCACCAACTACAAAATTTGGCTGTTAGGGCCTTGCGTTAGTAGCCTGGGTTCAGGTGCGAGGCCTTCAATTGGAAAGGTTAGTAACAAAGCGACAGATTGAAGTGTGCCTTATTTAACACGTGCGGTCATGCGCGTCAAAAGCATAGGACAGGAGCGGGAGGACGGATCCCTAACTCGTCAATCCGTGAGGACGTCTCCCGACAAGTTTGGGAATTTACCTTGGTTTTTATTGTTTCTCATTACCTACCTGCTTTGACCTACGTAAATTCGTTCATGAGCTTCATGGGCCTTAGCTTTTCAAAGACGGTCAATTTAAAGTTCACGTCCCCCGCCATCACCAGTCCAGGGTCCGTAGCCCCCAGTAACAATTCCGTGGCGCTGCCCGGGGTAAGGTTTGGACTAACACCAAGCTTAACACACAGTTGTTTACTCTAACAAATGGCGTTATGAGTAAACTCTGGGTAAAGACGCCCCCTTCCACCGGGAAAGTGCCCATGGGGCATTTTCCCCATTCGTTGAGGGGCATCTTTCCCATCAGTACCCAAATTAGATAAAACCTAAAGGGCAAAAATCCTACAATTAATACACTCAAGGGAAATGTTCAGTTAATGAGTTCAATGTGCAATCATTCGTAATGGGAAATCAAACAAAGCACGCATCCAATACTCTTCGAGATATCTGCAACCTATGTGGGCCATTTTTTCTTAGAAAAGCATCGAAATAAAGACTTACCCACCAGCTTCAAGCAAATCACAGGAGGGAACTAAATTTTGCGCAATAAACAATTAAAGCCTCTGCTTTGACCAAGAACAATATTATTTACCAGTGGTGGCCCGGATTGCCAAAAGAGGGCATGGGGTGTCTTACCCAATGGGGCATCTTACCCCACTCTCCCCTACAATGTAATGACTAGAACTTACGTGGAGGAAGGTATCATTACTGGGAGAAATACAACTAATACAAAATATTCTCTTCTTTACTGGTGCACAGTAATAATTACTTTTAAAAGATGATGATTTAAGATGAATTTTGAGCTATCCTGTTGAAATTTTACCATATTCCTGCTCTTCAAATTTTGCCAAGGAACCATAAATAGAAGAATAAGTAAAACCTGCAACAATTCAGAAACACATTAGAGCCAGATTTTCATCACAACCTTTTGTGCACATAAATTTCTGCTACTGGTCGCAATTTGAAAGAAACCACTCCTTCCCACATGGGTGCGTCGCCTCTGCACATCCATACACCTCCAAAACTCCAGCTTGGAGCAGCTCCGTGGCGCCCAGAGCAGCAATTAGTCAGAATTAACATGGGCCTAGTCAAAGCTGGTAAAACCGCACGTTATTGTGCGCGCATTGCCTGTGTGAGCGCCGCGGTCCACAGCACTTTCTGGGTCACGTGGCCCAAGTTTGGGGTCATCGAAAGCGGAGGCAGCCGGAACGGGCGGGCCGGGCTGTCGGGTGAGTCCCCAGCTGGTGCCTGCCGCGCCCGCGCTCGACGGCATAGAGCGCCCATCGCCGCCGGCGGCGACATCACAGAGGACCGGCCCATGCAGCGGTGGAGACAGCAGACACCCAGGCGAAGCCACCCATCTGGGTGGAATGTACTCGGGCCGCACCCTGCTGGGGCTCTGAGACCTGCAGCTCCCGCTGGGAGGTGTTTCCACACTTCTGCAGGCCCAGCTCCGAGGAGCACCAGAACAAACACCTGCAGATGTTAAGAAAACTCTGGGAGAGGTGACACAGATGAATTGACAAGTGTTCGAGGTGAGGATTGTATAAGTGTCATGTTCATGGCTGTAACTTTTGTTGTGAATAAAAAAGTGGCAGGTGTTCTTAAGACAGCTCAGCTTCTAAGCTAACTGCACGGCATATTAGGCCTGGTAAAAATTCTATCGTGATGCAATGAGACCGATTTATCTTCACATTCTAACTGCAGGACCGATGGATACCAAGTATTCAGTATTCTTGTTCCAAGTATGTATGTATGTACCTAGAGTTCTATTTAGACCCAAATTGATGTGAGGAAAAGGGTAGCAGTTAATGCAATGATTATGCCTACCTGATTCAGTTTTCTGTAATAATTATAATACAAATACCATATTTGTATAGATAACTGAAATATTTGACTCCATATGACTCAAAGTTAGCAACTGAGGCACCTAACCAGTACCTATCAATGCCCAGCGTGTATCTTGTGCAGCGCAGTACCTCAAAATGTTCGGAGTATTTCCACCTAAGAAAAGCTGATAAGAGCAATGCAGAACAACGCTGAGATAAATCTTTTTCTGTGGGCTTATATTTTTGTACTTCGATTCATGCTTACCATACACGATGAAGTCCCATCACAATATAGACATGAGGTCACCCATCCCAAAAATTATTTAAAAACCCTAGTGCCGTCTCATTTCACCAAGCCAGCACAGAAAGCTCAATTACAAATGTGTGTTTCTGAAGGCGGCGCCTTAGATAATTTCGCAGATGATGCCACGACATGATTTTGAATTGTCACGACACCGCGTCCCTGTAAAAAATTTAAATGTGCAGACATAATCAGGCAAATAATTGCAAATACAATGCAGCTGATGATCACAGTTTTTTTTTACAGTTTCCAAACATGTACAGGTATAGATAGCCGCATCTGATTCGGGTGTTTAAAAACCAAGCGGCAACATTTTGAGGCATGGTGTCTGGCACGCGTGCTAGAGAACCAGATGCGTGGAAGCGTGAGTAATACGTGATCATGAAGTTCCCGAAAGCATATTTAGGCATCAGTACATACACTTAGTTCTGCCTGTTCCCGGTAGTCACGCTAAATTCGATTACCCTGTTTTCTTAATACTGTATCCATTCAGCTGAGCAAAATCAAGAAAACACTACACGTTTAGCATTCACCAAGCAATAACCCTGATCGAGGACAGTTTGTCAAAGACAATTTATGTGGGTAGGGGAGGGCAAGGACGCACAAGTGCTAAATATCCCCAAACAAGTGCTGTCGGACGGCATCAAAGCAGCGCCCGCGCGGAGTTTCTCAAACAAAATGAGCGTTGACGCATTCCTCCAGCAAGGACTTCCAAACCCGAGAGGCGCAGGCGAGCCGTGGACAATTTTTCAGCTTGGTTAGTCGTCCTGGAATTCAACGGCCGATGGAATATGGACGGCTCGTTTGACTTAGGCTGACGGCAAGGATTAGGCCAGTTTGCTTAATCAGGCGAAAGTATGTCATCCACCATTCACGAGGGCCTCACAGGGATTTCGATAACTGTTCTTGGTTATTAACCCCAGGGTTCTCACTGCCGGCTTGACAGGCCAGGAATGCTTTGATGGTCTGAGAATCTTAATTGGTCGCGGAAGTATTTAACAGTGACGTATATCCAATAGGGCGAGGAGCAAAGAATCTGAATGGGATTATCACCGTGTGCGCTTACACTGTGTCGCTAAATGCAGGCTTTTTGCTCATTTACTGAAAGATATCATTATAATTATCGAACAGAAGACCAAGAATTAAGAGAATATTGTGCACATGTGGATCATTCTCCATAAGGAGTTAAAAGTGATAGAAGGACAAAACGTAGAGAAATTCATTTCTAAGTCTAAATAATCGCTCAAGGTGATCCCTCTAGCATGAGGGCAGATGCGCTTAATAATCACTTCCAAATTGGTTCTTTGAACCAAACACATATGCCCACACACAGAGGTATAATATCTTGGTAGTGATCTATTTACGCATACCAATTAACGGTAGTAAAGATATACATCATGTCATGCTCGCAACAGTTTTGTGATCAGAATACTGCCCAGGTAGCCTCGTTAAGATCGGGAAATTGTAGTAAAAACCCTGACCAATGGACATGTTTGTGTGCCAAAAACGTTAGTGCCAAAAACGTTTGAGACATTAAACTCAAGGGCGAAAATGTATGTTTTACATTAATTTGGGAACTGCAGCTGTGCTTGGTATAGCAAATACTTTACACTGTGTACTCTGGCCGACTGAACATACGAACAACTAAACACATATTTTTCCCTTCCCCTAAGCGAAAATAGGGACAAAACCCTTTATTTCAAAAGTCATGGGCCAAAAAGGAAAGAAAGAAATAATTCCAATGATCACCATCATCTGCTATCATGCAACTAACCATCTTTAACTTGCATCTATTCTGTAAGCAACTTATTCATTTCAATAAATTGATATACAGCTATGACAAAGACACATGCCGTACACTGAAGCCCCTGATAATTTGTCCTGTTATTAATCAAAAAGTACAAATATCCATATGCCTCTGCAGTCTTCCCGGTAGAAGAGTGCCTAAAATTGAAATGCAATTGCAGCTTAACTTATGACGCTTCAGTCTTATTTTGTGATCCGAAACAAGACATTAATCAATTGAATTATTCATATAGAAAGAAAAGCAGATACCAAAATGCGGTTTCAAACCCACGTTCGCACAGAGATGCGGCCATGCCATGCCCTTCCTATGCCAGACGCGGAACAACTATCTCTTAGTTTTTTTCGTAACTTTGTGTCTGAGTCATATATCATCCTGTACAAGACAGGACCCAATCCCATTACTTAACATTCAGCAAATAAACCCATCGATCACTTTCCGTGCATGCTGTTGTGGTTAGTACGGCGGCCGTGGAGTCCAATATGGTATAACTACTGTTGGCTTTGGTGCCAGGGTCGATCCAGGCATTGTTTAGTGAGGGCTGTACGCGATTTGATTTGATTTGCATAACGACCTTTTTACTGTGGGTCGTGCTTTGATTATGTGACCCGTTCTTTAGACAGGTGTTATTCACATTGCCAAATGACAACTATAAATGCACTAAGAACCTGTGCTCTGATGTCATTGAATAGTGTATTCTAACATCACAAGATGTACGAGTTTGATTCAAATAAATCAATTTTGTGGGGATGCTTATCCATTGCTCATGGCTAAGAATATGTTGTGTACTTCTTCCGCGATCTCTTATCGCTGCTTCATTTTTTCACATTAGGTCTTGCTGTTTCCTCTGCTCTTGTGCCCGGCTCTGATAACACGGGAAAAGGAAAACCTGAATGTTGTCACGAAACATTTTGGGATCTAGTTCTTCTGATATAGACCATCGTAATCTTGGTTATTGTTCTGTAAAGTCCATTACTGGCCCAAGTGGATCCCCCTTCCATGATACACATCTCTGGAGATCAGAGAGATAGGAAAATATACATTTGACGCGATTCCACGCCAGATTGTGCACGTACAGGTACATGCACACATACATCAGTAAGGGGTGGGCAGCCTTCAACTCTGGACCATATAGCTTTGCAGCCATCAATCCAAGTGGACTGAAATTTTTGAAATATGTGTATTTTCATGCCTTTTTATCTAATCAGATCGTCAATAGCTAAGAATTCTTTTACAGGCGAATTAGATGCTCAAAATATATTCCAAGGTCAAAATTGCATTGCAAATATATATGGTCGCACCGCACGTACTCAAACGCACGCCTTTCTTCGGTTTCTCAGAAACTACTGGCTCAATTTTGCTGAAACTTGGTGTGTTTACATCAACGAATACATTGAAGGGAATCAACTCAATGTCCACATTGACGGGAATCCACTCACTACAAATACTCGTCAATCGCGCACGTGCACGCTTGTTTGTCAGTTTGTGTGCAGCCATAAACAATTTTGGGATGTCGTAGGCAGATCATATGCCATCGGCCTTAGGATGCAGTGTGCCCATGAGTTCTGACCTTTGGTGGATGTGAAATCACACAGACCAGGGACAGATTCACGGGTATCAAGGGAGCACGCACCCTTCCTTTCATCGCTCTTTAGAAGGAGAGGTGCTATGCACAGTACGCTTTATAAAAAGCCCTTAACTAACTAACACTTTTCATCGTGTGCACAGCATTTCATCAGCTGCACAGGCACGTGTAGAGGATCAAGCAGGATTTTGTAAGTTCTAAAGAGGATTTCTCCATCCATAGAAGCTTTGCAGTACAAAAAAGGCAATCATGAGCTCTAGACCTTCAGCCACTTCATCTTTTTGAAAGAACGGTTTTATTCTTTCGAGCAATGGGTGATATTGTGTATCCATAGGTCAGGAAGGTGTCATACTTAAAACACTGTGTTCTTATCATTAAAATTGTACAGGTGATCAGAGGCTCGGACAAATTGCGTAAGGTTATTCTCACGATAAAATATCGCATAAGTATGAAGGGAATCTTTACTTTCAGCAGTGGCAGGCATGGCTGAATAACGCAGTCAGATTTGTTACATTTGACAGTGATATCGTCAAATGAAAAAAACGCCAGAAATGTCAGGTCCAGCTCGAATATTGCTTTAAAAATGTGTGTCAATGTAGCAAAGTGTGTATTAGTTAGTTCAGACGGAGGGACAGGTGGCTTAGTGGATATCATAAAAAGCTCATAAGTCACCGGTCCCGGGTTCAAGTCCAGGAGGCGCCTTTGAATAAGTCGATCTGGTCCCCAAAATCCCTCCCAGCAGGGTGTAAGCTGGTGACGCAGTAAACCGTTGGCAGTTGGTGCGTCGTTAAACCACAACAATTATTACTTTATTTTAGACGCACTTACAGCTCTTGAGTTAAAACACTTTGTCTTGAACATTACCTCAATGTTGGTCTACTTCTGCTCATGGATCCAATATCATTCAAATTTAAGTTGCTAAGATGTTCCTGGCCTCTCCCTCGAATCCGGAAATGTAAAAACACTGAATATTATATATTCGGGCACAGCCCTTCATCAGAATCGTGGAGTAAATATCAATAATTCTCAGTCCTAGTATAGACAGACCTCGAATTCGAGGTCTGGCTATTCTAGGTTGTTCGAGGTTATTCGAGGATATTCTTTATTATAGGTTATAGGTTATAGGTTATTCGAGGTTATAGGTTTTAGGTTATTCGAGGTTATAGGTTACTCGAGGTTATAGGTTATTCGAGGTCTGGCTATACTAGGACTGAGAATTATTGATATTTACTCCACGATTCTGATGAAGGGCTGTGCCCGAATATATAATCTTCAGTGTTTTTACATTTCCGGATTCGAGGGGAGAGGCCAGGGAACATCTTAGCAATTCATCATCTTGCTCCTCGCCGCAGCACTTCAAAACTTATCATCATTCAAATTTAGACTAAATTTAGAAAAAGCTATAAATCAAAACATATGAATCTCAAAATCCAATCGCACCTAAATATTTGGTTCCGCACTTCAGCAGCACACCCAGAGCCAGACCCCGGAAAACGGGGAAGTGACGAAGGAGGTTTGAAGCGGAATGCACATTTAGATTGAAAGCGGAAATAGAAACGGAGCCGCTCTGAAATCGATAACTTCCACAACCTGGTTAATTGGAGACGCTCAAGCTCATAAATAAAGGCGTGGACTGAAGTTAGCGCTATGATATTCAAAGAATTTCCATCTTAAAACGATGGGTCCGGGGATCAAAATGAGTCAAAATTTTCAAATATTCCCTACTATAATGAAACTGAAAAGAAAATGAACTAAATATTGCAGGTAAAATCCAGCCGTAGGTGCAACGTGCACGATCCAAACAATGTTGTAACTCAGCACGCCCGATATGCAAAAACAAGCGCCCGCAAAATTAAAATGGAGGCAGCTTCATGTTGCGGCATCTATGGCAGCAGGCTGGTGCCATACTGCGGCCCGAGTGCGACCTCCAGAGGGTGGCGCCCGCAGGAGACCGCATCTGCCCAGTTATCAGCCGGCCGCCTCAGGCGGTTCGCATCTGCATAATGGCCGGTCTCTGCGGCGGCGCGTGCGCCCACGGCCGAGCTGCGGCCCGAGCGCCAGCGCCCACGCGCAGTGCCACCGATGACGTATAGCACTCACAGACCAAATACATTCCACTGGCAGAGCCTCGCTGGGCCCAAAATGAATCGCTCCAATTCTTATGGCTAAATAGGATATGTTTTGCGTCTGCAGCAGGACTGTAGCGAGGACAATCAAGGAGCGCACCTCCGATTCAATAATGCTAGGAAAAAGCCCGCTGCTAGGTGTGTGCAAGAGACAATCGTACAGCAGAGCTATCCTGTCATCGGTTTTCATTGATTTCTTAATATCTTGTTTAAGTCGATTGTGTATCCAGTTTCAGGCCTCCGGCACGGGATGTTTTTTAACTCTTCGGTGTTTCCTCAACCTTGCAAAATATCGAGGGCCGCTGAAGGCCGTGAGCCATTGTCCGCGAGAAATAAAAGTTAACGGCTCCAAATACGCATTTAACAGACTTTCAAGCATATTACGTTCGTAGGCTCAAAGCTTTTAATGTTTAAAGAATGGACAAAAAACTTTTGCGGAAAATGATGTTGGTAATCGCCGTAAGCGGCTCACACAGCAGACGCGGGAAGGGTAGTTACCACTGAGAAGGTGGTTCTAAATACCAGACGTAGACGTGAAGAGAAAGGTTGCCAGCGAGGAGATGGTGCAAGATACCAGGGTTGCCAGATGTGGCGAAATTTCGCCAATTTGGCGATTTTGGACCACTGTTGGCGATCGGTTTTTCTTGTTTGGCGATTGGCGATGAAAGCAGCCAAATTTGGCGATTTCGGACCTCCGTTGGCGATCGGTTTATTCAAATTGGCGATTGGTGATAAAAACAGCCAAATTTGGCGATTTTGGACCTCAATTGGCAATCTGTTTACTTTTGTGAATGATTGGTGATAAAATCAGTCCAGTTTGGCGATTTACGCCGGGAAACGTATTGTGTGTGCGAAACAGCACAGCTGTTTTTTTCTAAAAAAAGTTCAGTGAAAGGTACCGTCATTTCACCTTCCTCGTTGTACACCATAACAAGATCCAGAAAATTATAATCCAGAAAATTAGAGGCAGGGGGTGGGTTGCGATATGTTTTGTTCATTTTTTTATCCCCATATAACGCGTTAGGATTAAATATAAAAATAATAAGCTTAGGGTAGCCCATGACCCGGGGTGTTTCTATAGACATTTAGGAGCGAATGTTAACGAGGGAGGGGAGGGGGAGGTAGGGAGGTAGAGTCGCCAGATTTAAGGACTGCAGTCCCGCAAGAAAAATCCCGTACAATCCCGCGGCACCTACAGCAGGACTGAGGGCAGCTTGCGGTGCATTTTGCAGGATTTCAACAGCCTCATGCTATATAAGTAAATTTCAAATCCAGACACAAAGTATGAAAACCCCATCAAAGAAAAGAACATATTACTTATATGTGTAGGCATATTGAGAGTGCAAATGATATACATTAAGTGAACCTGCTCTGAAGAAAAATAGTGGGCTGACTAACTACTGGTTTAATAGACCTTACAATATCCACACCTCGTGTCATACTTTGACGTAACAAACAGTAGCAGCAAAGAATGACACAACACAGTGTGACAAATGGTGTGTTATACCACTACCGACTGAACATTCAAGAGCTCATTAATGAAACCTCAAACAATCTAAGGTTGAAGAATACCAAGAAAAACCACACACTTTTACAAAGTAGTTCACATCATTGACAACAATGCAATAATATCAAACAAACAAGCAGGACCATAGGCTTAAATTTGTACAATCAGATACATTGAGTGCTTCACACAGGATACGGGCTCAGCCATAAGAGTTTGCGAGCCATAATACCTTAGGTTGTTAAATATTTAAATAGAAAAAGCATGGTTCAAATGGGGCGAATTTTGATGTTGTATTTAAAGCATGCCTGAATGACTACATGCTTAAAAACCACGGAACCTAGGAAGAAGAGATGAAGATAACACAGCTGAGATATAAAATAGCGAGAAATTGTTAGTTTTCACTTATTCATATATGCCTACCAGCTTAGGGATTTAATTGTCTTTTAATTTTTGAGTGGACACTTCTATGATTTGTTTACGTGGAGAAACTGAGATATTCATGGCGCAGAGGTTCCAAATAGTGAAATACAAAGCTTTTTTGTAAGCAAGTCTTTCTATGTCTCAGGCACATCAGACTCCATCAGACTGGCATCAACAGTGAGTGCAATGTGCTTAAATGTGATTACAGTACAGTGGAAATATACGCTGCTAGAATCGTTTATTTGATTGTATGTGGTTCAAATATTTAAGGCTGGTAAATACTTAATTATTTGCAGCCGGACGTTCATTTTGAGTTATAATTCGGCCCCAGATGTGTTGCATACAATGACTGATCCAGGAGGTCGGTTTGGCGGAAGGGTAAGTGACTGGCAAGAAAACGATTGAGCAAAAGGAAAGGTCGCGCGGTGGTCGCAAGACAGGTTTCCTTCTCCCAATGGGCCTCAAGACCGCTCGGCGGCATAGTCGGTTGTGGCTGCGTTGGATGGGTTGAAATTGGGTGGGGATTCACTTTTTCGATTCCTATTTTTCCGCCAGTGCCAGTGCAGTGGTGCGTTCTAGGAAAAATTTAATACTGAATACCAAGTTGTATGATGTGCTCTATACATATTCTGGCCACCTCAGTCAAAATAACTTGTGCAACATTCCGGTACTAAGCGAACGAAGTGTTTTTCTCAAATTCTGATATTCCGGCTTACGATTGTAAGATTTCATCATTGGCGATATCGTGGCGAATAGATATTTGGAATTGGCAAAAATTGGCGAAATAGTGGATCAAATTTGGCGAAAAATACCATTTTTCAACTGGCAACCCTGCAAGATACCAGTTGAAGGCGTAAAGAGAGGAGAAGTTGTCAATGATGAGGTGGTGCAGGATATCAGCTACAGTGAAGAGAGAAGTTGTCAATGAGGAGTTGGTGCGGGATATCTGCTATAGCAGTGCGAGAGAAGTCGTCATCGATGAGGTGGCGTGGGATATCAGCTATAGCAGTGAAGAGAGAAGTTGTCAGTAAGGAGTGGTTCGGGATATCAGCTATAGCAGTGAAGAGAGAAGTTGTCCATGGGGAGGCGGTGTGGAATATCAGCTATAGCAGTGAAGAGAAAGTTGTCAGTAAGGAGTGGTTCGGGATATCAGCTATAGCAGTGAAAAGAGAAGTTGTCAGTGGGGAGGCGGTGTGGAATATCAGCTATAGCAGTGAAGAGAGAAGTTGTCAATAAGGAGGCGGTGTGGAATATCAGCTGACGCTGCGGTCTTCTGCTGCCCCCGCTTGGATCCGGACCGGCCTTGACTTGATGGGAGATTTGCTGGCTGTCACCGCAATGGCGCCGCGCGGAGAGAGCTGAATGGACCCCAGGCGCGAGGGGGTGGTGACGTATTCAGGGTGACACGGCCCAGCGAGGACAGGAAACTTTTCCTCCATCCCTTTGTAAGTGTTCTACTTCCACAATGACGGGAGGAACATATATGTGCTACATACATTATACATTTCCTATTTCTATGTCTGAACGCAATTATTATCAAATAAGAATACACCATGGCAGGAAAAATCAGGGGCCAATATATCCTGCATGTAACCACTGCTACATAACCATTCCCTACTATCATATCACTTGAATTGACCAACCCCAAATATATATTTATATTGCTTAGAAATACCAAGTATACATGTTTAATAATTTTTGGACCTTATCGACACACCAACTGCCAGGTTAATTTGGCGTAGCCCACTCTTCCCCTGTTGGAAAGGTTTCTCGGGAGCCAGTTTGCTCCTTATTCAAGGAATTTGCCGGGCCTTGAACGAGAGTTGGCTGCGTCACGTGTGATAGGCAGCTGCGCTGACCACTCCGCTTTCGATTACCTAATGATTCCATGATATTGGGCCAGCCTAATTCACGACCTTGCTTGACTTCGAAACAGTCAGACATAAGCAATAATTACCAAGGTGAAACCTAAACAGATTATTGAAGATATTTTCCATTTTACGACTGACTCCATTGGCATAAGGTTTTTGGGATCCCTTGAGGTCACCAGAGGTCACATGAGGTCAAAGGACCATATCACACGCTCAAGAGGTTATCGCTGTCAACTCAAATTCATTCAAGACTATGGAGCGTAAGTCAGGGCTAGTCCGTGTCACGTTGTTATTCCTAGGGCAGCCGTAGCGAGGAAGACGACTAAGACTTCGTGCAAGGCTTTGGAAATGAGCCCATATTGCCTTGAGCTGATATGACCCAGTCTTGAAATTCCGCAGGATTTGTAAGATTTAACATGGTTGACATATTTTGCGGGCATTGCGTAAAACTGAACCATTCCTTTCGTAATTCAGAAAAATATTGTCACGGGTCATACTTAAACCGTGTGCGAGCTTAACAATTGCATGTTTCGAACAAATAACCAGACCCTTTATCTACTAAATTTAGTGACAGCCTTTTAAACGTCCAATCTGCAAAACAGCATCGATTTGTTGAAGTTTTCCATAATAATGGATCAGCTTAAGGACAATTCGTTAGATCGCACCACTTATCTAGTACCATTCTAAGCACTCACCTGATTCCTTTGCTGTTGGTTGTGTAGTTCTGCGGTTTCTGCTGGGCATCGCTCACACGATGCGGCCACTTGAAATAGGTTCGGCGCCGACTTGCTGGGCCGAGGCGGTTTGACTGGGGCGACCTTTCTCGGTGCAGTCACCAGCGTCGCCGTCGTATTCTGCGGGTCCGGGTCATGCTGAAGCTCAAAATACTGTGAGAAAAGCGGAGAGTGCGGTGTAACCTCAGCCCTGAGGTCCCTTATCGTGCCGGTGATCACCGATATTGTTCCTATCACTGATATGTTATTTGACGTGGATGGTTTTCGTTTGCATGACGTGTCAGTCTGGTGCAAGTCCTGGTCGGAAGCCTGCTCATGAGTGTCGAAAGAAGTGCATTCCAAAATGGGATCGGTGATATTGCTGATGGTTGTTTGAGGCCTTGCAGTATCTGCGCATACTATTGGTAGATCACAAACGGGCTTGCACTTCTCTTCTGTGCCTTGCTGTTCACTTGCAATGCATAAGCCAGCAGTAGCATCATGCCTATGCAGGGATTCGGGTGGAGTAATATCTTCCTTTTGTGAAACAATGCTGTTGCATTTTACAGATAATGCGGCGCTACATGCTGTTACAAGCTTCTCTTGAGAGCTATTGTGCCTTGAAACTATTTCATAATGAGCTCCCGTAAGACAGTTTCTATTTCCCACCGCCCTGCTGGAGCCCGCAGTTTGCGCCGCCGCCGCGGCCGCCGCGGGGGGTGCCGCGGGGGAGCTGAGGTCAGACCGGGCGAGGAGCCGAGGTCACGCAGCTGGGAGCGCGACAGGACCCCGGTGCAGAGTAACAGGCGGGCGCTGCGCCGCTGAGCCGGACCCGGTGTCAGTCTGACCTGTTTGTAGTCGGTGCCCGGGTGTTTGTGGGTGCGGCCCCGCAGCGGCCGTCGGCTCTTGTCATTCCGGTTAAATCGCATCGCCGCACGCCGCCGTCGCAATGATACGTCGCTCTAGGTGCGAATGCGAAGGCTTCAGAATTCGACTGGGTGGCGATGGTACACAGGTAGGCTCTGTGAGCACGCGCGGGTGGTTTTCACAGAGCGGGGCCGGCTCCCAGACTAGATTGTCCGGTGCCGTGCCGTGTTCCGCAGTCACGCAGCAATGCGATATCGATTCGCACCAGCTGCACACGCGGTCAGCTGCAGAAGCGAACGGCAGCGCCAACGAACGAAGCGCACCGTCACGGAACGTCACAAACAGTCACGGACCTGAGCGAAACGGCGCTGTTACTACCGCCACTTTAAGCGTATGCAATCAATTCTGTCTCACACACACAGAAGAACAATATGCTGCAGTGGAGCCGAACCAGTACACTGTTGCGCCGCAGCAGCAGCGGTGCTGAGCGCGTGCTGCTCGGTGGGAGGAACACGGACTCCGGGGCGCCGGCTGACAGGCACGTGCCACACGTCTAACTGACGCCCGAGCGGGGCCAGTTCAAACCCCGGCGGTGTATGGCTTCTGGCGAGCGTCCGCATTCATCTCCCCATCCCGGGTGCCATAGAATCCCGGCCAATGGAGCGCCCCCGGCAGACAACAGCGGCGGTAACGGCCTCTGGTTCCCCTCTCTTTTCCCCCTCGGTGTCCCTGACAGGGGGGGTGAGAGCACGTCACCCCGGCGGTCCCGGAGTGATTGATGATGTTGAACGCTCGCACGCGTCTGATATGGGCAGCTGTTACTCTCGTCGTCTCCGTCTCTCGCGTCTGGTTTCATCTCGTTTACAGCCGTCCGTGACCATGGGCCGGCTCAGGGTCGGCAGCTACGCGTAATGTGCGCCTGGTTAAAACTCTGCAGATGTTGAGCAGGGGCTGTTGTCATAGTGATATGTGCCTGTGTGAAAACAACACAGGGCTTTCGCGCAAGGTTATGGAAGTGACCAACAGTTCTTAAAACCTATGAGTGAAATGATTATGAGAGCCTGAATGTCATTTTGTCGTATTTTTAGCTGGCTATTTATCCAAATATTGCATGAGTGACGATGAAAAGAAACATTGATGAGTAGCCGGTTAACACTGTCCGTCTAATTATAAGCAGAACATGTATAACATGTATGAACTGCTTTAATACTCTGGTATCATTTATCATATATCACCATATATAGGTAAATATACTTAAGTGAATACTCTAATATCCTGCTCAATTTGATCCTCGTTCTGCTTACTATTCTAAATTTAAAAAAAACTTTCCATTGCTCTTTCTCTTCTTCTCGGCAGTAAACACTGACTCTCTGATAACCCTCTAGACAAGGTTTTCATGTCGTGCGATAATAAACTAGATGGAAGCGATGTTCTCATCTTTCTCTGTACGTATTCACTTTTTGGTTTCGGCAGTGGATAGCACATTGGCGAAGTAGCCACGCATCATTTAGCACGTTCTTAAGAATAAATGTGAGTAAAAAATAATTATCTTGCAAAACACAATTCGCCTTTTAGTCTTTCCCGTCTTTCCATTAAAGCTCAAAAGCAAAGGCGGACATGACCCTTTTTAACGCTACCCTCATCATGAAACGTCAAAATATTGATTCACCATTTGTGGATTACTTTGGTTTGTTATTGAGTGAGTGCAATCTTTCACTTTCAAAGGAGATAGACTCTCTAATCAACCTGAGAAAAAAACTAATTAAATCGAGAGTTATTTGTCACACAGTAGATTTGATAAATCCGAATAAACTTCCTTCGTTATATTTTTGCTTAGGTTAAGAGCTAAAATTAGCAAATTCAGTCATGAAGTCCTTATTATCTGAACATGGATCACATGGCTAAGGGGCTAAAATGCAAAGGTATCTGGACTGACTAATTGACTTCAAATGGCAAAAAGTGAAAGTATGATCTATTTCAGAACAAACACTAGAAAGGTGCAGCGTAAGAATCACCGTGCATGTTCGAAATAAATCCACTACGAATAATCAATGTCTTACTGGTTTATAGACCTGAATGGCTTTAGTTTTCATAACATAGGCAAACACATTCGTCACCCCTATAATTTTTACCTTTAAACGGTGATAAAGTAAGTGCAGATGGGCATAGATTCTCACACATAAGTCCAAATCTGAGTTCAACGATGCTTTCCAAGCGACTGGCCTCAACATTCCACGGCGCTGATGGACATCGTTTGCCAGCTTTGACCCCCCACTATATTATCTGTCACTTTCTCCTCCAGCCGGCGCCGGTCACCAGGCGCGTCCGGAGACGCAAACACCATCGTTTGGCTAAGTAAACATAAGTGTAGTGATCCGTGACAATCACTCAGGCGTGTACACGCCGACAGCGTCACCGAGCCAATCACGGGCCAGATAGCATCTGCGCAGGCGCGGGCAGGCGGGCTGACAGCTGTCGCGAGACAGCTGGCGGCGACACGGCGGTGGCGAATTCCTGCGCGCGCAGGGCGTCGCACCTGGAATTCGCCTATCAGCAGTTATAAGGCAAACTGTCGGGATAACCAACGGCCGCCACCGATTCGTTCTTCTTATGGCGGCGACCCTAACACTATTCAGGGTTTGAACTGTCACCGTGGGCGACACGACGGGGAAGGGAGGGTCTGGCCGTGTGGCCAGGATTAGCCACCATACTAGGATGTGTGCGCGTGTGCGCGCGAAAGAGAGAGAGAGAGAGAGAGAGAGAGAGAGAGAGAGCAATAAATTGACTTGATGATGACTGGGTGTGGGTAGGCTCTTTCGCGGAATAGTCTTATGATATAGCGATTAGAATGGAGAGTCAAATAGGTATCTACACTATTTAGGTTCTCTGGTATCCTTCATTTAGTATAGAGGTGTTTCCTATTCTACCTTTTTGTGAATAAGCGGGGAGAAAATTATCCCCTGATAAAACGTATCTGACCTGCGCACGAAGATTTGTTTTATGTTTCAATAAAAGACGATAGGCATGTACCTAATACACATAAGGCACATATGCTAATGTATACCTATACAATTTTACACCGATGAAACCGGTTATCAGCAGCAATTTGTTTTCCCCAAAAATTCATTCTTATCGGCTTCTCATATTTCTAGTCATTTAACCTTTCATCGCTCCCCTAGGCTTCTTTTCCGTGATGGGACAATTTTGTTTTGTGGAAAACTGGTCAGACACCAAAGCGCCTGAGAAAAAAGAATGCACTCTGACATCTGACTGCTCCTACTGACACCATTGTACTCACAGGATCCGAGAGGTGAAGCTATTTTGCTGCGGAGAAAACAGCTGAACAGCCTAAAAACAGCGAGTTGTTATTACGTGCGTTAATGGCTGAGCGTTTACGGTCGGGGCATTGTGATAAAGATAACCGATGTGATTATGTATCATAAAAAATTATGTTTTCATGTAAAATACTATGATGAAGTAAGTGCCTAAATAATACGCCATCCTACAATTCGGAGTTAATTGATGCATGATGTATCATTATATGTAAGTAGGTAATCGATTCAACCGAGGCTCTAGGTGAATTGGTCTCAAGCCCAAATTAACTAATAAATTGTGTTACTGGTTTTAATTGAAGGGATAATAATTTCCTATTGAATATATCAATTTCCTCTGATGTGTTATTCATTTTTAGATTTACCCCAGATTACTCCGTGTACTGCCATCTCTTGGGTAGGAGACGATCGAGGAAAAGTCGCCAGTGGTCGGCTTTGATTCAAGAGCCTTTCGCACCAGTCTGTGGCACCGTATACAACAGAGCATTGGCAGTGATCGGGAAGATATAAGTGACATGCCGATAGGATAAGCTAGGGTATAAAGCTACAATCACTTTCAAATGATACTAACAAGCAGCCTTGTTATTTCGTTTCATTGTGAGGAACAAGCTTTCTCCTCAGACTTGGGTACAGGTACCTGTTTCCTTTGGTTAAGTGAACACTTTACAAGAGGAATAGGAAAACTTTTCGTGTTTCCTTATGTTTTTTTGGGTGGGTTCCATGTGTTTGCCATAATATAGTGTCTAATATCACAATATCACTTCCAATTTAGCGTTTGCCATAATATCTAAGCTCCCACAAAAACCTGCTTGAATTCTAAGTCACCACATCTCATTTAGAGATATTTTATCGATTCAGAGTGCCTTGAATGAGTGAATACCGCCACGGTACCCAATATGGACTCATGGGAGACTTAGCTTATGATAATATTACCCCCCATCACCCACAATCCGCCGAAACCTTAACCCATACTGGGCCTGCTTAGAAGCTTAATCCATTTCGAGAAGAAAAAACAGGTAGCATCGTGACAACGCTGAGGCAATAGAGAGTTTGGGTATATATCATAACCCATTACTGCCTAAGGTGTCCGATCGAACCACCTCGGTTTTTCGCAATTGGTTCTGAGCAGATTCAAATGAGACACGCGTCGCTTTGCAAGGCTGCAGGATAACAAATTCGACAACTTATGAACAAAAATTATAGATCAAGTCAGGTCAGACCAACGAGTTATGATGCCATTTCTAAACCCATGTAAGGTGCTTCTGTTCTTCTAAAATGTGGCTGACAAACCGGGATGTAACTCGGCTTCTACAAGAGCTAGATCAAGCTTCCAAACATCATTTGAAAGCTCTTAAAGCAAAAAATACGTAAATTTTCATATTTTCCTAGGTCAGGTCAATACCAAGGACACCAGTGGTTATCAAAGGTCACGGTTTTGAAATTATTTGTGCTTATATTTTTTAACAAAGCAATGTTAAATTTATGTTATATTCAATTTTTTAAAAGTTAAATTCATTATCATAGTAAGAAGAATGATCTAATGATTCGAATGATATGAAACATGACCTTGAAAGGTCATTATGTAATCTTGACCTAGGATGAAGGTCATGCCGCCCATAATTTGAATCCTTGGTTCAAAACAAACACATGGTGGCTATTGTTTTGCTCTGGGTTTAATGGTTCCCGGGTTATAAGTGATTTTCTAAATGGTTCTGAATTTGAAACTTTTTTGCCCACTGTGTTATCGTGGGTCAACGGAGGTAGTTCAAACTCGACTCCAGACTAAAAGATGTTGAGGCATTTCCAGTGCCGTTTCAATTTTTTTGTATCACTTCCAGTTCCCGAGATCGTAGGGGGAGGTCCGATTGGAGCCCCAGTTGGCAGTGTGTACGAAAAGAGCCCAGGCGGTGCCAGGTTAAGTCGGGAGGCCTGAATCTGTCAATCTCCGTTGGCTATGAATCTTGAGACCAGGTAGTCAATCAGTATTAATTTTGGTCCATTAGACTTGATTCTAGGCCCAGGGAACATGAGTTAACCCAATAACACAATGACAACAGATGGCTTAATTGGAAAATAGAAGCCACATGGGACTTTTAACATGCGCATTGACGGGGGCCTCAACCACCTTCGCTTTGATGAAGGGGGGCGGGTACCTGTCCCCCCTAAGATCTCGAGAACCACGGTAGGTAGCGAAAAACGGTAAAAGGTGTTAGGTAGCCCATCCACTTCTCCATCGAAAATATTTGAATTTTTTTTGTCAGGCCACATTTAAGGTCACGAGAAGTCAAAACATGCTGGCATAGGATAACATGTAAATTAAGGTTTTCGGTCATTACATCTGAACGAGTAAAGATAGAGCAAAATGACTTAAACCATATGAATCCTCGCAGCAAGCCGAATCCAATGATATATAATTTGACCCTTGCTAGGTCAAATCAAAGATTTGACCTGACCTGAGGTCAGGTCAAGGTCAAACTATATGAAATGCATATCAATAGAACTGCAAAGACAAGGCAAGTCTAATGCAGCCAAAATAAACGCTTTATCACCATGCGTTACTGAGTTATTCAGTAAAAAACAGTTTTCCCATGTAATTCCAATGGAGAGGTCATGCCTCGTACCTGACCTAAGGTCATCGATATAAGAAATACCGGAACATTTTTTAGAGAACTCGGTGGGCCCATCATGTGATATGAGTTTCAATCGGATAAGTTCACCCTGCTTCAACTTATGGCATCTTAAACTTTTTTGAGGTCAGGTCACTTGACCTGTACTGGTGACCTGACCTAAGATTACCTAACCTTAAAATCTTCACAGAAGTTGTAAAAATGATGAGGAAAAAGGTAAGCCAAGTACGGCGGCGCTAGGCGCCGCCGTTTTTCTGCTGCCTTTGATAAATCCGAGGGGGGCGGGTACCCGCCCCCCGTCAATGCGCGTGTTAAATTGGAGCTCAGAAGCTCCTAGCACGTCACATATACGTTACAGTAACATTAACACGCGCTGTGGAGGAGTCTCCTAAAGCGCCCCCTTCGCAGTTTTCCGAGGTGGCTGGAAAATTGCTTGCTACCGGAAAACGATACTTGTCTAAATTTGAGGGAAGTTTTGAGCGCGTCGACTGGTGAAAAAATCGAAAATCGGTTAATCCGCGCCCCATCGGGGGTCCGGCACCACCTTAGCCCCACCGGGGGCCATCGATGCCCCCCTCTAACTCCGAAAATATGGGCGTTAGCGCAAATCTGCAAAGTGCACTAGAAAGCTCGCGTGAATTCAGTATTAAATTTCTTCATATGTTTTAGTTCTCAGGTCAATGGTTTGACCTCCAGAGGTCAAATTAGGTCAAGATCAGCTATTTCCACTCAAATATGCAATGCTTAAGCAAACTGGGCATAACTCTTATACCATTAGAGCTATTGAGGTCTGGTAAATCACATTTGATAGGAAATTGCCAGTAATTTTTCCGCTATGTAAAACGTAAAGACCTCCCGCCAGTGGTTTGACCTCCAGAGGTCACCTCGTGACCTAATATGACCTGAGGTCACGATAGGTCAGAAAGTGACCTTGCCGTATATCACATGAAAGCCAGTGACGAGACAAACACGATGGTGTTTGTTTCAGTGCTCTAGCTTAATTAGGTCAAAAGTTAAAAAGTCAAAGTTAAAAGCTTAAAAAGTCAAAATACTGTTTTTTGACCCCTGGTGACCTTGGATGACCTTGGAGAGGTCAAAGGGCAAATATAGCCCCTGGAATCCGTGAAACGGTGTCCAAGAACGTTTTTCTGATCAAGCTGAGCATTTTCAATCATTTTTATTGACTTTTAGATCATATGACAGCTTTTCCCCATGCTTTTTCAAATGGGAGAGGTCACCTCGTGACCTGACCTCAGGGCACGAAATCAAAAAAATCCCGAATGTACACCTTATAGGCCCTGGAGGCGTCATGAAGTGTAGGAAGTTTCAAATCGATCGACTTCGAAATGTAGCTCTTACAGAGCTCTAAAAATGAAGTGAGATGACCTTGGTTGGCCTGTTCTGGTGACCTGACCTTGGGTGACCTGGGGTAAAAAATTTTAGGGATGGTGGGAAAATGATGCAGTGAGAGGTAGAGTCCTCAACCGTGGTGCTGCGCCTCGTCGTTTTTCTGCTATCCCGGAAAAACCTTAGGGGGGCCATCGATGGCCCCGGTGGGGCGAGGGTTAATAAGGTCAGTTCTGGCTTGTAGGCTTCCAAAGTCAGACCTATATTTTGAGACCGTCATATAATCGGGTTAAATTTTAAGATCACCCCACATGAGGGTCAAGGTTAACAAAGGTCACAGGTCAAGGTCATTTTTCCTATTATTCCAGTCACATATCAATATTCAGCATGTCGTATGTTATGCCATGGCTTCATGGTTACGACTACTAAATGTCAAAGTCAAGGTCACAGTGCAAGGTCGAATTACCTTGGGGCCGGGGTGGCCTCGTGGCTTCGTTGCCAGTCTTTCAGATCAGATAGCATGGATTAACGTGGGTTCAATCCCCACGGCGGGAAACCGCCTTCCATGTCCGATCTGACCCAGTGGAGAGGATCCTTAAACACCTAGGCCAATACTCCCTGTAATTGGGCAAGTGTGCCTGTTGGGAGTGGCCCTAATAAAATAAATAAATAAAACATATGTCTTTTTCAGGTTCAATCCATAATTTCCCACCCAAACGCTGCTATGGTGCCAGTTTTATTGTACATTATTGGGAATATGCCGTATTGTTACATCATAGGTTAGTGACCTTGGATGACCTTGACCTCGAACTTTCAGAGAACATTGTGTGGGATCCTGCATTCATTACCTTAGTCTGCTTAGTGTATTCCCGTCTTTTCCGCATATTTATTTTTTTTTTTTTTTTTTTTTTTTTTTTTTTTTTTTTTTTTTTTTTTTTTTTTTTTTTTTTTTTTTTATTTTTTTATTTTTTTTATAATATTTTTTTTTTTTTTTTTTTTTTTTTTTTTTTAAAGAGGTTTTATGGGGAAGGGGGGTAAAAAAACAAAAAAAAAAAAAATAATATTAAATAAAAATTTTTTTTTTTTTTTTTTTTTTTTTTAAAGAAAAAAAAATATTTTTTTTTTTTTTTTTTAAAAAATTTTTTTTGGAAGAGGGGTGGGGGGGAAAATAAAATAAAAAAGAAAAAAAAAAAAATTTTATTTTTAATTTTTTTTTTTTGGGGGGGGAAGGGAAAAAAGTTTTTAATTTTTTGTAAAAAAGGGGGTGGGTGGGGGGGGAGGACAAAGGCGAGGGGGGGAAAAGAGAAGAGGAGAAAAAAAAATAATAGGTGGGGGGGGGTTTTTTTTTCCCCCCGGCCTGGGAGTAGGGGGTGGTCCCTTGGGGGGGGGGGTCCCCCCCCCTACCCTAATCACAGCATTTCCTGACAGGTCTCCAACACAGGCTAGATTTGAACTTTACAACCTCGTTTTGAAACAAATACCATGTAAGTCATTATCGCCCCCCCCAACCCACAAACGGCCGTTGTTATCACCCTATTGGCTTTTGGTATATCAAGGGTAGCACTTTAGGACCAGCTCCTTCCACTCCACTACGCATAGCCATGGATAGTATCCTAGTTTGGCGCAAGAGTGCATCATGCACCAGAAAAGTAAAAAAATATGCGATATTTCAAGAGTTCGTAACAACCGGATATTGCAAATGTAGATGATTAGATATCAGGGAGCCTGAGGAATTAATACTTGTTCATGTGATATAATATCTATCTTCTAAACTGGTTTGGTGAAACCATTTTAATGACAATGGCACTCAAATGCCCCATGCGTGCCATGCCAATTATTGCATACCACTTTAGTTTGAAACTAGTCGTAATGAAACAGCCAAAAGGGTTTATTTCTTCCTTGTCTTCAGGAAAATTGATTTTACCCTAAAAAAGGTACTTACCAAAAGAGGAAAAACGTTTACAAATCATTTTACTGACATATCTGTCCTACCCGAATTGAACAATTGTGAAAGACATGTTTGCTCTGGGGGACCAAAACAGGTCTTGCCATCCTATATTTCACATAGGGAGGCATGATGATTGACCCCTCTGGATCTTCCCCTGCCAATGTGACCGAGGCTAACGCCACCGCTTTGAGTGGATACACGCTGGTCAGAACGCTCCAGATTCTGGATGTAATTAGGAGATTGACTTGAGCTATGGCATTGTTGCGTAATCAAATTGATCGCTTTATAAAAATATTGTGTATTTACTTATGAAATGCAGTAAAAACGTACACAATTCAACGGCAAACAAGATACATCGAATAGAAAATATTAAACACACATAAAAAGCTGATGTAACACAAGTAGCATTGTGAGGCTCAATACCCACAAGTCAACGAAAGCACAACGAGAAGATAGCAGGTGATAATAATGCGCCACGTTCAAAGGCTGAAAATCTTGGAAACCGCCTCCTTCTCTCCGTCGATCTCCTGCACGGGTGGCGCTGACGGTTGTTCTAGCCTGGTGGGACTGATAGGAACTGCAGCTTGTGAGGTCGCTCCACCAGGGCGCGGGCTGGACAGCCGCCGAGGATGAGGTGGAGGGGGCTCCAGCTGATACGGAGGTGGAGGCTCGCGGTAGCCTGGGAACACACGAAGGCAGATGTCTTAGCTAAACCCTATTAACCCTATTTCCGGCAGGGGGGCTAATATTGCCCCCCCTTCAGGTTTTTCGAGAATATCTCCGAAACGGCTTGCGATAGAACTTTGAAACTTCGTGACTTTTCCTAAAACTAGTACAGGCAGGTTTTCTGAAATTTTCAAGATTATATATTTACCAGGGGCGGAGCTATGGCTGGGTTTTTGGGGAGGTTCTATCCACAAACCAAGTATTATCGTATGCGATGGGTTCTTTGTAAAAGGAAGCCGTATCTGCTGATCCTGATACCAGTTATATGGTTTTATTATATCATTTTTTATGTGAGATGATAGTGCATTCACAATTGTCACTATTTGTATTCATCAGGGGCGGTTACAGCAGTTCAAAATGGGGGGAATGTTATCAAGAAGGACTAAACGTTAGTAAAGGAGAAGACTGCTTCCAGCCGTGCCAGGGCGAATAAAATTGGGCATATGAAAATTCAAAATAGTTATAACCCAATTCTAGATTACCAGAGGCGTGTCCAGTCACTACACATTTTCAAAATGCATATTCCCAGCCAGTATCACCGCCGCGACTCAATATCATTGTATATTGAAAATGTGTTTCCAATCACCCCCAACCCCCCACGAGAGTCCTTGATCCGCCTATGTCACCCCCTTTCCCAGAGCTGCCATGGGAGGGTAAAAATTATCAGAAATAAATTTCAACTAGTCGAGGGACTAATATACTCATGCATACCACTCGCATATTGTTGGGATGTATTTTACCCCACTGTTTTACCTTACTGCATCCGCCCCTGATGAGTTTTCACTTTTTTCTCATTTATTTATGTGTCAAAGATGCCAAGCAGTATATGACGGCTTCTAATCCGTGTAACAAAAACTTTTTAGGTTGTATATATTTCCCCTCATAGTCCTGGTCCTGGAACTGCCATTGAATTTCGAATTTTTGCGTAACTCGAGTATATAAAAATTTTGGGTCAATTATTTGTAAATCTGAACTAGTTTTGTGAAAATCGTACAACAGAGACAAGGGTTATCGAAAATCTAAAAAATACACAAAAATTGTATATTTTGCACGACCTTCTCCTTAAAAATCAAAATTTTGAAATTTTCTTTTTCAAAATAAAGTTAAGCGTCAGGGAAATCTATAGCACTTTGAATTTTCAAAATCGGCCGGTTAGATTACGAGATCTTAGGGGGGGCCGATATTGCCCCCCCTTGCCGGAAATAGGGGTAGCCGGGAGCCTGACGGAAATAGGGTTAAGACACGAAAATAGACCGGCGTTTGAGTCTGAATATCAAATATTTCAACTAAAAGCCTTATAAGACAGACATTCTCGGACATTTCTGCAAACAAGCACCTTTAGAAATGAGAATGTATCATGAGAGCAGATGTTTTGAGCAAAATATGGCATCTTCCGATGTGATGACAAACGAGAAAGGTAAATAAAGACAAAATGTTTTGCTGTGGCTTACGGGGAGAGAAACGGCAAAATTATTTAAACGATGTTTGTAATTCAGCCTGCATATTAAGGAGAAGCTTCTCTATTGCTTTCCGTCTAACTTAGCCCTGCCTCTGGTTCCTACTGAGCAGACACCTACCTGCGGCAGGCTGTTCAGGGGTGGCGTCCCAAAACGGATTACCCTTCTCCTTATACACATCGGCCAGATGAGTAAGTGCCTGAGCTTGGCGTCCGTCGGAGGAGGTGCTCAGATTCTGCGCCGAAGCTGTCTGCAGCTGGGAAGATTCCAAGTCCTCCGTGTTTTGAGCATGCTGCTGCTGATGTTGAAGCTGCTGCTGAGCCATGTGCAGCGGAGGTGGCTGCTGCTGTTGCGTTACTTGCCGCTGAAGTGGCTGGTGAGGTGGCTGCTGCTGATCCGGAGGTGGGTGCTGATGCTGAGATGGATTCTGTTGGGACTGCGTCTCCTGAAGAGTTTGCTGTGGAGCGCATTGCTGCAGCTGCTGTGTAGGCGGACATTGCTGCTGCGGCTGCTGTGCAGGCGGACATTGCTGCTGTGGCTGCTCCTGATGTCCTTGGTATGGCTGCTGAGATGGTTGCTGTGGTGGCTGGCTCAGTTGGGAGTAAGCTTGTTGGGGAGGCTGCTGAGCTGGAGCCTGCTGAGCAGGCTGTGGTAGTGGCTGACTAGGCTGCTGATTTGTCTGCGGATACGGCTGCTGATACGGTTGCTGATAGGGCTGTTGATATGGCTGCTGATATGGTTGCTGATATGGTTGCTGATATGGCTGCTGATATGGCTGCTGGTATGGCTGCTGATATGTCTGCTGAACTTGGGCTGGTGCCATCATCGGCATCATCATCATCTGCTGTTGCTGCTGCTGACAGCTCTGCTGGTTGTTGGTGGTGCTGGTGTTACTGGTGGTGACCACGGTGGTGCCTTCGGCGCGAGCGTCCCTCTGCATCATCACCACACTCTCGAAAAAGTTTCTCAGCTTGCGGATGAGTAGGTAGGCCGCCACGGAGCCCAGCCCGTGCAGCACGCACGCCAGAAACGTCAGCAGGCCGTTTACCAGGATCGGCTTCGCGAAGATGTCCACCTGGCGGACAACGTGGTATCTACACTAGACCTGTTGCACATATGATAGGGCTCACATAATAGTGACATAATGAGACTATTGGAGGTATCTAAACACAGTCTGGCTGAAATTTTGAGTAGAGGTCATTCTCTTCTACCTGAAAGCTTACATGTTCCATTGATATGATATGACACTAGTGTATCCTATTTCAAAGCGCTCCCTTTAATTTCGGTATGAATCAAGCTTAGGATATTCCACATTGAAGACCAATACGACACATTGATAAGCTACATTTTTCTGATTTAACTTGTTCATATGTCGGATTATAACATCTTCTTTTGTAACTTGTACAACAAGACCATCTGTCGCCGAAAGACCACAAGCATTGATTCCAGAAAGGCGGCTCATACTGACCTGCTCAAGTTCTTGCATGATCCGGATGCCGATAGTGTAGAGACACCTCTGGTTAATGGCGATCTCGTACGCTTTCTGGTTTAGAGTCATGTTGCGCTGGTTCCAAATGTTATCAAACGATTTCGCGAGACTCTGCCATTTTCCATCCTGACTGAAGTCGTCCATCTGATCCCGCAAGACGCTATTGAACATACCACGGCTAGCTTCTGAGAAATCCAGTAGGCTGCGGCGGCGAACACTTGATCTTCCCTTGCTGCAAATTGGCTGATATACAGCATCTGTCGCATTGGCGTCGGGTTCACCAACAAGCATGTTGTAGATAATCTGTAGGTTTTGATTATTGCTACTTTTCACCATATCTTCGACCTGCCCAGACCAAGAAAAAGAATGCTCCCTCATCAGGTGGGCATCGAAGTCTCCCAGTTCGTTGAGCCACCCCATGGCGCGATAGAATTTGTGTTGTTCCTCGGGCTTTAACTTCGAAAGTTTGTCCGGTGGTGGTACGGGCTTCTTCATTACATCAATCACGTGTGGCTTGACATCAGAGATCTCGTGGTAGGACTTGAAGAGCGCCACCGCTAAGCAGAACTCAATCAGTGCCAGAGCTCCAGCGCAGAGAACAAACTGACATGACAGATAATATGAGTCGTGAGTCACAGACACTGGTAGATGCATACGGGAAATGAGTATCAAAACACAAGTGGGATTTGAAAACCTCCATTCATTACATCAAATGTTCATTTTTTCCCAATTAAATTATTTGCAATTATTTGTTTCAAAAATGGAATCATCACAATATATATTTAAGTAGAAATAAGTAAGTAAAGAAATAGATGGAAAAGTAAAATCAAAGCAATTAGCATAACTATCACCATAGGATGAAACTGCACCATAGACATCCTGGAGTCACCATCGCACCAAACCCGTTGAACCATCAGTAGGCCCACAAAAGAGTCTCGAACGATGTCCTAAAGTTCTGGAAGTAGTTTTTGGGCTGCAGGGCTCACCAGGAAGAGGGTGGTGTGGTTCTCACAGCACGTTCCGCACAGCCCGATGAAGCCCAGCGTGAAGACCAGGAAGGCGATGGCGATGGTGGTGCGGTAGGTGCGTCGGTTCCGTCTCACCGTTGTACACTCGCAGGGCGCACGGTTCGAGTTGCAATCCTGGCGCACAATCTCGTGCTCCCATTTCACCCTGGTGAAAGTCAGAAACGCCGGGTCAACCTATACAAGTATCCGATTTTTAAGTTTAATTATGCGATTTTTTTAAAGAAGCGTTGGAGGGAGGCTGCGTTCTATTTCTCAGAGCTGTGCTGATATATTCTGGTGGAGCCGGAATTGATTTCCAACAATTCTTTTTTCTAAGGACAGGGTCCCTGCAGGAGCTAAGTCATATATTTGTACCACTAGAGTGACATTCTTAATCAATTCCAATTTTGAATCCGAGTCCGAAAGATAGTTAAGATACATTCACTTCATGGGTGTCTGCATTCCGGTATATTATGGCAAACACCTGGAACCCACCAAAAAAACCACAAGGAAACAAGAGAAGTCACCTTTACACAGAGGTCTGAAAAACTATGCCTTGTCTCCATCACGCGTCGATGTTACAAAAATTAGTCTCAGTATTCAAACACGTCTCCTATAGACGCAGAACCCGCAGCAGACTAAAGAGAAAAATACCAAAAAGCTGGAATTGCACCGGGCGTGTATACACCTCATTGCAAAAAATTTCGTTCATAACAACCACTCGGAATAACTTCATTACAACTTTGCCGTATGCATACGGCATGCCAATGTTTTTTTCGATGAGACAGTGGAAGCGAGCACATATGACTCAGCTAGTAGGGCCACACCTGACCAGATCCAGGGGCGCCTGCGCCTGCTCCAGCCTCTCCACCAGGTACTGAGCGGCCCGGGAGTCGCTCCAGGACACTGCCCACCACATCCGCAGCCCGAAGTAGAGCATCAGCACCCCCAGAACCTGCACACGTGAGCGGTGGAGGGGTGATACTGCTAGTGGTGCCCCAGATGGACACGTCCGCAGTTGTGACTCACTGAACGGACATGTAGGCACCGTGATTTACCACAAGGGGCCTCGATATGCTTTCACGAGGAATTTAGTTCCATCATCGTGACAGAGTACCAGACTGACCATCATTGGATGTGTTTAAACGGGGCGACAAAATCGGTTGGGAATCTTTCCTTGGCCTCACAAGTTGTAACGCTTACATAAGACTATAATTTAACCCTCGCCCCACCGGGGGCCATCGATGGCCCCCCACCAAGGATTTTCGAGATAGAAGAAAAACGTCGAAACGTAGCACCGCCGTTGAGGGCTCTATCTCTCACCCCATCATTTTCCCACCATCCTGAATTTTTTACCCCGGGTCACCCAAGGTCAGGTCACCAGGCGAGGTCAACCAGAGTCACCTCACTTTAACTTTTGAGCTCTATAAAAGCTACATCTCTTATTCGATCAATTTGAAACTTCCTACACTTCATGACCTCTCCAGGGTTTACAAGATGTATATTCGGGATTTTATGACTGCGTGACCTGAGTTCAGGTCACAAGGTGACCTCTCCCATTGTAAAAACATGGGGAACAGCTGTCTCATGATCTAAAAGTCACAAAAACAATTGAAAATGCTCAGCTTGCTCAGAAAAGCGTTCTTGGACACCCTTTCACAGATCTCAGGGGCTAGATTTTTCCTTTGTCCTTTCTGAGGGCATTCAAGGCCATAAGGGTCAAAAACAGTATTTTGCCAATAGCTATTTATCTAATTAAGCTAGAGCGCTGGGCCAAACATCATCGTGTATGTCTCGTCACTGGCTTTCATTTGATATACGGCAAGATCACTTTCTGACCTTTTTGTGATCTTAGGTCATATTAGGTTACGAGGTGACCTCTGGCGGTCAAACCACTCGCGGGAGATCATTACGTTCCAAATAACAGAAAAAGGTCTTAAATTTTCCTATCAAGTGTACTTTACCATATCTTAATAGCTTTAATGGCATAAGAGTTAAAGCCAGTTTTCTTAACACGCGCCCCACTGGGGGCAAAATTCATCCCCCTCCTGGTTTTCCCCAGATAGATCAAAAACTAAGAGACGCAGAGCAACGAAACTTACAGTACCTTATTCCTGATGAATTTAAACATCTGAATAATTTTTTTAGTTAAGGTCATGTCAGGTCAAGGAGCTATTCAATGTCAAGTCACCGACCTCAAAATCTAAAATCAGGAGTTTGAAGCGGCGCCCAGGGAACATCAGCCAATCGACCAGTTTTAAACTTCCACAATATGATAAGGTAATTAGGGTCTACAAATCTGCTATCTCGGAATTATGATATTTTTAACCTAAGGTGGGGTCAATTTTTTGGTCACGCCATTACAAGTCTATGGTGAAAAATAGAATGGGCTCGTTTTCAGTAAATACTGGATAGATAAAGCTGAAAATCCTCAAAACGTCTATTCTTATCACGATCTTGAACATAAAATTTTGGTTTTCAGCATGTGACCTTTCAAAGGTCATGTCAGGTCACGGGAGCATAGAGTGATTGTTTTGCCAATAACTTCCAACTGAATTGAGATAAAGCTCCCTTTTGCTTGAATTGTGCTTATATTGTCACAGGGAATCGATTGATATGCAATATGACCCATAGGCAGATCCAGAATTGCCGATCAGGGGGGCACCTTCCGGGGGGCACCATCCGGACGGGGAGGCGCCATCCGGACCAGGGGGCGCCACTTATGACCAGCAAAAGCTATCAGGTGGGCGCCAAATCCTATCGGTGGGCGCCGACTTTCGCATCCTGGGGGGGTGGGAAGCGACATTTCAGGGGGCGCCATCGACCTTTCAGGGGGGCGCCGAGGGTCAATCGGAGGGGGGCACGTGCCCCCTTGCCCCCTGGATCCGCCTATGATATGACCATACCAGGTCACTCTGTGACCCTGACCCAGCTCGAGGTCAGGTCATTTTGACTATTTGACCTAGCAAGGTGATATTAAACATCATTCAATTCGCCGCGGTGAGAGGAATCCAATGATGCATACACATTTGCTCTAGCTCCCCTGAGGGCAGATCTAGGAGAGAGAAACGTAAACTGCTCTGTTGTAAGCCTATGGAACATTATTTGGCCTATGCTGACCCCAACATTGACCTGGCATAAAAATTCTCCGTATAAACTATCTTCGTCTTGTCAAGAGCTTTCGAAAACCGCCCGTAATTTTCCTTTAGCTTTCGTGGGGAATGAGATACGGAGGGGGTTGAATAACGCCCCCCAGCGTCATGCCAGGGACCCCAGCGGGGCGCGTGTTAACCATTGCATATTTGAGTGAAAATGGCCTATCGTGACCTAACTCTACCTCTAGAGGTCAAACCATTGACCTGAGCGCTTAAATATGCAAAGCCATTTCTTACCGAATTCACGCGAGCTTTCTAACGAACTTCGCAGATTTGCGCTAACCCCCATATTTTCGGAGTTAAAGGGGAGGTCATCGATGGCCCCGGTGGGGTGAAGGTGGCGCCGGACCTCAGGAGGGGCGCGGATTAACACGCACCGACACGGGCCCGTGAAACTTCTTCGCTGGTACAGGGGAACGGGGGGTAGGTTTCCCCAAAGATCTAAGAAGCAACGTAAAACAGCAAAGATCGGTAAGCAGTGTTAGACTGCACCAACTTGAACTCTACCAAAGATATTTGCTTGGGCCCGTTTTGAGGCCATTGGGGGCTAGAAAGATTCTTATAGCATACAATGTAAATTTAAGACATGGCAGAGAAGAGCTTTATATGAACAAGCCCCATTGAAATTCTCTCGTCAAGCCCGACCAAACGATATATCAGATGACCTTTCCGGATAAAATCCTGACACTGCCCTGAACTAACATCAGGTCACGGTCAGCCAGGATCATAATGTGTGTCATTCCAACTGCAGGGCAAGCAAAACAGAATTGGGCCAAAATAAACCGGATTTTGCCATTATCTGTTAAGTTATCGCACTTGAGCCAATTTTTCAAAATTTTTGACTGAAGAGGTCATGGTCCTGTACCTCACACCACCTCATGAAATCACACTAGAAACTTTTTTCCTCAGTGACCTTACTATGTGATGTGAACTTCAGATCGATTGATTAACCCGCGCCCCACCGGGGGTTCGGCGCCACCTTTGCCCCACGGGGCCATCGATTGCCACCCTAACTCCAAAAATATGAGGGTTAGCGCAAATCTGCAAAGATCATCAGAAAGCTCGCGTGAATTCAGTAAGAAATTACTGCATGTTTAAGCGCTCAAGTTAATGGTTTGAGCTCCAGAGGTCAAGTTAGGTCAAGACAGGCTATTTTACCTCAAATGTGCCATGCTTAAGCAAATTGGGTATAACTCTTAAGCCGTTAGAGCTATTGAGATCTGGTAAAGTACATTTGATAGGAAAATGCTAGATATTTTTCGGCTATGTGGAACGTAATGACCTCCCGCCAGTGGTTTGACCTCCAGAGGTCACCTCGTGACCTAATGTGACCTGAGGCTACGAAAGGTAAAAAAGTAACCTTGTCGTATATGAAATGAAAGTCAGTGACGAGACACACGATGACGTTTGATTCAGTGCTCCAGCTTTATTAGGTAAAAAGTTATTGGCAAAATGCTTTTGTGACCCCTGGTGACCTTGGATGCCCTGGGAGAGGTCAAAAGGCGAATATGGCCCCTGGGATCCGTGAAAGGGTGTCCAAGAACGCTTTTCTGAGCAAGCCGAGCATTTTCAATTGTTTTTGTAACTTTTAGGTCATAAGACAGCTTTTCCCTATGCTTTTTCAATGAGAGAGGTCGCCTCATGACCTGACCTCAGGCCATGAAATAGAAAAGTCTCGGATATAAATCTTGTAGACCCTGGAGGGGACAGGAAGTGCAGGAAGTTTCAAATCGATCGACTTAGAAATGTAGCTCCTATAGAGCTCAAAAGTTGAAGTGAGGTGACCTTGGTTGACCGCGCCTGGTGACCTGACCTTGGGTAACCGGGGGTAAAAAATTTCAGGGATGGTGGGAAAATGATGGGGTGAGAGGTAGAGCTCTCATCCGTGGTGCTGCGCCTCGTCGTATTTCTGTTATCCCAACAAAACCCTAGGGGACCATCGATGGCCCCAGGTGGGGCGAGGGTCAAGTTTGCTGCTGCTGCGGCTCATCTAAACTTTCATTGGAGGTTAAGGCCCGTGACCTGGACTGGTGACCTGAGCTGAAATGGCCTGGGTCTGAAAAATTGTGTGTTGCGGAAATGACCAGGTATAAAAGGTACTGCGGCGCTGTGTGCCAATCTTTGGGAGCTATCAGTGAAGAAAAGTTTCGAACGGGCGAGAACCCGCCCCCGTACAGGAGCCTGTCAATTCTCGCCGATTTTGGGAATAACTGATTACAAGTTGCGTATATTTTGGGTATTGAAATTCGTGCACTATAAGTTTTAGTACGTTCTTAAGCTTCGCGCTTGTAAAGCCTTCTGTGGTTTAATATCAACGAGAAAAATTATAAGACAGTGCATAGCTGTTTTACTTAACTGTTCGCGCGTCATTGGCTGATGACTACTTTTCTGAGACGCCTGGGAGATCAGTTCTTGTTCCATACCAGACGGCTTTTGGCTTAAGCCCATTTTGCACCAAATTTAATTGCCAGCGTGCAACACGAGACGTCAGTTATCCGGCCGGTGCGTGCCCGGCGGTACAGTATAAAGTCTCAGCGAAAAGTATGTGCAACGGCACAGTATAGCTGTAGACGAGAGTATGCGGCACAGTATCATGTACTGTGCAGCGTGTAGTGCGGCACAGCAATAAAAGCCTGATCACCCAATTAGCTCATTTGTGTTATACAATTACGTACGTAATCATATTACAGGAATAAGCTAATTTGGTAATTCAATAATGAACTACATACTCAGTCAGCATGTGCAGCCACCCTCGGCTGTGGCTCACTTGCCTTAGCCAATACGGCTTGTGAAATTATTTCCCCACCTTTGTATTCGGTAGCCGCCGAACTCTCCAAGGATTCTACCGGAAATGAGGGTGGGGAAACAATTTCGCTAGCCGTATCGCCTAAGGCAAATAGGCCACAGCCGTGGGTGACTGTACAACCCGTTTCGACAGGGGAGACACGAGTTAAATCGCAGAAACATGGTTCAAAGCAGTCTGCCTCAGCACCACCGAGGGGTGCAAAAGGAACAGAACGAAGGCGGCACTACTTTCAAATCCTGCAAAGGGTGACGCAATGTTAATGCCGGCACTGCACCCTTCATCACATTACGATCAAACACGAGAATCTCCTAGAAAGTATGGGAAGCATGCAGAATGTATAGCAGTGCCTTTCTGCTGTCAGTAATTGCCAGAGTCTGAGAGGCCTACATAGGCGGGAATAAAACATTCGCTAGCCGCTCTCCGCTCAAGTGTTGGGATACAAACACAGCTTGGCGTGAGTCAAAAAATTTTAATGACACAAGCTGAGAAACTTAGCTAACTGTTCGGTAGTGTCAGGTTTGAATTCACCCCTTAACACGCGCACTGGAGGGGGGCCTCGGAGGCCCCCACCCGTTTTTCCGAGGTGGCCGGAAAACTGCCCGGAGCCGAAAAACGATACTTGGTCAAATTTAATAAAATTTAATAGCGCGTGGATAAATGAAGACTTTTTGAAAATTTGTCGTCCATTTTTTGACTTAGAGGCTTTCAAAGTCAGACCTTCATTTTGCGATCGCCGTAATCGTGCGGTCGGACCAGTTAGCTTGCATTGGAGACCGAGTGGTGACGCCATAACGTCATATAATCGGGATAATATGTCAAGGTCACCTCACAAGAAAGTCAAAGTCAAGGTCAAAGGTCAAAGATCAAGGTCATAGCTGCACTTTCAAGGTCACTGACCACAGTGCTTCCGGTCAAATGTCGTTACCCGGCCTGACATATATTATGCTATGACGTCATCGATAGGGTACCCCAATACAAAGGTCAAGGTCAACGGTCATTGGAAAGGTCAATCCTCATTTCCGGCCAAACAGTGGCTATAGTGTTTGTCAAAGTGTACATTATAAGTGGTATACCATATGGTGACCTTAAAGGTCAATGACCTTGAATAACCTTGACCCCAAAATTGTAGGGAAATCTCTTTGAGACAATTTCTCTATGAACCTGGTCCGCCTTTAGCTTATTCCCGCAATTTTCCCGCATAATCACAGAATTTACCAACCGGTCCCCAGAATGGCCAAGATTTGACCTTTACGACCTCGTTCGACCTTGAAGATATTGGCCTAGATCAATGAAAATTGGTCATCATGTGGATCACCATAACCCCCACCTACCAAATGGCGTTTTTTCTACAGATCTTAGTTTCCGAGATCTTAGGGGGCTACCAGCCCCCCTCCAGTGCACGTTAGTGTTAGACCCCTCTCCAGTGTGGGTGTTAACCTACATAGTATTCTATGCTTTTCATGTTTAAAAGGAAATTTAAACACGATGTGACCGAAGTCAAACGTATTACTAGGATCTGAGATATCATTATAGCGATAGGCATGAAGTGGGTAAGCCACTGAAAACACCGATGCACACAAACCAGACTCCATTTTCTCTCTCCAGATTGCAAAAACCTGACAATTTTAATCCCATAACACTGTAAACATAAATTGAGCGGAAAAAATGAGGGACCACTGATCTGGGTTTTCGGACAAACGAAACAATACACGAGATAATTTTAGCATGCTGAGGTGTCGATGATCCCTTTATTGACAATACATAGCTATATTTCTTTCATCCGAAAGTACATAACCTGGCGTTAGAACCATAAAATCATATCATAAGCTGTCGTTAGCAGGAGCTGCATTTCAACATAAAACATATGGTAGCTTATACTAGCAGTTATCTATTTACTGACGGCGTCTACCCGCCTACTATAAAACAGCTCGTTTTAAAAGGCACCCAAATAATCCCATACCGGACAGTTGTTCTGTGCGGTGGCTGGATCACTCACCACCGAGGCGATGGAGACGAGGATGACCACAACTTTCTGCCAGGTGCCGGCACCCGACCAGGAGCCGCATCCGGTGACGCGGATCCTGTTGAGACCGCCCCAGCCGAACCGCATGGTTGCCGACACAAAACGCTGAGGAAGGAGGAAAAACTGATATCTCGTGTACATCAAGTGTCAGCGTGTCCAATTAAAGACAGAGAGCTGCATTTGATCCATGGAAATGCTCCCAGATGTGACCAAGTAGATTAACCCCGCCCGGGTGGGGGAGGGAAGTGCTTAAATACCCCCCCCGAGTTTTCGACGGTGCAAAAAAAGAACGGCGGCGCAAAGCATCACCGTACGTAAAGCTTATCCTTGATTGATTGTGAAACTGTTCAGAATATTTTAGGTTTGGTTCATCTCAGGTCAGACCACCAGGCAGCAAGTGGCAGCGGTGAGAGCAGATTTAATTAGTTGATCCGATATTTATTGCACAAACGGGGTTAACGTTAGCGTAAACAAAAAATGATATAATAGGCCCAGCAAGTACAAACGTCGTGGTGGTAGGACTTTATATCAATGGCCTAGGGTCAGGTACGGGTTAGGTCAGGTATAGATGTCATGACCTCTTCGTAGGAAATGCTGTGAAAACGGGCCCATGCCGACAAAAACTATTTCAGTAGATACCACTTAGAATAACCTCCTGTTCTCTGAGTCGTAGTATCTTGGACCACTCTCCAGGGTCATCTTGCAAGCTTGGACCTGTGACCACTGAGAGGTCGTCTGGGACTACCTCAGGAGAATCAGATGACTTTCAGAATTGGGTCTACAGCTTCGCAGGAAGTGGTTATAGGCTTTTATCTTTATACCATTACATTTGAATTGTGGTTGCAAGTCGATTTGTATGCGTATTATATAATGTTAGGTCAGATGGTGCCCTTGACCTCACCTAAGGCCATTTTTACATTTTGACATAATATAACAAAATTATGCACCAGAAAGGAAACAAATCACGCCCAAATTTGACTCAAGCTTAGCTCAGTCAGAGCCTGCCACCCTCTTTGACCTGTCATGACCTGACTATAGGCTCGAGCCAAAAAGTGAAAGTTATGGTTTATGAAAATGTCTGATATGTTTCCTACCAGTTGTCTCTTTTTTTGTAATCCCACATAAGAGCCCATATCGACGAATATTCAAGCTTCCCTCCCATCGGGAAAAAGTTAATCCGCCCCGATGGGGCGGGATTCACCGGGATTCTCTCTCGCCAACTTGTCACCCGCCAACTAGGGCAGGTGAGAAGACCATGAAACGAAATTTGGTCTAGTGCAAATTTAAAAAATTAACATAATTAAGCCAAGTCCACCCTTCAACACCTAATGTTCTGCGAATTCTTGGTCTCTCGTTGTCATTCGAAGGGACGAAAATTCGGCTCTGCTCCATTATTTTGTGATGAAAGTAGGTTGAAATTAAAACATAATGAATAATAAAAAATGAATTAACAGAAGATAACATTTTGCTTCTGAGACAAATCCTTCCTGTTTTTTTTGCAAGACTCGATGTTGCATTTATCTGAGAATAGTCAGTGTTTCCGTCCGGCGCATCCACCCACCAAACACAGAACGAGGGACCGAGAACCTTGACGTCACAGATCTTGCAATTGCTCCCCACACAATACGGTTTTGAAACAAAGCTTTCCAATGGATTTTTAGCCAGGACATGCACTTCTTTTCGCCTGGGTGATCCTTAAACGCCGCCGAAACGCACCACAACACGCCCGTCCCGCACTGAACGACTGCCGAGTTACCACTGACAGAGCAGTTTCTGTTGCCCCCGCCAGGGGCAGTAACTGACCCAGGTCAAGGTCATTATCAGTGGTGCAAGCGCTATCGTAAATAAGGGGGAGAGCCTGTCGTCACTGTTCGGGTCAGGGATGCTCAGGCCACTACGTTACAGCCAGTAGCGGACCTAGATTTGACTTTCGGGGGGCTGGAGGAACTCAATTCTACCCCACTTTTACCTCGAATGGTCTCGATTACTATGGAAACTCAGGGATGGGGGAGAGCAGGGCATTTTTTAAGGAAAAGTCAGTGGGGGCATTTCTTGTGCTGGCCATTATAGTGTCTTCAGGGGGTCAAAACCTCATTTTGAGGGAGTTTAATAAGACTTAGACGCGTTAGTGTTAAAATATGTTTCAATTTTTGTGTTATTCCATGTTATTCCAGGTTCTAAGTGCTGCCCAGGGCTGCCATTTCTTTCCGCAGAAAAGGTAAAACCTAGTTAGAAAAAGGGTCAAAGAGGAGCAAAATTTTATTTTCACCAAAGTAGCCAATCAAATACCACAAAAGCCAAATTTGAGGCTAAAGCAACCACTACCGGTCGTCATAAGCCCACAGAAAAAGCGACTTGTATCACTGTTTAAAACTAATTGTTGCAGTTTTGATATTTACGTGACGCAATATTGTCTACCACACTACTCATTTAAAGGGAATGTGACACCTTGATAACGTGATTTTAACGGAGATAGCCATGTTGTAAAGCAAGTCGGAAATCCCAGTACTCAATATATCATTTGTTTTAGAACTCGAGATTTCTGTAGAAAAAAACTAAAACCTACCTGAAATGCACACATCATGTACCCTTAGCAGCAGGCCACAGTTGTTATGACTGTTGGTGTGACGACATACGCTGACGTCACGGTGAGTATCAGCCAATCGAAGTCCTTGAAGCGTATTGAATATGGTAGTGGTTGTCAGATCATGACATCATCCACTGACAGATATTTCTTTATTTCTCTAGAGGAGCATTTTAAAAATGAAAATATTTAGCTTATTTTACATTTTCAGAGAAATCATGGACACATCCTTGATTTTCGGCTAAAATTTCCCCTAATCACACTAAATTCTAGGATTCGACCAAGGTGCCACATTCCCTTTAATAGGAAGCAAGGGGTGCCCTTCCAATCCCGCATGACTATCAAAAGTGATTTTATCCACATAACCAGAACATTTTTTTAGCATCAATAATCATCTTGGCCGCACCTCTCCCCACTAACATTTATTGCTTTCTCCCCAACTATGCATTTTTTGCTCTTGAAGAGTGCGGAACTAGGAGTTTGGTAAGTGAGGAGTGCGGAGCCTCATAGGGCGCACTTTGCCATTGAATTTACACCCAAAGGGCACATGTAGTATCGCCTACTTCGCGTCCGGTTTTCGGTGGCCATCATTCTTGTGGATGGTGTTTTTAACAAAGTTCTGTCCCTCCCTCCCACCATCACACCATTTTTTCTGCTGCTCTGCTGCTTTTTCCGTGTCAGAATATCGTATTCAAGAGCGGATGAGGCCAAAGAAGTAATAGTTATAGGACAAGGGAAAAACCAAAAATAGCTTAGGTGACAGCTGATAGAAAAATGGGCAAAATGGCCAGATTCCAAGAAAGGGCTAACCGAAAAAATCGTGGGGCCAAACGCAAAAAGGGCCCGTTTCGAGATATTTGGTCACAAATGGCCAGCCTGGCAGCAATGAAGCTGCCGCAATGTTTTCAAAATAAAAAGGTTATTTTCTTATTTTGCTTTATGAGTGTGGCAAGGTAAGTGTAAGTAAATAAAGTAAAGGTAAGTTCGAAAGTATCGAACACGAGTGGTTTATAGGCTAAATCAATATAAGTTTTATGGACATACCTACTATGATGTGTGGCTGTTGCTGTCAAAATCATCTAGGGAATGTAGTACAAAAGCAGTTAATAATTTTTTAGGCTTATCGACGCACTTTCAGGGTCATATGGCGTCGCCAGCTCTTTCCTTGTTGGAAAGGTTTCTCGGGAGACAGTTCGATGATTTCAACGAAGGGCTGTGGCCGAATATTTAATCTCTACCAATTTTTAACATCGAGGAATCGATAAGAAATGCCAGCTAACAACTTATCGACTTTGCAGAAAAAATTGATGCAGCGATCTCACTATAAATTTCACGTATGCTACAGGCCTCGGAAAAGGGGACCAGGGGGGTCTGCCCCCCCACTTTTTGACCAGTAATTTCATGATCTCAGTCAAAATAGGAGAAAACCGGAAATTTGTATAACCAGCCGCTGCGGAAGGCAACGAGGACCTCAAATTCGAACAGTTTTTGGTACTAACGTGGAAAATTTGTTGTCAGCATCAGGTTGAAGTTTGGTTGGCCCCCTCGCTTTTTTACCGGTGGTGACGTTTATGTATACTACCACCACAATACTAAATAAAAAGACGAAGCACTTCACACCGCCACACCAGCAACCAGTCTTACGCGCTTTGACTACACCGTGTCCCGTCTAATCCACGAACGAGCTCTAAGCGCTCACAACTGACCGCGTGTGAAATGAGAGTATCATACAATCTCACGATTCTGGCTGGGGTATGGGCTTCCGGTCAGATAGAACGTGATGTTTGATTGGTTGTAGGCCAGCGTTCATCTCCAGCGTTGTGATTAGCTGATGCTGAGGCTGCTTTGCCGGGATTTCCCGTAACTACGCGCTTTGTTTCGTCTTCGCACGATGGAGGAGACAGCCAAGGATGGAAATTGTGTAACACAACTTTTGTGGACTGCCAATTTGGCACCAGCAATACAACTAAGTTATTATTACAGGGTAGTGTTCTGTCTTATTTTCATTAGGTGAGTTTTCATTTGTTGCAGTTTAAGTAATCTCCTGTCTTTTTCACTGAGGGCCAATTTCCGGGCACTGGGGAGGGGGAATTTCGGCTGACTGGGGGCAAATTCTCCCAGCTAACATGTTTAAAAATGGCCTGGGTTAGAGACTTAACACATGCCCTGCTGGGGTCCCTGACACGACACGTCCCCCTGGGGCGCGTAGTTCACCTCCGCTGGTATCTAATTTCCCAGGAAAGCTAATGACAAATTATCGACGGCGTTCGAAATTTCTTAACGAGACAAAGAGAAAATATACGACCTATTTTATGTTAGGTCAATATTGAGGTCAGCATAGGTTAAGGAAAGCTCCACATGTTTATAACAGGTCAATGTAGGTTTCCCCTCTAGATTTTTAATTAGCAAGGCTAGACAAAAATATGTGTGCTTCATTGGATTCCACTCGTCGTGATAAAACGAATTACGTATAATATGACCTTGCTAGGTCAAATGGGAAAATAACCTGACATATAGCTAAGTCGAGGTCATAGGGTGACCTGGTATTGTCATGTAGCAAATCAATCGACGCCCCCTGACAATATAAGCATAATACAAGCAAAACGGAAGCTTTATCTCAATTCAGTAATAATTTATTAGTAAAATAAGCACAGTATGCTCCCGCGACCTCCCGTGACCTTTGAGAGGTCAGATGGTCAAAAACTCAACTTTATGGTCAAAATTGTGGTAATAATACGCCGTTTTGCGATTTTCAGGTTATTTATCCTGCATTTACTGAAAACGGGCATTTTCTATTTTTACCATAGACATAATAGGGTGACAAAAAATTGACCTCACCTTAGGTCAACAATATCAAAATTCAGACATTGCAGATTTGTAGGCCCTAATAACATCATATTGTGAAAGCTTGAAATTGATCTATTGGCTGATGTTCCTTAGGCGCCGCTTCAAACTCGTGATTTAGGCTTGGAGGTCGGGTCACTTGACCTTAGATAGATAGCTCCTTGACCTGAAAAGATCTGACCTAAAAAGTTTGGTCGGATGTGCAAAATTAACCCGCGCCCCATCGGAGCCACCGATGGCCCCCCTCTAACTCCGAAAATATAGGGGTTACCTCAAATCTGCAAAGTGCATTAGAACGTTCGCGGGAATTCAGTAAGAAATTAATTCACATTTTTAAGCGTTTAGGTGAATGGTTTGACCTCCAGAGGTCACGTTAGGTCACGATAGGCTATTTTCACTCAAATGTGCGATGCTTAAAGGGAGATACGCGGAAAAAATTGTATTGGCTAGATCAAAAGTTCACAAAAAGTTGTTTTAGAAGTCCTATTCTCATTTTTGCAAATTCAGCCTGCAAATTGCCTTAAAATTGCTCTCAAAATCAAAATTTCTAGACGACTTTACCGGTACACCTTATATCGGTTTAAATGACGTATTCCCGGCTAAGACTATCAATTTCTCTAAAAATTAAGTCATATCGATCCTAAACACAGATGAAAAACTTTGGACTACTACAGAAAAAATTAACTAAGAAAAACAACATCCAAAAGCTCGTTTGAAACAGAAATATAGGGCTTAAAAAATCACAATTAGCCAATCAGAAGCCAAGGATTTCTCATACCGGGTTCACGTGACCTATCTGACGCAAAAGTTTTGTCATCCTGGGGCTGAAGCAGAAAACGACTCAAGGGCCAAGGTACGAAACGGCTGAAGACTTGAGTAATTATGTTTTTTTTTTAGTTTCTAGGGCAAACTAATTCAGTTCATAGCTTTTAAAGGCTTTGAAAAATTAATTCAAATACAAATACAGGAGAACAGACATTTTTAGTGCAAAAAACATTACTTTTCAACTTTAAACAGTTTTCGAAAAGTAAGTGATGGGTGACGGTTTCAGCATTTTATCGGGATTGTTAACCTATGCCGGTAGTAAGGGAGTGGCCTCCATAAAATTTCCGAAAATACAAAAATAATTGACAGTTTCGTAATCACGATTTTTCAAATAGCAAGAAACGACAATGATAATTTTTTGCGTATCTCCCTTTAAGAAAACTGGGCATAACTCTTATGTCATTAGAGCTATTGATATCTGTTAAAGTAAATTTCATAGGAAAATGCCAGACCTCGTTCCGCTATGTGAGAAGTAATGAGCTCCCGACAGTGGTTTGACCTCTAGAGTTCACCTCGTGACCTAATATGGCCTGAGTTCGCGAAAGGTCAGAAAGTGACCTTGCCGTACATTAACACGCGCATTGACGGGGGGCGGGTACCCGCCCCCCTCGGGTTTTTCGGAGATAGCAGAAAAACGGCGGCGCGTAGCGCCGCCGTACTTGGTATACCTTTTCCCTCATCATTTTTACAACTTCTGTGAAAATTTTAAGGTTAGGTCATCTCAGGTCAGGTCACCATTACAGGTCAAGTGACCCGACCTCAAAAAAAGTTTAAGATAGCATAAGTCGGAGCAGGGTGAACATATCCGATTAAAACTTATATCACATAATGGCCCCACCGAGTTCTCTAAAATATGTTCCGGTATTTTTGATATCGATGACCTAAGGTCAGGTACGAGGCATGACCTCTCCATTGGAAATACATTGGAAAAATGGTTTTTACGGAATAACTCAGTAACGGATGGTGATAGAGCATTTATTTTAGCTGCATTAGACTCGCCTGGGCTTTGCGGTTCTAATGATATGCATTTTATATGATTTGACCCTGACCTGACCTCAGGTCAGGTCAAATCCTTGATTTGACCTAGCAAGGTCAAATTATATATCATTCGATTCGGCTTGCTAAGAGGATTCATATAGTTCAAGTAGTTTTGCTCTATCTTTACTTGTTCAGATTTGATGGCCGAAAAACTGAATTTACATGTTATCCCTATGACGGGCATGTTTTGACCTCTCGTGACCTTAAATGTGACCTGACAAAAAAATGGTTCAAATGTTTTCGATGGAGAAGTGGATGGGCAGCCCAACGCCGTTTACCGTTTTTCGCTGCCTACCGTGGTTCTCGAGATCTTAGGGGGGCGGGTACCCGCCCCCCCGTCAATGCGAAGGTGGCTCAGGCCCCCGTCAATGCGCGTGTTAAATGAAAGCCAGTGAAGAGGCATATACGATGATGTTTGAATCAGCACTCTAGCTTATTTAGGTCAAAAGTTATTGTCAAAATACTGTTTTTGACTCCTGGTGACCTTAGATGACCTCGGAGAGCTTAAAGGGAAAATATGGCCTCTGGCGGCGGTGAAAGGGTGCCCAAGAATGCTTTTCTGAGCAAGCTGAGCATTTTCAAACGTTTTTGTGACGTTTAGATCGTAAGACAGCTTTTTCTCATGCTTTTTCAATGGGGGAGGTCACCTCGTTACCTGGCCTCAGGTCACGAAATTAAAAATCACAGACATGCACCTTGTAGACCGTGAAGAATTCATAAAGTTTAGGAAGTTTTAAATAGATCGACTAGGAAATGTAGCTCTTACAGAGCTCAAAAGTTGAAATGAGGTGACATTGGTTGACCTCGCCTGGTGACCTGACCTTGGGTAACCCGAGGTACAAAATTTCAGAGTTAGTGGGGAAAATGATGGGGTTAGAGGTAGAGCCTTCACCTGCGGCTATCACCGGCACTCGAAAAAGGCAACACATCACACCAGCTCTCAGGAGTCTAGGCTGGCATAATATCGAAACCAGTATTGCTGAACGTGATTGCCTTAGAATATGTAAGATAGCTCACGTCGACCAATCTCCAGCAGCCCTAAAGGCAATGCTACCACCAAGGGAAAGTGTCTCCGCAAGGGTGACTAGAAACTCGAACACTCAGCTCCAACTGCCTCGATGTCGACTGTAGAGTAGGGGAGACTGGGGTCAAATGTAACACGGGGCAATTGTAACACTGGCCATATTGTCTAAACTGATCAATGTATGACGCTAGTGACACAACCGGAAATGCGCAATCAGCTGCTGCCTTTGTTAACGAAGTTTCAACTCGGTGCGGCGAGTAAGTCAGACGCTGGTCACAATTATGTGTTTTTGAGGGTGTTTTGTAATTTATGAAATATTTAAAGATGATTAACTTATTGATGGTTATGATGAGGTACAGCGGGAACAGTTTCAGTGCATAAATAGTGTTTAATTATCTACGAGCTGAGCACAGAATCTGTCGCCTAGGCCAGCTCGTTGAGCGGCAATTTGGTTTAAGAAATTGCGCGTTGCGATGGGGACAATTGTAAAATTTCCCTTGGGGTCAAGTGTAACAATGTTACAATTGACTCCTATGGCCTTACGACGTATTAAGCTTGCTTCTAGGTTAGTGAGGTTAGTAGGCTAGGTAAGTAGGCTAGGTTAGTGATTTTATGATCAGGTGCGCACCAAGGATGCTCGTTTGGGGAAGGGGGCTGACGAGGGGACGTCGGGTCGATGAAGAAGGCGCGCTTGTTCACCCAAAGGGGTCAATCTTCATATCCTGGGGGAGGGGGCGGGGGAGTGATGAACTTCTTGCTTCACAGACCTAGTATCAACTGTTTGGAGGCACTTAACACGTTGGGGGGGGCAGGCCTGGATCCAGACCGGCCGTTGAGGGGGAGGGGGTGGCAAAGCGGCCTAAAATCGAGAAAACATGGATTTTGAAGAAAATCGAAAAAATCGGGCGATTTGCGGGAGAAATTGCCCTGTTTGCCCCCTGGATCCTCCAGTGGGGAGGGGGAGGGTGGAGTGCAGGCCCGCTGCCCCCTGGGTGCGCTACTGTTAACGATAATCACATTGGTTTCCAATTATATGTTTGTTCGTAGGTTGGTATATGTTTCGGAAAAGTGGCAATGTGGACTGCCCTATATAATATTTCCCATATTGAAAAAATAGCATTTGAAATTTGGGTTTAATGGCACGTCAGCTGCTAAGGCTAATTGTGCCCAGTTTGAAAAATTAACGAGATTTCAGTCAAATTATAAATATATTTTTGTAGGTAGTCAGTCCAATAGACAAATATGCCCAAAATAATACGTTTTGGTTTTAGAAAGGGTCTTTCCATTTCGAGAACAAGTTCAAGATTTACTGACCAGGCTGATAAGAAAGTTTCTTTAAAACAATTTTGAATGCTGTATATTCAGGTCATTTATAAGGATTATTCAAATCACCGGTATTCGTATTTATGTTCATCGTTCTAAAAAAATTGAATCGGCTGTTTTCAAACAAATGTCTCGCAGTTTCAGAGAGTGCCTCGTTTTCGACTACGCACCAACGAACGCAGGACTCGACTGAAGACGGTCCATGAAGCTGAAGTGAAGCCAAAGATGCAGAAGTGTTCACATTAGGATGTTTTTTATGGTACAAATAAATCATCGAAATTCATACGGCTCTAACATGGTACAATTGACCCCCGGTGCTGTTACAATTGCCCCTCACGTGGGGTCAATTGTAACAGCTGAAGTAAATTCTTAGAAGTGAAATTTTGACCCCTAATTTGTTCTATTTTGAAATCTTTCTACGTCTGTCACATTGAAAAATCTGCAAAGTTGATTAAAATATAATTATAAATGCTTTAACTCAAAGCAGTATTTCCCCAGAACCAGAAATGTGAAATCTGTTACAATTGACCCCAGTCTCCCCCTACGAAGTGTGCCTTTCCGTACAGGGCTATTTCCCACCGGAACAAGCTTCCCAGGGACGTCACTCGGATCCAAAAGCTGAATACAATAAAGAAGTATTTCCACAGAAAACTAGAAGATGAATAATAACTTGGATGGTAGGTATGCTTAGTTATAGTCATGAGCGCCGAAAGCGGGAGGGACGGGGGACGCGTCCCTCCTTGTTGGCTAACCAGCGGGATCATCCCCAACAATTTTTTGGGTCAATCGCCATTAACCTTCGCCCGGGTGGGGGTCTTTTTAGACCCCCCTCGGGTTTTTCCAAAGAGACTAAAAAACGGTGGCGCGCAGCGCCGCCAAACTTGGTCTAGCTGTTCCTTTATTATTTTTACATCTTCCCCAAAAATTTTAGCTCAAGGTCATATCAGGTCAGGTCACCAGGCCAGGTGAAGTGACCTCACCTCAAAAAATGCTTAGGACCGCATAACTAAAAGAAGGGTTAATTGATCAGGTTGAAACTCATACCACATATTGGGCCCACCAGGAGCTACAATATTTGTTCCGGGATTTTGATATTGGTGACCTAAGGTCATGTGCAGAGCATGACCTCCCCATTGTCAATACATGGGGAAATGACGAAATGAGCTTTTCTCAGTAAGTATGGATGGAATCGACTTCAAACATCGGTTACGACCTGCTCTTAGCCCATTTCTGAAGTTGATGCCAAACATTTTGACTTGTGACCTTTTAAAGGTCACTTTAGGTCAAATAAGCATTTTTGGTGTTTTACTCTATAAATTTTGAATAAACTAAGATAGAACTTTTATTTTGTCACTCAAGTGTTTGTATAGTCACTGCAAGTAAAATTATATATATATATATATATATAATGACTATACTAGGTCAAGTTGGGTCAGACTGTTGACCTGGGCCAGGTCAAATTCTTAAATTTGACCTGGTATAGCAATATTATAAGTCATTTGATTTGTATTGACGAGAGGATTTCAATGGTGCATCAATTATGGCTGTATCTTGTTTGGTTTGGAAGTTATTAGTGAAAACGGAAACGCCCTTATGCATGGGTGGCTATGGACATTCCTAAGAATATGCCCAATATTCAGTGACCTGTAGCTCCCTAGGCTTTGACCTGACACGAAAATGAATGTCACTGTAATGAAAGAGCAACTCAAGAGCTTTCGAATGGTGTTAAAAAATGTTTCTAGCTATCATAGGTTCTGAGATATATGAGGTTTTCCATACGCGTCGGAAAAGGGGGGCCAGGGGGGCCTGGCCCCCCACTTTTGGCCAAAAATTTCCTGATCTCAGTCAAAATGAGAGAAAACCGGACATTCTTATATCCAGCCGCTGCGGGAGGCAACAAAGAGCCCAAATTCGAACAGTTTTTGGTCCTGACGTTGAAAGTTTTGTGTCAGCATCAGGTTGAAGTTTGGCTGGCCCCCCCCACTTTTTTGTCGGTGGCGACACTTGAGGTTTTCCAGCTATATATGAGGTACGCCTCATATTAGCGATTTTGACCTATATTGACCTCTGGTGACCTTGATATTGACCTGACAAGAAAAATCACCGAAGTATTTTCGATATCATTTTTGAAGAACTTTTGATTGCCGTTTTACGCTTTTTTCTAGCTCTCTTAGTTTTTGAGATCGTGGAGGTTCTTTTTTAGCCTCCCCCATCAGGGCAAAGGTGGCTCGTACCCGCCACCGGGGCAAGGGTTAACACACGCATTGACGGGGGAGGGCGGGTACTCGCCCTCCCTCGGCTTTCTCAGAAAAAGCAGAAAAACGGCGGCGCGTAGCGCCGCCGTACTTGGCATAGCTTTTCTCTCATCATTTTTACAACTGCTGTGAAAACTTTAAGGTAAGGTCATCTCAGGTCAGGTCACCAGTACAGGTCAAGTGACCTGACCTAAAAAATTGAACTCTCGCCCCACCGGGGGGAGGGAATCATCCATGCCCACCTAAGATTTTTCAGGATAACAGAAAAACGACGAAACGCAGGGCCGCGGTTGAGGCACTATCCCTCACCCTATAGTTTTCACATCATCCCTGAAATTTTTACCCCGGATCACCCAAGGTCAGGTCACCAAACGAGGTCAACCAAGGTCACCTCACTTTAACTTTTGAGCTCTTTAAGAGCTACGTTTCTTCGTCGATCGATTTGAAACTTCCTACAGTTCATGGCCCCGCCAGGGTCTACAAGTTTTATATCCGGGTTTTTCGATTTCGTGTCCTAAGTTCAGGTCATGAGGTGACCTCTTCCACTGGAAAAGGATGGGAAAAAGCTGTCTTATGATCTAAAAGCCACAAAAAAACGATTGAAAATGCTTTGTTTGCTCAGATAAGCGTTCTTGGACACCCTTTTACGGATCCCAGGAGTCATATTTTCCCTTTGACCTCTCCAAAGTCATTTAAGGTCACCAGGGTTCAAAAACAGTACTTTGACAATAACTTTTGACCTAATTTAGCTAGAGCGTTGAATCAAACACAATCGTGTATGTCTCATCACTAGCTTTCATTTGATGTACGGCAAGGTCACTTTCTGACTTTTGATGAACTCAGGTCATATGAGGTCACGGGGTGATCTCTGGAGGTCAAAACACTAGCGGGAGGTCTTTAAGTTCCACATGGCAGAAAAAGGTGTGGCATTTTCCTATCAAATGTATTTTACCAGATCTCAATAGCTCTAATGGCATAGGAGTTATGCCCAGTTTTTTTCAGCATTGCATATTTGAGTGAAAATAGCCTATCGTGACCTAGCTTGACCTCTAAAGGTCAAACCATTGACCTGAGCGCTTAAACATGTGGCTTAATTTTTTACTGAATTCACGCGAGCTTTCTAATGCAATTTGCAGATTTGCACTAAACTCCATATTTTCGGAGTTAGAGGGGGACCAACGATGGCCCGGTGGGGCGAAGGTGGCGCCGGTCCTCCGGTGGGGCGCGGGTTAAGATAGCATAAGTAGGGAACAGGGTAAATTTATCCGGTTGAAACTCATATCACCTAATGAGCCCACTGAGTTCTCTAAAATATGTTTTGGTATTTTAGATATCGATGACCTAAGGTCAGGTACGAGCCATGGCCTCCCATTGGATTTAGCATGGGAAAAATGGTTTTGACTGAATAACTCAGTAACGGATGGTAATAGAGCCTTTATTGAGCTGCATTATATACTCACTTTGTATTTGCAGTTCTTATGATATGCATTTATATATTTTGACCTTGACCTGATCTCAGGTCAGGTCAAATCCTCGTTTTGACCTAGCAAGGTCAAATTATATATCATTCGATTCAGATTGCTGCGAGGATTCATAAAGTTCAAGTCGTTGAAGTCATCTTTACTTGTTCAGATGGAATGGCCGAAAACCTTCATAAATGTTATCCCTGTGACGGGCATGTTTTGACCTCTCGTGACCTTAAAAGTGACCTGAGAAAAAATTGTTTAACCCTTGCCCCGGTGGCGGGTACGAGCCACCTTCGCCCTGGTGGGGGGCTAAAAAAGACCCCCACGATCTCAAAAACTAAGAGAGCTAGAAAAAAGCACAAAACGGCAATCAAAAGCTCTTCGAAAATGATATCGAAAATACTTCGGTCATTTTTCTTGTCAGGTCAATATCAAGGTCACCAGAGGTCAAAATAGGTCAAAATCACTAATATGAGGTGTACTAAGAAAACCTCATATATCTCGGAAACTATGATAGCTAGAAACATTTTCCTAACACCATTCGAAAGCTCTTGAAATGCGCTTTCTTTATAGTGACATTCATTTTCGTGTCACATTAAAGCCTAGGGAGCTACAGGTCACTGAATATTGGGCATATTCTTGGAAATGTCCATAGCCACCCATGCATAAAGGCGTTTACTTTTTCGCCAATAGCTTCCAAACCAAACAAGGTACAGTCATAGTTTATGCACCATTGCAATCCTCTCGTCAATACAAATCGAATGATATATGATATTGCTATGCCAGGTCAAATTTAAGAATTTGACCTGACCCAGGTCAGCGGTCTGACCCAACTTGACCTGGTATAGTCATGATGTATATCATTTGACTTGCAGTGACTATACAAACACTTTGGTGACAAAATAAAAGTTCTATCTTATTTCATTTAACATTTATAGAGTAAAACACCAAAAAATGCTTATTTGACCTAAGGTGACCCTTTAAAGGTCACAAGTCAAAAAATTTAGCATCAACTTCAGAAATGGGCTAAAAGCAAGTCGTAACCAATGTTTGAAGTTGATTCCATCTATACTTACTGAGAAAAGCTCATTTCGTGATTTCCCCATGTATTTACAATGGGGAGGTCATGCTCTGCACATGACCTTAGGTCACCAATATCAAAAATCCCGGAACATATGTTGTAGCTCCTGGCGAGCCCAATATGTGGTATGGGTTTGAACTTGATCAATTAACCCTTCTTTTAGTTATGCGGTTCTAAGCATTTTTGAGGTGAGGTCACTTCACCTAGCCTGGTGACCTGACCTGATATGACCTTGAGCTGAAATTTTCAGGAAAGATGTAAAAATGATGAAGGAACAGCTAGACCAAGTTTGGCGGCGCTGCGCCCGCCGTTTTTTGGTCGCTTCGGAAAATCCCGAGGGGGTCTAAAAAGACCCCCCACCCGGGCGAAGTTTAAATATTTTCGATGGAGTATTAGGTGACCTACCAACGCCGTTTGCCGTTTTTCGCTACCTACCGTGGTTCTCGAGATCTTAGGGGGGCGGGTACCCGCCCCCTGTCTAAGCGAGGGTGGCTCGGACCCCCGTCAATGCGCGTGTTAATGCTGTCAGGTACCGAATATGGTCAAAATTCGCCTCCTCCGTTCAGCACCAGCCCGGGTCCGTCCCCCTGCGAAAGTTCCATGGCGGCGCCCTTGGTTATAGCGTGTATTTCATGTGTGCTGCTTGTCACCTTTGTGTCAAAGGCGTCACGACACCTGACGTACGAATGTGTGGTAGGTATCTGTGAATACCTATATATACGATTGAATTTGTAACGATACCTGAAAAACCAAATAATTGGATGGGATTCGAGTCAGTGGCGGATCTAGCCGGTCGGTTTGGGAGGGGCAAACCAAAGTCAAAGGTCGAAAAAACGTCACGCCGTGAAAGCGGCGCTACATTATCGCTTGCCGGAAGAATTTTTTAATTTTAGGTATTTGCGGTGAAAAGGAAAAAAACGTCACGGGTTAAGAATATGGGATCGAGATATTTTTTCAGTCAGAGGCCCAATATTTACAGTGAACTTAACCCTTGCCCCGGTGGCGGGTACGAGCCACCTTCGCCCTGGTGGGGGGCTAAAAAAGACCCCCACGATCTCAAAAACTAAGAGAGCTAGAAAAAAGCGCAAAACGGCAATCGAAAGCTCTTCGAAAATGATATCGAAAATACTTCGGTCATTTTTCTTGTCAGGTCAATATCAAGGTCACCAGAGGTCAAAATAGGTCAAAATCGCTAATATGAGGTGTACTAAGCAAAACTCCTATATCTCAGAAACTATGATAGCTAGAAACATTTTTCTAACACCATTCAGAAAGCTCTTGAGATGCGCTTTCATTGCAGTGGCATTCATTTTCGTGTCAGGTCAAAGCCTAGGGAGCTACAGGTCACTAAATATTGGGCATATTCTTGGGAATGTCCATAGCTACCCATGCATAAGGGCGTTTACTTTTTCGCTAATAGCTTCCAAACCAAACAAGATACAGCCATAGTTTATAGACCATTGCAATCCTCTCGTCAATACGAATCGAATAATATATGATATTGCTATGCCAGGTCAAATTTAAGAATTTGACCTGACCCAGGTCAACAGTCTGACCCAACTTGACCTGGTATAGTCATGATGTATATCATTTGACTTCCAGTGACTATACAAACACTTCGGTGACAAAATAAAAGCTCTATCTTAGTTTATTCAAAATTTATAGAGGAAAACACCAAAAAATGCTTATTTGACCTAAGGTGACCTTTTAAAGGTCACAAATCAAAAATTTTAGCATCAGCTTCAGAAATGGGCTAAGAACAAGTCGCAACCGATGTTTGAAGTTGATTCCATCCATACTTACTGAGAAAAGCTCATTTCGTGATTTTCCCTATGCATTGTCAATGGGGAGGTTATGCTCTGCACATGACCTTAGGTCACCAATATCAAAAATCCCGGAACAAATGTTGTAGCTCCTGGTGGGCCCAAGATGTGGTATGAGTTTCAACTTGATCGATTACCCCTTCTTTTAGTTATGCCGTCCTAAGTATTTTTGAGGTAAGGTCACTAAACTTGACCTGGTGACCTGACCTGATATGACCTTGAGCCAAAATTTTCAGGAAAGATGTAAAAATGATGAAGGAACAGCTAGACCAGGTTTGGCGGCGCTGCGCCGCTGTTTTTTGGTCACTTCGGAAAAACCCGAGGGGGTCTAAAAGACCCCCCCACCAGGGCGAAGGTTAACTGGTTCTGTTTGAAGTTCAGTTAAAGCACCAGTAAACTAAAAAGGAGTTGGGGAAAAAGGAGGTCGATCACTTTGGGGGAAAAACATAGTTTTTCCCCAATATTTTTCGTTTGGGGAGGGGGCAAATGCCTTTTTTGCCCCCTTGGATCCGCCACTGACTCGAGCTATGAATACAGAATGAATACAAAATACAGAATGAATGCAGAGTTATGCCCAGTTTGCTGAAGCATTGCATATTTGGGTAAAAATAGCCTATCTTGACCTAACTTGACCTCTGGAGGTCAAACCATTGACTTGAGCACTCAAACATGCGAAGTTATTTCTTACTGAATTCACGCGAGCTTTCTTAATGCACTTGCAGATTTGCGCCAGCCCCAATATTTTCGGAGTTAGAGGGGGCCATCGATCCCCACGTGGGTAGAAGGTGGTGCTGGGCCTCCGGTGGGGCGCAGGTTAAATCGACTCACCAATTACCATCTATACTTCCCTTTCCAAGGTTTGCTGAAATGTTCTCTTTTTTACCCCCCGGGGTTTTTTTGGTTTTGGGGGGGGGGGGGGGGTGTTTTTTTTGTGGGAAAAGGGGGGGGAATTATTTTTTTTTTGTTTTTGGGTTTTTTTTCTCTTTCTTCAAAAAAATTTTTTTTTTTTGGGGGGGGGGGTGGGGCCTGTGAAAAATGTGCTGACAGCTGGAACAGGGCTTTAGTCATAGGCAGAGGAATTTCCATTCGCCGGAGCACCCCGGCTCAAATCCCTGATCTGGTAGCATATGGATGGATCAAATTTTAGACAGATGCAGCGCGCTTAAGACGCTTAGAAGGCGACCGAATAGAAAAGGAGGATGAGGGGGGAGAAGTGGTGAGAGAAAAGTCCATGCAATATCAGGCATATAAATCAAGGCGAGATAAATATAGAATTGAATACTTTAGAGGCAAACAATGGTGCCATGGGCCGAACACCTTATAGAAAGTATTTAACAAACTATCTAGTGTATAATTCAAGTACAGCAGTGACAGAACTAGGGGATGACAGAATATCATTCAAATGGTTGCTGAGCTGGCTGGATGCTTAATTGCACAGAAACTTTGTTAAAATAAAGGTATCTTGTAGTGCCATTACCCATAAATTTAGCCTCCAATTAGTGCTGCCACCCACCAGGAAGCAAACGAAAATTAGGGTTGACTAAATTGGGATGGCTTATTTGCTTTTGCCAAGGTTTATTGAACAGGAAAGACATGTTTTAAAAGCAATTAAGGTGACATCCCTTTTAATGTGGACTACTTATGTCATACCCTCTGCAAAATTTGTAAATAAAAAATGTCTAGATATTGCTGTATTTCTGTGTAATTTATTTCTGACTGCTCTTCTTATCAACTTGACACCTATGATGATTTTAAAGTTATGGTAATTACCTTGAAAGAGATCTTCTGGATGACCATTTATGCTTGGTTTTGCCTCTCATAACTCTCCCCAGTCATTGCTAGTTTGAAGTCTTGAAGTTTTCTCACATAATTTGTTGAAACTGCCTTCAAATGAATACATTTTTGGCATTATGTCTGTGCACTTCTTGTGATATTTGGTGGTGCAAGTAATGAATTATGAGCCAGGATGCCAGTAGAAGAAGCAAAGGAGGGGGATGAGCAAATTTAGAGTGTCATTGGTGGTGCCTCTGACAGTACTAAATTAAGTGCCACCTTGTCTTTAACCCCTCCTTAGGTATTGTAAGGCAAGGGTTCTTCCCAGAAGTAAATCAAGGGCACCTCCACTGACTCAAACATATGACAACTAAACAAAGAAAAAGACACACTGTGTCATATGGAACCCCACAAGATTTGAACACATTTTTCTTCATTGTTATGTCAGAAAGTCTGGGTAAAAAGCTCACAGTCCCTCCATATATTCTAAGGTTTCATTTATACAAGCTTGTTGTTCATTGATTCTCTTGTTCTAACCTTTGGTTGGCTAACCAAATGTTGGCTGTGAACTCCCTCTGCAAGCTGTATATCTAAGAATTGCTTTCAATAATACCAGAGGTATGGACATTGATGAAGATAATGTAATAAATGACTTCTTTCTACCAGGCTACAATGGTAAGTTTTTTATTAGCTACATTATACATTCTCAGGAGCACTTGATGCAGGTACATATATGTTGAATGATAATGATATTCTGTATCATGTCCTATCTTCAATCTGTGAATGTGCTTAAAATCTGCATTTTTGTGTAAACATTAGATATATAAGAAAGAGACACTACTTAGTGAGGACTTTCCTCACAAAGACATTATTTCTTATAATGGCTCAAAATCTCTGGGTTCCTTGTTTTCAGTACTACAGTACTTCAGGAAGTGTTATACTTCAGTATCTTTTCCTTTGGCATCACTTTTTACAGCATTTTTAGCACCTCCTATCTCATCCAGAAGAGTGGGATGTCTCAATCCAGCATTATAATTTGGTAGAATAGTTCAGAGGAGTCTGCTGTGACTTAAACCCGCACTGGAGAGGAGTCAGACATTAACATGTATGGGGGGGGGGGGGGGTTCTGTTCAAATTAAGGGCCTTTAAAAAATGGTTGGGAGGCAGGTGGGGGTATGGTTATCTACATTAAAGTCAATTTTCATAGACCTAGATCAATATCTTCAAGGTCAAATGAGAATGTAAAGGCCTGGGCGTTTGCCGCTGCCTGTCCTGTATGAGCAAGCTCTCATTGTCACGAAATGTATAAGTCTGGCACCGGAACAGTACATACATTGCACCATGGATGCGGCACAACTCGATAGCCACACCACTCTCGTTCTTCCTCCGCCTACTCTGGTTCTTCATTTTCCAATGTGTCTTCTATTGATTGTAGCTTGCCTCGTGTACTGAGAAATAAACACGTACGGTTGTAAATCTTGACCATTCTGGGGACTCTTCAGGAAATGTCGCGATTAAGCGTAAAGAATCCGGGATACACTAAAAATGAGTTAAGGTTATACCAGGGAAGTCCCCAAATTTGGCTCGAAATTTTTAGATCAAGGCCATTCAAAGTCATCATCTTATGACATCAAAATATGATTTATTTCCTATAATGTCCACTATGACTTTCACCATAGCAAACTTGTGTGGGCAATGCAGATTGACCTTGAACCCTAACCTTTGACTTTAAACTGTGACCTTGACCTATACATTGAGTCATCTTAACTGTGAAGTCAAAGTAAAATTTATATTGTTCTGGGTAACACCATTGGACCGAAATCGCTGCGGCCAATGGCCTTGAGAATGCTGTTGTGACCTTTGCTTTTGACGTTTGACCTCGACGTTCCTGTGAGCAGACATTTACAGATAATCTCTTGTATAAGGTTAACACGTCTCCGATGCAGGCGAACTGGTGCGCCCGCGCGATTGCTACGATTTCAGAATGTAGGTTTTACTTTGAAAGCCTGTTAGTAAAAATTTTGACAGATTAAAAAAGAACCAATCAACTTGCCGTTGAATTCTCTCAAATGAAGGCAAGTAGGCGCGTTTCGTCTGCAAAGGTTCCCGGGCCACCTACGAAAAATAGGTGGGGTGGGGGGCTCAGAGGCCCCTTCTAGTGCACGTGTAAAGGAGGGATGTGCGAGGATGTTAGAGGAACAAACAGTGGGAAATTCCGTAGGTTGAGTGCTCTAGCATAGGTAGTCAGATCCATCAGACGATACCATTCCAAAAAATTGTAACTTAGCTTGAGACAACTACGTTTGAATATATTTAAAACATATATCAGTATCAAAAGTTAAAGCGTGTTATCTGCTTTATTTTCTTAGATATACATTTTAAGATCAAACATTCTTCAGGAGCACGTTTTTTTACAACACTCTTCGTAAATTCTGTCACGTGTTTCTCGTGGACTTACATTTCTGCATAACATTTTTGTAATTGTATGTGGTTCACGCGATCTGACCAGATTTAGCGAAACATGATGCTAAACCTGATTATTGTCAGTGCAAGTGAATGCAATTCAAATGTGTATATATACAAATACTTGCAATGAAAGCTTCAGAAAACAATCATGGAGACCTAAAAGACGAGAATAAGAATATCACGAGTAGAAGTAAAGACGACAATAAACAGTAAATGAGAATGGGGCTGCCTGCTTATGTGTTTATGTGTAACTTGTTTGGCCCGATCGTCATTTTTCCTGTTAACTGCTGACAAATGCCGCATGTTCAGATGTACCTGAGGACGTGCTGCTGGGCTGTGACATGTGCGGGGACAAACACCCTACTGCCACCTGCCATTACATCAAGGATGCACCCAGGGTGAGAGGCGCCAGATACACAAGTAAAGTCAGGTTCGAGTACGGAAGGACAGATCAGAGGCAGATGGATATCTTCTTTGGTTTGGTTAAAATGTTATATTTTCAACCGCTTTTGCAGCTTTGGGGTTTTAACTTTTCATTATTGGTGAGCAAACAATGCCCGAGCGTATCTGGCGACGTATTTAATCACTTTATGTAGACGTATTAATCACATACGTAGATTTCGTGGAAAAGTTCCTCTCGCCCTATCTGGATGGCGTCCTTGTAGTCTGTCTTGTAGTTTTCCTCCTTGCATGTGTTAAAGCCTTTACTGACTGAAGTCTATTTCCCCACCGTGAAATTTGCCCATTATCTGTTTCTTACTTTTCTTAAACGATGAATAAGAAAAGGGGACCAACAACGTATTTTTGCTTGCAAACTAAGGCCCATTTTTCCTCTGGTCCTCTCATCCGTCCTCATCCCTCGGATTTTCATTCCCTCGGCCCATTCGAGATTGTGTAATGCGAAACCGGCAGAATAATGAATAACCCAAAAGTGTAAATCAATATATTTCTGATCAACACAGGTCAATACTTTCTTGAAGTCTTATTTTCAAGGAAAGGGAGGAAATTGAGTGTTTTTTTACAATAAAACAAGTTACCTGCTGGCATTTCCAGTTTTCTGGCTTTCCGAAGCTAGATTCGTTTACCTTCCCCTACCCGCGCCCGGTAGATAGGTGACGGCGTGGTGAGCCGCGCGAGGGTGACCCTACCGGTGGAGCTGAACCCTTCCCCCCACCCTCGCCTGGCAGATAGGTGACGGCGTGGTGAGCCGCGCGAGGGTGACCCTACCGGTGGAGCTGAACCCTTCCCCCACCCTCGCCCGGCAGATAGGTGACGGCGTGGTGAGCCGCGCGAGGGTGACCCTACCGGTGGAGCTGAACCCTTCCCCCACCCCTGCTCGGCAGATAGGTGACGGCGTGGTGAGCCGCGCGAGGGTGACCCTACCGGTGGAGCTGAACCCTTCCCCTACCCCCGCCCGGCAGATAGGTGACGGTGTGGTGAGCCGCGCGAGGGTGACCCTACCGGTGGAGCTGAACCCTTCCCCTACCCTCGCCCGGTAGATACGTGACGGTGTGGTGAGCCGCGCGAGGGTGACCCTACCGGTGGAGCTGAACCTGAGACTGCAGCTGGACTCTTCCGTCGCAGTGACGGCCGCTGCTCCTCTGGAAACCGGTGCCGTATTCGGGCCGATGGTGGCGCCGCGCAGCGACTACATCGCCAACCATCAGTTCCCCATCAAGGTTAGAGGTTGTGTTAAAAATGCTGCTGTGGTTTACGTTCTGAGAAAATCAGGTGTAAAGTAAATATGAGTCATAAATTCGGGGCTTAAATTTCACATTTGGTTAACCAAATTCTGTTTTTTTTGTGGAGCGTTTTCTACAAAGCTGGGTAAAAACAAAACTTTGTTATTGCTACTGCTGATCAAACGGAGGGCTGTGTTACTTGTAGGCGTATAGGTACACCCATATGTTCCAACGTTTTTAACGCCTCCAAGTGTCATCGTATAGAAATAGAGTTCTTCCATTCAAAGCAGGGTACGGGAGGACAATGGGGCAGGTACCATCCCCCCTCCAATCGAGCACTCAGCGCCCCCACGCTGCGACCAGGCACCACCGGATATCTCCCCGGGGCCCCTTGGAAACGCCGCTCTCCAAATACCTTGGAGCACTGATCGGAGGGTGTCTTTGGACAGGTGTTCGGGGAGGTCGGGGAGCCAGACCAGTTTCTGGACACACGAGACGAGAACCTTTGCAACTGGATGAGTTTGGTGGCGCCCTCTGCGGAGCCCCACCTGCAGAACCTTGCCTGCCTACAGGTACCTACCTATGCCCAGTTACTGGAATACCGGAACTCCCTCATCTGTTCCCTCTGGATATTTCAGGTTACGTAGCTATGTGTTTCTGCGGTTTGTTTTGACGTGTACAGTTTGCTAACGCGGAGCGCGCCTGAGCCGAGTACCAAGTGTGATGTGGAGAGGTGCCGATCCAGTTCTGTGTGCCGATGACTGGACCCGGAGGCAGAGCAGCACATTCATAGCCGGCCGCTCTCCGCAGATGGGCCTGGATATCTACTTTGTGGTGCGGTGTCCGGTGCCAGCCGGCGCTCAGCTGCACGTCTGGTACTCTCCGTTCTACGCGCAGAAGCTGCGGCACACCCTGACGCTGGACCCGACAGTGGCGCCGCTGGCGGGCGCCCCCGAGGTGGTGCTGGTCCGACTGCCGCCCGAGGGCGAGCCGACGCTGCAGGTCATCAGCCACCGCCGTGTGCATGTGAAAGATGGTCATTTAAGGTCAAAGAGGTGGTACACTGGTGATGTGATGCGATTCTTACAGCGGTGTACAACGTTTATTTACGTTGTGACGAACGCTCGGCAGGTTCCACGATCGCTCTCTCCCCTGGCTGAGGTCAGCAGCAGTCCCCTGGAACTTCCAGAAGAGCCGCCAGCCCAGTCTGTGGTTGTGCCCTGTGCCGAACCGTCTGACGCAGCGGGGGATCCTGACGATCCTGCAGCCACGACTGCGGAGTCGGCTGAGCCGGCGACCTCAGCTGAGGAGCCCGCTCAGCCGGCGTCTGCGGGTGCAGACCTGGCCGGGCGGCCGTGTCCTCTGTGTGGGGTGTCCGTGCTGAGCGCAGAGGCGCTGGCGCGGCACTTGCTGTCATGTCACGCGGGTGCTCTGGTGGCGGCGGCCGGTCCGCAGCCGTGTCCGGTGTGTTCGCGTCAGTGTCGATCGGGACGCGCGCTGCTGCCTCACCTGAGACGCCACTGCTCCGCCACCTGCCGACACTGCCGCAAGGTACGCACCAGAGCGAGCACTGTCCCTAACGCCACCTGCTTGCATTTAGAATGACCTGATATTGACTGTAAGGACTCCTGCGGTGTTCGAAATTATCTTCTTCCTTCATGTTTTTTACGTATCTGCTTAGCCGTAGCTTAAACAGATAGGTAGTCAGGCTGTATCAGTAATAAAATATGCTTGGTATTTTTGTCTTAATTGTCTGTACGACAGAGCAAAAGTTGTGTTTTTATTAATAATCCTGCGACTAGTTTTTCCCCTTGTGTGGCGTGGCAGATCTATCAACTTCCCGTCAGTGAATTTAATTATTGTGTCCACATGTGTAGCGATATTTTGGTGCGGGTCAGTTGTGTCCTATGACTAGCAAATGCTACGGAGAAAACCCGGTTTTAGTAGGAACGTCCTCCATGCCCATTCATCACACAGATACATTGTGCTACAGATGCGGCAAGCGCATATCCGTTAGTATTTTTCCCAAGGTCCATTTAAGCTGTCAACTAGTCGAAATATGGGCAGGTGTTTTCCTTCCCATCGTTTTTGTGAAGCTTAATTTTGCTCGTGATTCTGAGTGAACTACTTCAGGAACCAACCTTGGTGTCACCTGGCTGAAAGCGCTGGAAAGACATTTAAAAAGTCACCGGATATGCAATTACTTAAAAAGTCACCGTAACTACTTAAAAAGTCACCGCAATTACCACTGGCGTCAGGTGAATTTTAAGGAATGTTATCAGTCGACAGGCCTAAATAATCGAGGACGCTTGTTATAAAAAAACTACTTTTTCACTAACTTCTTTTTTCATTATATAGTTTTTCCCATTTGCTCAGTAATGGTACTACTTTTTCAAACTCTGTAAAGCAAATTAGGCATTTACGTATTAACTTTTTTCTGAGATACATACCACATTCGAAACAACGCCAACCTTTTTCTGAAGCGATCCATTTCAAAGGACATCCCTTCATTTTGATGCTGCCAATTTCCTGGCAGGTGTATTATTTTATTGTTATACGCTGTTTTGCTTTTTCTCCTATTGCATCTATACCTACCGCCCATTGCAGGTGTTTACTCGGCGGGAGAAACTGGCGACCCACCCCTGTCCAGGGCCCGCGCCGTGCCGCCGAGGGCTTCGCTTGTCCGCACTGCGCACGTCTCTTCACCTCCCCCTGGTGCTGCGACGACACGTGCAGCGGCACACGGGGGCGCTGCGCTGCGCCGACTGCGGCCGTCACTTCGTCTCATCATCAGCGCTGGACACTCACGTGTGTCGGGCGCGGGTGCCGGCGGCGCGCCTCCTGCCCTGTCCGTCCTGCTCGCGCCGGTTCGCTAACGCCGCCAGCCTGGCCAAGCACGCGGCTGTGCACGGGGACCGGTACCGGTGCCGGCGCTGCCGCCGCCGCTTCTCCGGTAACAAGCCGCTGCGGCGCCACCAGGCGCTGTGCGGCGCCGCCGAGCAGCTGCGCCAGCACGGCAGCGCCCCCTGCCGCCAGTGTGGCGTCCAGCTGAGCTCGCTGCCGCAGCTGGCGCAGCACGTGCGCCGGCACGAGCTTCCCCCACCGCTGTCGCACGTGCCGGCGGGGCTTCCGGTCGGAGCTGCAGCTGGGTAGTCACGTGTGCAGGCGACCGGCGGGTCCACCGCGGCAGCCGGCCTCCCAGCCGGCAGCGCCCGCCGTCTGTGAAGTGTGCGCGCGGACCTTCAGCAGTAAGAAGGCTCTGTGGCTTCATCGGAAAACGCATGGGGAACGGACTTTTGCGTGTCAGCTGTGTGATAAGAAGTTCAAGCGGAAGGATATTCTGCAAGGACACTTGATGAAGCATTCGGAGGCACAGGTGATATACGCATCTAGCTTGTTTGCGCATTTGATATGGAATTTTAAGACTTTTCTTCGTAATATTTCAGAAGTCCATTCTGGTCTCGCTCCGTGCTGCGTGCAGAACATGTGTATTGTATTTGAATGAGGATTTCGCCGGCCATGGGTTTGGACTGGCGATCGTCATCAGTACTGAGTCGACGCTTCAGCTCACCGTTTTTGTATTTCTCACATTGGTGTGGGATTTCATCTCTCAGAGCCCCAATCATCAATCTCTAGGCCCCAGTCATTCATCTCAGAGCCGTCACCCCCGCTCCCAACGAAAACCATGTATGTCCATCGACACTATCGCCTGTTCTCAGGTTCCGTGCCCGCTCTGCCATAAACTGCTCAAGTCTCACAAGTCGCTGAAGGTGCACATGCGGCTACACACGGGCGAGGCCCGGTTCAGGTGCGACGTGTGCGACAAGTCGTTTGTGCAGAAGGAGAGCATGCTGCGTCACTGGCGCCTGCACGACCCGGGCCACCGGGCCGAGAACACGTGCGGCACCTGCGGCCGCACCTTCAGCAGCCAGCACCACCTCAAGCAGCACCAGCTGCTGCACACTTCAGGTCGGCACCCGTGCACGGGCGGCTGTGTGGTGGGCGGTATATGATCTTACAGGTCGGCACGCCCCTAAACCCCAATAATGGTGATGGTAATGATGAATGACCGTTTGGAGAGGCGGTAGGGTGGGCGGGGGCAAGGCGGTCATTTTGTTTTGCAGTGATGCGTTATGGTGAAAATGTGTTGGGTCGAAAATCGTGCCCCAAGACCACATAGATTGGCGCGCCCCTAAGCCTAAATAATCAATCAACTAGTCAGATGGACCATACACTTCACTGTCATTCAGACCGGTGCGATTTGAAGGTGTTTGCGATTTGAAGTGTACCATCAACCATGCCGCTGTAGAGAAGGCCTGGCTATTAATACGTGCGGTGTTCCGTCACAGGCCCGCGACAAGCGGTGTGGTGCGTGCGGCAAGGCTTATACAACCGAACAGGCCCTGCAGCGCCACCGGAGGACCGTCCACAAAAACTACCAGTACGAGTGTCCCTTCTGTCACATGACCACCAAACTGAAGAGCAGCATGAGGTAAGACTTTGGAGTCCTGAGCTTGACAACGTGATGTGTGTATTCAATTTATCTACATTGGGTCCCGTTCAAGTTTAAGCGATGAGTCCCATATACTTCTCATGCAATTTGCACAGTTGTTTTAGCATCATTTTTTTTGCAATGTTTGAACGTGGGCTGCGGTATTAATAGTTTTGAATTGTATTCATGCACTATGCGGCGAATCTGTGGGATAGGAGCAAAGAGGGACGGACCGCGCCCTTCTCTCAGCATCTTAGACGGCAAGTGTAAATTTCATTGCACTGCATGATAATAATTTATTTCAAAATTGATTTTCCATCTGCCTATTATGAACTTTTCTACGTCCTGAATATTGGGTCTGGTCTTATGCTGCGATTAATTCCCACCCTGGAGGAGGTTCTGGTGGCAACTTGCGCTTGAAAGAGGCCATTAGATACCCCATTGGGATATTAAAATCTAACAAAATGGGCAAAACGCTTTTTTGGGGTCTTTTTGGTGTTATAGTGAAAATTACAGCCCATTTTCATTGACTGAGATCAACATTGTCGAGGCTAAGACGATGTCATGCATATGAAATCTAGGTTATACCTGGGGCCTAATGGGGGAGCGGAGTGATTGTATGGAAAAGTCATGAATACACTTCAATTTGACCAATGTCGTGGGCGAAGGTGCTGGCAATGGTCTTTGAAATTTTGTGCCAGGCAGTGAGTCATGGACACATGACGTCATAATATGATATATTACCCATGTTGGGTACCATTATAAATAGGACAAGGGCAACTGTTGAGCTGGAAATGAGACATCACTCAGACATAAGCCATAGGTGACGTCACCTGGCCGGAAAAGTGGGTGAATGACCTGAATACGTTGTCATGATGAGGTGATCTTGACTTATCATAATTATAGAGGCTCGATCTATGACGCATGGAACCGGTGCGACTGCGATTGTGGCTATCCCAAAGTATTGGTCTAATTTTTAATGTTATAAGTAAACAATTAATTATTCATCTCAAAATTTCTTGTCTCAATCGATGTGCTCATGAATGCTCACAAATGTAGCCAGCTTTGTTTTCCGACTTCGACCGGTTCTATGTACGCATCGGAAACTAGGTTGGGGGATGGGGGGTACAAGGGTCTAGGACGCCCTCCAGTTCACGCGTCAAGATCAGGGGACCAGTATAAGGGACCAGGCACCTTAGTGCATGGGAAATTGCGTTTCTTTGAGTGAAGTCATGTTAACGTCCATGCTTTAGTGGTATGGATTTCGGCAGCAGTTGTGTTCACGCCCTTTACCGTGCCGAACGTGTCAGCGCCAGTATTACATGTCGTCATTGCCGCGCTCGCTCGCAGTCGGCACCTGGCGAAGCTGCATGCGGACCAGCGCGCCACCTGGTCGGCCGAGGGCTTCATCGACGCGCTGTACGGCGCCGGGCAGCAGGCCGAGTCCATACTCACACTGCAGCCCAACAACACCCTGCTGCTGCTGCCATCTGCCGACGGGGACCTCAACTCGAGCTTACCGCGCCAGTCGGCAGGACTGGTGGTCGAAGGGGCCGACGCCGACCAAGATGTGCTTTTATATGTGATTGATGTCCCAGATATGGATATAACGTTTGCTAGTTAGTGACAATGCTAGGTGAAGTGAATCGTATGTTTTGAAAATAAGGATATGCATACAGGAGGCAAGTTTTGGAATTCAAGTAACGGGATAAAGTTTGGTATTATGCAGAGTTGTCACGAAATATGTATTATCGTATAATAGTCATGGCATGGCAACTGCGTTTTTTCAGCCCTTCCCTGCAGTTTAAAAAATCGAAGCATTTGGATGGATTTTGAATGAAGGATACCAATGAATAGTTAATACGTTGGTGTATGTACTTTTAGGATGCTAGATCGAAACATCTTAAGCAAATTACGAATACATATTTATTTATAAAGAGTGTTGCAGCTTTGCAAATCGAAACAAAAGCGAGGTTTTGATAGAAATGTCCTCGTTTCAGAATCAGCTTAGCTGGGAGACGATGAAACGATTTTTACTTATTGTCGAGGCAAACTCCGAATTGTGGCTTCATATAAAACACTAGGTAATGACGACGCACTTCACTAACACATTGATATAGATTTGCACAAGTACGGGGAAGTAAATGCAAAAAGTCGAGGTGAAACATTAGGGGTAGGGCGAGCTTCCTCTGATTCACGAGTTGGGGATTCGTCCTCCCTGTCCCCGTACTTTTGATGTCCATGGGCGTACCGCTTTTGAAAATAGAAACGGTGGATTTTGTTTCCCGTTTATTTTCTGCTGATGTTAAATTGTCGAAGAATGTTAAAACTATTGACAAAAAAATCTATTGAAGTTGCGACATTTCAAAGGAGGGCCATCAACCTTTCAGCGGGGCGCCGTGGCCATCTGGGGAGCTCAGGATTAATGGGGCGGGTTGGATACGCTTTTTAGGGGTGGATCCAGGGGGAACAGTTTGGCTATACCCCCAAGCGAAAAAGGAGGGACCAAATCCTCTTTTGGCCCGCCAAGGTAAACCAGTGCTTCATTATTTTTCAATTGAGGAGAACGTGTCCATTAGTAAAAACGGTTCTTAGCCTTTCGTTCGTTCGGAATGTAGTTCGCCCCTGGCGATGCCCAAAACTGCATTGATCGAACTCGAACGTGACTCCACCGGCATAGGCGAACCCAGGGAAGGGCACTTGCCCTCGCGATCGACCCCGGCGCCCCCTGTAAGGTCGATGGTGCCCTTTGACATGTAAATTTCACCACCCCTCTCCAGTGACGGCGGAACTTCCGAATTTGAGGGGGTACTAGCAGTGGCGGATCCAGGGGGGCAAAAAGGCAATTGCCCCCAAACGGAAAAGCTCGGGGCAAAACTGTTTTTGCCCCCCCCAAAGCGATCGACCTCCTTTTTCCCCCGACTCCTTTTTAGCTTGTAAGCAAAATTTTGGTGCTTCAACTCTCAACTTCAAACAGAATTAGAGAAGTTCAGTGTAAATATTGGGGCTTGGATACATAGGCGGATCCAGGATTGCCGATCGGGGGGCACCTTCCCGGGGGGCGCCATCCGGACCGGGGGCGCCATCCGGACCAGGGGGCGCCACTTATGACCGGCAAAAGCTATCAGGTGGGCGCCAAATCCTATCGGTGGGCGCCGACTTTCGCATCCTGGGGGGTGGGAAGCGACATTTCAGGGGGCGCCATCGACCTTTCAGGGGGCGCCGAGGGTCGATCGGGGGCACGTGCCCCCTTGCCCCCTGGATCCGCCTATGCTTGGATAGGAAAAAATGTATCTTGAGCCCATATTTTTCACCCCGTGACGTTTTTATTTGCTTCTCGTCTCCAGTTCCCGAAATCCTACCGAAAAGGCATATGGTAGCGCAATTTTTCACTGCGCGACGTTTTTTTTTTGCTTTTCGACTTTGGTTTGCCCCTCCCAAACTAACCGGCTAGATCCGCCACTGGGTACTAGGGACTTTTCGAACCATTTCTTTCCAGTCAACGCCATGGGGTTAGTGTTAAAAATTCTGATTTAAGGGGTACCATACCCCGGTGCCCCCTCCCCCGGTTCCGCCGTCAGTGCCCCTCTCCCGAGTTAGGTATCGGATTCGGGTATCGGCGCCCCCATGGTAAGTTTGGCGCCCAAATGATAGGTGTTGCAGTCCAAAAATGTTCCCCCGACAATGTCTTGTCCCTTCCCTCGATCGGCAATTCTGGTTCCGCCTATTATCACTGGTTGCGCCACCATCTGCAAGATCCCAGCCTTGGAATAACAGCCAATCGGTGGGGCCTTGGGCGGGCAGCTGACGAATTTGCTTGCTGGACTGCAAAAGATCATATGACTTTTCTTTACTATTTTTGTTTAGTCACGTGACTAAAATAGTATTGTTAGCCTTGAGGCAGCACAGTTAGCTTTACTCAAGATATCTTTACTTAAAGGTACGTTCAAGAGGGATTCCTCCACACTTGAAAAACGTCACACGGGCGAAAAGGAATTCCTTCACCATTGGACCGTGCGTCAAACTGCTGCTAATGACACTGCCCGCTTACAAAGTTGCGAGAATACACGGTAATCAAATGTATGCCCAATGCAAAAGATAAGCATTTATTTTTTGATTCTTGGCCTTTTTTTGGAAAAAATCTAGATCTTTAATCATTTCATTTCCCCATGTTATATGCTGGTAAGTGTGACGTCACATCTGGTGATGAGCGCTTGCTGTTGGAGGGGGCTGAGCTTTACCATTCACTTGTGCGCTTTTTTCACGCAATGCGGCGATAAGGCCTCACTTCCTTGGCCGTGAGCGAGGCGGGTGGAAGGAGCGGAGATCGTTACGCGGTAGAAGGATAGGTATATTATTTTTATATTTTAGGGGCCTGCAAGAACTTCATTGGTAATCTGTTGGATTGCTGGTGGGGTTAATCAACTCAAACTCGAGGCTGTTGGCAAACGACATCACCGACGGCGGGACGGTTACTGCGAATTTGAAATTATCTGCCAAACGCTCTCATAATTCCAAGCGACATTTCAGGACTAGAATCCTCAGAAAACTTCAAGTAAGTGATTGTTTCATTATCTTCGCTATCACCAATGGGTTTTAAGTATTTTGAAGCTTGTAGCTTGTCGTCTCAAGTAGTGCTGTCTTGTTCTGGCTCATTCCAGTGCAGACATAGCATTCAGGCATGCATGTCAATGTTCATGCACATCTTTTGAATATTTAGATTCTGGGTCTTATCAGGGAAACAAGCAGTGGTTTAAATTCTCCCAGGGAATTATATGATGACCGCAGTGTGCTGCTGGGACCACTGGTCGGCTCTTCTGGGGCTGCTTCCCGGTGCTGCTGTTGCTTTGCGGCCGCTCGATACATACACTGGCCGTGAATATACACTGGCCAATACATATATACACTGGCCATGAATAAACACTAACCCTTGAATTTTTGTTTTACTTTTTACCATGTTTCTTTTCCCTTGCCCTGTCTTTTTCATTTTTCATGATACCTTACCTTAGGTCACCTTAGGTGTACGGGACTCTGAGGCACGCCAGGTGCCTGTCTTGCCCGTTCTCATCGAGCTCAGTACAGGTAATGTTTCTAGACTAAGTTGGGAATGAATACATCAGATCAGCCCAGTGACAATCTATGTTGTTCTTGAAGCAGTTTGTGGACTGGGATTCGACGAGCCAGTCCGGGAGACGGTTTCAATCTCTTACAGTGCGCACCCCGAAGTGGTTCCTCCGTGCCATGGATACTGCTTGCGGTTCCCCAACCTTGAACCTGTGTCCACATGTGGTACCGACTGGAGGGTCTAGAAAGAATTCTTCCTTACGCACTCCCAGCTGACCCCGCGTGATCTTGTAGATGAAGATCATATCACCCCTCTTGCGCCTATACCAAAGCGATGACAGCTTGAGGGGACAAAGTCGAAGCTCGTAGTCCAGGTCTTGCAAGGAGGGGACCAGCTTGGTGGCACAGCGTTGGACTCTCTCTACCATAAGCTGGTCCGCCTTGTTAAACGGGCCCCAAACCACATTGGCGTACTCCAGGTGGGGTCACACTAAGGCTTTGTACAAGAGAGGCAGCACATGCTGGTCCACATGAACAAATGTCCTTTGAATTGCTCCAAGGATCTGGTTGGCTTTTGAAACAGCTGCGGCAGCATGTCTGCGGTACTTGAGTTGGTCATCTACAAAAACACCCAGATCCTTTTCGATGGTCACCGGAGCTAGTTGATTTCCGCCCATCTCATAGACTTGATGCTGGTTGTTGTGCCGAAGGTGGAGCAGACTGCATTTGGAGATGTTGAATGGTAATAGCCACCTCTCAGACCAGGACTCAAGCTTGTGTAGATCTTCCTGCAGAGCTCTAGCATCGGCACCTGCTCTAGCTCTAGCATGATACAAACCACATACACAATTTTTTTCTAATTGAGCATACAAACTACACCTTATCTGCATTTATGGTTGCCTCGTGTGCTCTTTCACCTGTGGGTATGTATGTATAGGTATGTGCGTGTGTTCCAAATATATGTATGGATATATATATATATATATATATATATATATATACATACATACACACACACACAATATATATATATATATATATATATATATATATATATATATATATATATATATATATATATAAGCTTCCTTATATGCACTGCTACTGTTAAAACTCTGAGCAATAGTTCAGATTGTAAAGTGTAGGCTATATTGCACATTTTTCCCTTTTTAATCACACTTTCACTTTCTACCCCAACAAGAAAGAGGTTCAAGCCATTAGAATCAATGGTGCAGCTATACTGTGAGTGAAAAGTAAAAGTGGGAAAGGAAAAAGTAAAAAGACACCCTGAGCAACACTTCCACTGGATCTCAATCATCCAAAACACTTCACAAAACCCACCACTGATGGTAGCCTATCACTGTTGTCACTGAGTGCATTGACTCTTTGTTTCTGCTTGTGGGTTGGACTCTGTGCAAGGGCTACTTGCACACAAGTGAAAATGATGTCATGCTTGGGATGGGATGCCTTCAGCTATCTGTTGAGCTCATGCTCAGTGTTTTCTGATTGGTGTACAACCTTTTTTCCTATTGGTGTGCAGTTTGTGTGGTGTGCTGATCAAGGCGCAGATTTAGCTGTAGCATAAGCAAACTGACTGCTCATTACATGGCAACAAATATTACTCTTTTATGTTCAGCACAATTCATAGCCGAGTAATTAACACATGCTATCACGAATTACTCATAAAATGTTCCCTTACATTTAAGAAGCTGGTTTGATTCATGTGATGTATTATGCCATATTTGTATTATATAATGCACACATGCTATTTACAGGTGATGGCAGGCATAATATATATATAGGATATGCGTAGTTAATTGCATGGTATTTGCAAAAATTGTTTTTGCTCTTCCCATCATTTATCTTTGACACATAGCATGCCATCACTAAAACAGAAATCAATCCCTCCCCAAGCAACAACATTGTGTTTGTCAATAGAGGTGGGGTGAGAGGGTATTATGCTCTGGAAACTCTGATTTTCCTTTTTAATTTTTTTTCTAGTATGCCCCTATATACTGCTCCGAATGCCACTCATTGACAACTTCAAAACTGTGCCTATTCAATGCCACATTCATCTTACGGTTACAAATCTCGTGCTTCTATTGCAATACCTAAACCATTACTCAAAAAGAATCATCTTTAGCATCGAGTATTGGTAGCATGCTGCTAAATCAGGAAACTATAAATGTGCCACAACGGTGAGTGTATCAATTGCTTAGACGGGTGAGTTGGGAGTCAATACGTAAGCTGACCATTTTAATGCATTATGTTTTTTAAAAAGCGGAGAGCTTATGGAAATTGTGTGACAAAGAAATTTGCTAAAGAACCAATACATGGTCCTCTTTTGCAGTCGATAGGCAGTGATATATCTTTCACAGGACTCAGGATGTTGGACATCGGACCTCGTTGGACATTGTCTTAAACATAATCGACCATTATTTGTTGTGCTTCATTAGCTGAAGCACAGTAAGATGAACAACATCCGGGAAAGTCTATTAAATTTCTCATTGGCATCAGTAACTTGCTGTCTGGTGGAGGCACGACGGATGCCGGTGTCAGCGTGAGATCCATGGTGCCACGTCTGTCTTTCCTGCCTTACAGAATGGCGGTTCGCACACAATTCGAGGGTAACAACGAGATTGGCGTGTTCTCGAACCTCACCAACGCCTACTGCCTGGTGGGCATTGGCGGCTCGGAGAACTTTTACAGCCTGTTCGAGTCGGAGCTGGCCGATCAGATCCCGGTGGTGCACGCGTCCGTGGCCGGCTGCCGAATCATCGGCAACCTGAGCGTCGGCAACCGGCACGGCCTGCTGGTGCCGAGCACCACCACCGACCAGGAGCTGCAGCACATGCGCAACGCGCTGCCGGACTCGGTGCAGATCCGGCGCGTCGAGGAACGGCTCTCTGCGCTGGGCAACGTGATCGTCTGCAACGACTACGTGGCGCTGGTGCATCCGGACCTGGACCGCGAGACAGAGGACATCCTGGCCGACACGCTACGGGTGGAGGTGTTTCGGCACACGCTGGCCGACAACCTGCTGGTCGGCTCGTACAGCTGCCTCAGCAACCAGGGCGGCCTGGTGCATCCCAAGACGACCAGCCAGGACCTGGACGAGCTCTCTTCGCTGCTGCAGGTGCCGCTCGTGGCCGGCACGGTCAACCGCGGCTCGGACGTGCTCGGCGCCGGGCTGGTCGTCAACGACTGGTGCGCGTTCGCCGGTCTGGACACCACCTCCACCGAGCTGAACGTCATCGAGAGCATCTTCAAGCTGCGCGACGATGCGGCGGCACCCACCATGAGCGGCATGCGTGATACTCTGATCGAGAGCATATCGTAATTGGAAGGACGCGAAACAGTGTGTCGGGGAGGCGGAGGCGAGGCGCGATGGAGGGCTGGAGTAAGCGTGATGACTCGAAAATACGTGAAGGTTTTTCGTATTTTTGGCGCCAGTGAAGGCTATGTGAAGGTGAAGCCGGGGAGGGGGGATTCGAGAATTTTTCACTGGCATGATGTGGCACAATGAGATGGGCTGGGATCGAATTCGGTCGGGGTGTGATTGAATGGAATCATTAAGAAATCCCTATTCGCCACTCTGAGCTAGAACTCTTGTACTAAGCTGGCATGGATGCGTTTCCACGCGTAATTTCCACGTGATCTTAACACAGCGAGTGTTGCTGTACACGTGTATTTTAGACGTATACCGACGGCGGGAAGTCGTTGAGTAGTTGAGGCATACTGTACTGCGTACCGGGACGACGAGGTTTCCACGTGGTGAGTTCCGGCTCTATCGTTCTATTCCGTATATACCTTTAGATTAGGCCATTTTCTTATTGTTCTCGATTGGGCATGATCGAGATGATATGTCTTCATCTGGCTTTGTTCCATGAAAAACGTTTATTGCGAGAAATACCATGTTTTACGAGAGACTAATTGTGGTTTTAATGAACGTTCTGATCCGGGCACTAAAAGGGACAAAAGGGAGTCTTAAAAATAAAATTCACGGTTATAGCACACTCATGCACTAACGATATTCATGAAACCCACACTATCTTCCAAATACGATCCTAACTCACGTTTATACACGCATAATACACACACACGAATCGGAACTGACAACATGCCTGAATATTCTGTCGTTATTTCAACGCATTGTGATCCTTTGGCGATCAGATGGACGTAGAGCATGGAGCCACACCTCGTCGTTTGCGATGAGTGAGCGGGCCGGCCGTTTCAGGATGCTGCCGCCGCCTCCGCTGCCGGTGCTGACGCCGCCGTCGTCGCCGTCGACGCAGCGACAGCAGCTGCTGCTCCGACTGGCCACCTTCACGCCGGCGCGCTGGCCTGGCGAGCCAGTGAGCGCGCTGGAGTGTGCGCGCCGGGGCTGGCAGCTGGAGGCGGGCCTCCGCCTGCGCTGCTGCGCCTGCCAGGCGTCGGTGAGCGCGCGCCTGCCGTCGCGGGGCCAGGCGCGCCTGCACGGTCAGTGTCTGCAGCGACTGCAGCGGCTGCTGGTGGAGGGCCACGGCGTCGGCTGTCGATGGGCGGCCGCGCAGCTGTCAGCTGCCCAGCTGCGGCCCTGTCCCGGCTGGGACCCGGCGCAGACCCGCCGTCAGCTGGCTGCGCGCGCCAGTCGTCTGCTGCGCGCCGTTCTGCCGCTGCCGGAGACCGACGGCGCTGCCGAGATGGAGCTGCCGGCCGAGCTGGTGGCGTCACTGCTGGCCGACGCAGCGCCTGCAGACTCACTGGAGCAGCAGCTGACCACTGCTGGTAACCCACCGGAGCAGCAGCTGACCACTGCTTCTGAGCCCGCGGAATGGCAGACTACTGATGGTGACCCACCAGAGCGGCAACAGACTGCTGATGGTGGCGCAGCAGAGCAGCAGACCGCTAATAGTGGCCCGCCGGAGCAGCGACCAGCAGCTGCTGATACAGGCAGGACCGCAGCTGCTGACGGTGCACGCCAGCAGCTGGTTACTTCTGATGACAGGGGAGAGCAGCATCCAACCGTTTCTGGTGGCGAGCGAGCACAGGTGAGAGAAAACCAACGAAACGCTGATATGATATTGTAATAATAGTACAGCTGAACGTAATGTAACAATAATATTGATTATGAAATTGATATTGATTATTATAATAACAATAATATTGATTATGACATTGATTATGATATTGATATTGATGATTATGATAACAATAATACTGATTTCTACTACAAAGTTTATTTCTAGTGAAGAATTACGATAATTTTTGGCGATCAAAATTAGGAACCACGTGTTTATATGAAAAACTGCAGAGGATAAGTGCTATCGGCTTTCTTGGTTTGATGTTCGTGTTAGTTCTAATGCGTTTTTCAATTAAAAAAATTGTAACATTTTATGTCAGTAAATATATGGGTTTCATGAATATGCTATCAGGCTGGTTAGGTGCGGGCATAAAAATGGAGGGAGTGGGTGGAAGCCCCTGCTGTGTCCACGCCTCAGGCGCCTGTGGTTGAGCCGACACGGATCCGAACTGAGAGCCCGGATAACCAGTGCGCACCTAAGGCGTTTCTGAGGTCTCCGCAGTGCTGCTTATGTGCTTACATAACTACAAGTTATCAGAACAATAGAGCTTTATGCCTGCAGAACAGAATAATTCGGATATCGGTCTCCTGCCTGTTCAACATCCTTTTAATATCTAGTTAAACAAGGAGGAAACTAGTTAAGGCCACATGGCTAGCGCATAGCCGCTGAAGGTATTCGTATTTCCTCTGATATACGCTCTAACATTCAAGGAAATGTTCGACTTTTCGGAATTCTAGAAAATGGTTATTCATGGGCGAAGTGGGCCTAGAAATAAGGAAATCCCATTTTATTTCCGTCTGATCTCCCGGAACAAGAATGCAGCCTTTTTTCTTACAATGCTGACGTCAGCAAAATACCTTTTATGGGGTCTGCAAAATAATAACCTTGATCACAGCAGAACATAGACTCACAGCCTAGACTTGAATATTCCATATTCAATCCTAATTTTACATTGAAAATAGAAACCAGGATAAGAATGGTATGGTAATCAATTTTGATGCTTTCTTTAAAACATAATTTCTCTCTTAAAGTATCTTTAGAGTTTTCCAACATGTGCGTCTGGTAACGTAAAAAGAAGACCTGTATCTCAGTTTAAAACCCACTATGAAAGAGGAGCATTCCTTTTAGATAGTCATCGCGTTAACTCGGCGAATTTTCACGCTCAACTTGCCTTGCTATGATTTGCACACGTCTCGGTCCAGTGCCACTCGGTCTTACTGCAGTTTGCACCCACCGTTTGTCAGTTCGAGGTGGTTCACCTATGGTATACCTTTTTTATAAACGCGATGGCTTGTAAAGCTTGATAATGAAATAATCTACATTGCAATCGATAGTTTTGAAAATTGTCACTGATCAAAGGCTATTTCCTAAAGAAACGCATGGATAAATGATTCAACAAGCGCTAATTCTCCTTCATCCGTGATTTGAAAGTATGGGATGCACCGACTATTTTCAACACGTTTCCTTCAAACGAAGGCCATAACGCCAGTCCTGTTTTCTTCCCTGCAGTGGGCTGTGCGGTACGCGCTGGCCGGCTGGGAGCTGGCCGACAACCAGCGCCACCTACGCTGCACCTTCGGCTGCCGTGTGTGGGACCCGGCCCACAGGGGGCGCCGGCGCTCCGGACTCAGCGAGAGCGAGACCACCACCGTGATCAGGGGCGGCGTGTGCGACCGCAGCGACTCCGCTGCTGGCGACGATGAGGATGACATGGATGCCGCGGAGTCAGAGGCGGAGGGGAAGGAGAGGGGGGCGGGCGTGGAACAGAGGAGCGGCGGCGGGGAGCAGGGGTGGTCGGCCGACGCTGATAAGAGTGACAATGGCTCCTCGGTGGACGGTACGGCCACTCTGACTACAGCCGCAATGGAGACGATGGACTCGGAACAGGGCGGCGGGATGCTGGCGGCCCACCGGGACGGTGAGGCGGCGGTAGACCCGTCCGCAGCGCCGGTACCGACAGAGACGATTGGTGCAGCGTCTTCTACTGGTGCGACCGCTGCCTCGTCGTCATCGTCGTCGTCGATGATGATCGAAATTGAGGATGATCTAGGATTCGAGATGGAGGATCTGGAGGCGCCAGCGGAGGCCTCTCCCCGCGCTGACACTCCCTTGTCACCGGACCAGGGCGACACTGACTCCCAGTCGGTGGATGAGCCCGATGTCAGCCCTGCTTCTGAGCCGGTGGTGAAGGCCGTGCCTGCCGGGCCGCTGCCCAGCGAGCTGGATACGGCCAGTAACCGGTCCGTATGCGGCAGCGCTGTGGACGATGCCATCTCCGTCGGCGAGGTGAGCCAGTCTGCTGGCGATGACGCCGACAGTGCCGCCAGCGCGGAGAGTGACGGCCGAGCAGGCGGGACCTGCCTCCGGTGATGATGGGGGCGAGTGTGCGGACCAGTCAGGCGCGGCGACATGGACTGTAGCCTCCGCCGCTGCCGCTGCCGCCAGCGAAGCTGACACGGCCAGCGACCGCTCCGTCTGCGGGTCCGTACTGGACCTCTCCACTGCAAGTCAGAGCGCGGTGGATCCTGACCGACCGGCCTCTGCCAGAAGTCCGACCGGTGATTCAGCCAGAAATAGTGGTCAGCCCGCCGCCGACGCGAGTTCTGATGTCAAAGTGGGTGCTGCTGGTGGGGCATTCAATGCTGATAAAGAGGACTCAGGAGGCGATGAATGTCGAGCTAAGGCACTGGCTGTGAATGAAGCATCGGTGAAAAGGTCATCACCGACCAGTGATGCTGCGCGCGATGCCGTTGTCAGGGAGGATACATTTGGAGCGGGAGACGCGTCGTCAGACGCATTTGATGAGGAGGGAAAGGTAGACAACACTGACGAGGAAGAACCGAGTGCCGGTGCCGATGCTGCTCAACAAAATGAGGGTGAATGTGCTGAACAGAAAACGGAATGGAAGTGCAATTATTTCTGGTGAAGAGGATGGCAATGAAGAAGAAGTGGATATTATCGGGGATGGTGCGAAAGGAAACTGCAAGTGATAGCAGCGCAGCAGAGGAAAGTGAGAATCTTGGCATTGCTGCGGAAGAGGAGGAGGAGGAGGAGGAAAGTGTTAGTGAAACCATAGAAGAGGAGAGTGAAGGAGAGACCGGTCAGGGCGATACACGTTTGGTAGAGGCCGACAGTGATGCAGATGAGAAGGAGGCATGTGATGGCGGAAGTATTGAGGAGGGAGATGACCATGAGCGTTCACAGGAAGCCTCCGAGACGATTGGGAGCAGCGGAGACAGCGGAGAGGCTTCAGAAGAGGAAAATGCAGACAATTCACATTCGAAAGGCAATGATGAAGCCGATGCTAATGCTGAACCATCTGAAGACTGCGGCAACGCATCGGTGGAACAAAGTGATATCAGCAATGCATCTAACAGCGACAGTGTCTCGCTGGACTCGCGGGACTCCGCCGCCGGTGCTCACCGGAACGTAGAAAGCGTTGCCAGCTCTGCCTGCGACGACGCCAGCGACTCGGCGAGTTTGACCTCCGACCTGAAAGAAGCGGCGGCGGCAGCTTCGGGGACGGCGGCGACTTCTTCCAGGCCAGACGGCGACGACGATTCCGACTCGGCCGAGACGGTGGAGTACGTGCCGCGGTCGCCTCAGCTCGCCGCCGGTGTTGTCATCGCCTCTGGTAAGCGCAGTCTGGAGGGCAGCAGTGACGCCGGCCACGCCGGGAAGCGCCGCCGGGTGTCGCGCGGCCCGCTGGAGTCGCACCGTGGCTGGTGTCCGTGGGTGGCGGGGGTGGACGGTGCCGCTCCCGGCTGGCGGCAGGCTCGGGACCTGCTGCTGGAGGGCGGCGCTCCGGCAGCGCCGGCGCGTCAGTGGGGAGACGAGGCCGCGCTGGAGCACATGCGGCAGCTGTGGCGCACGCTGGACAGCTGGGCGGCGCCGGTCGGTAAAGCGAGACCGGTGCCCAGTGCCTGAGGCCTCCGCCGGCTGCGGCCGTTTGTTACAGACTGACAGGGCCGGAGCGGCGGCTATCGTGGTGGAGTAAGACATATGTGGCCATTTCAGTCGAGTTGATTGCGATGCGTTGTAGCTGGATACGTCCTGTGGTGCCACCACCCGGAAAATGTTTGAGCCGGTGACTTACGGCTGTTTTGATATGTGACTCATGTGGTTTATGTTACAAGTTGTTGTAGCCACATTTTTGAGTCTGGAGCGGACACACTGAGCGCTCGCTCTTTGACAACTTCGGGGCGATTAAGAAAAAAAAACATTTGCGAAATGTGCTCAAGCTGGGTTTCTTTGCGCAGCATTATGCATGCAAGAGTTCATACGTTGGCATGGAACTAATCGCTTCTAGTTGGTGAGTCTCATTAAAATCAGTGACCCGAGTGGCGAATGGCGAGCGGCGGCTCGTTAATATCGGATTTAGTAGAAGACGGTCGCCGACCAATTCCCACAGCGCAGGCAGCTGGAACGACACTGCCAACTCCGAGCGGGGTCGCAGTGGTACCAATTGAGAATTTCCTGTCGAGGCACGACTATCCGAGTACGAGCTTTGCCTTGACTCATTAGTTTCAGAATAAACCGGAACAGTTCTCACAAGGAAGACGCTTGTGAATGGATACAACAAACTCAACAAATAACCAGGCTCCACCAGCATTACCAAAACTTTTATTTTAAACCGACCCCTACGTATCAGCAATTTTGATCAACTTAACCGTCTGACTTATTTTCACGAATTGTATAACACCTTTAATTTTAAGTAGCCGATATCTGCACCTCTTGGTCGGAGTGGGGTGAGCGCCCTGCATGCTGAGCTAATATCGGCATGTGAGATGCCTTGTTGAAAATGCACAATACAGCTAGTTGTATCGAGAGTTCCGCAAGAATACCGGTTCAATTGAACCATGGCTGGCATAGCCTGCGGTCGTGGGGACCTAATCCACATCGAAGAACGGAGAGCAGCATTTTAGATGTTTACAGGAATTCTGTCGAAATTCCTGTAACACTTAAAAGTATTTTAATGTAATTAATTGTAGTTATGAAATTCCGCCGACCCAAGCATATCAAAGCTTGTATAAACGGCGTAAGCCGTGCTTCCATGAGTTCGTCTGTTTGATCCAGCCTTCTTTAGGCTAATTTTAGGCATGATTGTGATAATGAGATGCATTTCTACAATGGTATTCGAGTCGCTTTCTGTTTTCTCCATACTAGAGCATATTCAACTGCTCTGTTTGTAGGATTAATGAACAAACAATGGCTTAGTCAGATTTGGGTTGACCTCGTCGCGGGTGCTTTGTGATTGCGTGGGCTTGCTTGCGTTAAGTTGACTACCTGGTCGGTCGATGAATGCTGGTTATTCAATGAAAGGAGAGGCGTCCAATCGTCTACACTTCTAGGAACGGATTGGAGACCCCATCATGTGTTTGGGCGCCAAACCGCTCGGCGTCGAGGTCCACCCACTTTCATGGAATCACGTCCAAATTTCAAGTACGCTGGGAGGGAGTTTGTCTTTGTGATCAACAGCACTAGGGTAACTGAAGGAGGCGCAACAATGCCATTGGATGGATACATTATGTGTGGGGTGGGACTGATCCAACACACGGTAACTGCCAGCAGCTTTGAACGATCGATTGCCACTTTTCCGAGCGGTTCTTTGGCTCTGGTTGGCATTAATCAAAAGCGAGGAATCGTCTATCAGGTTGGGTCGGAGCTCCGGCAGTTGGACCATATTCAGCATCCAGTCGACAGCGTGGAGCCGGCTCTCCGAATGGGCCGGATCCGCGGAAGTACGGCGCGCCCGTCTGTTCGTGCCAAACTTAATTCAGTTTGTTAGACGGAAACAAACACAACTGGCTTCAAATTGCATGTCTGTACCTGACACGACATTGAAGTTATCCAGGCCATACGCACCGATAAGGGGGCAGGACCACCTAGGATTTAATGGTCACGTTTGAATATATTTGTTGTTGGCAGCTGAAAGTACAGCTTTAGTAGTGGGACTGCTGCGGCCATCGTGGGTACTGGACCTGGTCCCTCATTTTCAGGTGCCATTTCTCCTGCTGACCTCTTGCCTCCTTTCAGACCCATACTCTTCGGAACACGTGAAGCCTCACTTCTGGAACCCTCCTCTCCTCCCCCGCCTGGATCCCTGCAGCTGTCCTGACGCCCCGAGGACTCGCCCTCAAGTGAGTGCCAGGAAGGTTGACATCCCAATACACTGTGAGTACACACATTTAAAAGTCAACTAGCCTTGGTGAATGCCGAGTCTGCTCTATGACCAATAGCGTGAAGGAAAAATGGATAATATAGTAGGGTAGATCGAGGAAAAATGGCTCCTTAAGTGTTCTTAGAATGCACAAATCTCACTTTTGATGGAAGTTATCTGATCTTTCATCCTCATGCTGCTTGGTCAGTTGTTCATTTCGCGTGGGGGCGCGAGTTGTGAAGTGGCATGGGCAACGGCTATACCATACTGAAAACACCAATTCCCGTCCGAACACTAAAGTTAAAGGGAATGTGGCACCTTGGGCGAATCCTGGAATTTTGTGAAATTAGGCGTACTTTTAGCCAAAAATAATGAAACGACTCATGATTTCTCTGAAAAAATATACAATAAGCTCAATATTTTGTTTTTAAAAATACTCCTGTAGAAAAAGACATAAATATCAGCCTGTGGATGATGTCACGATCTGGCAACCACTACCATACTTGAAACGTTTCAAGGGCTTCGATTGGCTGATGCTCATGGTGACGTCAGCATATTTCGTCACACCGGCAGCTCACAACAATGGCCGCCCGGCGACGGGCTGATGGGGGGGCTGGTGTCAGGTAGGTTTAAGCTTTTTTCTACGAAAATATCGAGTTCCAAGACAAATGAATATGTAGTACCGGGTTTTCCGACTTGTTTTACAACTTGGCTATCTCAGTTAAAATCACGTTGTGAAGGTGCCACATTCCCTTTAAGGCCCGGGTTTTGGAGATGAAAAGGCGGCGTGAGCGGCTATACCTTTCCTATATTTTACAACTGTGAAAATTTTAAGGTAGGTCATCAGGTCAGGTCATACAGGTCAAGTGACCCGACTAAAAGTTTAAAAGCAAAGTCGCAGGGTAACTTCGATTGAAACATATCACATAATGGCCCACCAGTTCCTAAATATGTTCCGGTATTTTATATCATACCTAAGGTCATAAGGCATGACCTCTCATTGAAATACATGGGAAAAATGGTTTTACGGAATAACTCAGTAACGGATGGCGATAGAGCATTTATTTTAGCTGCATTAGACTCCGGGCTTCGGTCAATGATACATTTTATATAATTGACCGACCTACCTCAGGTCAGGTCAAATCTGATTTACAGCAAGGTCAAATTATATATCATTCGATTCGGCTTCTAAGAGGATTCATATAGTTTAAGTCGTTTTGCTTTATCTTTACTTGTTCAGATTTAACGGCCGAAAAACTGAATTTACATGTTATCCCTATGACGGGCATGTTTGACCTCTCGTGACCTTAAATGTGACCTACAAAAAATGGTTCAAATGTTTTCGATGGAGAAGTGGATGGGCAGCCCAACGCCGTTACCGTTTTCGCTACCTACCGTGGTTCTCGAGATCTTAGGGGCGGGTACCGCCCCCGTCAATGCGAAGGTGGCTCAGACCCCGTCAATGCGCGTGTTAAGCAGCATCGGGCCTGCTCAGTACTTTGATGTGTGAAGTCGTATACAGGATGAAATGACATCAAGAAATCCAGGGCGATATTTGTTGTCCGTTTTGCCTTAGGTGGGGAGAAAACGGAACCAGGCCGGGGCAGAACGGACGCAGTAAGTATCCCTGTCTTCTACGCCACCGGTCCCGGGTTCGATTCCCGGCGGAGCCTTTGAATAAGTTGATCTGATCCTCCAGATCCCTCCCAACAGTGTGAGAGTTGGCGACGCCGTATGACCCTGACAGTTGGTGCGTCGTTAAACCACAATAATTATTACTAACGGACATAGTAAAATCAATAGCTGTTACGTGTATATTTCTCTTTTGCATATTCTTAATGACAATCTGATTTAGCTACAGACGGGACTTTACATTCCTCTATAGCTAGACGCCATTATATACCTTGGCAGAATATAATTGATATGGGCGCTATATGACTTCGCAGGCTAGCGAGCCTCTAAACTCAAATAATCAGTCATTATTCATGTAAGAAAGATTCGTTGGATTATTGTGATGGAGGTGCGTGGATTACAGGGAACCTGGCCTCTTCATAATGTGATTTGAACCGAGATAGCCGTGTGATAGAATACGCCGAGAGACCATTTGATCGAAAGATAATTTCCCCAGAACTTCCTGTTCGCGTATAGATCGGTAAAAGTTCACCGCCTACCGACACCCTCCCCCGGTGGTCACGTGGTAGGAGTTAAACTTGGGAACGTGCTTACGTAATGCTTGAGGCCCGTTGCGTGGACAAATATATCTTGCTTGGACCTTTTAAAATCCTACGTGCTAAATGCGCCCTCGGTACTGGCGAGTACAAATGCATATAACCTTCTTCAATGACTGGTTTAAAACCTGTGATATGCTTACTTATATTATTACAGATAGCTGAAATGTATAAGTATCTCTTTGGTTCCTAACAATAGTTGCTTTTCGCTAAATACGCTCCATGTATATTCGTACTCATTTTTTTGCGCAAATCAAGGATGGTCAATCTGGCACAAAATATACGCCGACTTGACGTCACGCAGTTTTTTTTGTTTTTGCCTCGAACAACGGAAAAAGAACGATTATTGGGGCTGATTAGCTTTTTGTGCGAAAACAAGGCCATATCCATTATTTTCAATAAAGATTACCCCTGAAACCACTAGTGTGGAATTTCAAGAAAGGGCCACCATCAGTTCAATGGGTAGAGCTGTTTCCTAGCGACATGGGCTAGGCATAAGTCCGGGGAGTTTTTTATTAGATGTGACTTGTTCTCTAATATCCCTCTCAGCAGAGAGAGAGAGAGAGAGAGAGAGAGAGAGAGAGAGAGAGAGAGAGAGAGGGAAGAGAGAGAGAGAGAGTTGGCGCTGCAGTATGACCCCAGCAGCCGGTGCGGCGTGAGATTAGACATGGAAAAAAGTTATCGCAAAAACATTTTATTAAACACCAAGAGCTCGACGAGTGCTGCTGTTTCATCCAGCAAACACGTGTGCTAGACGTCTGAGCTTTGTGAGTGAGGGTCCCACAGTTCTAGCATTGGGGACTGAGTCTCTATGATACCCCGTTAAATTGCGTATTCCCCTCGTTCGACTCTTGTTTGACAACTTGCCTGTCCTTCTCCAAACAGCGGCGTCTCCTTCCTGCAGGATTAGATTCGGTTCTTCCCCATTATAAATTTCAAGCACGCAACTCCTAAAAAGGACACACAATGTGCGTCGGTAAGCGTCCCTCGTAATGTCCAGGAGGCAATCAGTGTCCTTAAATCTAGTTTGCTGGGTGGGGCAAAATACCCATACTATCTGAAGTTTTTAATCGCTTTTGTTGTCGTTTTAATTTTTTTCACTCATGTCTGTCATGTGTGTCTAGTGTGAAAACATTGAATGTACCACTAATAGCTTCTTTCTTGACAGGAAGCATACCAAATGAAGCAAATAAAATTAATGATCAGTTTTCATCTACATGACAAGTTTGTAAAACCTCACAACCATAAAATGGAAAGTCCAAAATTTTCTACTCACTAACTGAAAACTGTTTGAATTTTCCGCTCACTGACTGAAAACTTGAGCTGAATTTTCCACTCACCGACTGAAACCTAGTTGAGTTTTCCACTCACTGACTGAAAACTTGAGCTGAATTTTCCACTCGCCGACTGAAAACTAGTTGAGTTTTCCACTCACTGACTGAAAACTAGTTGAGTTTTCCACTCACTGACTGAAAACTAGTTGAGTTTTCCATTCACTGACTGAAAACTAGTTGAGTTTTCCATTCACTGACTGAAGACTGCAAGTCAGTCAGCAGCAGGGAAATCGGGAATACTTTCCCTTCACCCTTGGCCGCTCATTTTATAACTCATTTCAAGCGTCGTTTCTAGGAACTTGATATTTTTCAGAGTCAATTTTGACAAAAATTGACGACAAGCGTGAGATGGTTGACTGTCTTTTTACCACAGCCCAATTAGTATAGGTATTTCCTGACAAGAATCTCTTTGAATGACGGAGGAAGACGGGACCCCCAAAATATCGTTTTATCCCATTTGCTTATTATCGCCATCCGTTGTGCCCCAATGTTAGCTCAAATACAGGATTTGCCATCTGAAAATAAACTCCTACACTGATATCTGAAATCCCCTATACCGAGGCCTGTATTACTAATTATGGAAATAAATTGCAAGCAAAATGGAGTTTAGGTCTTGTGCAGAGAGAAGTTATTGAGAATTGGAAACATTCTAAGACTTACCATAAATCTCCTACCTTTTCCACCCTTCTTTTTCTTTGGGGATGCCGTGATATCGTGGAAGCCTGCTCAGCTTCCACTCAGGTGGCCCGGGTTCTAATCCCGGGCGGGTATTCTGCCTAAGTCTTTCCGATCCCTCAATACCCTTTCAACAGGGTGGTAGTTGACGACCCCATAGGATCTCAACAGACGTGTGTCGTTAAGCTTCGGTGCACACGCTGTTTGACCCTTCTGGGTAAAAAAGTACAAGAGAATAATAATATATGTGTTGCTATTTGATTTACTTTTTAAATATGTAATTTAAAGGTCAATATTCGACCTTGACCTAAGATCAAAGTTATAATGTGACCTTACAAGGCTACGCTACATATCATTTGGATCCTTATGTCAAGACGGAAACATTGATGTCTTTTGTTTTGTTCCAGGTGTAATAGGTCTCTAGTTATAATATATTTTCTAAGTTTGATCCATTTCGGTCCACTGTGACGTCACGGGTCAACGGATGTAGTTCAACCTCGGCTCCAGTGTAGAAGAAGCAAGGTGTTTCCAACGCCGTTTCAATTATTTTGCGTATCACTTCCGGTTCCCGAGATCGTGAGGGAGGGGAAGGGGGATCCGATCGGACCCCCAGGCGGTGGTGAGAACGAAAAGGTGCCGGGTTATGGTGTCAGTTTGTGGATAATCAGACTTCAGGTCTCCTTTTGGTGTGGCTTAATGCTCAGGATGTCCATTTCGACGTTGGCCCACATAACGTGGAGTAGCTCCCTGACCTCAAATGAACCGACCTTAGATATTTATGATGTTTGTGTGATTAATCGTGTACAATATAGTGCAAGCTGCTTTGTTCAGTGTTTGTTCGCTTACACATTGTTTCTAAAAAAAACGAGGGCAAGAAAAATCCACGAGGGCCAGTGAATCGCCTCCTCCCAGCGGGGTTTATTCCCTTCACACGTCCGTATTTTATATTTACTGTCCCACCGTACGGGCTCGTAAAGTGACGAACCTGGTCAAGTTACCCCCACGCACCGCCGTGGCTGACAACGTGTTTTCATAACTATACACGAGTCCCTGGCAACCGACTTCGGTTGTCATGCTATCCTCCCTTGAGACGAATTCATGCCTGCCTCTGCGTCTTCGGCCCACGCGGAACAGAGCGGAAGTCTGGAGCTATGACGACGCCGTGGGCGTCCCTCCAACTCGCATTCATATTTGAGGCAGTCGGGTGTTCGACATGGTGACCCTGACCCACGGCCTAGGCCACTTGGATTGTAACTGGGTGCCTTGCTTCTGGAGTGAAATGTTTCAAATGACCTTTCACGTCTCTCAGGATGAGGCGTGTTTTACCTAATCACCTAGTTTGAGTTAAACGCTCCATCCTCGTGGAACAACGTCTAAGTATCGCGACTAATTCTGGGATATTTAAAACTCGAGTCCGCCGGCTGGCAGTGTTCTTTGTCCATTCCAGCGTTTGACTGACCCTAATGCCTCGCTGGCAGTGTTCTTTGTCCATTCCAGCGTTTTGACTGACCTAATGCCTCGCTGGCAGTGTTCTTTGTCCATTCCAGCGTTTGACTGACCCTAATGCCTCGCTGGCAGTGTTCTTTGTCCATTCCAGCGTTTGACTGACCCTAATGCCTCGCTGGCAGTGTTCTTTGTCCATTCCAGCGTTTGACTGACCCTAATGCCTCGCTGGCAGTGTTCTTTGTCCATTCCAGCGTTTGACTGACCCTAATGCCTCTGAACACTCAGTGTTTTACTGACTGGTATATCATTCATGCTTAAACACAGCGGGGTTGGTGACAGAAGCAACATAATGTTGTTTCAGTGAACATCGATCTCAGTTTTTATGGAAATATCAGGTGTATGTTAAGGTCTAGCGTGGACCGCGCTGCTCCACCCTTGCACCCCCAGTTGGCATTCATAACCCCTGCCCTGGTGGCGGGTGTTTGCACATCCAATTGGGGTTTTACGACCGCAAAAAAACAGCGGCGCGAAGTGCCGCTGTGCTTGACACACTTTGTGCTTGATCGATTCTGCAACTTTTCTCAAAATTTTAAGGTTGGGTCGTCCCTGGTCAGGTCACCAGTGTAGGTCAACTGACCTCACCTAAAAAATCAAAGTTAGCATAAGTAAGAACAGTATGAATATATCCAATTGTAACTCATCACAGAATGGGACCACCAAGTGACGCAAAATAGATTCTGGGATTTTTCATAAAGATGACCTAAGGTCAGGTACGGTTCATGACCTTTCCATTGGAAATGTATGGGAAAACGAGAATTGGGCGAGAAATGGCTCTTTTTTCTGTAGATACAGCTTAGGACACCTTCCTTTTCTCCAACTCAAAGTATACTAGAACCCATTCCAGATTCATGCTGTAAGTTTGGACGTGTGACCTCTGAGGTCATTTGGGACTACTTAAGCAGGTTTTCAGATTTGGGTCAATAATAACTTCGCAGGACATAAAGATGTCCCTTTTATTTTGATGCTTTTATGTTTAGTCATTATTGTGAGTAGATTTATATTCATGTTGATTATGCTAGGTCAGATAGTGACCTTGGTGTGGCCTTAGGTCACGTCATTATTATGTTTTGACCTAGTATAGTCACATCATACAGCATTCGATTTTTCCGTAACGAGAGAAAGAAAATGGTGCCTACAATCTGGTTCGAACTTAATTCTGTCAGACGCTAGAGCCCAGAAACGTTTCTCTAACCTGTCACATTCTTTGACCTGTCATGTCCTTAATATTGGCCTGAGCAGAAAAGTGACTGATGTTGTCTCTTCATTAGTTTTTATAAGCTATCCACCAGCGTCCGCGTTTTTCAGCTATCCCGCATAGGAGCTGAGATCGAGAGGGGTATTTGAACACTCCCCACCAGGGTGAAGGTGGCTCGGAGGCCCACTGACCCACTGCTAGAGGAACGCCAACTGACAACGTAATTCGCAGCTTAAATGAAACTGCCTTTTGAATTCCATTTCAAACTTATGCGATGCGTTTTTATATGATATACCGTTATTTGCTTCAATGGAAATCACGTTCTAATAGTTACTTGAACGATCCAACTGCATCTTAGCTGGAGTGCTGATCCCAGTATTAATTTGCTCGTAGTTCTGTCATAGCAGCTAATTTAACCTAAACGGGCGAGGATCCTCACTTGTCCTTGAGCTATTGCCTCTTCATAACATTTGGCCCTGGAAAAATATATTTCAGATGTCTGAAGCGTACCTGGAGACTTTTCCATCGCCTAACAATGCATATTCGACCATTGGACTTTCAAGCGGAACGAGGCTTCCTTTCATGTCTGTCCTATTCATACAGCTTGAAAGAGTTCCCAGTCTTCAAGAAGCCGTCTACGCTTAGATAATGATCGGAGTTTGTTTTCTGAGACAGAGCTGTAGAGATGGAATGGGCCTCAGTCCACTCACATTTCCGTTACTACGCTCATTTTTTTCAGCTACACCGAATTGAGTCGAGTACAGATCTGAAGGTTTATGGCGGAATTTGGTAGTATGTATCTCATTCTCTCCGATCATGTAAGACGCTGTGTCGTTCACCCGACGCCGGGGCCCAGAGCGGCGCGTTTTACACCAAACATCATCATCTTCCTGCCTCAGCTAAGCTGCGATGGGGCCGACCCTGTATCTGCGGGATCGGCATCTATCTCGGGTCACCAGATGGGAGTGGAGCGTGCTTGGGAGGTCCGCTGGGCACCTCCATCCAGCCAAACACGCGGCCAAACCAAGGGAACCGTACCGCGGGAGATAATTGGTACGGCTCTGAAGTTTGTTTTCCAAACGGTCCTGGTCTGCGGTACAAAAGAGACTGATTGGATCGTCACTGATAAGACGTAGATTAACCCGCGCCCCACCGGGGGTTCGGCGCCACCTTCGCCCCACCGGGGGCCCATCGATGGCCCCCTCTAACTCCGAAAATATGGGCGTTAGCGCAAATCTGCAAAGTGCAATAGAAAGCTCGCGTGAATTCAGTAAGAAATTACTTCGCATGTTTTAGTGCTCAGGTCAATGGTTTGACCTCCAGAGGTCAAATTAGGTCAAGATCGGCTATTTTCACTCAAATATGCAATGATTAAGCAAACTGGGCATAACTCTTATGTCATTAGAGCTATTGAGGCCTGGTAAAAAACATTTGATAGCAAATTGCCAGTACTTTTCCGCTATGTGGAACGTAAAGACCTCCCGCCAGTGGTTTGACCGCCAGAGGTCACCTCGTGACCTAATATGGCCTGAGGTCACGAAAGGTCAAAAAGTGACCTTGCCGTATATCAAATGAAAGCCAGTGACAAGACAAATACGATGGTGTTTGTTTCACCGCTCTTGCTCAATTAGGTCAAAAGTTATTGTCAAAATACTGTTTTTGACCTCTGGTGACCTTGGATGACCTTGGAAAAGTCAAAGGGCAAATATGACCCCTGGGATCCGTGAAAGGGTGTCCAAAAACGTTGTTCTGAGCAGTCTGAGTATTTGCAATCATTTTTGTGGCTTTTATATCATGAAATAGCTTTTCCCCATGCTTTTCCAATGGGAGAGGTCGCCTCGTGACCTGACCTCAGGGCACGAAATCGAAAAATCCCGGATATACACCTTGTAGACCCTGGAGGGTCATGAAGTGTAGGAAGTTTCAAATCGATCGACTTTGAAATGTAGCTTTTACAGAGCTCTAAAGGTGAAGTGAGGTGACCTTGGTTGACCTCGTCTGGTGACCTGACCTTGGGTGACCCGGGATAAAAAATTTCAGGATGATGGGAAAATGATGCAGTGAGAGGTAGAGCCCTCAACCGCGGTGCTGCGCCTCGTCGTTTTCTGCTATCCCGGAAAAACCTTAGGGGCCATCGATGGCCCCCGGTTGGGCGAGGGTTAACACGCGCCCCGCTGGGGTCCCTCGCAGGACGCGCCCCGCTGGGATCCCTCGCAGGACGCGCCCCGCTGGGTGCAGTGTATTTCGTCCGCCGCCCCGCCGTATCTATTTTCCCAGGGAAGCTAAATACAAATTACGGACGGCGTTCGAAAGTTCTTGACGAGACGAATAGAAATTATACGAAACATTCTTATTTCAGGTCAATATTGAGGTCAGTATAGGTCAAATTGTGAAAACGACCTGACCTAGAGCTAGGTCAGGGTTACAGGGTGACCTGGTATGGTTATGTTGCATATCACTGGACTCCCCGTAAACAATATAAGCACAATGCAAGCAAAAAATAAGTTTTATCACAATTCGGTGAGAAGTTAACGACAAAACAATCACGGTATGCTCCCGTCACCTGACCTTTGAGAGGTCAGATGGTAAAAAAAACAAGAAAAAAAACAAAAAAACCTTTATGGTCAAGATCGTGGTAAGAATACACGGTGTAAGGATTTTCAGCTTTATCTATCCGGTATTTGCTGAAAACGAGCCCTTTCAATTTTTCACCATAAACTTATAGTGGGGTGACCAAAAAATAGACCCCAACGTCAGTCAACAATATCAAAATTCCGAGATAGCAGATTTGTAGACCCTAATGACTTTATCATGTTGTGAAAATTTCATCTGATCGGTTCGCAGATGTTCCTTAGGCGCCGCTTCAAATGCGTGATTTTAGGTTTTGAGATCGGGTCGCTTGACCTTGGATAGCTCCTTGGCCTGACATGACCTGGCCAAAAAATTTCGTCAGATGCGTAAAATCGATCAGGGATAAGGTACTGTAAGTTTCGTTGCTTTGCGTCTCTTCGTTTTTGCGTTATCTGGGGAAAACCAGGAGGGGGTGGGGGCGAATTTCGCCCCCCCAGCGGGGCGTGTTAAATCATTCAGGTATTTTTTATGTTTTTCTCTTCACAGCTTTCTACACGCAAATGTTGCCAGTGTACTTTTTCGCACGTTTTACTGGGGACCAAAGCCAGAAAAGAGCACACTTAGAACTTCAAAAGGCACATCTCGATAGTCGAAAGGGCACTTTCCTTTCATCATCAGGCCCACCCTTTTTTATACTCCACACACTAAACGTCGTTGGAGGGCCATAGCGGTCTTTGGCGAAGGACACAAGAACTTTTGCCTAACGAGGAACATGGGCGCGTGTTTTTCATACGAGGGCACTGGTCCCCAGTGGAGGAAAGTTGGAAGAGCTGGGGACCGAAAACGGTCGCCAGTTTGCATACAACAATGTCCTGGTCCTTGCGCAACTTTAAGCCTAATTAGCCCAATTCCCAGGATGGACAGCAAGCTGTCGCCGAATCTTGTGGGAATATGCTCGAACATTTGGTGCCTGAAGCCCACGACACTCACTTTGTTTAATTTCATTTGTTTTGAAAGAAGTATCAATGGTTGCGAGTGAGTGAAAACCGAACGGACATAGCTCAGGAGTAACTCAGTAGCTCAGGAGTATGACTAGTAACTCAGGAGTATGACTGGACGAACTATTCACTTTTACTGGATGAAGTGTTTTTGACGAATTGTGTGCCTTTAACAAGTGAAAATCATACTGATCACTCGCAGTGTAGATTTTGGAAATGAATTTTGCTGGAAAACTCTACAGATGATTTAAAATCTCTGGCTGAAACTGGAAAAGTTTTTCACTGACTTAAACACTGACTCGACTCACACTGATAATACATTATTAGAAACTTATCAAAATGAAGTCTCTTATAAATCATGTTTCAACCTTTTGTTTGAGCGCCTGATATCCCCGGATACTGGAACATTTGATATAACTCAGAGGCCGAAGTCGGTGCCTAACAGAAATGGTCATTACCGCTATCAATACTGCTAGCTACTTTGACTCAAGGCGTTACTACTGGCTGTGAACGAACAAGCGTACTTCCTTCCTGAAGATCGATGCTTCCCACCTGAGTTCTTATGGGTGAGGAAACAACGCAGCAGGCAGGGGACTGGCATTTGCCCGGCTCACCTTTGGCGGCCCGCCGTGAAAGATGCAGGCGCGTGCTGCTCGGAATGGGCGGCGGTGGATGTAGCGCACGTGACACCGCGCCGGCCCTGTATACGTCAGCATTACGCCGGCCCTATCGACGTTAATGGCCGCCGCAGTGGATCTAAAGTCCACCCAGCCTGTAACGATGTGTGTAAGTAATTGAGGGGGTGCGGCTAAAAAATAAACAAATGAATTGTACTTAAGAATGAGATGGTAATGGTCTTTAGTTCTAATGGTAACCATCGTTTGTTGCGACTAAATCGCTTGTCTCCAGGTGCATCTTCATAAGATGCGATTGTGGTAAAAATTTGCCATTCAGCCCGTGACACCCATCATCAAGCAGCTAAACACACAGAAGTTACTCTTTCAATATTATGGAATTTTCACAAATATGTTTCTGCATAATTCATTCAAACACATGTGCAATGTCGGCAGCTTTTTATCAGATTGGTGTCAGTTTCCAACATCTGCCTCAACATGGCTATTTGCTGATTGCTTTTGCCCGGGTTGGGTTTAGTTCCAGTGCTTAAGTGAGATCTGTTTTGTACGGAGTGTTGTTGGACACTAACGATGGGAAACCCTATCTCGGGAAGGAAAAAGTCGGTCATGGTTTAAATTCAGACTATTACAGTATATTTACGATGTGCACACAGGACAGCAACAAGATCCAGCAAACTATCGCCCGGTTTCACTTACGAGTGTATGCTGCAAGTTACTGGAGCATATACTTGCCAGTGCTATTATGACCCATATGGAAGATAATAATATAATGTGCAGCTATCAACATGGACTCAGAAAGAGACGATCGTGCGAGTCACAGCTTCTTGAATTCACCGAGGAGCCTACCGAAAACACTGCTAAAGGGCTCCAAACAGACATTCTAATAATGGATTTTGCCAAGGCATTTGACAAGGTGAATCACAGCCTATTACTACACAGGCTCGAACACTATGGCGTGGGGGGAAAATTCAGCACATGGATTTCCGACTTCCTTCGCGATAGGAGGCAAGCAGTGGTTGTCAACGGTGTCAGGTCTGAATTCATTCATGCCAAGTCTGAAGTCTCACAGGGAAGTGTTCTCGGCCCGTGCCTTTTCTTGGTCTATATAGATGACCTTCCGGACAACTTAAGGGCACGTGCACGTTTGTTTGCTGACGACACTGCAGTCTACAGTGTTGCAACGAGTGTCGCAGATCAACGAAGCCTCCAACGAGACCTCAACGAGCTTGCACTCTGGGAGACCAAGTGGGAAATGAAGTTTCATCCACAGAAGTGTGCCTCACTTCAGGCAACCCGAGGCAAAGAACTCCTACTATACCAATATGTTCTGCACGGTCACACGTTGGAGACTGTCCGGAATGCGAAATACTTAGGAGTCACCCTCAGCAAAGACTGCAGCTGGAATTAGCACATCGAGAACACTTGTTCCAAAGCCAACAAATCTCTTGGTTTCTTGAAGAGGAATTTGAAAATCAGCTCCCGGAAGATCAAAGAAGCTGCTTACAAGGTATATGTACGTCCCATTTTAGAATATGCGAGTGCCGTCTGGGACCCTCGCCATCAACAGAGCATCAATAGAATAGAAAATATTCAACGTAGGGCGGCAAGGTTCATTATGAGGGACTACCGGAGAACGACCAGCGTAACATCAATGCTAAAAAACCTCAAATGGCCATCTCTTGAAGAGCGACGGAAAAAAGCTCGGCTTACGATGCTTTATAAGATAAAACACGGCATGATGGATGCAGAAGGCATAAAGAGTAAACTTATACCGCTCCCGCCAAGATCACGACGGGGACACAATCAGCAGTTTCTGGCACCACGTTGCAGAGCGGAACATCACCTTCACGCTTTTCTCCCGAAAACCATCCTAGATTGGAACAACTTGCCCCATGCAACTGTGGAAGCTGCTTCACTCGACTCATTTGTGACTCTTTTGTGTAAACATTAATCATCTGCTATCCATGCATTGTAACCTCATATGTAAATTTTTTATTCTTCTTTTTGAGATGTATAAACTACGGACACTCGCATTGACAAAATAATCAAATTGATCATTGTGGTCAATACACGGTAGAACTAGAACTACACACACACGGGATACACCTACAGACACATAACGTAGAAACATCGTGTACGAGAATACGTCCTCAAGTGCAGGAGCACCCTTGGAACGCCCTGATTACATCCATGTATGTTTTCTGCTCCACGCTGTCGAAGAGGCTAAAATAGCAGTGCTATGTACATGTAAAACTGAGCATAACAACGCGTCCCGCTTGTGGCGGGGGCTATATTTCCCCCTCCTGATTTTCCCCACATGACGCCGGAACGAAGAAACGCAGAACAATGCAATTTGCTGTACTTTATTCCTGATCAAATTCATGCATGTTACCTAATTTTTATGTCAGGTCATGTCTGGTCAAAGAGCCATTCAAGGTCAAGCGACCGACTTCAAAAGCCAAAATCACGAGTTTGGAGCGGCGCCAAAGGAACATCTGCCAGTCGATCAGTTTCAAACTTTCGCAACATGATGAAACCATTAGGGCCGAAAAACCTGGTAGTTTGGAATTTTCATATTGTTGACGTGAGATGCGGAATTTTTTTGTCAAATTTATAGAGACATTACCATTATTAAACATAAATACCATTACATACCAATATTAGCACCATTTTAAGTCTGGTGAAAAATAGAAAGCGCTTGTTTTCAGTAAATACTGTATAGATCAACTTAATAGTCTTAATGCCGTGTATTCTTACCACGATCTTCTTGACCATACAGTTGAGGTTTGAACATCTGACCTCTCAAAGGTCATGCGAGGTCACATGGCATGTTGTGATTATTTTTCCAATAACTTCGCACTGAATTGAGATAAAGCTTCCATTCTGCTTTTAATGTGCTTACGTGTCACGAGGATTCGATTGATATGTAACATGACCATACCAGGTCACCACGTGGCCCTGACCTAGCTGACCTAATTTGACTAGGCCGACCTGACCTAGTTCTAGACCCTGACCTAGAACCTGAATAGCTTGATGTTAGGTCATTTGCACTATTTGACCAAGCAAGGCCATATCATTCGATTCGTCATGATGAGAGGACTCCAATGATGCCTACAGATTCTAACTTGATTCTGTCAAACTGTCCTAATGATTCCTAATGATGCCTCCGTACAACCCTAAACGGATGTTTTTCTAACCTTGTTGGTTTCGAGATTTCAGGGGCGCCTTTCAATGCATATTGACGCCCAACCACTCTCCACTGCGCGTGTTAACGCTGTCGAAATTGACAGTTTTCGGAATTGGGCGCTGCCACTGGTTTTCGAAATCCACGATAACATGATGTATCTATTACGAGAGCCGTTAGACAAAATACATTCCGTCGGCTATGAATTTTGGGTTTCACAATAGAGTTTTAGTTTTTGCGGTATGACGTCAGAAAGGTGAAATACGCTAAAAGACCGCCGATGTTTTGAGCCCGAATGAACTTGTATACCTTTGCATTCCCTCTTCTGGTATTTGATATGGTTGTATCTACTTCGACAGCCCTCTCTATCAGTCCTGACCCTTTTCAACTCGTCAGACGGTTAAGACTTAGCTCTATGTATGTATGCACGTTCACCTCCCTCCTCCTTCCCTCGTTTACCTTTGGACCCCACTTCTCTTCACTCTGCATCAACCCATCACAACACTTCTGACAGCAGCGAAATCGGCGGCTGGCTTGCCTGTGCTGGCTCTGCCGCCGTCTCGCCTGTATCGAAGAGCAGGCTCGGATGGTGGAGCAAATAATCAAGCCAATATAGAGCAAACTATGGCTAGGGATGTTTAAAAAGTTAATTGTAAAACACCTCCTGGTTCAAGACTTAAAGCTCTATTATTTTTTATGGGGAAATTTTCGCCGAATTCCCCGCAGAACAAGTGAACGCGCCTCCACCAATCAGCGGCCGCCATCCGCTGGCTGCCGCTTGCCTGCGGGCACAGAGGTTAGAGAGGTCACGCACGCTGCGCGCCGCTGACGCCGAGTTCAAGCCTCAGTCGGGAAGGGTCTCGTGGTGAATAACAAAACCTACATGGGTGGTGTTGAGAATGGTGGTGGTTGTACCTGCTTTTGAACTAAGGGAGGGGATAGGTGTAAGAGACGTCCTGTGCACGTAGGTGGACAGGGTAAGTGTTTGTGCATGTGCTGTGCGCGTTGTCAATAGCACTGGAAAAACATGAGTTCGTTAAAGGAGTTCGGCGTGTGGATAGGCTTGAAGAGCAAAATTTCACGCACTGATTTCGAGTCCTTAGTACTTTTCGGCATCAGGGTACATAATGAAGCAGTTTTTCAAGACTTCTTTCAATCGACACACACCTGTTGGCAATACAACACGTGATGCAAGTTACCTACATGCTGAGCTGAAATTTCAGGCGCATGCACCGCTAGAAGTTTAAGATTGTAAAAGAATATTATTTGAAGCGGAGGGATAAGCAGCTCTGACCGTGGAGGCAAGGATTGTCCAAGGTAAATCACAGGGCACTCGAGGCAGTTAATTGAGTAGTTGTGTATATTTTAATGAAATTAACATCGTTGTATTCCTTTAATACGCGCATTGACGGGGAGGGCGGGTACCCGCCCCCTCGGGTTTTTCGGAGACAACATAAGAACGGCGGCGCGTAGCGCCGCGGTACTTGTTATACCTTTTCTCTCATCATTTTTGCAACTTCTATCACATTTTTAAGGTTAGGTCATCCCAGGTCAGGTCACCAGTACAGGTCAGTGACCTGACCTCAAAAATTTTAAGATAGCATAAGTCGAAGCAGGGTGAACTTATCGGATTAAAACTCATATCACATAATGGGCCCACCGAGTTCTTTAAAATTTGTTCCGGTATTTTAGATATCGATGACCTAAGGCCAGGTACGAGCCATGACCTTTCCATTGGAAATACACGGGAAAATGGTTTTAACTGAATAACTTAGTAACGGATGCTGATAGATGGTTTATTTTAATTGGGTTAGATTTACCTTGTCTTTGCGGTTCTAGTGATATGCATTTTAGATAATTTGATCTTGACTGAATCCTCGCAGCAAGCTGAATTGAATGATAAATAATATGACCTTGCTGGGTCAAATCAAGAACTTTACCCTGACCTGACCTCAGGGCAGGTCAAAATCTTGATTTTACCTAGCAAAGTCATATTATTTATCATTCAATTCAGCTTGCTGCGAGGATTCATTTAGTTCAAATCGTTTTGCTCTATCTTTACCTGTTCAGATGAAATGACCGAAAACCTTCATTTACATGTTATACCTATGACGGCATGTTTTGACCTCTAGTGACCTTAAATGTGACCTGAAAAAAGGTTCAAATATTTTCGATGGCGAAGTGGATGGGCTACCTAACGCCGATTACTGTTTTTCGCTACCTAGCGTGGTTCTCGAGATCTTAGGGGGAGGCGGGTACCCGCCACCCGTCAAAGCGAAGGTGGCTCAGACACCCGTCAATACGCGTGTTAACATGGACTACTCCCCTATCACATCCTTTCGGTGCCACCGCCACCAGGCCTCCAGGTAGCCAGAAGTCAATGTGCACGGCCTTCTAACCGAGATTGTCTGATTTTCTATTTTGTAGACCTAAAAATATATTTGTATACCACAATGTTACCGCTATCAATATCTTGGGTTAGACGTCGCGTTCATAGTTATTGCTTATTATTGTCGTTAGTGATTAATAGACTTATGCCGTTTTCAGATCAAAACCTTAAGCACTCAAATTTCGAACTATACCTTATTTATTTTGATGGAAGTGAGGAAATGAGTGACGTCACTCATCGTGTCACGCATTGAAAACGGTCAATCCTAGCAGAATATATGCTTCCTTGGTAGATGTTGATTTTAAGGCCACAATTTCCTTACTAACCTTCTTAGGGTACATTTTTCAAATAGTGCTAAGGACAAGAAATCACTGGGTGCAATTTTGCACTAATGAAATTTCAAACGACGTGAAATAATTTTCCGAACAGGTGGAATTTTAAACGGCTACGTTAATTAGTATGTTCAAAATGTATAAAATTTCGTTGTGTAATCTTATAGCACGCCGCATATCATTGGAAACGGAAGATGAACGGTCTTGTATAGTGATGGGTCGTTGCTCGGACGTTAATAAGCGTTACTATGCAGAGGTGTCACCTTATATCTCTCTGCCTCTACATCTGTAATGAAATATCGAGCTAGTTTTAAAATACCATTCCAATTTTATATCAATTCTCAGGGTTCAAATTGAGTGAGTGATGTTTCAAATTAAAATATACTATTGCATTTTATAGGAGGGTCCTTTACCTTTCAGATTTTGGCACCCAAATGATTTTTAGAAACACACATCCCTGCTGAAAGGACTGATATGTGGTGTATTTATATCCCGGGAGCATGCCTAGTGAAGTTCGATGTCTTGCTAAACTATCATGGAAACTGTAAGTTCTGACCCAGCAAAAAGGTGCAAAATTATTACCTCCCCCTCGAAATTGTGTCCCTCGGGTCATCTGCGTCTAAGAACGGATGCAATAACGTTAGGGGTTTCATGAGCAGCATATCCGTCAAGGTTAAAGGTTTCGTAAGCAACAGCTTCGTCCAAGTTAGAGGTGTCGTGCACAACAGCTCCGACAAAGTTAGAGGTTTATGAATAACGTCAAAGAGTCCGTCCGATAGGGACAATTCGATTCGGAGGTTTGGTGCAGCGCTTCGGTTTCGGGATGCCAGTGCAGGGGCGCTGTTTGATAGATGAGCCTGGTCAATCCAGCATCTCGCGGGGAATTATCTGCGACAAAGGATGAAAGAAATCCTCTACTGGACAGCGTAGTCTCATTTGGATGCCTCTATGTTAGATTTTGAAACAGTTACGCCAATTTCATCATGGAAAGGTCAGAAATGTATGTTTCACACTTTCAAGAAACTCGTCATTGATGGTAGCTGGTTCATTCCACCATAAATCGACCAAAAATTTCGTAAAATAAAAGCCTTCTATTTTTGATTCTCTCCGAAATTGGTGTCAAGGGGGTTTGAAAGGTGTAGAATCTAACGATGCCGCCAAAAAATATTTGAAAATTTGGTATGGCAGATATAGCCTCCGGCATTTTTCGGGAGTCACCATATCGGCATTGTTTTGAAAGCCTATAGTTCTGCCATTTTTTAATGATTGTAAGAATATTTTACATTTTTGTTCTCCATTTAACATATTTCAATTTAGCTATCTTCGATTTTTATATTTCTGCAAAATTGACGTCATGACCCCGTGACCTAGTTTTTGAACGGTGACCTTGACCCGCATTTCAGTGAAATTTATAAATTCGTGTAAAAACATTTTTAACTTTGGAAATAATCTTTTAGGTTAAGCAATAAAAAATATGGCTTTCGCACTAAATATACTACTTCTTGCTTCCGAAACATGACACTAGGTGTCACTATGGAGCTGTACCATCGTAACTCACGGTATGGTTAATGCCAGTGACGACGGAACGACCGAATTTAAAAAGGGCGCCATGAAATTTTTAACCCATTTATTTCCCGTCAACGCCATAGGGGGTGTTAACCCTTACACGTACAGGGGGGGGTGCTGCAACGCCCCTCAGGTATTTCAAGAATTGAAAACGAGCTTCTTATTTTTTTCAGAAGTCTCACATATATTTAGCAAAACACGTCAAAGCGGATGCTCATCACTTCACGTCATAACAAATTACTGCGTCCTTCATTCACTACACGCTCTGTCAGCACAGGGTAATCGATGTGTCACCCCCCCCCCGCCCACCTCCCCTGCACGTTCAAGAACCATTCCTTTCCACATCGTATCAAACAAAACAGACAAGTCCAGTTTGTCAGTGTTCGGGTTTTCTCAATAATTTATAACACAAGTTGACCTTGTTCTCCAAGAAAGGGTGCCCATCTCCGATTAAACTTGTCAATCTGCCCATTTTTTGTTGCACTAAATTCTTCCATTTTGAAATTTTTGGCAAGGATTTTCATAAAAGCGTCGATTCTGATTTGACCACCCCTGAAATATTGATTAGCAATATATTGTTTAGCACTTAGAACGATGAAGTTAACGACATCCAAGGTCGACAGAGAACCAAACATTGCATTATTGGCGTTGAGAATGAACTTGTGGGGGGCTGATAGGTTTTTATTCATTTTTAAAGTCATTGCATCCCAAAAGTATCGATCATCACCGCATTCCAAGAAAAGATGCTGCGTTGTCTCAACTTCGCCACAGTTGCTACAGAACGGGTCTGGGACAACATTTCTAATACACAAGTAACGTCTGGTAGGAAAGTATCTATGTATTAGTCTAAACTGAAGAGATTGAAGCTTTGTTGAACTGGTTATTTTGAAAGGCATTTCAAATATTTTTCGCCAATATTTCCCAAAATTGGTTCCTTCACCTTGCCATTTTCTTTGGGCATTAGGGGTTATGTCTTCCACCCATCGAATGGAAAAGAACTTTGGCTTTATGTGTTTGAAATTTACATCTACCCCTCCTATATTGATCAAATACCCTACCTCACGTTCTTCAGGTTTCAACGCTGCAGTTCCCGTTATCATCCTTCTCCACTCTAGTGGAATCGCTTGATTCCAAGCATAATAGGTCAGGGGATCAACGCTTACCGCTGGATAGCGCTCTTTGAATCGCTCAAAACTCATGTACCGCCCTTCGTGATCAAAAAAATCGTCAATCAAATTCAAACCTTTTTCATATACCCTACGGCAGAATAGAGATTGTCCCCCCACATTTATTGCTGAATTATTCCAAAGAAACTGTTTTCGCACGTCTTTTCCGTTCTGTGGCTCTTTAATAGGCAAAACATCCTTCAGCCATTTCAACATTTCCTTGTAATATAATGTCACATTTTGAGATTTAATCCATTTATCTCCGTAGTTCATGTGCAATATGTGCCCACACTGAATTTTCAACCTAACCTGTAAAATTTTAGAACAAGGTGAATCAGTGTTAGATATGATTTTCCCCATCCACGATACGCGCAGAGCTTTGTAAAGATTTACCACATTGGGTACATTCAAACCCCCCATTTTCGATAGTTTGGTAGAGAGTAGTCCTCGCAACTTTTGGTGGGCGTCCTCTCCATATGAACTTCATGATTTTACTTTGGATTACCACTAAGTGCTTATTATCAATTCGCACAGCCGAAATAATATATATCAACTGGGATATCAGTAAAGATTTTGCGATTGTTATTCTACCCTTCAAAGATAGGTCTCTCTGCGACCTTTGGTTCAAAGTATTTTGTATTCTGATATGAACGCGACGCATATTTTCCTCTTCACACTTATATTTAGCACTAAACTCTACCCCAAGTATTTTGGCCTGTACAATCGTTGCTTGTCCGCAAATCAACTGTTGGGAACCCTTCTCTTTGCCTAACCACATAAAATGACTTTTTGACAAGTTAAGTTGCAGACCAGAAACTACGCCGAAATCTTGAATGACTTTTAGTGCTTCGTTGCCTGAATTTATATCTTTCTGAAAAAGGGTCGTGTCATCAATATACTGAGATATCTTAACCTCTTGCTCAGATATTACAATTCCCTTAATAGATGGTGTGTTGCGGAATTTAATGGCGAGTATTTCAACCACTAGACAAAATAGTAATGCTGAGGCCGGACACCCTTGTTGGAGACTCCTTGAAGGCTTGAACCATTCGGATGTATATCCATTATTAATGACCGGTAACTCCATATGTGTATGCAATATTTTAACCCATTCAATGAAATTTGGTCCAAAATTGAATTTCGCTAAAACGTCATAAATTAATTTATGCTCGACGGTATTAAAGGCGTTTTGAAAATCAAGAGCCATCAATATCCCGCTCAATTGATCGGTTTCACAGTACTCGATAACATCTGCGATTGTTCGAATATTCATACCAATGTATCTTCCGCGTATAGAACCTGTTTGGTCTGGTGCAACTAACTTACCGTCATTATCAAAGTCCGTCATTACCATCATTACCGTCATTACCATCATAGCAAACCGTCATTATCCTGTTTGCCGGTACCTTAGCTGCTATCTTGTACACAATGTCAAGCAAACATATCGCGCGCTTATTCTTAATCATTTTCTGATCTCCCTGTTTCGGAATCAAAGTTATCACCCCTCTTCGTTGAGTGACGAAAAACTGTTTATTTTCTTTCACTTGTCTCAGGTAACTCATGACGATTGTTTCCAAATGTGGCCAGAAAAACTGTATAAATTCTTTTGAAAAACCTGAAACGGATGGGGATTTATTATTCATCATTGAATCCAATGCGACTTTACATTCTTCACTAGTGAATGGTTCTTCACAAATGTCTCTATCATCTTGTCAGAGTCGGGGACATTCTATTTGGCCCAGAAATTCCTCGACCAATGATTCATCATTACCATTTTGACATTTGGCACTCCCAGAATACAGCTGGTCGAAGTAGTTATTGCAAAACTTTAAGATATCATTGTTACCTGTTATAAGCTGGTTCTCATTAGACTGTAGTACGTTAATTTGCTTTTTGGCACATCGAACTTTATTTATGTTTAAGAAATAGCCAGTAGGCTTTTCGCTCTTTTCAATCCATCTAGCTCCTGAATAAATCATTGCCCGTTTGCCCTTTTCTTGTTCTATATCATTAACCAAGCTTTTCAGCTCTTGATATTCCTCTAATAATTCATCGCTTGTGTGCGAGTTCATTTTAGCCTCACATTCCTCTAGAAGCCTTAGAAACTTTGAATTTTGATACCGCTTCTGTTTGTTTATTTCTTTCCATCTTTTAATGCTCATGACCCTAATTTTACTTAGAAGTAACTCTAATGTTAACTCCCAATCACAAATTTCGGAGTAAACTTCGCATCTTGTGGATGCTTTTTCCATTTCTGCCATTGCTAAATCGACAAACGGCTCATCTCGGAGAAGATCATTGCGGAAACGGAAGAGCCCCGGCCCACGCTCAGAGTTAAAAATTTCTATCTCTGTCTCTAATAACGAATGGTCACTCAATATTGACGGATTAATATTTATACCTTTCATGACATGATTGTCTGTTAAATGTTTACTTGCTAATATATAATAAATTCTAGATTGCTGCAATGGATTGAGTCGCCTCCAAGTGTACCGCACCAAGTTTGAATTTTTGTCTTGCCAAATATCTATTAAGCTTTGTTCCTTCATTAAATCAATCAAAGCTTTTGCGGCTGCTGTAATGCGAAAGTTCGTATTGGAAGTGTCCCGATACGTTAGGTGAACGTTTAAGTCCCCACAAAGGAGTATATGACATTTATCTATCTCGGTCATGATCTGAATTTTTCTTTTAGCTGATGAAAAAATTCTACTTGCAGATTATTCCGATTTTTGTGCGGTGCATAAGCAGCAATTAGCTTAATTTTGCATTTATTTGCATTTATTATATTCAATATCAGCTGCTATAAGTTGTCCATCATCCGACGCGAATCCGAGCTTAACTGTGCCTATCCCCTGAAAGGATCTGGGTACCAGGACTGACACTCCACTTTCGTTAACACTTACGCCATGTGAGAACAATATTTGTGAGCCCCACTCCGCTTGCCAACAGGGCATATCGCGAGGACAAGAATGAGTTTCTTGAAGTATCGAAATATAGTTCGGATACTGCGTATGCAGAAATCTAAAGACTGCACGCCTTTTCGACACATCGCGCAACCCCTGACGTTATAAGTAAGAACCTTCAAGTCAGGCATGGTCGTTGAAAATACCAATCAAATAAGTTTGCTTAGCCGTGTGATGCTTAAATTTCTCGGGGGGGGAAAGGGGAATACCCCCCCCACCCACAAAAACACCCGCACAAAATAATTTTTTTTTTTTCCTATTCCATCCCCCTTTTTTTTTCCTTTTTTTTTTTTTTTTTTTTTTTTTTTTTTTTTTTTTTTTTTTTTTTTTAAATTTAAAAATAAAAAAATTATTTTTAATTTTATTTTTTTTATTTTAAAATTTAATTTTTTATTTTTTTTTTTTTTTTTTACCTTTTTTTTTTTTTTTTTTTTTTTTTTTTTCCAAATTTTTATTTAAAAAAAAAAATATTTTATATTATTTTTTTTTTTGCTTTTTTTTTTTTTTTTTTTCGCTTTGGGTTTCCCCCCCCAAACCAACCGGCTAGATCCGCCACTGGTGCCCGCAAACGCAAGAATAATCCTAAACTTATCGCCCTTCGGTGATGGGTACCCTTGTTTTAAACCTGGAACGAATACCTTACACACAATGTTTTTGTTTATATAGATTAGGTCATTTTTTCGAAACAATTAACACTGACAAACCGCTTATCAGCATATACACATGTAGTACACTTTCTACTCTCCCATTCTAACCCCCACCCCAACCCTGTGCGCCGAACCATGGCCAACCGAGAGTCCACCCGGCTACCGATAGGTGCGGGGCCCCACCGGTGACTGAAAACAAACATACACATACACTCACATACAAGCAGTTATGAATACCGACATGACGCTTGCGAGAGCTCAAACTGCAGTTACGGCCATAACTACATTAATAAGTTCCCCAGATCACGGTTTACGTGCTCTCCGATTAAGCAGAATGGAGCTCCAGGAACGTCCGGGTCCTCCCGCTGCCGCCCCGCCGCTGTTGCATCGCTTTTGTCGAGATCCTGTGTTCCTTGAGGCATCAAGTTTGACACAGGATATAAATTGAGCTCAAAATGAATGGTTGGCTGCTGCCGGTCGGACCCGAACGCCCCGGCTTCCGCCAGAATTCCTGCGCAGACCACCAGCCGATCAATCCTCAGCGTCAAAAAAGCAGTGACTGACACAGTCAGTTCGGTGGTACGGTGCTGCCACCTGGACTAGAGTCTATGAGACGTTAGTTCTGAGAGCGACCACTGACACGGGCCTCTTAATGTATCGCTTTGTTGTACAATAAAATTGCTGATCAAATAAATGCATAGTTTTTCAATTCTCCATCCGCAATTACACATACAAACCAAAGGCATGTAACATACTGCGATGATTTCGACAGTTTTCTTTTGACTTACACTGGACAGTCTCAAGCTCCTTTCAGAAATCTCCCAATGTAATTTATCTAGACATAGAAAACTGTACGAGTTATAGATATGTTAATATGATTGAAACGAAGGCAACGGACGACGTACTTCTGCGTTGTAATTTCAGTCTTCAAGAAATAATTTCTCCTGCCGCATCATTTTTCTTACCGACACACAGCGAGAATGACAGTTTCCGTTCTTGGCCAGGCGCGCCCGGGTGCGCCGGCTGCCGTCAGGACCGGTGGTTGGCACGAAAATCAGCACTTGACTTACATTTCTTCGAACAGCTAATTGCTTCGGTGTGTATGAGGAGGCCACCCAGTGCTGCACAGCCACCGGACGCACCCGACCGCGCCGGCAAACTGCTTGCTTCCCTGACGGCATACCATAGCACAGCAGAAACATAGGATGCTCAATAGGTACGCTATAGCACATTGTTGTGATCAGGTGTTTAAGTTTAACTGCATGGTTTATCGTGAATTAACAGGACCCGCAGTGATCGAGCATTGGAAAAAATGGTTAAGGTTTCTCGCTCAAATAAATGCAGCATGCTGATTGCCCTACTTCAAATATGTTCCAGTCATTGGGCGTCAAGATTACACAGAAATGCAATTGGTGTTTAGTGAAAATATTGAAGAATAGTAGGTACATGAAAACTTCACGTTATTTATCTAATATCGGAGCAAGCAGCATGGATACTTATATTTGAAGACGAGGTGCCATTCGTAGATGAAGGTGGCGACTGATACTGACTCGGTGGCACGTGCAGCTACGAAATTAAGCGGCCGAGGGCCGTCATCCTCCGTCCAAGCTGTCAGCTAGTGCTGCTCCCCAGCGCCCGGAAACGTAGAGAAGTCGCCTCAAAACAAGCTACGGGCGTACGGCGAGCCGCATCATATCAGGATCGACGGAGACCATCCAAGCCGGGGCGAGACGGGCCCGAGAGGGGCGGGCCCATCGGAGCCGGCGAGCCCGGCGCTGTCACGGCTCCCCTCACAGGGGCCGCTGAGACAGCGCACACGGGAGCAGCAGTCGCACCGGCTACACAAGCCGCCGACCGCGGAACCTCCCGCCTCCCCGAAGACTCCATCGCCGACGAAGAACCAGCTGCGCTGACCGATCTCATGCCGGCGGCCCCAGCCTCACCCGCAGCTCCCCGTCGCCTGTGACGATGTCCAGAATCCCAAGCCGGCAGAGCAGGAATGGATCCACCGAGCAATTTGAAAACGAGCTTCTTAAGTTAGAGTCTTGAAATGTTGTATAGCCTCTCACGCATTCATTGCGAACATCTTGCAAAAAATTGTTCCTTCCCTTCAAGGTCACGGAGTTAGGACCTCAAGAGTGGAGACATGTTGGGGTCATTTGGGCGCCTGTACCCGTTTTCACGTGAATGCTCCAGACTCTTATCGTTCTTTTGCATCATTTGCCCATGAACTGTCCCAGAATATTTTCTTCCAGCCTTAGAGGCTAAGTCTTATCAGGTTAGACCTTCTATGACCTTTTTTGACATTCAATGACCTTTATTTGACCTGGCGTGACCTCAGTGATAACTCTGTGTCGAATAACGACTACAGATGCGTGTTTCAATTTAGTATTTCTAAATGAGATGAACACCGAATTATTTGACTTGCGTCCGATACAGGCTTAACCTTTTTCGCCCTGTGACCTTTTTTACCTTGAAAGGGGGTAAGCAATAACAATTGAAGAAGCAAATTTACTTGGAGTAAATGATGCAGAATGGTTTATGAATAGTCAATTTGAATGATATGGACACTAAACTAGTTGGCTTGCATATTACATGGACTCGAACTTTTTCGAAATTTGACCTTATTTGACCTTGAAGGAGGTGTAACCAATAATACATGATGAAGCAGGCGCTTGGCGTAACTGATGCAAAATTTCTTATAAATAGTCAATTTGCATTAAAAAACACTGAACAAGACGTTTTTCTTCCAAAACGGACTTGACCTTTTCAACCTTTGAACTAATTTGACCTTGAAGGGGGTGTAAGAAGTGACAGATGATTTGAAACTCACTAAATTGGCGTAAATGATTCAGAATGGGTTGTGAATGGTCCATTTAAATGATGTGGACTCTGGACTAGTTACTTCCATTTCTACGGAGGACTTTTGAGCTCTGAACCAGTCCCATGTAATGTAATGCACCACTAAAAGTCACCAATGATTTGTTTTTAGTGCCTAAAACTTCTTCATTATAAAAGATCTAAAATAATGAGTATGCTGAGCAAAATTCACTACGAGATTACCATAGGTCAAGTTTAAACACGTTTGAAGATGCCACAAGAGATTACCAAAGGCTATAAAAGCCGAACTGAGGTCATAACATGTTTTAAATTCAAGCTACGTCCGGGGAAACCCGACACAAAGCCCCAAAATCCAAAAATCTTCCTAAACCCTCGCCCCACCTAGAATAATGAAATCGATGGTCCCTCTAAGGTTTTTTTAACAACAAAAAAGCAACGAGGGGAAGCACCGCGGTTGAGGGTTCTACCTCTTACCCCACTATTTTCCCATCATCCCTGAAATGTATTACCCCGGGTCACCCTAGGTCAGGTCACCAGGCGATGTCAACCAAGGTCACCTCACTTTAACTTTTTTGAGCTCTAACATAGCTACATTTCTAAGCCGATCGATTTAAAACTTTTGACACTTCATGACCCCTCCGGAGTCTACAAAATTTATCTTCGGGATTTTTCGGATTTGGTGACCTGAGGTCAGGTCACCAGGTAACCTCTTCCATAGAAAAAGCATGGGAAAAGCTGTCTTATGAGCTAAAAGTCACAAAATAATCGTAAATGCTCAATTTGCTCAGATAAGCGTTTTTGGACACCCTTTCATGGATCCCAGGGGCGATATTGCCCTTTGACCTATCTGAGATCAACAGATGCCACCAGAGGTCAAAAACAGCATTTTGACGATAACTTTTGACCTAATTAAGCTACAACACTGAATCAAAAGTCATCGTGTATGTCTCGTCACTAGTTTTCATTTGATATACAACACGGACACTTCATTACCTTTCGAGATCTCAGGTCATATTGTCACGAGGTACCCTCTGGAGGTCAAACCACTGGCGGGGGCCATTGTGTTCCACATAGCGGAGAAAGTTCTGGCATTTTCCTATCAAATGATCTTAATAGCTTTAATGGCGTGAGAGCTATGCTCAGATTTCTTAAGGATGGCATGTTTTACTGGGACATAACTTGACCTCTGGAGGTCAAAACATAGACCTGAGTGCTTAAACGTGTTAGTAAAATCTTCCTGAATTCACATGAGCTTTCTAATGTTTTTTGCAGCTTTGCGCTAACTTCTATATTTTCGGAGTTAGGTGGCATTGATGGCCCCCAGTGTGGCGAAGGTGGCGCCGGACCCGGTGTGGCGCGGGTTAAATGCTTCTGGAAATGACATCATAGTTCGGTGATTCAATGTGACGGGAACACATTTATTTTCAAAAGATGTACAATGATCCAAACAACCATACATGACATTTACAACAGTTAAATTCATTCCCAAAGGGACAATAATGTGAGTTCAAAGTAGGGGAGGGTAACCCCTATCCCTGTGCTTGTGTTAAAATGCTTCAGCTCTAGGTTGACCGCTTGATTTTGATTCTTCAAATGTTTTTATTTTAAAGTTGCAGGTCAATTAGAACATGAGTTACGATAGCATAGCTCCACAGTGGCACCTAGTGTTATATATATGAAGCTAAAAGTAGTATATGAATTTCGAAAGCCATTTTTTTCTTTATTTGATATGAAAGATTACTACCATATGTCGAAACGCTTTCAAGATAATTTTTGAATTTCACTGTGCTACGGGTCAAGGTCACTGTTATAAAACTAGGTCATGGGGTCACCAAACATTTTTTGTTTAAATTTCAAAATTGGGGACAGCCAAAATGTTGCCCGTATAATTTACATTCTAAAACTGTAAAAATTTCAGAAATCAATTGAAAGACATTCTAATCAATGCCTGTATATTGACCTTCAGAAATTGCCGGAGGTCATTTCTCTCAAACCAATTTTTAAATAATTTTTGGGTACCATGAGTGGATTCTGCGCCCCTGTGAGTCCCCATACACCAATTTTGGAGGCAATAAAAATAGTAGGGTTTTATGCCTTGGTCGATTTATGGTGGAATGACCCAGCTATTTCTGTTCAGACGCTACAGCCATACTTGACTGTCGATAGAGCCGCAGGCTGGTTCAGCAGGGTGGGCTTCAGTCGACTGTATATGACTGGAGTGGCTGAGAGGGGGCTAGGAGTGGGGAGGGGGGTTAGAGCGGAAATTCCGTCAAGTACGAGCCCCTCACTCCGTCCCGTCTTTGCGAAATCTGGGCTCAGTTAACCTCTCAAAACTATGTATACGCCAGTAACCGCCATGTCATAAATCTGGCTCACACCCGGCGGACGAGCGAGACGTCCGGCATTTCGGCTCTCCTCGAGCTCCAAATCATATCAGTTTGTTCAGTCGAGTGAACTGTCTGGTATGATATCGGAAACCCGCACGTGTGACCAAAATTCAGACTCGGCCACGGTAGTCCGACATTGACAGTAGCCTTTCCACCCCATCGTGGATGAGAATGTGCAATGATGAAGCGAAACCGAAACATTAACGCTTTCGGCTTGTTTTCGTGCTTCTCTCCAGACTTTTCTTCTTGGCGGCACATACGCTCGGTCGAAGTCTTTTTGAAGCAAGCTCCCCAGCTGTGTTTCTAATACAATGGAGTTTTCTTGTTTCTTGTGCTGCAACAAACATGTGACGGAGTGTTGAATAGACGGTATGAAAATTGATTTTCGTATGTCACTTAACCCATTAAGTGCCCAGAACTCTTTTTTCTATTACGAATGTAATATTTATATATTTTTATTCTGGAGACTACCCGACCATGTATGTGTGATTTCATGGAAAACATATTGTCTTTAAGTAGGTGAAATAGGCACGGCAACTGGAGTTTCCAACGGACATTAGCGTAGTCATTATTTAAGTGTTTGAGTAACACACTGGCGCATCCAGGGTTTCCATTCTAGGGAGCATCAACTAAATTGGGCCTCATTGAATACAAGCTTTTCTCCATGCAGGAATATGCATGCCCGAACACATTTTCGAAAATAGCATTGTTGGAACCACCAATGACACAAAAAGACTACCATTGCATTTTGCGTTATATTCTGAACACGGAAAATACTTCGGCAAGAAGTGCATGCCCGCTCAGGAAACTTTCGGAACACAGAACGACTCACGAGTCAAATCGACTTTTTATGAAGCGAGTTCTCAGCCACCTTCTGCCGCTAATACAGGCATCATCATGTACAGGGCCTAGGGCATCATGATCTCCACTTTGGTACCTACTTGTTGATGGTGGTAGTTGCTTGTGCTCTACTGATTGTGGTAGGGACTCATGCACTCTGCATGAATGGGGGTCTTGCATTTCACGCATATGAACGCTGTGCGACGGGAGCAATACCTACAGCGTGCATACTTTGTCTCGCCTTTCCCCAGCCAGTAGCCACCCACGTCTTCACGTGCCCTGCGCTCCGCAGCCTGCGTCATCCGCGCGCAGCACCGGCCGGGTCTCTTACGAGCATCGCCATACTTTCGGGCGCTCTCTTGCACACAGGCGCGGACAAATTCCAGCAAAGGGATTTCGTGGCCCAGTTTGCGATACATGAGCCACGCGTTGACTGTTGTCGAGTTGATGACCCAGTTCAGGTAAGACCACCACCATTTCTTGGAGCGGATTTGGATTCGGTGTGTAGCAACGAATTGGTCGTGCAGAGCCATACCGCCCATGGAGGAATTGTAGGCATGCACAGCTTGGGGCATATCGACTTTGATGTGTGACTTTGTTTGGCGAGACCATCTCTTGGCATGTTGCATTGGTTCCAAGCCGTGCACGTTACTGGCAATCATAACGACCTTGTTGTCACGCCAAAGGATGGGGGATTGGTCCTGAGTGAATGTCGCTGACGCTGCTCTTCGCTCTTGTTTTGGCATCTGAGCCACCGTTTTCAGGCCAGTAGTATCGTTCGGGATTCTGTTTTCCCTCATGGTCCCCCCATGGTCCCCACTCCTCCGATGCCTCGGTGGGACAACTCGTCTAAGAGAGGAAGGGTAGTGAACAGGTTGTCAAAGGCAAGTTGATGCCCAGGTCGAAGAGAACACTTATCGGCCAGTCCCAGGACAACATCGGCACCCTGACCGAGTCAAGTGCAGGGGAGATGCGTTGAGGCTCCACAGTACGGTTCTGAATGTCTGAGGTACCCATCTGTGTCGCAGATGCACCACAGTTTGAATCAAAACCTGACGGGTTTTCCCCGTATAAACTGCTTCAGGCGACGGTGCCCGAAATACGGTATCATCGCTTCGTCGACAGACATCATCTTTGGCGGCTCCAAGAGCTTTTTGTTTCTGTTGGCGATGTCAAAAATCGGGGGAACTTTGTACAGTGGGTCACCATCCATATCGCCTATCCTCGAGTTGTCAGCGAGATGCATGACGCGCATCATATGCTCAAATGCGTTTCGCTGGATGTTTTCGGAAACTAGTGTATTGAACACGTCGTCCTCTTCTTTCCAATACAGTCGTCCATTCGCGGCACTCGAGTATCCAGACAGCATCATGATGAATATCATGTTTCGGATATTGCTCGTCGATATCTCAGTAGCATCCAGTTGTTTCTGAGCGGCATACCTACGAATCAGTTCCACCATCAACGCAATCATACCACCTGACTGGAAAGTTCCAGGCACTGAGCTGGTGATCGCGCAGTTTCTTTTCGAAGATCAATTTGTGTAGGCGCCATCTCCTATTGGAAATCCGGTACACTTAACTCTAGTCTGCGCGCGCTACTCGTCCAGTTCCTGACAACGTTCTTTTTCGGTGTCGTGATTTTAGGCAGGTAAGCTGACCTCTTGGGAAGCATGCGCGGCAGGTTCGCTTGGTGTTGCTGTTGCTGCTCCATCGGGCTCAATCTTTGCAATCGCTGTGCTCGATTACTTTCTTCAAGGGATCTCCGCGAAGCCCTGCGTTTGCAGCTAACATCCTGCGTGGTAAGCAGTGTCCCAAAACCTGGGGTGCTGGGTGCTGAACGACACCCAGTCAAGCAGAATTTTCCACTCACTTTTATATTCTTTTTGCTGAATTTTCCACTCAATTCCAACAATACTACTTACTACTATTGAATTTTTCTCAACAATACTTACTACAAAGGCCAGTTCCATTGCCTCCTCTACCAACGTCCACTGGAAAAAAGAGAGCAGTAGAATCGACTAGAAGATCGCCAAATTCACTCGGCTTTTATGGGCTTCTTTCGCTTTTCTGGAAGAAAATCTGGCGATTTCTATTTTTCTGGCCAATTATATCTGGCATCCTTATCTCCACCGATTTCAGTGGAACAACTGAATCGAAATTCTGGCGCGGGCAAGACGCTCAGTGCCCCCCGCCCCACCGGAGAAAGTTCCAATGCGTGAACATCGCCACTAAATTCCACCACTCACAAAATTGGTGAGTGGAAAATTAGACACCCTAGCCTTGTGTTGCCAAAAAATGAGCTGACCGCTTTGAAAGATACATTTCTGGAAAGCAGTTTATCTGTGCACATGATTTCTAGGCTTACGTCCTTGAAAAATTGTTTTTGCATTTCTGGTACCGAGAATAGTGAAAAACCATTTTTGATCATATTGTTGTTAAAAGCAATTATCTTGAAATTTTTATGCTAAGCAGGATATTTTTTGACATTGTATGGTAGAAAATTGACCATTTATTGCGAGAAAATATTTTGTATCCATATCAGCCCTTCATTGCTGCGTCCACGCCCTGTGACACCCAAATCCACTCACGACACCCTACGACACCCTAGGCATAAATACCCTGATATTTAAGTTGAACTGAAAGTGTCCGGTACTTGAATACATTGAAACTCTACATTTTCATTAAATGATTTTTTGGGCAACAAGAATGCATCCAGTTACCCTTGAAACATCGGCACTTTTTGTATGGCTGGGCCACGGCGTGGACTTACCAAATCGCCGTCTTTACATCTAGTAAATAAAAGCGGCATCTTTAGGCTTTTTGAAAGCCCGCTTTCTTATTCGTTATCGACAAAACATTATTAGTCTTCCTCTTGGCGTGCTTTTAGTTGTATATTTTTCTAGTCTATAAGGATTTAGAAAATTAATTTAGAGCAATTTTTGAAATGCAAATTATGTGGCTCATACGACCGGCAAGCGGCAGGCGATCAGAAATTTAAAGTAGTAGTCGCTCTGACGCCGTCGCAACCCGCCGCGCCTGGCTGATTGTAGACGAAGGGAAGAAACAACAGAAAGAAGGCTGTAGTTTCGATTAGATTGATAGAAAGCAGCATATTCATATGAAGGTAAGTGGATATGTGAAGAAGAGCAGGGGAATTGACAGGTAAAGAAAAGAAACTTTTAGCAAGAGTCTGGAAGAGTTTATTGCCATGAAAGAAAGTTTGTAGTTTCGTCTGGGTTAGTTAAGTGTAAACCAAGGCTGTACTGGGCCCTAGCATAGGTGTATGCGAGGTGCAGTGATTGAGGTCAGGAGTGGCCTCCAAAATTCCGATAACTATAGGTATAGGAGGGGCGTTGTCCCGGACAGAAAAACTGTACGGTGTGTGGTTAGATACTTAATTTTGACACTAGGTATTCCATGAAAAAATCCCTTTTCATTTTTCACCACCTGCCGGTCTCGGAGCCCCCTCTGCAGAGTTGGTCTAAGGTGGCCCCCGATATTTCGTTTCAGGGGCCCTCAGGGTCCCAGGAGCTGGTCGTGTGGGAGAGGAGAGGAGGGGCACAAAAGTTGGTCTAGGGAAGCCCCCAAGAGTTTATCTTCATCCCACAAATGTTAGTATTTGTGGCTCCGAGAGTTCTTTCCCCGAGGGTTGGTCTCAGAGGCCTCCAAAATGTTTTTTATTTGTGGCAATTCACCAATTCCTTAAAAAATTGGAGACTGCATCAGGGGTTTCAGTTGGTAAATATTTACCTGCTTAACCCAAATTTTTCACATGGTAATGGTCAAACAATGCAGCTTGGGGACGATTTAAAATATTTACTTTGAGAAAATTAAAGGAAATATCCATCTCTTAGTTCAAACAAGGGCTCTGATAGTTTATCACCTGAGTACCCAAATTGGAAATTTTTTTCTCCGCCATACATTTTGAGGGGAATTTTCCACTCACTCGCCACACATTCCGAGCTGAATTTTCCACTCGACACCCTAGCGCAAAACCTATTTTGGGTCACTGGTGGTAAGTGATCAAAATCGCACTTGGCTTCGCCGTCACTTTCGTCCGAGTCGCGGTCAGTATCGGCTTCTGCAGATTCCAGCGGTGGGTGAGTGGTGACTGTGATGGGACCCAGGTCATCTCCGGCCCCAGAATCGCTCAAGATGTCCAACATTTCGTTCAGTGAGAGCCTGGAAACATAGAACTAGTGAGGTCAGAAAATAAATCCCCTCACCCCACACACACACAAGAACATACAAACACGACCCTTCTCTAGCCCAGAGATGGCTGTAGGATTCCGTAAAGAGGGGGCGGGGGGAATTATCAGAGGGCGCAATTTTCGGGAGCGGATGTTTTTTTGCCCCGCAGAAATTTTGTTAATTGTTTGGGGTAGGGTGGAATGCCTTTTCACCAACAGAAGGGCATCACTTGGACGTGAGGGGGCGGCCTTCTCCTTCGCCCTTCCCATGGATTGGGTTGGTAAGAGATTCGGGTTGCCTAGGCGAACCCTGACGGCATAGGCAGGGGAGGCAGGAGGGGGAAGATGCCCTTTGATTTACTCGGCGCCCTCTGAAAGGTCGATGGCACCCTTCGAAATATCTCTTCCCACATCCAGGTTGCCAGCATTGGGCCCCCACGATGGAATTTGGCGCCCACCGGATAGATTGTGTCGCATAAATTTGGCCCCCGGGGCCCAGATCACAATGTGTAGGGGCTACCCATGTGTCCCCCGATCGGCGATCCTGGATCCACCTGTCAAGTTGGCGGTGGGGCTTCTATGAATAAATCCAGTAAAAAATCGTAGCAGAGCTGATTTTAGGGTACAGACAGCGTATTTTTGACTACGCAAGTGCCCACTGGCAACTTTGGTTGCCACGGGAAGTTTGGGGGCAATCATAAGCTGTCATTCGATTTTGATAGTAATCAATACTCAGTGGGCAGGTAAAGTACGGTAAAGTATATATATTTATGTTGAGTTACAATACAAACGTTTTTTATTCCTACTGGAACACACAAAACTTACCCTTTTCGACGAGTGTCGCCTGGCGCCATGACTCCGTCGGAGGCAGCACAAGTCACAACAATGCCGCTTGTCGTTTGACCGGAATTCTAGGGCCTTCGTTTGACCCTCTATTTTGTAAAGAGAGCTGCTATTTTACTGCACGTGCTTTACAATTCATGGCACTTCAGATAACAGGATGTACTAAAATAATACAATCGACTGGTGAAAATGCATATAAGTGCCGTGGCAACTGAAGTTGCCACTGGGCATTAATGGGTGCTTATCCCGGTGCAAAATGCACGCACGTCATTCAATGAAAAAGGTGTGGCGTGCGAAACAAGTACTGCGTCACACGTCCTTGAACACTTGGCAAGAGGACAGGGGCGCAGCCAGGGGGGCACAGGGGGCACGTGCCCCCCATCGGTGCCGGGGTACCCTTTTGATTGCCAGGTGGTTTGCCCTCTTTGGGCCGTGCCGCTCGAAATTTAGTGCCCTACGCCGTTAAGCCTAAATGGAACTAGACTGCATTTAGCGATTTAAACTATTGTTTGACAATTAAGTGCCTTTTTGGTCAGTTAGGGCATTCTGTCGCCTTTCCAAGCACCCGGGAAGAGTATAGGCACGTAATCCGTTTCCAGATAATGCCTCATCGTCGCCAATAATCGTATGGACAGAGCTAATCTGGTGCCCCTTGAGCTCGTCTGATGCCCCCTGAGCGCTGGTCTTGAACCCCGGAAGTTGATCATGTGCCCTCTGAGCTGATAGGATTCCCTCGTAATCAATCTGGTGCCCCCCTGAGAAAATAATTGTGCCTTCCGAATCTATATAATGCTCTTTGAGTTAGTCTGATGCCTTCAAGCTTGCCTGGTGCCCTATTAGCTGTTTTAGTGCTTCTTGAGCTGATCCGCCCCTCCTGAACTTATTTAATGCCTCCCGTAGTTTATTTACTGTCCAGGCCCGCAGCCAGGGGGCACAGGGGGCACGTGCCCCCCAACGGTGCCGGGTGCCCTTTTGAGTGCCAGGCGTGTACCCCCCTTTGGGCCCTGCCGCTCGAAATTTAGTGCCCTACGCCGTTGAACCTAGATCGTACTAGACCGCATTTAGTGATTTAAACTATTGTTTGACAATTAAGTGCCTTTTTGGTCAGCTAGAACATTCTGTTGCCTTTCCAAGCACCCGGGAAGAGTATAGGCACGTAATCCGTTTCCAGATAATGCCTCATCGTCGCCAATAATCGTACGGGCGGAGCTCATCTGGTGCCCACTGGAGCTGATCATGTGCTCTCTGAGCTAATCTGGTGCCCTCGTAGTCAATCTGGTGTCCTCCTGAGAAAATAAGTGTGCCTTCTGAGCCTATAAAATACTCCTAGTTAGTTTGATGCCTCCGAGCTTGCCTGGTGTCCTTTTAGCTGTTTTAGTGCCCCTTGAGCTGATCCGGGCCCCTGAGCTTATTTAATGCCTCCCGGAGTTGATCTACTGTCCAGGGGTGCAGCCAGGAATGCACAGGGGTATGCGCCCCCATCACTGCCGGGGCGCCCTTTTGATTGCCAAGTGGTGTACCCAATTTGGGCCGTGCCGCTCGAAATTTAGTACCCTACACCGTTGAACCTAGATGTAACTGGACCGCATGTAACGATCGAAACTATTGTTGGACAACTTAATACCTTTTTCGGTCAGCTAGGGCATTCTGTCGCCTTTCCAAGCACCCGGGAAGAGTATGGGCACCTAGAATGTGCCCACCTAATGCCTCATCGTCGCCAATAATCGTACGGGTGAAGCTAATCTGGTGCTCCTTGAGCTCATCTCGTGGCCTCTCAGCTGGTCTTGGCCCCTTGAGCTGATTACTTGCCCTCTAAGCTGATCTGGTGCCCCTGAGTCAATCGAGTGCCCCACTGAGCAAATAATTGTGCCTCCTGAACCTATATAATGCCCTCTGAGTTAGTATAATGCCTCCGAGCCTGCTTAGTGCCCTAATAGCCGATTTAGTGCCCCTTGAGCTGATTCGGGCCCCCGAGCAGATCTCATGCCTCCCCAAGTTGATTCTGTCTCCTAAGTCAATATGGTGCCTCTTCAGCTGATTAGGTGCCCCGTCAGTTGATTATTGATGTCTCCTTAGATGGCCTGGTGCCCCCTGAGCTGGTTTGGTGGGCCCTGAGCCCATCTTGTGTCCCCTGAGCTGTTATGTTGCTCCCTGAGCTGATTTAGGCTCCTGCCATAGTCTGGGAGGCTGGGAGCTGATCTGGCCCCCGAGCGATCGATCTGGTGCCACCTGAGCCCATCTGATGCCCTCTGAGCTAGTCTGGTGCCCCCTGAGTAATCTGCTGCCATTTAAGCTGATCTGGGCCTCCTTACGTGATTTCATGAGCAGCTCTAACGCCCTGAGCTGAACTGGGCCCACAGAAGCTGATGAAGGCCCCTGAGATGGTATGGGGCTCCTGAGCTGATTAAGTGCCTCCTGACTTGATCTGGTATTTCCGAGCTGGTCGGAGACCACTGATCTGATTGTTTGTCCCCGAAGCTGTTCTGGTGCCCTATGGGCATCTGGTGTCCCCTGAGCAGCTCTGGGGCCTTTGAACTGATTGGGCCCCGAGCTGGTGAGGGATCCCTGAGCTGATTTAGTGCCCCTGACTTGAACATGCTCCCTGTGCTGATCGATCTGGTGCACCCTGAGCAGATATACTGCCTCCTGAACTTAACTAATGTCCCCTGAGTTGACCTGGTGCCTGCTGAGTCATCAGTGTGTCTCCTGAGCCCATCTTATTCCCTCTGAGCTAGTCTGGTGCCCCATGGCTAATATGGTGCCCTTTAAGCTGATCCGGGCCTCCTGGGTTAACTACGTGATTTCCCGAGCAGCTCCCAGGCCCTGAGCTGAGCTGGGCCCACAGGGGTTGGTGAGGCCCCTGAGATGGTATGGGGCTCCTGAGCTGATTAAGTGCCTCCTGACTTTATCTGGTATTCCCGAGCTGGTCGGGGACCACTGATCTGATTGTTTGTCCCCTAGGCTGATCTGGTGCCCTATGGGCCGATCTGGTGTCCCCTGAGCAGCTCTGGGGCTTTTGAACTGCTTGGGCCCCGAGCTGGTGAGGAATTCCTGAGCTGAATTAGTGCCCCTGACTTGATCTTGCCCCTGACCTGACTTGAGGTCCCTGAACTGATATGGGGCCCCAAGAGCTGACCTAGGGCCCAAGAGCGGATCTAGGTTCTGAGGGTGCCCTGAGCTGGTCTGGGCGCTGAGCTTGTGAAAGTCCCTTAAGTTGGCTTGAGGCCCCCTGAAGTGATCTGGCGCCTTAAACTGTTTTGGGGCTTCTTGAACTGGTTTAAGGCCCTATGAGCCCCAGAGTGGCCCATTGAGCTAGTCTGATGACCTCATCACTGAGACCAATGAGCTAGCCTAGTTCCTGGGTGAAGCATGATCTGCTCTGTGGCCCTGATCCACATCAGGGGCCCCTGAGGTGATCTTGAATAGATAGATAATAAGACCACAAGGCCAACTCCCATCATCTTGGGGCGGGGTCACTGAGCTAGTCTAATCCCTGGAGGCACAACTGGGGGGGATGGGGGATGCTGTTCTGGAGGCCTCCGATCCACACTTGGGGGCCCCAGAGCTAGTCTTGAATAGATGGGGAATAAGAACACAATGGAAACTCCCCTTGTAAAACGGAGCTAACGAGGAATGAGAAATCTCTAAAACGGCTTGTGATACCTAGGCACCCCTGGTTATATAAATAGCTTATTATACTGGTGGATTCTGGGAAGGGATGATAAAAAGGCATGTACCCCTAAGCTCAGAGCACAGTCCCCTAAACCAGGATTTCTACTAATTAATTTAAATGAAGAAATAGTTTTCACAATTTTCAGCCCTGTCACACCATCCCCATCAGAACCACCGGCCTGTTTACCTTTTATTTACTCTTAACTGGGACCGAGCCTTGAGAATATGGAACTTAATAAACGCGTTCAATAGGTATCTCCCAAATTTTTCCGGCAGAAAAAAATGTGTTGTTCCAAAGACACTATGCTACTCCTCGTCCCACGGCGATTGTGGGAAGCAAGGAACTTAATCCGCATTCAGCCAGGGCTCACTCGTCACGACAAAACCAGTGGGCATAACAAAATAATTTTCGACTCCAATATGCCTTAACCTGCACATTGTAACAGATATCACATGCTCCGCTGATTTCTCTGATGTTAAGTACTTGCATGAGTTGGCTGTCCTTAAATCTATCCAAAAAAGTAGTGTTTTGGCTACTTCCATGGCATTTTGGTGATATTTTTTCCTTTTTTTTCGGTTTTAATCGAGTTTTCCTTCTCCGTCAATGATTTATTTGTATTTTTATTGAACCAAAGATGCCCAAAAATGATATAAACAAAGATGTAGTAAGTTTTTTAGGTTACGTTAAAAAGTGCCCTTTTTTCCCCGGGGTGCCCCTCAGAGTTGGTGTGCCCCCCCATACGAAAGCTCTGGCTGCGCCCCTGCAAGAGGAAGTGATTCGAATCTCTATCTCGAGGTCGAGTGCCATCCTGCGATCTATATGAAAAGATCAGTTTCACTTTTGGTCTGTACGTATTGTGAGGTGGCTCATTTGCACTCTCCATATTCCTGGAGTATACTCCAACTTGGGCCATTTTCTAATCCAGCCTTGATCCGCCAGTGAATGAGAGAAGTTAGGCCAGATGAAGGAATGGCCCAGAGATGTTATTGTAACAGTACCGACCCGAAATCCCCACAACAACGTCGCTCTAAATTATGTAAGAAGAATCTGAGCGAAAATCAGGACTTTCTCTGTGAACTACTGGGCACATCCACCATTATTTCTATGTGATTTGGATGGTTTTGGGTTTGTACCACCGGAAATTATCTGTAGCGTTGCCTGGCGTACACTAGAGGATGCGCTGAAAAAGTCACAATGGCTAAACTCTTATTTTGACGCCTTCTTAGCTATTTACATATACGCTGACGATCGAAGGCTGGAGCTTTTGAGGGGCCGCATGGGTTTGGATTCAGGTGATCCAAATGACTTGTAGGCTATGCTCGGGTTCATGGGCGAACCGTTGGGACTGAGGTCGGGTGGGGGTGAACAAGTAATCCGTTTTTAGCCGTTGTACGGATCATGCACACATCGCCTCTCATCTCATGCATTGGTCAAAGCGAGCTTTAAATAGACATTTCCCTGGCGTGTCAGTGTGCCTCAGGCTGTGGCACGTCATATCTACGCCTCATTGATTCTGGAAAGCCAATAGTAAATGTATGTCCATTTCCAGCCGTGAATTGAAACTCAATTTCCAATTTCTGCATTAGTAATCAACCTTAACTACGCAAAGTTGAATCTCTGCTTTTGATAACATAGGAGCCTCTTGATGACATTAGTAGGAAGCGTCTGGAAAGTTGAGTGACACAGTCTGGGTTAACCGGGCACAGGTGATTTTTGGTACGGTAGAAGGAAGAAAATTAGAAGTTGCAGGAAGTTGGAAACACGAGTCCTAAGCAAGCATACTCGGAGTTGACTTTTATACCGGCTTGTGTATTTGTTTCCAGATTTGGGATGAGCCGACAATCTTGCTTACGCTTTTAATTTAAGATGAAGACACCACCAACACGCAATGGTTCTGCTATGGAAAATATGTAATATATTTAATGTATATGCTTTAACTTATTAAATTCCTAAATATTTTAAAAATTATGCAAAATTGATCCAAAGCGGCCATCAATAAGCGCATACACTGCATATATGAATGCACTGTAGAAAACGTATATAAATCCTCTTTACAATCAATAATCTAATAAGTGGCGGCATTTGAAGGTCAGGCACAATACGGCGTCACAGTACTACCAGGTTTAATTGATTTGATATTCCAGGGGTTGTGTGTAAGTGTTTTGTGATGCTGGATTAAAATGTCTTCTTCGATGGATACGATCATAAGACATATTTTCTACACCAATGGTAGGCACCGCATTACCTCAGATAGCCTTGAATGTCCCTGGGTGATTACTGAACACGGTACATTTAGTCGTAAAACAAAGTTAAGGATCTAAAATTAGCATCAATCTTAATCTTGGAGTTCAGAACCCTTTTGGGGCTATAAACTCCGGAAGATATCATTTCTTATATTGTTTACACCGGTAGACGCTAACTTCGAGCAGATTAAAAACTATCCATTTGGGACGGCGAACACCCAGAGTGCAAACATTTGTACAGTGTTCACCGTTCAGTTCTGCCTGCTTTCACACGTACACGGCGGACTGAGGGGCCCGTCTTTCCCTCAAACACATTCTTGACTTCAGTCAAATTAGGAAAAAATTAAGAATATTGGTAATCAGCCAAAGCAGAACGCAGCAGTAAGTTTAAATGCGGCGGGTTTTACTTCTAAAATAGAAAGTTTCTCGGTAGCAGCAGGTTGAACATTGACTGGCCCTCTCACTTTTTCTGGAGGTGATGACTATGCTTTCAAATATATCTAGAGATACACTGGGATGTGTAGATACTTAACTTCTCCGCGGAACCTCTAAATGCATTTGCTCTTGAAACAGTTTTGAGTGCAAATGTGTGCTTATTTAAAGGTGCCCTCTCCTCCTCTTTTGGAGCGGAGAGCTTTGAGTGCAAATGTGTGCTTATTTAAAGGTGCCCTCTCCTCCTCTTTTGGAGCGGAGAGCTGAACAACTTTTGGAAAGTACTTAAGACAAAGGCCTCTACAAGCACGTCGGACTATTTTTAAAAACTATGACCCAAAGCCCGAGCACTCTCTTCTGAGCATCAGCAACAAAGGCACGGGGTAACATCGGAGACGCTTTCGACAAAGTTTGCCGCACGGCTGAAACCCGAGAACAATTTGCGCGAAGGTTGCAGAAAGGTCAGGGCGTCACGTGGTGGGTGTTTGGTCGATACAATTCGATGGGCGTCACCGCTGTCGCAGCCGTTATTAGCTTGTTTCAAGCCGTACAGACATCACTGCCAAGCCGATTTCGTTTGTGGAAATGTCAAAGGAATCTTTTAATCACGTGAAATCCGCCTGAGCCTGAGAATAACGGACCGAGGCTACGACCAGATTGTCATGCTAGCCTGTCACCTTCTTGCATAAACCAGCTTGGAGCCACGCGATGTCGATCCGCGTAAGCGGACTGGCAAAGATGCTGAGCTCTTTAGTGGTTCTTTCAGTAAGGGAACGCCTGAGCTTGGACCTGGGGCAGATATCACGCAAATGGTCGGTGCGTGCTGGCGGATGGTGTTTGATTTTAAAGCCGAATAATGCTACCCTGAAGCGAAATAGTGTGGAAGTAAAGGAATCACTCTTTTGACAACTTCCGCTCTGCGGAGCAACTCTAAACTGGCCCTAGTACAACTATCTTGTTTAGGAGATAGAACCACTCAGGAGAAAGATATAGTGATATATTCCTTGCCTATACTTAGATATAGACTATGAGTTAATATTTGATCAGTAGTAGTTGACCCTCGCCCTACCGGCTACATTTTCACCCGCGACTTACCGGGGAGGGCCCATTCTCTATAGCCACTTGGAACCTAAGACATTTAAAATACACTGTTATAGTTGTTTTATGTGTTGCTTGTGAGCTGTCTGTCATCCGATAAAATAAGAGTTTTGACCTTAGTTAAATACGTGACCTGACCAGGTCATATGTTTGTCCCGAAAATGCTAAAAGCAAATAAAACACACACATGACGCAGTTCTGCGGTAACTTTTTAACAAAACCTAACAGAAGTTGATTTTATGTATTTTCAATGCTCTGAGCGTACAATGACTTGTCATGAAATGCATTGGCTAAATGTCGCAATATTTGTTAGCCAGTTTTTGATACCCTGGGCACCCGAGCAGCTGCAGTATCAGCAAAAAGCTTCCGAGTGCCTGGACGTTTCTGCACCTGCCGCCTCATATCAAATAAGGCCACACGAGACTGCTGACCCTGGTCGGGCTTGAAAGGTAAAACACGACCGATGAGCCAGCGGAGGGCCATCCAAATGCCTGGGGGCTGATGCTAGAAGCATACACAAACATGTGTTAGATTACACTGATAAAGGTAATTTAGAATTAGTGACCTTGACTTATCTCTGGTATTGGCACTGACCTCATCGGCTAACAGACTCAAAAAGTGTGTACAGGGGCGTCACAATGCGATTTTTACTAGAGGTTGGGTGTGGGGGGGGCGCCGACGGCAAAATTTTATCGTACTGTCTGTCCTTAAAAATGTTAACCACGTTTTATTTTCATGACCGATATTCAGAAAGGTATCGATGATACTCCTGATGTCTCTTTTCTTTGGATCCCGGGCCACTGCAAAATTCAAGGAAATGAAAAGGCCGATGAGCAGGCAAAAACGTCCCTAGAACTTAGAGAGATCGCACCCTTAATGTGGTCTGGAGATGATAGCAAAGCTCTCCTCCAGGACAGCATCCGGAAGCAAATTCAAAATAACTGGACCACAAACCACAGCGCCCACCTATTCTATATCAAGCCTAACATCGGCTACTGGCCCAGTTCCAACCAAAAGAGTCGCCGGCGCGAGGTTATTATAACCAGACTCAGAAATGGACACACAAAATTAAATGCCTATTGGAACGCGGGTACCTGTGGTACCTGCGACGCAATGGAGAATCCCTATCACATTCTCATCGATTGTCCCCAGCACAATACCCATCGGCAACCCATGCTAGATTACTGCCGAATCCAAAACATCCCTGTAGACCTAAAAACTCTGCTCGGTAACGACCATCCTGAGCTACTCGAAAAAGTCTTTACATTTCTAAAGGACTCTGGGCTAGAGAAGTTTCTATAAATCACCCCTCCCAGTATATATGATGGAGGGTGCATGGCGCACCCCAAAGTAGGACTTGTCTATTTTCCAATTATAGATGTTCCACCGCAAAATTTAAGCAATAGTTGTTTAACCTTTAAATGGTTTATCGTAGGCTAAGGATAGGTTATGTTAGGCTAGCTTTGAAATCAGGTTAGGTTAAATAGGTTAGATTTCTTCACCGCAGTGATACCTTTCACTGCGGGTCTATGCTAACCACACCTATACTCTTACTAACAATCTAACTATCCTCTTACACTTCTTTTCCTCTGCGCGGCGGCTGCCCAGCCGGAGAGGGGAGCTGCAACTTCACCTCCGGGTTGCAGGGTAAATTCGCGGCACCCTGGCCAGGTGTTTAGCGCACTTTCTAAAATACGAAATTATTGAGTTAACGGAGGATTTCGAGTAACGTAGACAAGCGGACATCAGTAGCTGACACACAAAATTCTAAATTCCAAATTCTAAATTTAAGGTCTTCAACCACAGAAATAACCTTCGCACTCTGCGGGTCTAAACTTATTAAAAGACCTCCCTTGGCATGGCTATGCCATTGCCACGACCGTCCATTTGCAAGCTAAAACATCTTGCAACCCATTACTTGAAAAACTCCCATTGCTTTAACAGACTAACGTAGCTTGCCCTCACACAAAATTCTAAAATTCTCCCACACACTCCTTTAGAGGCGGGCAAAGGTGCTATGCACAGAACGCCTAATAAAAAGCCATTGATTGATTGATTGATTGATTTTCACGACCTCAGATTTACGAACCACGTTTTATTTTCATGACCTCAGAATTACGTAGGTCTATGGAAGTAATAGGGATAGAATGCAAAAAACGAAGTCGAGCCCTAATTTTTTTCTTGAGGGAGAGGTTCCCCTGATTCAGGAGTTGGGGAAAACGTTCCCTCTCCCTGCTTTCCACGCACATGGGTATGTATGACAGGTACATACTTTCGTGAGGATTCGCTTCGTACGGGTGAATTAATCCCGCACTGGAAAGGGGTCTGGCACCAACGCGCACTGGAGGACCTGAGATCCAAGAAATGAAGAAGGCTATAGGAAAGCACCCATTCAGGTTTTTAGGGGCTGTGGTGGTTTCCATTTCAGCTATGTTTCATTGATCTGCGTCAAGACCTCTGAAGCCAAGTAGGAAAAATGGGTAATGTTATCAAGGAAGAATGGGAGGTTATCAGAGAACGTTCATGGAGGCTATTAAGGAGGTTTACGAGAAAAATGGGCAATGCTGAGGGCCGATTGAAATGTGCCGTGATTGTGCGGAAATAAGTCACGATCCACAAACATTGACTATTAACGTGAAGCCCGCGTACGGTGCTGTCTCATGTGTTTGGGTCAATGCCATCCATAGTCATTGATCTATGACGTCACATTGTGATGTGTTCTTCAAAGTGTACACTTAGAACAAACAATAAATATGGGGAGACTTCAACCCACCTTCGACCCGGTGGGAGGGGAATCGAACGCCCCCACCAATCTCCGCTCTCATGCGTGATAGCGAAAAGGTGTGAATTGTGATAGACAGCCCATAAGATAGGATGAAGCTATATCGGTCATTGCTTTGGCTCAGGTCAATATTGAGGTCATGGCAGGTCAAGAAGGTGACAGGTTAGATAATGCTTTTTAGCTCTAGTGTATGACTGGGTTGAGTTGGTGTCAAATTTTAGGCGCAGCGAATTAAATCATGGTCATGCTGGTCAAAATGTAAGGTGACCTGACCAAAGGTCAGATCAAGTCATCATTTGACCTAGCATAGTCAAAATGCGCATCAATTGACGTGCACTGATAATCCAGATGTAATAGTATCGAAATAAAACCCTATCACCATTTTCTGCGAAGTCACAGACCGAAGTGTAAAATTCTGCCTAAGTAGTCCCAAATCACATCTCAGAGGTTGCAGGGCCAAACCTGCGACAGGACCCTGGATAGTGACCTAGGATGCAACGATTTGGGAAAAGGAAGTTATACAAAGGCGTATCAACAGAAATATAACTATTTTTCAGCCAATTCCCGATTTCACTCTATGAATCTCTAGTATAGAAATACATACCTGACCCGTGCCTGGCCCTAGGTAATCGATATAACAAATCCCGTTAAGGCGACCTGCGGTACTAGGTCGTCTGTTATGTGATATGAATGGAATGAATGAAACAAATCAATAGCTTAACCGGATTTCACTATTGCGCCGTGACATATTTCCGCGGTGGAGTCACTTGACCTGGCCTGGTGATCTAACCTGAGATGGCCAAAATTAAAATGTTTCGAAAAAACTGCGCAATCGAGCAATGACTGTCTGTGCCAAGTACTGTTGGTACTTTTTGGCACCGTTGAACAAGCCCAAGGCGGGGTAGGGAAAGCACCCCCTCCCCTTCCACCGTGACAAGGGTTAAGATGCCATGCAAATGTTTTCGTCTGCCACCACCTGTATATTGCGCATACATTCATACACACGGCTCCATTGCAAAGTGTTTAAAAATACTGCAAGCGGGCGAAGTCTACGGGGGCGCGGTGCGATGGATCCAAGGGGACGTTACGGTGCTAGCGGACGATCCGTGCGGGCTGTGCGACTCTGAGGCATCGGAGCTTAACTTCTGTGATGTCGCGCCCGCCTTGTTTCCACCATGACGCCATAAAACAGTATGGTGGCTTATAATACAAGCTGCAATGTAGGCCAGGGTTCGACATAACGATGATTGATGCATCACCTATTTTCAGACTCCCTGGACAATGGATTTGGCGGGTAGAAAACGCCGCAGCCACGGCCGTACGTGCATATTCTTGGTAAGCATTTGTGCTGCAAGCGTACCCAAGTGAACAACGATTTCCAGAGAAGCTCATGTAGTGTCCCTAGTTTCACTGTGTGGCACGCGCGGTAGTGGAGCAATCGTGGAAATGAATTGACAAATGTGCTCCAGTGGGCGACGGCCGTCACGGGACACTGGCGTTCTTTGGAGAAGCTCCGGCGCGACCAAGCGCTGTCAGGCGGCAGCCCATCACACCCTGGCCGCCCACCGCGCCGCCGGTTAATGGCGATGAGTTCGGCGTACCGACACGGGGCCGCCGGCCCTACAAGCACAGCCGTGCACACAGTGGGCGTGATTGGGACAGCACCGGCTGAAGGTTAAACGCGGGTCCAGACAGAAGGGGCACGTGTCCAACTACGGTCACCGACGCTCAACATTGATTGGCTCTGCCAACAATGTGTCACGAATGATGAAGTGGGTGCGGTGGCCCTTAAAAATGAAGGCACACCGACTGCCTTAATAGGTAGGTGGCGTGCTTGCGGCAAGTATGCCATGGATAATATGATCAGTCAGTCAGTCACAGTGACGGATCTAGGATTTCAGTAAAGGGGAGGCCTAACTTACCTGGGATTGTCAATTTTAAGGCGCCCGTACCGCACAATTCTCTTATTCTCTTATTGCCTTTGGTGCTTGGCACGGGAATCCAGCGCACACAGGGGAAAGGGAGGGGGCACCACTACCTTTGCCCTCCCCTTCTTGATCTGTCCCTGGACAGTCAATCTTTGCTTTCGTGCTACCAGTCCCGTTTGCTGTTCTTTTTACACAAACAGGGACCGTGTGGATAAATTCGATGGCAGGGAAATTCGTCTGGAATAGCTGTGATATGTTTATATTTGTGATACATACGTTGAATACATTAACACTCGCCCCGGTGGGGAGGGTGTTTGAACACTCCCCTGGGGTTTTTCCGGGGAAAGGAAAAACAGCGGCGCGAAGTGCCGCCGTACTTGGCGCTCATTATCATTGATCAATTCGGCAACATTCCAGAACAATTTTAAGGTTGGGTCGTCGCTGGTCAAGTCACCAGAGCAGGTCAAGTGACCTCACCTCCCAAAATGTTTAAGGTGGCATAAGTAATAAAAAGGCGAATCGATCGAATTGAAACTTAAACTGAGCCCACCGAGTGCTATAGCACACATTCCGGGATTTTTCATAATGATGACCTAGGGTCAGTTACGGATCATGACCTCTCCATTGGAAATGCATGGCGAAAACGGGAATTGAGCGTAAAATGGTTTTATTTGTGTAGATACAGCTTAGAACACCTTCGTATTCTCCAAATCGTAGTATACTTGGCCCCTTTCCTGGTTCATGTTGCAAGTCTGAACATGTGGCCTCTGAGAGGTCATCTGGGACTACTTCAGCAGGTTTTCAGACTTGGGTCAATAACTTCGCATTAAATGATGATAAAGTTTTTATTTTGATACCATTACATTTGGATTATTATTGCGAGTCCATTGATATGCATATTGACAATGCTTGGATACATGGCGACCTTGAACTGACCTTAGGTCAGGCCATTTTTACATTTTGACCTGCCACATTCTTATCATACATCATTTGGTTTGCCGCAACAAACGGAAGTGAATAGTGCCTAAAATTTATTCTAATACAACTTTGTTAACCGCTTGTGCCCAGAAACTCTTCTCTAACCTGTCACTTTCTTTGACCTGTCATGACCTCAATATTTAATTGAGCCAAAAAGTGTCTTCTTCGTTAATTCTTCCTATCCACCAGCCTTCGGATTTTTCGCTATTCTTTGTAGGTGCCGAGATCAAGGTGGATGTTTTAAACCCCTCCCCCGACCACGGCGGAGTGGGTCGGAGGCCCACCAATAGATTAGAGTGTCACTGGTTGCCGTGATTGCATGGAATGGAACCCACAACTATTAGAGCTGCGGATTGGAGTGTCGCCAAATAGATCGCTGATATTGTTCGCACACCCTGTTTGATGAACGATCTTGGATCAACGCTGCTGACTTGATTGCCATGCTGACAACGATGGCATAATTGTCATATTTGAATTTGTGATTAACATAATGTTGGGGTAATTTCCCAGCCTTTCACGTAGTTTGTCTTTAATTTCACCCCACTTGCTTTACTAACTAGAATAGAGACGTGAAAAGCCATTTGCTGCTTGCAGCGGTTGGAAACAATCGGAAGGCCGCTTCTTCGCTGGCATCCTGCAGTCTGCGGCCTGGAAGGATGACATCAACCACGAGGTCCGTATTTATTTTCGGGTCCCACCCCCATTTACTCTGCGCGCTGTCGATGTGGTATATTTTTAACACCAGATTTGGTTCCCTGGGATCAACACAGTACCTGTGCAATAGAGGTGGGAGTTTCAGGCAATTTTGCAGGCCCGGGCCCGGGCCCGGCCGGCTGCTGATTTTAGAAGCCCGTCACAAGCCCGGTTTGTGGAAGAAATGGATTATCAAGCCCGGGAAGGCCCGGTATCATGGAAAACCATTAACGACTATATACAAAATTTATTTACTTTAAAGCTGTTTCAAATATATGTTTTAAGCCAATTTATCCTGTAAAAAGTTTTGGTTTCACCCAAAACCATATCAAAAAGGTGCATGTAGCATCAGTAGCCTCAGCTATCTTAATAATTCAGGGAGAAAATGATACTGAAAAACACAGTATGAAACATGGCTTGCTTATGATGCAAGCTTACTTCAGGTAATGACCAGCATCACCTTATAAAAACAAAGGGTATTTTAGATAGAGGTATGCACATGGCAGCTATAAGAATCGGGATGAAATAAGTCCACTCATGTCAGACATTTCCTCCATCTTTGCACTTTTATAAATCATTATATGCTGGCACGAGCCTCACAATTGAGTTCCAATAATGTTTATAAATAGAGGAGAGAGCAGTGACAAGTTTTCAGCTAAAACTTTTCAGAATATCATGGCGGAATGGCTGTGAAGGAACCAAAACTTCTTCACATTGTCCCTCAATTGATACATGTGAACATTTTCTTTTAGTTTAGTCACTAAACAGCTTGGAAGATAATTAAAAGAATGTTCTGCTTGGGTCAGCCCGGTCTGGAAAGTAGGTAAGCCAACAGGCCAACATGAACAAGGCCCATCAGGCATATACAATTATCAAACCACCAGCCATAAAGAACTATCTTGATAAGGAACCACTAGTTTTCCACAGGTTCGCACCAAACATTGAATAAAAATATTGCACCAATCTCCACCAAAAAGTAAATCTGACACAAAAAAAACAACTCAATCCCATCCACATCACCATTTGGGCTTGAACACTATTTCTGTTTGCTTCGTTGTATTTGACGGGCTTGCGCTTAGTAGGTATCTGAAGCGCCGTGCTTGTCTACACTAGAGCAATCATTTATGAAAACATTTCTCACCAAAATTTACCAGAAAAATAAGCAAAAATAAGAAAAATAAAAATTTATTATTTACCAATAAATAATAAATAATAATCAGATTTAAAAAATAAGCACAAAGTGTGTGGTGCATTTCTTTTGTTCCTGAGAATAGGCCACTTTTTGTGCACTTGGTTGTGGACTTCTTATTCAAAAGGTCTAACTTTCACAGGGTAGAACCTATGAACATTAGACCCTTTGATCAGTGGACCTTCTGATGTAATCCTTGTGAACCGCGAGATGTGATCCACCTACTGCGATAATACCTTTAGTGTGGTGGGAGGGAAGTGCTGTTATGTTCAAGTTCAAAGCTTATAATAGAAGTTGTATTTCATAGAGGCCAGGGAAGTATCTCCACAAGGAAAATGCAACACATACTGTCAAGTATATTCATGTTTTGGTGTAATTTCAAAGGTTCCTTCTAAGGCTGACTGCTCTCCCCAGTATCTCCCCACAACTGACTAATTCATATGTTTTGAAGTACTTCGATCAAAAACATGTTTTCTTTGTGGCTATTTCCTTGCTTATACTAGCCCTTTCTGAGTGGATTTTGCATCTTTTGGGCAATGAAAGAGCAAGATGAAGCTGTGGAAGGGTCAAACTTATCAACATTTGTTCTTGCAGCTAGAGTTACCAGGCCAATTTGACAATTATGGGCTCCCACTAGATAGTTTGTACCTGACATATTTACTTCACCATTTTTCGTAGAGGACATGGGAATGGCTCCATAGATAACATTTTCTTTTTACCTGGAGCAGAAAGCTTCTCGAAAGAATTTTCTAGCTAGAGCTAGGTGTTAATATCAATATGTTAGCAGCAAATTGGTTAAATGACTTCCTTTGAAATGGTATACTGACAATATGGAAGTAACAAATATGCTATCAGAATTTATATTTTGTTCACCCATATATGACTTGAAAATTTTTAAAGTAATTAGGATATTCATAAGATGACAGTACGGCATGGATGTGTGCAACTGTAGGCATTATTCAATATTTGATTTTAAATATTAATTCAGGTTTAAGTAACTTGCTTTTGACTCTGGCATGAGTAACAGATAGAAAGCTAGAGCTTCATGCTTTTACATTCCTGATGTATGTCTAAAAGTCTCAAAATTAATTGCAAATGCATTTTCAAAAGCTGCTGGTGCATGAATAAGATTATGTTTCAGTGGAAAAAACTAGGTCTGTACTGAAAAAGGCTTATTTAACTTACAGAAAATTGACTTGAAGTCCCAGTTTAGTTGAAGCCCGGAATGAGCCTGGGTGAAGCCCGTTATCAGCCCGACATTGGCTTAAATCAGGCCTTCAGGCCCGGTCAAAGCCCGCGGGCCTGGGCCGGGCTTTTGCCCCGGGCCCCCGGGCCTAGAAAGTCCCACCTCTACTGTGCAATCAAAGCTTATTCACTCAATGCCGGCACCTCGCCAGGAGTTGGAGATACTCTGCAATGTTATTATACCGGCCAGGGATGCTCTCTGCTTTGTCTCCCAGCGTTTGCAATGGAGCGAAACCTGACACTCACTTCCCCCAAGCAGAGCTCATGAGAAATATATTGTCAGCCGCCTTTCTGATGTTATTCGTTGGAATCATTTGTGATGTAATTCGTTCACATCTCATGAAACGACAGCCGACGTCAAAAAGCTTGAAGTTGCTCGAATGATTAGCGAACACCAGCTGTGCTTGGTCTACACCGCAGTCACGTGACCGGAATATGGTGACCGGAATCGCCCGTAAAAAGTGATACAAAAAGAACGTATTTGCTTTCGGCTTCCTCACATTGTTGACGGAAGGTTTCAAAGACCAGAGCGACGATGCTTAGTAAACCCCGCGTGGTAATCGGGCAAACTGAAAATAAAACAAACATGTATTTTTCTTTACAATTTGAATTTATTTTGTAGCGCCCGACAGCGGAATCATTTTGTGATTTCAACACGAATTTTTTGTCGTTTCTCTTCATTACCATTGCCAACGATTCCACAGCGCGTTTGCCTCCCAAGACGGATGTAAACAGCGTGATGGGACAGGCAAATCTGAATGGGACGAAGAATATGCGAATTCGCAGCACATGCATAAACTGGACAGCATAAATGGTGATAAATGAGACCTAACAAATAATTCCTGAAGGCAAATGTTCATCCTTACCGTGGTCACCAGTCTTATAATACAATGGTGGATTCAGCTCTGTCTGCTCGCGGTAGACCTGCAACGGCTATGAAGGACAAAGGCTGATAAGATTTACAGTGTCAACTGGTGCGTGGCAACAGCTTATCTCGTCCCAGACGCGGTTCTGAGGAAAACACCCAGTCTCCAGGGCTGGCCCAATTGGGCACCGCCATCCCGTCCAGCGGAAAACCGGCCGGAGCGCCATATTTCACTCTCTGCATCTTATTGACTGACCTTTAAATGTCCTTCTCTGCCTCCATCCCATGAATGCTCGGTGGAAAATTTATACGGCGAGAAAACAGCTACATGATAACTTGTTATTTGCTGCTACTGCTGCCCCTGGGAACCACTCCTAGCTGTTACTAGTCGGCGAGGCGTGTGTGATTTTTGCCTTGTCTGGACATATGGAACAAATATGAAATGCCCTCTGGAATTGAAGTGCCTGCCATTTGGAGCACACTCATGGAACAGCGCAGGAAAAAGTGAATTTTCTAGAGGAAATGGCCGACATCTTGCCGCTTCACTGGCGAGCCGTGGAATTCCGACCGCTGACTGATGGTCGGGGTACGGTCATTTGGTCAGGACGAGCGTCACGTGTTGGAGGCGTGATCTATCAGAGGACGCCAAATTGCAGCCCAGAGGCGCCACTACTTTATATGGAGCCCTGGGGCACAGTCTAGGGGCGCCAGCGCTAACTTGGCGTCATTGCCTGCTCCCAATTGCCTTCATTGATCCGCCTCTACTTCTAACCACTCTGTTCTCTTGCCTCTTTCTACTGTTCAACAAATTTGCATTGCTTTCGACCCCGCCTCCCCTCCAAATCCCTGCCCCCGAACACAGCATCGCGCACACGGGTCACTCGGCCTTCAGAACCCCGTTGTTGGATGAGTTTATTGAGTTTGCGATGTCTTCACCCTCCATAAAAAGCAGCGTTTTATTTTAAAATCAGCTAAGTGGGAAATATCCATATAAAATATTAAAATAATGCGACATCTAAACCGTCCACTGTGGTCCGAAGGTGTGCCATTTATATCAGAGCTTAAATTGAATGCGCTTAATGTCCGGCTGTTGCTGCATTTTTAAGCTTTCCCATGGTTTAATAGAGGCACAGCTCACCTATACGCCAGCAAAATGCTTATTACGAGCAATTCAGGATTGTTTATGCAGGCTAACAGGTTGGGTTGATTAAATTCAGGCCCCCTCACGGTGCCATGGTCGTGGCAACCAAAGGCTTCATGGATAGAGAGAGAGAGAGAGAGAGAGAGAGAGAGAGGAGAGAGAGAGAGAGAGAGAGAGAGAGAGAGAGAGAGAGAGAAGGTCTGGTATTGGTTGAACTCAGTTGCACCGACTCCGGATCTGAAATCCCTTCCTGGTGATGTCGGAGCGGGGCCGTGTCGAGACAGCCATGGCATATGGGAATCAAAGCTGGCACATCATGCTTCTATCGTTGCGCGAAGGGAAATCTCGGTCAAGAGGACATGGCCCTGTGCCACTCCTTGGCGATGCCCCAGCCCGTGACCTTGACTTTTTTGCCCTGTGCCTACACCTTCATCTTGCTAACCCGGTGACGTCATATGTCGAAGCTAAATGAGGTAGGATTCGTGGTGATAACTATTTGCAAAGGTTTGGGAGTAACGTTGTAACAATAAGAGCCCACAAGCCCTCTGAATCCGATGACCGTTTGTTCAGCGATCTTTTTTGGCCGCGAAATTTCAGTCCTCACTTAGGTGGCTGTGTAACATCCACCCAAGCTCCGAACTGAATTGGAAATCCAGTACCGTTTTATTTCCAACGGAACTTCTGTATGCACATTGTGGTATTTGTTTCACCCACCAACACTTGTAATGATAAGTTAACGTACAATTTCGTTTGCCTATGTAGTTTGATTTGTGTGCTTTGATATATTTGATTTAAATTCCAACTGATCAGGCATCAGGTGTGTGGTGGCAGTTCTGAGACACAGCGTCATGCCAGTGTTCACGGGCCTTTGACCAACCGTGACAGCGCTTCGCTATGATCATCTCAATCTTGTCAGAAGAATACCGAACGTTACTCGGCGTAAGATATGATGCGATCATTCAGCGGGAGAGCCGAGCTGAGTCAGGGGTGCAACAGCGCTCGCCACGTCTGCAGCCAATGGCCTCCGAAAGATGCCACCAACCATCATTAATCACCGTTTTTAGGAGCACCAGCGAGATCGATTGTGGGTCAACAAGCCTGGCAAGGCGCGCCCAGTCTTGGCAAAAACTACTTTAGCGATACAGATACGTCCGGGATTTAGCGCCCGGCTCGGCTGAAATTGAAGAGGGTAAGACGGTGATGGAGGGGAGGCTTTCTAGAGTACAGTATGAAATGCTACCACCGTAAAGTCGGACCGATTCTTGTGCACACAGTTGGTTTCTTAGCACACGTTCCAGTGGGCTTTCGAGCCACCTTCGCCTCAGTTTGGGGTATGGGGTTTCAAACACCCCCTCGATCTCGACTCCCATACGGGAAAGCCCCCCAAAAAAAAACACGAACACTGGCGGACAGCTCATGGGAATTATTGGATAGACTACGTCAGTTGATTGATTGATTGATTGATTGTTGGGGCTTAAGGGCGCACCAACCTTAGTGGTTATATAGCGCCCAAAACTACGTCAGTTACTTTATGACTCAGGTCAATATTGAGGCCATGTCAGGTCAAATGACGTGACAGGTAAGATAATGTTTTCTGGACTCTGGCGACTGGAAGAGTTGTGGTAGAGTCAATTTCTAGTGATTTCCTTCCTCTCGTTATGGCGATTCAAATTACGTATAATAGGGCCATACTCGGTCAAAATATAAAAATGACCTGACCTTAGGTATACTACGTGTATCACCATTTTACATGCGACATCATCAATTCCAATCTTTTCACAGGCAGTGCCCCTGCCATGGAAATGTGGAATCGTTGTGCCTCCACTAAACGGCGTTGATTCAAATGAACCAGCAGACTAGCGTCCGGCGGCGATATGCCGGCTGTTTGGAAAGTCACTGGACGCACTGTGCATACTCAGCGTCTGTTGACTGTCTCACAGACGACGTGGTACTGGGAGGTGCAGGGGCTCGGGACAATTAACAATCCAAACACATCAGCTTCCAGAGGAGAGACGTTACATTTAAAGGGAATGTGGCACCTTGGTCAAATCCTGGAATTTGGTGAAATCAGGGGAACTTTTAGCCGAAAATCAAGGAGGTGTCCATTATTTCTCTGAGAAATGTACAATTAGCTCAATATTTTGACTTTTTAAATGCTCCTCTAGGGAAAGAAATAAATATCTGCCTGTGGCTGATGTCATGATATGGCAATCTTTACCATATTCAACACGCTCCAAGGGCTTCGATTGACTGATACCCACCGTGACGTCAGCATATGTCGTCACACCAACAGCCATGACAACTGCGGCCGGCTGCTAAGGGTACATGAGGGGTACATTTCAGGTGTGTTTTAGTTTTTTCTACGGAAATCTCGAGGTCCAAGACAAATAATATATTGAGTACCGGATTTCCGACTTGCTTTACAACTTAGCTATCTCAGTTAAAATCACGTTATAAAGGTGCCACATTCCCTTTAAACATATCATTGTTAGCCCTAAAGAAAAGGACAGTGCTCTGGAAGACGTTAGAATATTGGATAGCTGGTCTCAGTGACCCTGGGAATTATGCGTGAAATATATTGAGCTGAAAAATAACTGGAGACACAATACGTGTGGATTTATTAGAACAGTTATGAATGTATAAATGTATGCAGTAACTTCGATGGCCTCTCTGACGGGGATTTATGTCTTCCATTTTCTGAAGAGACACTGCAATATGACCAATGTGTACGATCCTGACTCACAAGCGATTGCATGGAACGCGTGAGGGATTGGCCCCGCACAGCCGCTGTCCCGTCCATATTCACACCTGCCCTTTACGTTCGCTCCCTTCGGTCAGGCTGTGGTCTGTGGACTAATTTCCAAAATTGTTTAGAACTCCGTGGCGTAGCCAGATGACACTGGGTCGTGACCCACTCCCCCCCCCGTAGCTGAGATTTCCTAATATCCAATAACGTCCGTGCCTGGCCGAACTCTGTAGAACTGCCGCTTTGAATGTCTGGCAATGGCGCTGCTGGACCTCAAACCCCTGGGAATTGGACTACTCGCAACACGTGCTCGACCGGTAATATGTTTCCTTGAAAAGGAATTCTGTATCAATTCCAAGAACTTGTTGGCTGAGCTGAAAAACAGCTTGTTTAAATGCAATCGTTTAATCAGTTTTCTTAAGAGCAATGTCTGCTTAAAAGCACCCAAACATTTATTCTGATAATTTTTTCATCAGCATAGCTAATCAGGGGCATAGGCTTATCTCCTTTTGGGTGTCCAGACGCACCAATGAAACGTCGAATTAGTGCTTAACTTTCCTTCAAATGTTCTTAGCCTTATTATAAGGATTTCTAATTGGTTTATGCAATACAGCAGGCCTGAGGGAAGAATAAAGACGTTTTATATCACACTATCCCTTTTAATATGGTGGTTATTGACCTTTCAAATCTGGGCATTATTCATGTTTAAAAATCCACGTCACTGTAACTGACACCTCTACTCGAGAAGACGGTGCGGGCACGTATAGCCTTTGCAGCTCCAGTGCTCTAAAACTCTAATCATCATCATGGAGAAGACGGTGGCTCGATTAATGAGGGCGGTTATGCGGTTATCGACAGCATCACTCCTGATGCAATGTGAGGTTGCCGAGCAGTATCGCCTTCTGATGCAATGTGAGGTTATCGACAGCATCACCTTCTGATGCAATGTGAGGTTGCCGAGCAGTATCACCTTCTGATGCAATGTGAGGTTATCGACAGCATCACCTTCTGATGCAATGTGAGGTTGCCGAGCAGTATCACCTTCTGATGCAATGTGAGGTTATGGACAGTATCATCACCTGATGCAATGTGAGGTTACCGAGCAGTATCACCTTTAATGCAATGTGAGGTTATCGACAGTATCACCTCCTGATGCAATGTTAGGTTACCGAGCAGTATCACCTTCTGATGCAAGGTGAGGTTGCCGAGCAGTATCACCTTCTGATGCAATGTGAGGTTATGGACAGTATCATCACCTGATGCAATGTGAGGTTACCGAGCAGTATCACCTTCTGATGCAATGTGAGGTTATGGACAGTATCATCACCTGATGCAATGTGAGGTTACCGAGCAGTATCACCTGATGCAATGTTAGGTTACCGAGCAGTATCACCTCCTGATGCAATTGGAGGTTGTCGACAGTATCACCTCCTGATGCAATGTTAGGTTACCGAGCAGTATCACCTCCTGATATGTAATCGAGCAATATTGCCCCTGATACTATGTGTGATTACCAAGCAGTATTACGTGCCCTCTTACAAATTTAATCTTAAAGACATTGATATTTACAAACGCTCGTCAACAAAATCAGTAGTTCAGAAGCTTCCTGGACGTCTTTTACCGTTCTAACCCCAGGCTGCTGGGAAAAAACATCTACTTATTGCAGAGAGAAATATATGTCTGCTTGCTTAGGATTTTCAACTAGGTGTCATTAACGGATCGTGTGGCATAACACGCGTGCTTCTCGCAAGCGATGTATACATTTTTAGCCCTACGAAATACGCATATCAGCCTTGATTGTTCAACCAGGAGGTGCGTTCGCTTCTGGACTTGCTCACCGAGCAACTAAGCACCCCGTACCTTGCGCTACAGGGAGGCTCTGCATTGGCAGCAAGCCGCTGAAGTATCTTCTGACCGGTGCCGAATATTCGACGGAAACGGCTTCGCTTACCGTCTCTTTTCAAGAGTTGGGACCGTATCGATCTCTCTTCGCTCAGAATGCTGCAAGAACGACTGAGGAGCAGCTACTAGGGATATTGCCTATGAGAATGCTGATTGGCGACTGGCGTTCGTACTAGTTTTGAAAGACGACGGAAATAACACTGCCCTGGGTGCGAGGGTCAGGGCTTCGTGGGTTGCTTGGTCCGTTCAGTTCGAATGGTTGTTTACAGTACTAGGAAGGGCATCAAGCGGTTCAGAACCTCATGCATTACCTACGACTTACGATTCCCGATCCAAGCGTCAGTCCATTCCTAGGATATACACATAAATATTTATTTGTCCATGCGATGCATTTGACGTCAAGCATAGCACCGTTCAATTGCGGTTGATGGTTTCGGGGTTTTTACTGGCCGAGTTGTATCGCTGCTCATGAGGGAAATCATGCAGGCAACTTTGAATAATGAATGCTTGATGCAGGTAATCCCTTCTGGATACTCGGACGATTTCGTCGCCAGAAAGTTCTATGGAATGCCGCCGCCGTTGCCTCATTGACAAATAACGGGAAGATATTTGTTAGTAACCGTCCGAAGATTGGATTCTAATGGGCTGCAACTGGCTTCACCGATGAACACTTTCGGTGGGATCCTGAGACTTGTCTCAAATTCATTGAAGTTCGATACTCATGCAGTGGATTGGACAAGGACAAATTATCTTTCGATCCCAAGCCTTACAAGTGCATTAAAAACTAAAAGGTCATCGATTCATCTCGATATTATGTTCTTGATATAAAAAGGTTGCAACCAAGAGATTTAACCCCGAACTTCCCGGACACTTTCTTCCCCCAATCGCGTGGGTGTCCGATCTGAAAGTTGTTATAATCTCCCCTATTAACTTCGGAAGCAATGGTGACAAAGGAAAATAGGAACGGTGCTGAATTGAAACTTTAGTACAAGGTTCTGCTCTTCCACAAATTTGAACTACACACATGCGTATGTAATGTCACTGGGATTCAACACGTGCTAAATTTGGGTTAAGCTAGAAAATCATCTGTAACTTAACACGCGCATTGACGGGGTGGGGGGTTGGGTGGGTACTCGCCCCTTCGGGTTTTTCGGAGACAACATAAAAACGGCGGCGCGTAGTGCTGCCGTACTTGTATAGCTTTTCTCTAATCATTTTTACAACTTTTGTAAAACTTTAAGGTCAGGTCATTTCAGGTCAGATCACCAGTACAGGTCAAGTGACCTGTCCTTAAAGTTTAAGATAGCATAAATCGGAACAGGGTAAACTTATCCGATTGAAACTTATCACATAATGAGGCCACCGCGTTCTTTAAAATATTTTTTGGTATTTTTCATATCAATGACCTAAGGCCAGGTACGAGCCATGACCTCTCCATTGGAAATACATGGGAACATGGTTGTAACTGACTAACTTAGCAACATATGGTGATAGAACTTTTATTTTGGCTGCATTATATTTGCCTTGTCTTTGCCGTTCTAATGATATGCATTTTATCTAATTTGACCGTGACCTATCCTCAGGTCTGGTGATTTGACCTACTAAGGTCATATCATATATAATAAGATTCGGCTTGCTGTGAGGATTCATATAAATCAAGTTGTTTTGCTCTATCTTTACTTGTTCAGATGTAATGACCGAAAATCTTAAATTACATGTTATCCCTATGACGGCATGTTTTGACCTCTAGTGACCTTAAGTGTGACCGGACAAAAATGGTACAAATATTTTCGATGGAAAACTAGATGAGCTGCCAAATGCCGTCTACCGTATTTCGCTACCTAGCGTGGTTCTCGAGATCTTAGGGGGGGCGGGTACCCGCCACCCACCCACCCCCGTCAGAGCGAAGGTGGCTCAGAACCCCGTCAATGCGCGTGTTAACAGCCGGTGCCTAGAATAAAGCAACGGGCATCCAAGTCCCAAGTATTAAACATAAAATAACCTTATTCGATACAACAATCCAAGGTAAGATATTTATCGCTTTAGCCATGTTGCATGCTAGTCAAATTATTGAGTTAAAATTCATTTAACACCGCCCATTTTATACGTTGTGTATTCTTTCATTAAGAATTAAAGACAGGGAAAACATGCGCTCGAGAAAGGTGATTTTCAGTTACTTCATCATTGGCCTGAACCCGAATTTTTACCGTCGCCTGCCAACAATTTTCTAGATATAACCAGAAATTGGCCCATCTCCTGGCAGAGCCGAGTCAGATCCCCGGTTGGCCTGTACTTTTTTGAAGAAAAGCATTACTGTTTCGTAATATTTTAAGAGCCATGTCCTAACTTTTTGACCTGGCTCGATGTGCTACCAATTATCGCTGGAAAGTCGTCAAGATGATTACATTATAATTGCATCAGGCAACACTGATGCAAATGGGTGAAAGCCCAAGGGAGGGAGTGCGATGAGACTCCAGGCAATGCCGAGTTAACAATTCAAGGCTATGTTTAATCCTTGGCAATCAACAGACTTGATAAATCTTTCGATGTTATCGCTAATGCAGGTATATTGGCAAGTCTAGTGATACGGCCCCCTTGGGTCTCTATTACACACTAATAAAATATTTGTCTTTTTAAAACTTATGGGTTAAGGATGCGTGGAAGCCGATAGTTCATATAGCGGACAGAACATTTCCGCATTTTGGAGAACCTGCAGACCTGAAATTAAAACAAAAAAGTGAAAAGCGCTCAGGACAGTAAAATATACAGATGCAAAAGCTTATCTCGTATGAATTCTATAGAATAAACCACGTGATCTTGAATGAAAGAAAAGAGCACATTTTTTTATAGTACCGGAAGAATTGACACATTTACCATTCTAATACTCTTAACACGCGCATTGACGGGGTCTGAGCCACCTTCACTTTGACGAGGGGGCGGGTACCCGCCCCTCGTCTTATACAGTAAAAACCATTTTTCCCATGTATTTCCAATGGAGGTCATGCCTCGTACCTGACCTAGGTCATCGATATCAAAAATACCGGAACATATTTTAGAGAACTCGGTGGGCCCAATGTGTGATATGAGTTTCAATCGGATAGGTTCACCCTGCTTCGAGTTATGCTATCTTAAACTTTTTTTTGAGGTCAGGTCACTTGACCTGTACTGGTGACCTGGCCTGAAATGACCTAACCTTAAGATTTTGGAAAAAGTTGTAAAAATGATGAAGAAAAATATATGCCAAGTACGGCGGCAAAAAAATTTAAGATAGCATAACTCGGAGCAGGGTGAACCTATCCGATTGAAACTCATATCACACATTGGGCTCACCGAGTTCTCTAAAATATGTTCCGGTATTTTTGATATCGATGACCTAAGGTCAGGTACGAGGCATGGCCTCTCCATTGGAAATACATGGGGAAATGGTTTTTACGGAATAACTCATTAACGGATGGTGATAGAGCATTTATTTTATCTGCCTTATACTTGCCTGGGCTTTGCGGTTCTAATGATATGTATTTTATATAATTTGAATCTGACCTGACCTCAGGTCAGGTCAAATCCTTGATTTGACTTAGCAAGGTCAAATTATATATCATTCGATTCGGATTGCTGAGAGGAATCATATAGTTTAAGTTGTTTTGCTCTATCTTTACTTGTTCAGATGTAATGACCGAAAAACTTAATTTACATGTTACCCCTATGACGCCATGTTTTAACTTCTCGTGACCTTAAATGTGACCTGACAAAAAATGGTTCAAATGTTTTCGATGGACAAGTGGATGGGCAACCCAACACCGTTACCGTTTTTCGCTACCTACCGTGGTTCTCGAGATCTTAGGGGGGCGGGTACCCGCCCCCCGTCAAAGCGAAGGTGGCTCAGACCCCCGTCAATGCGCGTGTTAAAGAAAGTACCTGGGATGAACGTTTGCCGTAAACCTGGCAGAAATAGATAATTCGGCAAGAACGGCATCGTTCATTACACATGCACAACTTAAGTGAAAGAAAGATGTGCAGGGCGAAACGGAATTATGCGGAAGTTTGATCTACCCTGATATCAGGAAATAGCCCGGTGCTCAGTTGGTAGATCGTTGGGCTCCGGCCCACTTCTCAGAAACATGCAGTTACAGTACATGTCTAGGCTTGGATCAGTTGCCCTGAGACGCTCCGGCGCTCAATAGCTTACCTGACGTAGGTCAACTGGCAACTGACTGGTGAGAGGGTGATCTGAGCGGGGCGGCCGTCCCTGTGCTTTGTAGGACGTTAAACTTTGGCTTCTAAATTAACTCTTCATTGTGGGTGTTCCTCGTTCGGGTGCTGGTGTCGGGGTCTCCGAGACGTGTCCCTTGATGACTTTAGTGAGACTCCGACTACAAAAACCGAGCTGGGAACAACTTAGACAAAATTGAAAAAATAAGATATAAGGGGTCATACCAGCAAAGCAGAAAATAAAGCTTTAAAACATCGAAAACCACCGGAGCCTGAAGAAACAGAGTGCATGGTAGAATGAGTTCGCGAGTTAGATTTTGGGAGTAGTCATCGCTATAAATAAACCATAGGTGGATCCATGGTTTTCCATTGGGGACAATTTTGACAAGAGCGTTGTCATTTGGGTCAGGGAGGGGAGCCCTTTGGGCTAGGGGCGCTAATGCTTAATTCCATGCCTGCTAGGCTCTTGACTGTCCCATTTCCTGTCGAGGGGCGGATTCAGCTCCCCAAGAGCCCGAACTCTACTGGTGTGCATGAAGATTCATATGGTAGCTGGGGCCAACTTGTCTTAAGCTAACCTCAATTTTCAAGAAAAGACAATCCCAATGCATCCCAATGTTTAAAAAAATATTGGCAAATTCGTGAAAAATTTAAATTCGTTTAAGCTTGTAAGGTTCTCCCCATAGCCCGGTGCTGTTTGATTATCACAAAACTGGTAAGAACTGACAGATGATAATTTAAAAATTGTATATCCCTAGATTATGTTAAAAACAAAATTCCATGACGGTAACAGAGCCAGAACCATATGGTGAATATATACATTTTACCAGTTTATCCGGTACAGGTAAGGAATCATAACATACTGCGTAACATCTTTTGACATCGATATAGATGTAATAATGCCAAAAGATAATCAGTGAAACTGAAGAGCTAAGCTGTCTTTACTCGGAGAAAAGTTGTTTCGGAGCGCTTTCGGTTTATTTTGTAAATTTCCGTCAGCAAAATACGACGAAGGTGTACAAAATAATCCGAAAGCGCTTCGAAACGATCTTTTCACCGAGTGGAGAAAACCCTTCACGTCAGTGTACTCATATTCAACTTATCATGTCATTCCGATTACAAAATAATCAAGTGGATGCAAGAAATTAGCATAGTGCGACGAGGTGCCTATTGTCAATATCAGCGAGATGTGCAGGTAGGTTTCTCGGCTATTGACACTTTTTATCGTGCCTAACCAGATCCACCCATACCAAACTCGGGGGAGTCTGAATGATCTTATCTCCTTGATCCCCTTTGGATGGAGCCCCCTTGTTGTACCTGGAACTAAATAGATGCACGAGCTCCTTGTCCCACTTATTGAACTCAGCTAAAAACGCTTGCGCATACGCGAAATCCCCCTAAAGTGAACTGCCTCTGCCTGAGCACGCCTCTATGGCATACTCTAATGCTATTTATTTTTGGGAGTAACAAATGATATTATAGCTTTAATTCCTCCCAGCTGTTCCGAAAGTATTTCTTCTCTGGAACAATACGATACAAATTAATTAGAATCTCCCCTTCGTTGTTGGTCGCTGTAACCACCACTGACTAAAATTATATGTAGCTGTGTATGAACCATCATTTCGCATCTTCCTCGAAATATTCAGAGATTGTAACTACTCTCAATATGGTTCCAGATGGCTTTGTTCTAGGAAGACCGTATTTTGCGCGATTAAAACACGCTTTTCAAAAATATTCGTTCTTAAATACTGGCCATAGATTCGGAAAAAATCGTTAGAGCAGAAAAGAGTTCGAGTAGAAATTAAGGAATGAAATCTACATCCCCTGCCGGGGTGAACACGGGCATTGACGGGGAGTGGGTACCTGACCCCGTCGGTTTTTCGAAAAACGGTGGCGCTTATTGCCACTGTGCTTGGTATACCTTGTATCTGATAATTTTATCAAATTTTGTCAACATTTTGGGTGCAGATTAGAGGTGGGACTTTCCAGGCCCGGGGGCCCAGGGGCAAAAGCCCGGCACAGGCCCGCGGGCTTGGACCGGGCCTGAAGACCTGATTTAGGCCAATGCCGGGCTGATGACGGGCTTCACCCAGGCTCATTCCGGGCTTCAACTGAACTGGGACTTCAGTCAATTTTCTGTAAGTTTAATATGCCTTTTTTAGTACAGACCTAGTTTTTTCCACTAAAACATAATCTTATTCATGCCCCTGCAGCTTTTGAAAATGCATTTACAATTAATTTTGAGACATGGACTTTAAGACTTACATCAGGAATGTAAAAACATGAAGCTCTATTTTTCTATCTGTTACTCATGCCAGGGTCAAAAGCAAGTTACTTAAACCTGTATCAATATTAATAATCAAATATTGAAAATGCCTACAGTTGCACACATCCATGCTGTACTGTCATCTTATGAATATCCTAATGACTTCAAAATCTCTAAGTCATATATGGGTGAACAAAATATAAATTGTCATAGCCTATTTGTTACTTCCATATTGTCAGTATACCATTTCAAAGGAAGTCACTTAACCAATTTGCTGCTAACATATTGATACTAACACCTAGCTCTACCTAGAACATTCTTTCCAGAAGCTTTCTGCTTCAGGTAAAAAGAAAATGCCATCTATGGAGCGATTCCCATATCCTCTGCGAAAAATTGCAGAAGTAAATGCCAGGTACAAACTATCTATTGGGAGCCCATAATTGTCAAATTGGCCTGGTAACCCTAGATGCAAGAACAAATGTTGATAAGTTTGACCCTTCCACAGTTTCATTTTGCTCTTTCATTGCCCAAAAGGTGCAAAATGCAAAATCCACTCAGAAAAGGCTAGTATAAGCAGGGGAATAGGCACAAAGAAAACATGTTTTTGATCGAAGTACTTTAAAACATAAGTTAGTCAGTTGTAGGGAAATACTGGGGAGAGCAGTCAGCCTTAGAAGGAACCTTTGAAATTGCACCAAAACATGAATATAATTGACATCATGTGTTGCATTTTCCTTGTGGAGATACTTCCCTGGCCTCTATGAAATACAACTTCTTTTATAAGCTTTGAACATAACAGCACTTCCTTCCCAAGATACCTTTACTTTACACTTCCCTCCCACCACACTAAAAATGTACAGAAACACAAAACACAATAACAGAATATCCAAATTATGATGGACCTCAGATACGCCAAATTCCGTGGGCTTGAGAGCAGCTTGAAAAGCTTTGCAAAGCCAGAAAAGTGTCATATATGAAACAACTGCGCAAAAAGTGGCCGATTCTCAGGAACATGATTTCTCAGGAACAAAACAAATGCACCACACACTTTGTGCATATTTTTTAAATCCATGAAATTTTTAAAATATATTTTCAATAGTATTTAAATAGTTTCACTTAAATAAACTTACTATTTTGGTAAATTTTAGTGAAAAATATTTTTATAAATGATTGTTCTAATGTAGACAAGCACGGTGCTTCAGATACCTTCTAAGCGCAAGCCCCTAAAATACAACAAAACAAACAGAAATAGTGTTCAAGCCCGCATGGCGATGGTAATAATGTGGATGGGATCGAGTTGTGTTGTGTCAGATTTACTTTTTGGTGGAGATTGGTGCAATCTTTTTTATACCATGTTTGGTGGCGGACCTTTTCTAGCAATAGAATTGCATGAAAATTAAAAAAAAAACTTGTGGAAAACTGGTGGTTCTTTATCAAGATAGGCTGACGGGCCTTGTTGGCCTGTTGTCTTACCTACTTTGCAGATCGAGCTGACCCAAGCAGAACAATCTTTTGACTATCTTCCAAGCTGTTTAGTGACTAAATTAAAAGAAAATGCTCATATGTATCAATTCAGGGACAATGTGAAGGATTTTTGGTTCATTCACGGCCATTCTGCCATGATATTCTGAAATGTTATAGCTGAAAACTTGTCACTGCTCTCTCCTCTATTCATAAACATTATTGGAACTCAATTGTGAGGCTCGTGCCAGCATATAATGATTTATAAAAGTGCAATCGTGGAGGAAATGTCTGAATTGAGTGGGCTTATTTCATCCAGACTCTTATAGCTGCCATGTGCATACCTCTATCTAGAATGCCCATTGTTTTATAAGGTGATGCTGGTCATTACCTGAAGTAAGTTTGCATCATGAGGAAGCCATGTTTCATACTGTGTGTTTTTTCAGTATCATATTCTGCTGAATTATTAAGATAATTGAGGCTGCTGATGCTGCATGCACCTTTTTAAGATGGTTTCGGGTGAAACCAAAACTTTTTCCAGGATAAATTGGCTTAAAACATGTATTTGAGACAGCTTTAAAGGAAATAAATGCTGTATATAGTCGTTTATGGGTTTTCCATGATACCGAGCCTTCCCGGGCTTGATAAGCCATTTCTTCCGCAAACCGGGCTTGTGACGGGCTTCTAAAGTCAGCAGCAGACCGGGCCTGGGCCCGGGCCTGCAAAATTGCCCGAAACTCCCACCTCTAGTGCAGATCATTGCGGGTTCGGTCACAATTGCTGGTTGACACCCGCCCCGGTGGGCCCCGAGCCACCTTCGCCCCGGTGGAGGGTTTCAAATACCCCCCTCGAACTCGGCTCCTACGCGGAATAGTGGAAAAACGTGGACGCTGTTGGATAGCTCACAAAAATTCATGAAGAAGCTACGGTGGCTACTTTTTGGCTCAGGTCAATATAGAGGTAATGACAGGTCAAAGAAGGCTGCATGCTAATGTAGTGTTTTTGGGCTCTAGCGTCTGACAGGGTTCGGTAGAAACATTTTTAGGCACCATTCTTTTTTTCTCGTCGCGGTGAATAGAATAATGTATAATATGACTATGTTAGGTCAAAATTAAAAAAATGACCTGACCTCAGGTCAGGTCAAGGTCACTTCTCAACCTAGAATAGTCAATACGCATATCAATAGACTTGCAATAACAATCCAAACGTAATGTTATCAAAATACAAGCATCATCATTTCCTGAAAAGGTATTGACCCAGGTCTGAAAACTGCTTATATAGACCCAGATGAACTCTCAGAGGTCACAGGTAAAAAACTGTAACATGAACGTGGAAAGGGGCCTACGATATTATGATTTGGAGAATACGAAGGTATTCTCAGCTGTATCTACACAAAAACAGCCCAATTCCTGTTTTCCCAATGTATTCCTAATGGACAGGTCATGATCCGTAACTACCCTAGGTCATCGATATGAAAAATCCCGGAATATATGTTGTAGCATTCGGTGGGCCCATTGTATGGTATAAGTTTTTATTTGTTAGATCCATCCATTTCTTACTTATGCCACCTTAGTCATTTTTGGTGGTGAGGTCACTTGACCTACACTGGAGATCTGACCTGAGATGACACAACTTTAATGCGTGCATTGACGGTGGTCTGGGCTATCATCGCTTTGACGGAGGGTAGCCGCCCCCTTAAGATCTCGAGAACCACGCTAGGTAGCGAAAAACGGTAAACGGCGTTGGTTAGCCCATCCACTTCTCTGGAGATGGATATCGATAGTATTTGATTATTCTGTGTCAGGTCACATTTAAGGTCACTAGAGGTCAAAATATGACGTCACAGGGATAACATGTAAATTAAGGTTTTCGGTCATTTGATCTGAACAAGTAAAGATATTGCAAAATAATTTACACCATTGGAATCCTCGCAGAAAGACAAATCGAATGATATATGATATGACCTTGCTAGGTCATATCAGGGATTTGACTTGACCTGAGGTCAGGTTAAAGTCAAATTAAGTAGAATGCATGTTATTAGAACTGCAAAGACAAGACAACTCTAATTCAGTTAAAATAAACGCTCTATCACCATTCGTCACTAAGTTATTTAGTCAAAACCATTTTCCCATGTATTTCCAATGGAGAGGTCATGGCTCGTACCTGACCGTAGGTCATCGATATAAAAAATACCGGAACAAATTTTAGAAAACTCGGTTGGCTCATTATGTGATATGAGTTTCAATTGGAAAGTTCACCCTGCTTTGACTTATGCTATCTTAAACTTATTTTTGAGGTCAGGGCACTTGACCTGTACTGGTGGCCTGACCTAAGATGACCTAACCTTAAAATTTTGACGAAGGTTGTAAAAATGATGTGAGAAAATGTATGCCAAGTACGGCGGCGCTGTTTATGCTATCTCCGAAAAACCCGAGGGGCGGGTACCCCTCCTGTCAATGCGCGTGTTAAACTTATGGAACAAGTTGCGGAATCGATCAAGGATAGCTTGTGCCAAGTACGGCGGCGCTTCGCAGCGTGTTTTTTCTCGTGCCACCGGAAAACCCAAAAAAAACCCCACCGGGGCGAGGGTTAGCCTCTATTTCGAAGATGATTTTCGAGCATGCTCTGACGGTGAGAGTGGAAACTTGAACTTGTTGATGACTTAAGGCTTAACCGATTTCTAGAAATAGTCAAATAATATCTTAGACAGTCTCACACCTGTTTTTGTTTTTAGCACATTTGCTGTTAGAGGGGGTGGCTTCTATCCACCCATGTTTACTACGATATCTCCAAAACAGTTTGCGATAGGGATTTGAAACTTTCTGAATTTTCTGAACTCTAGATTCGTCAGATTAAAGTGGTTAGATTATATATTTAACAAGGGTGAGTAGGATCTATTTGCAAACCGAACATTATCGTACATGGTGCGTTTTTCGTACAACAAAACCGTACATAACAAGATGCAGTTTTTACGAGGCTGGGTCTTTTATGAGGCTTCCGAGGCAGCTGAACATGTTTTTACGAATGTGCCCAGCTGCAGATTTATTCACAGATACCTACATATGATTTCGTGGAAAAATAAAAGCTTATGTGGCCTCTTTGTATTTATTGTATGAGTCAGTGATTTTATCTGATTTCGTGAACGGTTTTATGAATTTATAATACTTTTCGTGTTTGTATCCTTTTGATGGTTTTTCTCTTTTGATGTGCTAAGCCTGTGCCTCTTTGGGAAGTCTTATTCTGGTTTTGTAGTGCCAATACTTTTATTGTGTACATAATGCTGAATATGTTATGTTTTTAACGTTGCCTTTTATTGGGGTCATCCCGTTGGACATGATGCAGGTAAAATAAATACACATGTAGAACAGCCGGAATTTTGAACATTATTAATAATGTGTGAGGTGATACATCATGAAAATTGTCATATATCATTTCACCGAGGCATTTCCAGAAACTCAAAATGGGTGTTTCTAATTCTATTAGATTGTTTCTTGTACAGCGAATAAACTGCTCGCAAGACAACCGGGAGGAATAAAAGTAACTTTACCATACTCCCAAGGCTATATTGTGTGATAGTAAGGTGTGCTCAGGTATTTTAATTCTGTAATTTCACGCATGTGCCAGCGTGCTTTAGCATAGTAACTGCATGGGGCAAACATCCTGAGCACGCATTTGGTTCCAAGACCGAATGGAGACAAAATCATCCGTAGGCCGTCAAGGATACAATATCATACAGTATCCCCTCTCGGGTTTGGCAGGGACGGATACAGATTCCTGAATGCATGTCCGATTTTTACCAATTATATGTAAATGTATACAATTGAAGTCAAACAACAGGGCCAATAATATTTGGATAATCTAAAAACAGTAAAATACCACGCTTGCACCCCTCTGCCCAAAATTGTCGAAATATCAATTATTTTCAATTGAGCTTAGTGTGAAAAAAATAATTCCCACTTTGAAATATTGGAATCTAGCGAGTAGATTTCGAGATCTTAGAGGGGGCTAATCCACTCTCAAATAAAGTCTAAGAGGAATAGGGTTAAACTAGATAAACAACGATGTTAACCTTCGCCCGGGTGGGGGTCTTTTTAGACACCCCTCGGGTTTTTCCGAAGTGACCAAAAAACGGCGGCGCAGCGCCGCCAAACTTGGTCTGGTTTTTCATCATTTTTACATCTTTCCTGTAAATTTCAGCTCAAGGTCGTATCAAGTCAGGTCACCAGGCCAAGTGAAGTGACCACCTCAAAACATGCTTAGGACCGCATAACTAAAAGAAGGGTGAATCGATCAAGTTCAAACTCATACCACATATTGGGCTCACCAGGAGCTACAACATTTGTTCCGGGATTTTTGATATTGGTGACCTAAGGTCATGTGCAGAGCATGACCTCCCCATTGTAAATACATGGGGAAAATCACGAAATGAGCTTTTCTCAGTAAGTATGGATGGAATCAACTTCAAACATCGGTTACGACATGCTCTTAGCCCATTTCTGAAGTTGATGCCAAACATTTTGACTTGTGACCTTTAAAAGGTCACCTTAGGTCAAATAAGGATTTTTTGGTGTTTTACTCTATAAATTTTAAATAAACTAAGATAGAACTTTTATTTTTTCACCAAAGTGTTTTTATAGTCACTGCAAGTCAAATGATATACATCATGACTATACCAGTTCAAGTTGGGTCGGACCGTTGACCTGGGTCAGGTCAAATTCTTAAATTTGACCTGACATAGCAATATCATATATCATTCAATTCGTATTGACGAGAGGATTGCAATGGTGCCTAAACTATGACTGTATCTTGTTTGGTTTGGAAGCTATTAGCGAAAAAGTAAACGCCCTTATGCATGGGTGGCTGTGGCCATTCCCAAGAATAAGCCCAATATTCAGTGACCTGTAGCTCCCTAGGCTTTGACCTGACACGAAAATGAATGATACTGAAATGAAAGCGCATCTCAGGAGCTTTCGAATGGTATTAGAAAAATGTTTCTAGCTATCATAGTTACTGAGATATATGAGGTTTTCATAGTACACCTCATATTAGTGATTTTGACCTATTTTGACTCCTGGTGACCTTGATATTGACCTGACAAAAGAATGACCGAAGTATTTTCGATATCATTTTCGAAGAGCTTTCGATTGCCGTTTTGTGCTTTCTTCTAGATCTCTTAGTTACTGAGATCGTGGGGGTCTTTTTTAGCCTCCCACCAGGGCGAAGGTGGTTCGTACCCGCCACCGGGGCAAGGGTTAACTAAGACTCACGAGAGATTTTCAACTTTAGCATAAAATAAAGGCTGCCTCACAGCACGTGCCTTTCATCTGCGCATGTATGCACAACTTTGTCCAGCTTCCTTGGGATTTAAAATATGAATATTAAGGTCCTGCTTGATGAATGAATATTTCAGTGAGCGGGGAATAGAGCAGCAGCGAATAGTGCTGCTGTTTTCTCAGGCCAGAGTTTGCATAGAGAATGAACTCATCCGCTTCCGTCTTAGGAAATTCATTACAGTTCTTCGTGGAATGAAACTTCTTAAAATGACCGTTATTATTGTTATCTGGGTATGAAACTATTTCCATGCAGATCGTAACTAAAGGTGACAGGTATTATATATATATATATATATACATATATAGAAATAGGATGGTGAGACAGATGGCATTATAGGTATAGGTATTATACTGTAATGACATTACAAGTATTATACTTGTATCTCAGGCAGAGTGGCTTTGTTCAGTTGTGCTTTTAGTCTTTTCCGCAGTTTTTGTTTGTCGTTGTGCTTGTGCACATCTTGATGGCACTTGAAAAAAAAACTAATAAGCCCCTGGATTTTGTTATAGATAGTAACAATGGTGATTGCAGTTTGCTCCCCAAGATAATCCAAATAATGATCTGCATTAGATTTTACCATGAATATAATTTAAGCCCCATAAAAATCCGTCAAAATCAACAAAAAATGAGAATCTAAACCATTTTCAGACTCCAAACAACCCGAATCATCCAAAAAATCCCGTCAGATCCGCCAACTACTTAGGATCCATTCGTATATTTAATCAGTGACACGTTTCACCCTGCTGAGTGATTTTATCGGCGCTTCATTCGTCTAAATGCTGAATTTCTTGCCGCAAATTCTCATCGTGAGCCATCAGACCGCCTGCCCTGTGACGGCAATATGCGTCATCTAGTATATCTCTCTCCGTCTGAACGGCACTCGGGCCGTTTTATCGGGCGGCGGCATCCTCCCAGTGTCCAGCGTGTCTCTCATTGTGGCCGCCGTATTTCGGCTAAGACTCGCCGCGACGATCTTGGCCGTCCTTTTATGTCGCCGCCGCCGCCGCTCGACTAATGGAGGTTCAGCCGCCAACGGTGCCGTCTCCCGCTAATAGAATAGAGAATCGGAGACCGGCGAACCGGCGCGCCCGGTCACCGTGACCAGCACCGAGCTTGGCCCTGCACAGTGTCGTTACAATGTTAGTATTTTGGTGATGGGTCAATGTTGCGTCCATCTGTGTGCCATAGACATATGCTGGTGCACGGCTGATGTGTCTCTGTTGTGCTAGAAGTAGCGGTGCATGAACAGGTGCTGTTCGTACATGTGTTAAAGGAAGCATGCACACGACCTCTTGAACACACGAGGTTTTCGCTTTTAAACATGCACTCTTCCTTTAAACAGCTATATATAAAAAAACGTTTCGGGCTTGCCCTTTAAATCCAGTGGTTATAACCTCGTTCTGTGCTTGGTTGGCAAATCGGGGATATTTTTTAGTGGTCTTCCATAATGCTAGCAGTGCATATTTACAACTCCTGATGAAGTTTTGAAATTCAAAATCATAGGTGCAAGAAATCGATGTCTTCGTCTTTCCATAATTTTTTCTACTTCTCTGCTAACCCGGATGAGCTCACCGACGGGATTTTTCTTATTCGCAAAGTTGAACCTTTGTCTATGTCTACTTCAAGTAAGAGAGCACTTTGAGTGAAAGCTTGGAATGGAACAAACTATAATCACGATAGTAGTATTTGTTGGGGCTTAACGACGCACCAACTGACAAGGTTATACGGTGTCACCAGCTCTCAACCTGTTAGGAGGGATTTGGGAGATCATATATACTTATTCAGAGGCCCAGCAGGGACTTGAACCCGCGATCGGTGACTTAGAGAAAGTAGCGCTATCCACTATGCCACCCATCCCTCGAACTATGGTCACGATATGGATCTCTACTCATTGATTATTAATCCTGATCTGTTGTGACAACTTAGCTTAGAAACTTATAACCTGATGTCAGAATACCTTTGCTGTTGTGTATTCTTAACATAGGTCATATACTTTGTGAAGAAGTACTTTTAAATACAAGTTTGGATGCTCCATGAATAAAAAACAAGAACACAATAGTTTATGCATAATGATCACTCACATCTCATTTTACCCAGAGAATGATTCGCCATTAATGCCAAAATTTTTTTGACTATTTTCAATGGATATACGGAATGGAACAGTTCTACAGAGCTGGGTGTGGACCACAATTCTATCATCCATCCTATTATGTTCTATTTAGGTCTGTATGGTGTGCATACAGCCTATTCCATCCCAAATAGCGTATCCAAAAAGAGTTTCCGTCTCGTCCCATTCCATTTTTTCCAAGGTCATTTTCTGCAAAAAAACGTCGCGTCCCAAACAGGGGAAAATAATACTTGGGTAAGGCACAAAGTCTTACGCAGTGGGCTTTCAGACAATGATCAATTTTCCGCCGCGTGCCATATTCGAAAAAAATACGCAGCGTAATAAACCCGTGGGATTTTTACGCGTCTTCGTAAATATCAAGTAAATACACTTTATTTCTAATCCCTTATTTTTTCTTGACAATTCTGTAATACTTTCCACAGAAACATTCCCGAACCAAATAACATTTTCATCAATCCTTAACACTGTTGGAAGTTACCCATGATTTCAAAGCAGTCCCATCGTAAGTGGCAGAATTTTGCATACTTTGGTACCCAAAAGTCTAGGGGAAACGTAGAGGACTTCAACTGGTTCGCCCTAAATGTTTTGATGACGACGCCGCCGCTCTGCTTTGTCCGCATCTTTACCTTATGTATTCTGGGGTGGAAAACTTACGCATATGGCCGGAGGTTCCAAATTTTACGCCGTGGTTTCTCGGGGCAAATTAACTTTTATTTCCCCCTGGTCCCAAGTGAAACTTGGAAAAATGTCTCATTCCACATCGTTCCAGAATTCTCATCCTGTTTCTCAACCCACGCACACACACACACACACACTCACACACACACACACACACACACACACACACACACACACACACACACACACACACACACACACACACACACACACACACACACACACACACACACACACACACACACACACACATCTCACATACATGGCTACAGTAAGGCCGGTTATCCCATACAACATACATGGCTATAGTAAGGCCAGTTGTCCCACACAGACATACATGGCTACAGTAAGACCGGTTATCCCACACAGACATACATGGCTACAGTGAGACCGGTTATCCCACACATACATGCATGACCACAGTAAGACCGGTTATCCCACACAGACATACATGGCTACAGTAAGACCGGTTTTCCCACACAGACATACATGGCTACAGTAAGGCCGGTTATCCCACACATACATGCATGACCACAGTAAGGCCGGTTATCCCACACAGACATACATGGCTACAGTAAGGTCGGCTATCCCACACAGACATACATGGCTACAGTAAGACCGGTTATCCCACACCTACATACATGGCTTCAGTAAGGCCGGTTATCCCACACATACATACATGTCTACAGTAAGGCCGGCTATCCCACACAGACATACATGGCTACAGTAAGGCCGGTTATCCCACACAGACATACATAGCTACATTAAGGCCGGTTATCCCACACATACATACATGAATACAGTAAGGCCGGTTATCCCACACATACATACATGGCTACAGTAAGGCCGGTTATCCCACACAGACATACATGGCTACAGTAAGACCGGTTTTCCCACACAGACATACATGGCTACAGTAAGGCCGGTTATCCCACACATACATGCATGGCTACAGTAAGACCGGTTATCCCACACAGACATACATGGCTATAGTAAGGCCGGTCATCCCACACATACATACATGGCTACAGTAAAGCCGGCTATCCCACACAGACATACATGGCTACAGTAAGACCGGTTATCCCACACATACATACATGGCTTCAGTAAGGCCGGTTATCCCACACATACGTACATGGCTACAGTAAGACCGGTTATCCCACACAGACATACATGGCTACAGTAAGACCGGTTATCCCACACAGACATACATGGCTTCAGTAAGGCCGGTTATCCCACACATACATAAATGGCTACAGTAATGCCGGTTATCCCACACAGACTTACATGGCTACAGTAAGACCGGTTATCCCACACAGACATACATGGCTACAGTAAGATCGGTTATCCCACACATACATATATGGCTACAGTAAGACCGGTTATCCCACACAGACATACATGGCTACAGTAAGGCCGGTTATCCCACACATACATACATGGCTACAGTAAGGCCGGTTGTCCCACACAGACATACATGGCTACAGTAAGACCGGTTATCCCACACATACATACATGGCTACAGTAAGGCCGGTCATCCCTTGCAGACATATATGCTATATAATAAGGCCACTGGATGCAAATCGTGACAAACATTGTAAAGGAGACAGATGGATAGGGATAACCAAATGTTGGATTACATGACATGAAGTTTAGTTAGCTTTGGCCAGTTTTATTGTTTGTTAAGATCATTGGGTTCATCAGTGCTTTCAGAGTTAGTCACTAATATATATTTGCTGATGGTGACGCACTAGTTTTGATGTGTAATTATTTGTATCAAGCTCCAAATATTTTAACAGGTCTTCGAGCCAGTGGATGTATATATTTTGTCGAAAAATAAACTTCTAATTTAGAGGCGACAAAACAAAGGTCAACAACCAGACAGCACCGTGATTAAAAAAACATACTTCATTCCTCAGGAAACCTCCAGTAAGACCAACATCAAAGGAACTGCAAGAAACGGCAGATGCATTATTCACGGTAGACCGCCACCAACAAAAAAGTGTCGGAAAACATATTACACCCGCACTGGGGTATGCATTTGCGGCACCTCAATTTCCACTAATTATGAATGCTGTTTATGCCTTGGACGTCGCATGAGGTGGCGTACCATTCGGTCCTAAGCAGATATACAGCATATCTTATCGCATGTTCAGCTTTGCCGGGGATAATGATGATAACATGGATAAAAGTAGGCGTCATAAGCAGCGCTAAACCCCGACGAACGTTTGGCTAAGCAGCTAAGGTTTTTTGTGGTTTCCCTGCCATACATGAAAGCCTAGGTTTATCGAGGTCGGACAAGGAGAGATTGATAGCCTGTCGCTCCGCAACGCCTCCCGCACTGGCCCGCGCGCAGAAAGTTTGCACCTAATTAGGATGCACCTGACTTGGCGTGCACCTAATTAAGTTGAATATTGAAAACACTTGCTCTCAAGAATAGATATGAAATCCCTGGATGCCACGTGCTCTGCGTTTGAGTTATTCAATTCAGAACTGTGCGGTAATGTGTGAAGTTTTCTTGAAGTTTACCATTCCTACTCTCAGTCGAGTGAAAGACAATTTTTTTGCGGCGAAACAGGTAGTAGAGTAGAGGCAGGGTCAACCATAGAAAGCCACGAAGTCGAAAAAAATAGTCTTAGATAATATAAGAACATGCGGGTCTTTGGTAGGCACTCACAGGTGCCTGTCTCACCCGGCCGCGTCGAACTCGATTTAACAACAACTCAGGGATCTAGTTGGGGATATCGTACAAAAACTCCACCCAATGCTTATCAATATAAGCATTGAAGATATTGGTGCTCGTTGCCTCTACTTTCCGAGCAGGAAGGCTCAGTCCGTAAAAGTACGGACAGCGAAGTGGTTCCTCCGGATTCTGGAAACAGCCCGAGGCTTGGCGACCTTGAAGCGGTGTCCTCTCGTGGTTGCGACTGGTGGATCTTGAAATAACTCTCCTTTACGTATTCCGAGATTTCCGTGCATCAGCTTGTGCATTAGCGCCATGTCCCCCTTCGCCTTCTGTACAGTAGCGATGGAAGTTAAAGTCTTCTCAGCCGTTCGGAGTACTCGAGGTTTCGCAGTTACAGAACGAGTTTTGTGGCTCTTCGTTACACCCTTTCGACCAGCAGCTGATCGGCCTTGTTGAAAGGGCCCCATATAGCATTTACGTATTCAAGGTGGGGCCTGACTAGGGCCTTGTACACCAGAGCTAGTGTGAAGTTGTCAAGATGGACGGAAGATCGCTTGATGGCTCCCAGGATTTGGTTGGCTTTGGAGACGGCTGTAGCGGCCTGTCTACGGAATTTGAGTTCACAATCCACCTGCACTCCGGGGTCTTTCTCAATCTGAAGCTGAGCCACTCTTCCAATTGATTTATTCTCGGAGATGGATATATTGGTGACCGAATATTATTGATGGGTGGGAATGGGACAAGGTTTCTAATCTGAACATTCGAAATTTGAATTGCCCGTATTGTAATATGCTATAATGAATATCTATATTTACTTTAGCTACATGAATGACCGCCTTTAATGCTATACATTAACCTTGGCCCCATTGCTAAACGACACAAATTAAATTTTCAAGAACCGCTTTGAATCCCCTTATATATGAGACCACACACACTTTGATACAAAATTGCACAGATTATTGTATCGCTGGGGCCGGTGGGCTCAATGACTTCACCACCGAACTCCATATTTGGATAGCATGGATTAACTTGGGATTAACTTGGGTTTAGAACTGTCGATGGAAAACCGCTTTCTGTGCTCCATCAGGCCCGGTGGAAAATTTGGAAAGAGTTATGTCAGGGTCAGACTTTATTTTACACATGAATTAGACCATACAGGTGAGTTCTCGCATGTTCATGTCAGATGATAAAACGAATATGCGAACGGTAAACTGCATTTAAAAACAGGGTAGTGACTCAAACAACACTCAATTACACGACGAAACTACAGCCGACTGGTGGTGAATCTAATTCAGTATTTGGGAAACACGGTTTCGAAAATAGAACCGTTTGTATAGATGTGAACATTGGGTGGTTTTGAGGGAAATGTTTGTTTTTCTTCACCCCGCCCCTCCCCGGTCCTGCCAGTGCAGCCGAAACACTTTCTTCAGCTTTAAACAATTTCTTAAAGTGGATTTCAAAAGAATAACACATGCAAACACGTGTGACATACTTGCTTTGATGTCCAGCTCATTCAGTAGAGCTGCCCCCCCCCGCCCCCTACGCGAGCCGGCGCCGGCCGACCCGCCGCACGCTCGGTGTAATCGCTGCTTCGCTGACCGGTGCGTCGTGTCGCTGCGTTTCGATAGTGCTGCAAAGTGGCTGAATTGTGTGTGCTGTGTATGGTGGAGTGGCAGCGCGCAATGTATTGTGCAGTGAGCATGTAGTGTGGTTTTGAATGAAATGTTGGGCGTCCAGCCACTTGAGCCGTTTTACCGCGTTGGAACTGTGATCTGGCCTTCGTCGCTTGCTGAAAACTCTGGCGCTGAAGAAGATGATTTGTATTGTATTAATTTTGGTATTTTATGAGCTCTAGATACAGAGGCAGTACCGAACAACAGGTAGAACTAAACATTGCGCAGATTGGGGCATGAGCTGAGCCGACGTGGCATGGTGGATATGGTTTGGTGCAATTAGTAGACTTCCTCTGAACCGGGCAGCCGTCCGTGATGAGACTCGCACTAATGCAAATGAAAATATAAGCTATGTTACGAATCCTTAGCGATCCCTAATCCAAAGATACTGGAAATTGCTAATTGTGTCTGTTGCCTTCAACTCATGTAGCCGTTTCAGTTTAATGTCGACTTATAGTTGTTATGGCATGTCGTCGTTTTATTTACAGGGCCGCAGTATTCGACTTCGGTCCCGTCTCATCATTGTTGAAAGAGAGCCGGAGTAACCTGCTCTTGCTGAGAAAATCACATTATTTTGACTTCTGAGCGGGTATATAACTGTCCCAGCCGCGTTTGATTATAGGTATCCCGCTGAAAGTCAAATGAAATTTTCCACCTGAAAAGAAACGAAAATCAAAGAGCGGAAGGTGCGTGACCAAGGCCTTGCATCGTATCTATAATAAAAATTGAAAGCTGACACATCGACAAGACGTTTCGTCGGGAAATCCAAACGTCAGAGAGGCTACCACGGATCTGCGCTGGGGTTGGCACGAAGGAATGATTGCTGCATTTGGTCGTCTGTTGTTATTTAAAATTTACATTTAGTTTTTAGAATTAGCCATGTTACGTATAGGTGAGCTATACCTATCCATTGAAGTTATGGCACTCAATTTTACCTCAAATTTTCCGAAATGACATTCATTTCATTGACCTGACTACTTTAATGGAATATAAATTTAGAACCGGGGCCTTCATGCCCGGGCAGTAAGCATAAATCGTTATGGTGTGAGAACAACTCAAATCTACCTGGTTAGGCACATGGTGACATAGTATGTGCCCACTCCCTTCTTTGTAGTAGCCTTCTCGCGCAAATGTATAAGCAGCATCTGTCCTCTGCCGTATTTTTAGTTGGCTGGAGACAGCAGTGCAGAGCTTTTGCCAAATTGAACAAGGCTGCAGTCGCAAACATGTCTGACGGATGCATGTTCAGGCTTAAGCTGATAATTCTTACAATTTTATATAACATTCCTTGTCTGCAAGGGCAAAGACCCCGAAACCAATACTCCTGCCAGGCGTGTACACCTAAGTAAAATGTCTTTGCTGTATTATAATGTTACCGAAAGTTGCGAATTGTCCCGCTTCTTTGGTGGTATTCATGAGCGTTGACGGAGGCGGCGGAAGGCCCTGGCGGTGGATCGAGTCCATCACTCTGGCGGGGTACCCTGACCGCGGCTTCCCGCTCCACATCTCCCGCCAAAAACGGCGCTCCCGGATGCGCCGTCTGTGCTGGGAAAACTTGTGGTACCGCTGCATAGTAACTTCCCTCCGATTACTTTCCCTCACCTTTTTGCCTTGTCTCTACATTGCTACTGGAAGATGACCTATATCAATACATTTCTCATCTGCTTGAATCTTGATCGGTGAACAGCTTGCTGTTTAACTGCTCAGTTAGTGTCTACAGGTAAGGAAGCCCACTCGTGTCCTTTTCATGGAAACGGATACTTGTTTCTATATTTGCATCAATTGTGAAATTTCCCGGGGAATGGTGGGGGTGGGAAAATTTCTAAAAATACATTAAAAGCAACTAAATTATAATTGGAAATGTTCAGATACATAGCCAGACAGAGTGAACAGAAAACCTTGCATAATTGTTGTGAACTAGTGCTTGGGTTTTGTATCCCCCACATGTTTTAAACAGTTTCAAGAGGAATTTTTCGCGCAGCTTAGTCTTGGAACACATAAGAGTGTGATCAACCAGCTTTTCTTAGTTTCATGAAGCATAAATACATGTGTCTGATACTGCAACATTACCCTTCCCCAAAGTCTGCACCCTACTACGCCTCACTGCACGCGCCGTATGTTCATGGTCTTTTCATTTATTGTCCAAATATTTGCCGCCCCGGTAGCTCAGTTGGTAGAGCGTTAGGCCTCGGCCCGCTACTCAGAAGCATGCAGTGGCAGTGCATGTCCAGGCTTGGGATCGGTTACCCTGAGACACTCCGGCGCCCAATAGTTTACCCGACGTACAGGTCGGCTGGCAACTGACTGATGAGAAGGTGACCTGAGCGGGGCGGCCGTCCCTGTGCTTTGTGGGACGTTAAACTTTGGCTTCTAAATTGACCCTCCATTGAGGGAGTTGCTCGTTCGGGTGGTGGGGTCGGGGTCTCCGTGACAAGTCCCTTGATGACTTTAGTGAGACTCCGACTCCAGCAGCCTTACTAGGAACAATTTGAACAAAATTTATAAAAAAATAAAAGTACATTAACAGGCCCAAATTCTTCACTCTGACCCCACTCGATACAGCTATGTTTCTGTGCAACAATTGCGTAAGTGAGAGGACTGCTACTGTGCCTTTTGTCACGATGCATCCAATAGTGCCGACGTAGTCGCGACGATCGTTGCAGCCTGCAGACATACAAACAAATATACGGCGTCATGCTCAAATTTGTCGCCTATATGATTGCATTCGCTTGCTCGCTGTCATTTGTTTCGTCTGAATGACCTGATTATCAATGCTGGACGGAAAGCTCAACGGTCGTAACTAATCAAAATGAATATGATAAAGTGACGTGCTCATTTCCTTTGCGGCTAAGCGTCGTCATTCACTCTGTTACGAGGTATAGATGCAGAAAGCATTGATGAGGTCGGCAGTAAGGCTGGCGATTGCTGTTTCTTATGTGATGAGGTTGTTTATTTCTATATTCCACCACCCGTATAAAAATGCTCTACTGATGCCGTAATTTTTATGTGTGTTTGTAAGGAGGTAAAACGACCCTTAAAAGACGGAGGAGTGAACTTGCTCCTGTATGTGATCATCTTTCGTTGGCGAACCGCAATGACAGTAGTTTCCTAGCGACAATAAGACCGCTGCTTGTATTTCATCACACCCGCTGTTGACACTTATTGACAATTTTGAAATTACTAACAATGTTCTGAGGAACCGAATAAAGATAACCGCCGCTTATAAATGCATCTTGAGGGAAATTGTTCGGCACTTATTTACTTGAAAATTAGACAACACAGCATCCGATGAGCTTCATGACAACAATGCGGCTTTGGACGAGGATGAACCATCATTAAAAGTGTGATAACATAGGTGAGCAAAAAATCATGACCAGAATCAGCAAGCGACGAGTCCGATGCCGAGCAGTGGGAGTTTACATGGAGCATCGCACGGGATGCCGCTTCGTTACAGGAGCGCAGCACATTCCAGTGGCGGATCTAGCCGGGTGGTTTGGGAGGGGCAAACCAAAGTCGAAAAGCAAAATAAAAAAAACGTCGCGCAGTGAAAGATTGCGTTACAATATGCCTTTTCGGTAGGATTTTAGGAACTGGAGACGAAAAGCAGACACAAGCAAAAAAAAAAAAAGACACGGGGTGAAAAATATGGACTCAAGATACTTGTTATCCTATCCAAGCCGCAATATTTACACTGAACTTCACTAATTCTGTTTGAGGTTGAGAGTTGAAGCACCAAAACCTTGCTTACAAGCTAAAAAGGAGTCGGGGAAAAAGGAGGTCGATCGCTTTGGGGGGGCAAAAACATAGTTTTGCCCCGAGCTTTTCCGTTTGGGGGGCAATTGCTTTTTTGCCCCCCCCTGGATCCGCCACTGGCACATTCATTGGTCAGGTAACGAACAGGCGCCAAGGGGTGACGATAGTTTTAAAGAAAATGAAGCGAGGAGATCGGAGTGAAATACGGATCAGCAACTTCAGAGGGATAATGCTAGGCGATGAGCCTTTAAATCGCGACAAGAAGGTGTGAGGAATACGTAAGCGTATATGTATCTTAATTGTGTTGGGAATGTCGAAACTGCCACTGCTCTTGCTCTCTAACTTCACTGATTCAGCCCTGACAGACCGTTGAAAGTTTAATCACATGTCTGATGTTACAAGACAGTTAGGTGGGCTGAATTATCACAAGCTTATAGTTCACAGTGACATTTGTATGCTCCACAAACTTTTGCATCAGGCAGGTCCGAGCATTGAATACCATGTTTCATCTCTACAATGAAGTCCCCGGGTATGACTCCCGACAGTCGGGTCATACTGATCTGGCGAAGCCAAGAGCAAACTTTGGAAAGAGGACATGTTCTCATTAGGATTCTCTGCTATATGACCTTTAAAGCTACTGTTGTATGATTCATTGTTGTTATTTATCGCATTTTAGTCTGTTCAAAATAGTTATATTTTATTTATTTTCCGCGCACCGTTATGTTTTTGTTTTGCTATTTTATAGGCCTCACTTTCTACTAAATCCTCTTGCCTTTCATTACTCAGTTTGTTTTTTAATCAGGGTCTTCCTTTCAGGCCCTAAAATGGGCACAGTTGGAATGCTCTAGTTTTGTGGTATTCAATCATTGGCGGATCCAGGAGCAACTTTTTGAGGGGGCCAAACCAACGTTTTTGGGGACATGAATTGAGAAAAAATTGCTGAAGTGCTAAACAGTATTTTTTAAAAGAAAACAGTTAAAATTGGGTTCTTTTGGGGGCAAAAGATACTAGTTTAGGCTTTAAGGGGGCCATGACCCCTTTGGTCCCCCTTTGGATCCGCCAGTGTATTCAATGTCGCCTCTTTATGCAAATCATTGATACCTTACCTTAATGGTTTTGCTGAGACACTATTTCTATAGTTTATAAGTAACCATTTCAATTTCAACACTCGATTGGACCATAAATTGCGCGAAGAGCGCTCGTGAATCTTTCACCGGCATGGTGGTTAGTGCCAGGGGGCCCAAATTTTGATCTAGTGGGAACAGGTAAACAATCTACTAACAAAAGTGACGTAGTTTGTGTGACACAATAATACTATTCCAAGCTTTATGAGCAATAAAAACAAAACTCGCGTGCTTAACTCATCAGCGCTACCTGCTTTGTATATACCTGCGGAATGAAACATACGAACTCCGGCCCGCCGGTTACTGATGGGGAGGGGGAGACGGGATTTTGCCGAGAGGTGCCTGGTTTCTGTTTTCCATCCAATAACTTCTCGATTTCAGGTAAATTGGGAAACTTCAATCCAATAGAATTCAGTTTAGGTACTTGTCTTCCCTGCAATTTATTTAAAGCTTTATTACAATGACTCAATAACTCATTAAAAATTTTGGAAACATAAGCTGTGCATTCACGTGTTTTCCCTATCAGCTAAAGGCAACTGCTTAGATTCATTTTCCCTCCTCACGCACATGTGGTTCTGTGGTTTTTACTATACATACTTACTCCGCAAATTTTAGAAATTTGCAAGTTTACTCTGCAAATTTCACCGAGCAGATGACTACATCACAGGTTTTTACTCTTGAAAATATAAACTCATGAAATTTTGCACGCCTATTTATTTCGGCGCACACATTTGAAGGGAAACCAGAGATGGTTCCCCTTCAAATGTGTGCGCCGAAATAAATAGGCGTGCAAAATTTCATGAGTTTATATTTTCAAGAGTAAAACCTGTGATGTAGTCATCTGCTCGGTGAAATTTGCAGAGTAAACTTGCAAATTTCTAAATTTTCACATTTAAACGCGTCTCGCCGTCTGACATCTCCGTCTGCTCGGGGATTCGGAAGGACGCCTTCAGTATCTGGAAACCTAGCAGGCACTATGATGCAAACTGCTTGCGCTTGCGCTGCCCCCTTTTCGCTGCTGCTGCCTGCTGATTTCGCTGGTTAATGTGTCGCAGGCGTATAAATGTTCTCGTTTGTACAACATGTCGAATATCCGCTTGTCTTTTGAGGGGTGTTTCGGGGCCAAGACACTGGATAGTCTTTTAATGATGCCTGGGTTACGGGAGAGACCATCCGATTCCTCGGCATGATACGTAGGATACGTAGAGAACTCCCTTTCAAGAGTGTTAAATTCGTCCAACCATTCTTTGGTTGGCAACGTAAGTCCACCCATGCTTGACAGACGAGTGAACGGAGTGGTAATGGGCGCACTCTCATCGGCAAAAGCAGATGGGGTGCCGAGACTTGGGTCAATGCCCACCGCCTTCGCAGCCACATAACCTGCACAATGTGCCCTTGCGTACTCCTCCGCTGTTGCTCCTGTGCCTATGTCCATTCAAGAAGCTGATGCAGGGCCGATGGCTCGGGAAATGTCGTTGCTTGTGCCGTTGCAGGCACATTATCTACGTCAGTGATGATGTTCAGTTCGGGAGTGATAAATAAATGATTCGGGAGGTTCGGGAGTGATAAACAGCTTCCTCACCTATCAACTCGCCCAAGAAGAGTATTTACTTCACTTGATTTATATCTGTTTAATGCCGCATGCATAGTTGTATTTTGTTAACAAACGCCATATATGAGATTAATTATCAAAGCAACATACATCAGGATTTCAGCAAGAGAACGGGCGGGGGAGGTGATATTCAATTTTTGATCATAAACAAATTTGAACACTGACCAGGGACCACGCATAAATTGTGTTACGCAAAGGGATGTGGGGAATCAGTCACATTGTTATCAAACGTTACTCATGAGAGTAAAAAAACTTTAAAGTCGGAGGGGGTGGTGGGTATAAATCATAACTACATGTGATACGTAACATACGCGGATCCAGGATTGCCGATCGGGGGCGCCATCCGGACCAGGGGGCGCAACTTTTGACCGGCAAAACCTATCAGGTGGGCGCCAAATCCTGTCGGTGGTGCAGATTTTCGCATCCTGGGGGGGGGTGGAAAGCGACATTTCAGGGGGCGCCATCGACCTTCCAGGGGGCGCCGTGACCATTTCAGTGGGCGCCGAGGTTCGATCGGGGGGCATGTGCCCCCCTTTGCCCCTGGATTCGCCTATGCTACGTAATTTATGGATAGCACCAAAGCGCATTGGTGCGGCTTGTAAACGACGCTACATTCCATTGTTTAATGCTTAACAATTATCAGATCACTTAGTATTACAATTACCAGTTTTCATCACATTGCTGAATGATAACAAACGAAACCCTTTTCAACACTTAAGAGGGAAATACCGAGTAAGAAATAGCTGGATACAGAACAATTTGATTGAAATGGTATTATAATACATACCCCTGTTTCACAAGCTCTGGAAGGTTTTGGCTGGGTAATGCGGTGTCTGTTAGTTTCTGTGTCGGGTTTCCCGATAGTGTTAGTGTCGGATTTGTAAAACTAAAATCCCGTGCAGAATCATTCTCAGTAGATAAAAGTGCATCCCACAAATGCGAGAAGTGTTTTTAAGAATAGAGATTTCACCACTTATGACTCCAATCCATTCTGTTTCCTTCCTTGATCCGATGGAAATCTGTGGAATGACGTCTCCGATGACCGGCTTTGCCTTCCACATCCTCTAACAACACAGGCTGGTATGCTGCTGAAAAGGTCATCTAAGCTATTGTGTTAATATTAACATATTTATAGATATATATATATATATATATATATATATATATATATATATATATATATACAGGGTGTTTCATAAAGAATGATATTTTTGAATTGATCATACTGCGATTATAAATTGGCTGTTGTGGTATGATTTACCTATCAATCGAAAGCGAATTTTGGGACATTTACGATTAATCGTATTTTGATAGCTGTTTTGATATTTTTGCTAGTTCAAAGTAGTCTTGAAAACGAGTTGAAAAATACTGTCTATTTTGCCTCCATCGAAAAGATTCGTAGAATTCACGCGCGATCACGTGACAAGTATCATGCCAATGACACAGCAAAAATTACATTGTCACTATGGCACATCACAGTCCACACGCACATTTCCTCTGGAAATTAATTCTGAAAAACACCTCTCGAGCTTAGGAATGCTCGGGTCCAAGCATTCAACCCCCAATTGGTCCATGTCCCTTGTTCTGCGGTAAACGGTGAGGTATTTTGAGCTGTGTCCACCGCATCCAGTAATTCAGGTGGAAGGTAGGCCAATGAGCCATATGGAGCTTGAGCCAAAAGCTTTAAACTTGTAATATTACTGAACTTGTGCCTTTGATGTGCATGCTCACGTGCCATTTTTGTGTGCTAAAGCCTTCTTAGAGTGCTGGCATATGGGATAAGCGGGCATACATTATGTTTCTTGCATCATTTTTGTAGTACATTTATGACGGGGGAAAATATTTGATGCAAATGAAACATGTCTATAAAAAATGTCCCACAATTTGCCATTAAAATGAGCATTTTGTGGAGGGATTTGAGGGATTATTAGTACTTTACTGAACATTTAAAAAATATCATTCTTTCTGAAACACCCTGTATATACATATATATATATAATATATATATATTTAGGAACCGTGGTTAGTGCTAGGTCAGGGGTCGGCCGTTTTAGTTCCCCGACCAATTGCACATTTCATAGTAGTGCAATTTTCTTAGATTGAATCAGACGATGAACACGAACAAGGCTAAAAGACATCAGCGAATCAGCCAGATGAATATGTAAGCAGGGCTTACTGTTGTCTACTTTTAGTGCGGAGTGTTGGATTTGGTGCAGAAGTTTAATATGAAATGGAGTAGATGCGAGCCAGTAAAAATTGTGATATTTCATTGAAGTGAACTTTGTAATATTATTGTTGAATTATTTAATAATGCAATTTGTATTCGTTTCAGAATTAGCTGAGTGAATTTTAGAATTTGCGGTGATGTTCGGAGTGCAGCCAATCAGAGCCTGCCAACTCTGAGTTCCGCTCTTTCACATAGGGTGACTGAAGAGGCTTGGCCGCGCCATTTCTGATCTGATACTTCACGCGTATAACATCTCAACTAAGGCGTCTGCGTTGAACGTTAATGTATAACTAGGTATTGTTAAAGCTGGAGATTGTCGATGTTGTCTTTTGGCTTAGCTGCGTTTAACTTGTTAATATTTGGAGTTGCTACTTCATTCTATTTTGTCGCTATTGCGCCAGTCAGGTTGGTGGCTATTGTCGAATGGGTTTTCACTTGTAATTTATTTCCACTATAGGTTTGAAGGCTGTGCTGAGATAGAAGTCGTGTTTAAATTTATTTTAACGGTTTCGCGGATTTAAGCTTGGAATTAAAAATAGGGATAAGTGTGACGCAATGACATAATTGCAGGACGTGGATGCTGATGGAGCGGATGGTGGAGCGGATGGTGGAGCGGATGGTGGAGAGGTTGTGGGAGCGGTCGTTGGAGCGGATGGTGGAGAGGTTGTGGGAGCGGTCGTTGGAGCGGATGGTGGAGAGGATGGTGGAGCGGATGGTAGAGCGGATGGTGGAGAGGATGGCGGAGCGTATGTTGATGCTGCTGGTGCTTCATGTACGACCTACAATACAAGTGGAACGTACATACAAATACATGCTAATTGGGATAGGTGCCTGCGAGGCGAATGAACAAAAGCATGAGGCCAACAGATGAGAGAGCGCAGAGTGCAGTACTCCCGGCAGTTTGTACTCAACAATATCCCTGACAGCTTAACAAAGGATTGGATGAGTTAGCGCCCGGACTTCATAGAAGTCCTGTATAAATTAAACAAAAGAAAATAGCCAGTAGAAGTGCATTAAGCTCTAGCGTCTGTCTTGTATAAACTTGCAAATGAATTCTAATGAATACATCACATTAAAAACCTTAAAATATAGACTTAAAAGGGCCAATTTCACGTCAGGAACCTTCATAATGCACCTTTCATCTGTGATCTGATTGCGTTGATTTCTGGTAAATCACTTATTGACGCCTACGTAAATCAGTCGGGTTGCTGGCGTGGTTCAATGTGTGCCAAATTCTGTTCAATTCTGAGCATACCTAATCTGCCCTGGAGCGTCCCGATCTGGAGACCTGGCTTGGCACCGGCCTAATGAGGAAACTTGGTGTAGTTGTAGCATATCGAACTGTGGTCTAGATCCAGAAATTAGACTTATGAACGATGGGGCTATACTGCAATCATTGATTGCACTGGCCTACCTGACCCCGGGAATTGTTCGAGAGAGCACGGCTTGTCTTGATTAAAAATGACCTAAAATATTTCTCATCTATCACCCAGGCCCAAATACGCTAAAGTCGTGTTTACAGGTAGTCAAAAGTCGAAAATGGTGCCAAACTTACACCATTGTGCAAATCAAGACTATTCATGTAAGAGGATCGCTGATCTCAATTTTCGTTACAAAACAAGCTTGCGCAAACCTGGATTATTATATTAGTCTTCCGCTGTTCTTCTATCATTGCCATTTTATGCACTTCTTTGGATAACTACTACTCATTAACGCTGAACTCTTTCTATGACGGTTTCTCTCTCTCTCCCCTCTCTCCCCTCTCTCCCCCTCTCTGCTCTTTTTACTCTCTCGGTCTTCCTAACTCCCTCTCCCTCCGTGTCTTTTTGCTCATTTCCCACTCTTCCTAAGTCTTTCTTACTCTCTCGTTCTTTGTTTCTTTATATCTCTCTCTCCCCTCTCTCTCTCTCTATCTCTCTTTCTCATCTCCCTCTTCTTTTGGTCGCAGTTTTTGGCGCTGTTTTCACAATCTCGTACCGCATCCATCTCCCTGATCAGTAGTCATCTCCAGCTGAGCCCTGGTCGGGCACTGGTCGGGCCCGGGTCGGGGCTGGGTCGGGGCCCGACCCGGGTGAACGCCGCGGAGGACTGGCGGCTGACGGGCCGGTGCCGCGCGCAGCCGGCGCGGCGGCGACAGGGTCGTTACCGGCCCCGCCGCCGACGGCGCGTCGCCGCCGCCGCAGTCCTGCCGATGGCAACAGGGCGACGAGGCAGTGAACCGTCGGCGGCGGCGGGCAGGTGATTTGCATTCGGCTCGAGCGTGTCGCCACGGACACCGCACTTGGTGGACTGTGAAGTGGGTGCTGGGCTCGAACGCCCGTTTCATGCTCAACTGGTGCGTGGCATGTGCCGACGACGTCTTCGATTCAGTCGCGTGACACACACAAGAAGTTGCTTTGTGAGCATGCAGATTATTTAAGCTTTAGACAATGAGCATACCATTCGTGTTGCTGATGTGCCCAATGTTTAATCATCTCAATTTTGTTCACGTTCTGCAGCTGCTTCGGTAACCGCGCTGCATGTGAGCTCGAGCCATACATAAATCAAGCGACATTTGGCTTTCACCGCTGAAGCGGCGTGTTTTCCCTCAGTCGTCAGTAACATAAATGTCAAGTGTGATGTTGGGAATAAGGGCGTTTGTCGTGAAGCCAGTAATGGCAGCCGAAGCGGAGGCATTCAGAGTCTGTTTTCTCTGGAGCGGCTGTGCGTCTTTGGGTCTGCAGTGAAAATACTCAGGCAGCGGCGAGCGTAAAAGGATGACCGCCGGTGGACACGGCCCATCCCCGGTGGGACGGCTATGAAAACAGCAGCCTCTTCTCTGGCTGCACCATGTGGCGATGCGACGACACGTCAAGAGCCCTGCTCTTGCTCATGAGTGTAGAAGGTATGTGCGGTGTGTGGAAGAAAATGTATTTACTTGTCTTTTTTGTAGAGTACAGTTAAAGCTCATTTCCGCGAGCTTGCAAGGCGTCATCCTGGTGTTTCTTTACGTCAAACTTGAAGTATATGGATCTTCAACCGTACAGTTCATTATTTTAAATGTTTTTATAGCTGACGGAAGCTTAAAGTACAACTGATTCTCGATCCATGCAGTCCGCAGAAATGAATCTTAAATGACTGCTCTCTTTCACAAAAACGCTTCTGCAAAAATGTGTTTGGCCTTTCTCCTCGCAGTCACGTGGGAAATTTATAAACACTTATATGCTAAATACACTTTTATTCATCGTTCATTCCGCCATCATTTGCTCTCGAACTAACGCTAAGATCAGGAGGAGAGCCGGGTCATATAATTATACTTTTGTTTTCTTACATCTGGGCTCGGAGGTGAACCAACATGAGGACAGTGTGCCTAACATACACACATCATTAGATCAGCTGAATTAATGCCAATGCGTACCAGGTGTTTCGCATCCCGCATCCCGCATTCGCAATGCATCCCGTTGTTCATGTAGGAGCGCATCGTATTCAGATGCGTATCACTGACCAGTTGTAACGAGGAGCAGTGTCTAGTGCATGTCAAATGGCGACACTGATATCCCTCCTCGGAAGTCTAGTGCAGGGGAACCACATTGAATGTGCAGTTGACTTAAGCGGACTGAAAAACAAGCATGTGGCAAATTTTTGCTGATGCTGATGCTGATTTTTGCTGAAGACGTGCCTAAGGAAATTATGTTTAAGCAAGTAGTGTTCTACTGCATAACATTTTCAGGAAAGAGAGTTAAAACTCTTTCAGCACGTTTCCAGTGTTCTGTTTGAAGCGCAGTGGCTGCAGTTTTGTGACTCATTCATGTTGGCCTTTGAATTACAGCAGGGGTCATGTCTTGTCTGAAGTCGGAGCACTATGCATAGTTTCTGAGAGTAGATATATCATACATGGCTTCGTATATGCGCGCAGGGTTTGGAAAGCAGAAAAATGAAGAGGGAATTTTAAGACACGAGCGATCAAAACACAAATTAATAGAATGGTTGAACTATGCAAATGAAACCTGTAAGTGACGCCCCTGACCAAATGGCACCAGTGACCGAAGTGTTCCCGTTAGAAATGTCCAATCTGTCCAATATCGGACACAAGGAGTGGGCGCTTCAGTGTGCCTATAGTAAATGCATAGCCGGAGGTTGTTCCGAGATCATGAGATCATGGCTCGAGCTCCCGAGCCTCCGCTCGAAATGAGGTCCTGGGTCTGCCCATGCTTTCCTGGATAGTTTGGGCGAAAAAGGCAAGTACGAAGTAATTGGCCTTCTTGAATTGGCTAATGTATTAAGTATATGTGAAATGATCGACATTTTGTAGCCATGACATATATTCGCACATACAAGCATGTTTAAAAAGACACGGCAGGAGATTAAAACGACCGCGTTCAAGTCTGACGGCAGGCGTCATACGATACATCTCAGATCATAATGAGCACAGACGAGTAAAATAAAAGTATCAGAAGAGTGGCAATGGGAGAGAGACGGGAAGAAGGTAAAGGAAGAGTCGAGAGATGTGGTACCGATGACAGATGAGACTGAGACTGAGACTGAGACAGATGAGACTGAGACGGCGAGAGGGACGCGATACCGTATCAGGCTGCGAGCCCCGATCCCCGCGCCCCGAGAATTTAATTGTAAATGTCACACTTTTTTGTATCTAGTACTAATTTTTGTCAATTATTCATTCCTCTATTTAATCTATGTAAAATTGTCCAGGTCTTACAAGCACAAACCCAAAATTTCTGACGTTCCTCCCATATCCTTGCATTCTGGGATTTGTCGTAGTTTTTTTTCGAGCAGGTCTTCATTATTTTCATGTATGTTATTTCAATATTTAGCTGCCGAGTTCATCAAATGGTTCCACCTTCCCTCCGCTAGACATAGAAACTGAACAAAACTGAATGCATCTAATGCAATATCGAAATTGTCGCAACTTGGCTGATAGAATATTACTGCTGGCTGAATATTCCGGCTGGAATATTATCCAGCAATTCTGGTGTCAATGATTCAAACGCGAAAGTGATTTTATTAATTGACATTTTCGATACTGTGATGCTCAGCGAGATGATTGATGATCTGTGAAAGTGCGTGTCCGCGAAACCCTGTCTATGGAGCATGCAGGCGCCCTTTTTGGTTGTGTGAAGATTGCTTTAATTGAGTGCTTGGTTAAAAGCACACACTTAAAAGGCATCAACTACTATTTGAAATCTAATGCAGGGCAGAGGCAAGCTTCTTTCAATGACTGAATGAATCATTAGTGCTCCGATTAAGCTGTGTTTGTGGTGAGTACTATCAGACCGGAGCAAGTGTACGTGGTTACTATTATCAGACTCGAGCAATATTCACTGTCGGTTACTCGTCAATAGTCCAGTATCAGCGAAGAAAGTAAGAACTGGGGCGCCTTTTGTGCCGTCTACGACCCAAAATGATGACCGTCATTTTTCTAAGGGTTATTATACAAACAATGTGTATTTATTCGTACGAAGCGTGGCAAACCTTCATGGTTCTTACCGGCTGTTACCAGATTTCTGGTAGAAAAATGGTGATTGTAAATATGCTGTGGCATTTCCCTTCGTGTTCTTATGTGTGTTATTGTCAAGCGAACCAGATTCAAGACAAAGGTCAGGAAAAAGCATGCGTCTTGTTTCAGCCGTTAATGCATTGACACATGTGCAGGCCACTCGGCATTCGTTGAGCGTGACTGACCGCATCAGTCCCACAGCTGCAAGAATCACTCGCACATGATTGATGCCAGTCATAAAGCGTCGTAAAATGTCCAAATAGACGTCCCCGCCGTAAACTACCCTACTGTTCGCGCCGAAATCAGCATAAATTGTCGCTGTTTCCCTCAATACCGCCATTTGGGACCAGAAAATGACGCCGAGTGCAGAGGTTACCAGTTCCCTGTCGTCTGTTGTTTGCAATCCAGTGTATTTCGATGCAGCTGCAGGAAACACCATGAGGCGAGTTGATGAACTATGCTCTGGGGCATTTATCGCCATCAGTACTGCTCTTACATTGAGAATCTCATGAAGGTTCCAGAAATATGCAGTTTATGATGAAATTACCAGAAGTTTTGCCAAACAAGTCCTCGTATTACTGTGTTGAGGGCTTTGGAAAATACCTATAACTTTTCCCGACCCAGTTTCAACTAGTCCTTAACTCTGCTCTTGCCGATATCGCACATGCTCGCAGGCAGTGGCGGATACAAAAAGGGCTGGGGCCTCAAGCCCCCCCAATGTCTGAGTGTCTATAGTAATAACATAGGCGGAGGCTGATCCGAGGCAATGATAGGAGAGGCCCGACTTGGGCCTCTCCCGCCATTGCCTGAAACCACTAACCCCCCCAATAAATAATTGATCTGCATGCAGCGGTTGTTCTGACGAAAGGGAGTTTTGCAGTTACGCACCATAAAGAGGGATGTCACATTTTAGAAATTGTATGATATAAACACCCTGAATAATCGGATTGGCCTGCAGGATGGGCAAGTTTTCACAATGCTGCATTATCCAAAAATGTAACAATGCCCTCGGGGTCAAGAGTAGTGAGAGCGGGCAGCTGAGGCACGTGTATGGTTTTTGCAGTTTTGATCGCGCGTTCGCCGGTAGATACTGCATGTGTAGCAATGCATTCCGGGGCGATATCCAGACAGCTATTCAGGCGGGGGAATGCAAAGTAAGCCAACAAGGTTGTGTTTATGGTCTATTACAGGTGCTGCCCCTGCCCCACCACGCTGGGTGTTTGCCGGACTTTTATAGAGTTATAAACTGGTCGGTGGCGCGGTTGCTAAACTGTGGCTGCTGTGACACAGGGGTGATTCGCCGGGTGTGGACGTCCTGGGTGGAGCAAAGTGAAAACAAATACTACCGTCCAGCTTGAGAAGCTTTTATTGATAGTGCTGGAATTTTTTGTTGGGGTGCTGGCTGTTTGCGCCCGGCATATTCCAGTCTACGTTCCAGGGCAGTATTGAAGGTACCACACGCAGTTTTGGGAATGTTTAAGGCAGAAAACATCCCTTACTTAGTCCGAGGCAGGAATGTGCAGGCTGGCTCAGCTTACATTATGTACTGAAGGATCCTGGGCTTCTTTAATGGAAATATAACAAAATATGCACTGCGTAATCTATGGAAGGTCCTTTACTAGCGGCACCCTTCAGACGGAAGCGTAAGGTTTTTAGAGGCGAGTGCTTCTTTTGTCATCGGAAAGTAGCGAATCAAATTTTTCCAAAAGGAGATGCTAATAATCAAAAGAGGTCTGCAGCTATTTCGCCATTTTAGGTTTTTTACAGTTAATCTAAGGCTCCCGACGATAAGAGGGGAGAGGGGCTTCACCTGAACTAAGGGAGAAGAGGGGCAACGGCCGCTTCGCCACCATTTGCATATGACACTGTCTTTATGCCGTACCTCATTAACCTTCACCCGGGTGGGGGTCTTTTTAGACCCCCTCGGGTTTTTCCGAAAGTGATAAAAAACTGCGGCGCGCAGCTCCGCCAAACTTAGTCTAGCTGTTCCTTCATCTTTTTTACATCTTTTCTAAAAATTTTAGCCCAAGGTCATATCAGGTCAGGTCACCAGGCCAGGTGAAGTGACCTCACCTCAAAAAATGCTTAGGAACGCATAACTAAAAGAAGGGTTAATCGATCAAGTTCAAACTTATACCACATATTGGGCCCACCAGGAGCTACAACATTTGTTCCGGGATTTTTAATATTGGTGACCTAAGGTCATGTGCAGAGCATGACCTTCCCATTATAAATACATGGGGAAAATCACGAAATGAGCTTTTCTCAGTAAGTATGGATGGAATCAACTTCAAACATCGGTTACAATTTGATCTTAGCCCATTTCGGAAGTTTATGCCAAAAATTTTGACTTGTGACCTTTAACACGCGCATTGACGGGGGTCTGAGCCACCTTCGCTTTGACGAGGGGGAGGGTACCCGCCCCCCCTAAGATCTCGAGAACCACGGTAGGTAGCGAAAAACGGCAAACGGCGTTGGGCTGCCCATCCACTTCATCATCGAAAATATTTGAACCATTTTTTCAGGTCACATTTAAGGTCACTAGAGGTCAAAACATGCCGTAATAGGGATAACATGTAAATTCAGTTTTTCGGGCATTACATCTGAACAAATAAAGATAGAGAAAAACGACTTGAACTGTATGAATTGTCGCAGCAAGCCGAATCGAATAATATATAATTTGACCTTGCTAGGTCAAATCAAGGATTTGACCTGACCTGAGGTCAGGTCAGGGTCAGATTATAGAAAATGCATATCATTAGGACCGCAAAGCCAAGGCGAGTCAAATGAAGCTAAAATAAACGCTCCATCACTCTCCGTTACTGAGTTATACAGTAAAAACCATTTTTCCCATGTATTTCCAATGGAGAGGTCATGCCTCGTACCTAACCTTAGGTCACCGCTATCAAAAATACCGGAACATATTTTAGAGAACTCAGTGGGGCCATTATGTGATATGAGTTTCAATCGGATAAGTTCACCCTGCTCCGACTTATGCTATCTTAAACTTTTTTTGAGGTCAGGTCACTTGACCTGTACTGGTGACCTGACCTGAGATGAGCTAACCGTAAAATTTTCACAGAAGTTGTAAAAATGATTGGGCAAAGGTATACTACGGCGGCGCTACGCGCCGCCGTTTTTATGCTGTCTCCGAAAAACCCGAGGGGGGCGGTTACCCGCCCCCCGTCAATGTTCGTGTTAAAAGGTCACTTTAGGTCAAATGAACATTTTTTGGTGTTTTACTCTATAAATTTTGAATAAACTAAGATAGAACTTTTATTTTGTCACCAAAGTGTTTGTATAGTCACTGCAAGTCAAATGATATACATCATGACTATACCAGGTCAAGTTGGGTCAGACCGTTGACCTGGGTCAGGTCAAATTCTTAAATTTGGCCTGACATAGCAATGTCATATATCATTCGATTCGTATTGACGAGAGGATTGCAATGGTGCATAAACTATGGCTGTATCTTGTTTGGTTTGGAAGCTTTTAGCGAAAAAGTAAACGCCCTTATGCATGGGTGGCTATAGACATTCCCAAGAATATGCCCAATATTTAGTGACCTGTAGCTCCCTAAACTTTGACCTGACACGAAAATGAATGCCACTGAAATGAAAGAGCAACTCAAGAGCTTTCGAATAATGTTGGAAAAATGTTTGTAGCTATCATAGTTTCTGAGATATATGAGGTTTTCTTAATACACCTCATATTATCGATTTTGACATATTTTGACCTCTGGTGACCTTAATATTGAGCTGACAAGAAAAATGACCAAGTATTTTCGATATTATTTTTAAAGAGCTTTCGATTGCCGTTTTGCGCTTTTTTCTAGCCCTCTTAGTTTTTGAGATCGTAGGGGTCTTTTTTAGCCCCCTCCCCCACCAGGGCGAAGGTGGCTCGTACCCGCCACCGGGGCAAGGGTTAAGGTCATTGACTATCTGGTATGGCGATATTTTCGACCAATGTCATTGTAATTGTATATGCTGCAACTTACAATGTAATAGTGTGACCATTTTATCAACAAAAGGATTATTGGTAAGAATCAGTCACCGCTGTTTTCGAGGTCCTGCGTTGGAAATAAGCAGAGTATAATCCAAAAGTAAGATCATGACGCTGCATTTTTTACAGTGTGGTCTTGCCTGCTCTGGCTTTTTTGGCTAGTAAGGACTAAACGCTGAATGTATATTATTTGTCCTTGGATGCGGTGAGATTGCGCTGGCGGTGGAGATATTCGCCTAGTGGGCACTTCCTTGCTCGCTGGCAGGAGATTGGGGCGGGATGTGGCGCTGAATCCGGTGTGGCCTCGGGGTAATTGCCAAATGTCGCTTGCAGAGCCCCCCGGCGCCGACCTTTGTATGTACCGCCGCGGATGTAGGGACCGGCACCCGCAGCGGCTGTTCCGCGAGTTATGACAGTAAGATCGCCAGAATTGTTTTGTGTATTGTTGGCTCGCAAAAAAATGCGCGCGATAAGCTGTTTCGACCTTCTATACAAAGTGTAACAGAGCAGTCTCCTTACGTTCTGTTGAGCACCTCACAGTGGTGGAAGCTTAGCCTTTACGCTTCCCGGATACATTTGTTTAACGCTGGGGAGTCGAACAGACTTGTGTTTGAAATACAACGAATGACCCTTGAATTCCAAAACATTTTGTTTATCTACGGAAACAAAAAATATGTATATTTGGTTAGCGTATTGTGCAGACCTTCAAAAACATGTGATGTAATGGCGTCAGGACAGAAAGCAATCACAGACTTCTCTCCCTGGTCTGCGTGCTAGCATCGCAAGCATAATAGGGAGATATTATGGAGATATTCAACTGCTTGGCACTTGGCTTTATCTATTCCCCCTCTTCCCCAAAAAAGTGGATAGGAGGATAGCCGAACTTAAGTGACAGTACAAAGTCAGTGTTATTCATATACAAATATATTCACACTTTCAGTCATAGCTAGTATTATACCAACATAATGTCATAAACTTTCAAAATGCTGCAAAAATGTTACCCGCCATCCATCGAACAAGTGGCATAAGCAAAAGAGGCCAATTAATATCCTGTTTGTCTGGAGCACTTCTTCAAGAATAACGATCGGCTATATTACCCCACCGGAGGTAACGCAACTGTTTTACCCCATATAGTACATAAGGAAAAGCAGCATCACCTGAAGCATCGGCGCTCATTTGCGACTGCTTAGTTGCAACTTGCCCGCAGATGAGGCACACCCGTGAGGTAAAGCTCAAAGGTGACAGGTCAAGGTAGTAGGTCAAGGTAGTACCAACATTTTCAAAGGCATTGAGCCCAGTGTTTTCGGCCAGAATACTTATGCATTATGACGTGATAGTTAAGGTAACTCAATGTTAATTTCAAGATCACTGATCATAATGATAATTGTTAGGGTTTAGCAACGCACGAACTGCCAAGGTTATACGGCGTCGCCAACTCTCATCCAGTTGGGAGAGAAGATCACTGATCAATAGAAAATGCCATGACAATGGTCGAGCCCTCATTCCCAGCTAAACGACTTTTATATAATTAATTGTAGCTCACAACATAGGGAATATATCAAATTTCTACATCATAGGTCAATGACCTGGAATGAACTTGGACCCAAATATATTTGTATAGGACCTTGTTACCATGACTGTAGCACGATTTTAAAGCAATTGGGCCTTATTTCCATACAATCACTAATTTCTCGATGTGCCCCCAATGCGCAGTAAGTCCTCAATAATAATCAGTCCTAAACCGTTCTGAGGTAGAAATGGGCCCAAGAATGTCTCTAGACTCCCAATATTCTGAATGTTTCAACGCCATGATGGGGACACCGAAGCACCACCATCAGCCTGGTCCATGTGGGCCGCGCGGAAGAAATGAACCGGCCTGCACACGGGAGAATCACATTAGCTCTGGGCTTAAGCGGCCCAACAATATCTTCAGCTTCAGAGGTTAAAGGCGGCACAGAGCCATTAACTGGGCGCACCGTCTCCGACCACCTGGTGTCCCATTTGCTGCCACCCTGACCTTTCAAAGCCAAGCATATCCAACGCAAAGTGAAGCTATTTTGACTTTTTGTAGCAGGCAGCAGTGGAGTTAACCTACTGCTACCAATCGCTTTAAAAAAAATGAGGACTAGTTTATAAGTGCTATTGAAGAAATGTGGTAAAAAGTATATATCACTGAGGGTTAAAGTTAATTTTAAATAGTCATAGGCGTAGGAATGTCCAGAATATTGGGGGGGGCAGCGGGTATTTTAAAGTCATTTCTTTCCAGTCAACGCCATAGGGTTAATGGTTAAGAATCATGAATATTAGGTGCGCCATGGCCCCCTGGCCCACCCCGTTCCTACGCCTATTTAAAATAGTCTTCATACGTTTAAAGCTAAGACTCTCAGCAAGTCCTTGGATGTCTAAATTTACTATATTGTTGCGACAAATACATACATGGATGGATTTGGGGCGTGGGAAGTGGGCTGATCCGGCTACGCCTCCCAGCGAGATAAGGGGTCAACACCCTCTTCCCCCGCCCCGATCAAAATAGTGTTGTATAATTGATAATTAAGGAGTACGTTTCCGCCAGAACAAATGTTTTAAGCGCTTTGGCAGTTTGGATAATACACAAATTCATTCTTAAAAGAGAGAAAACTTAAGAAAAACTAAACTTAAACCTAAAGTTCCGCCTTTGCTTCGGGACTTAATTTCCTCGCCGATATAGGTTTGCCCCCTCCTCAAACAACCGTCTGGATCCGCCCCTGAATGCATGGGAACAACACACCAGCGCCCTACAAAACTGGCCTGTGAACGTTTGGATGAATGACTTCATGGGGGGGCTAAGAAGGCTTGAACTTCACTCACCATGACATCAGATCAGTCTCCGCCTGTGCATTAACCTTCGCCCGGGTGGGGGATCTTTTACACCCCCTCGGGTTTTTCCGAAGCGACCAAAAACGGCTGCGCGCAGCTCGCCAAACTTGGTCTAGCTGTTCCTTCATCATTTTTACATTTTTCCCGAAAACTTCAGCACAAGGTCATATCAGGTCAGGACACCAGGCCAGGTGAAGTGACCTCATCTCAAAAAATGCTTAGGATCGCAAAACTAAAAGAAGGGTTAATCGATCAAGTTCAAACTCCTACCACATATTAGGGTCACCAGGAGCTACAACATATGTTCCGGGTTTTTTATATTGGTGACCTAAGGTCATGTGCAGAGCATGACCTCCCCATTGTAAATACATGGGGAGAATCACGAAATGTGCTTTTCTCCGTAAGTATGGATGGAATCAACTTCAAACATCGGTTACGATTTGATCTTAGCCCATTTCTGAAGTTTATGCCAAAAATTTTGACTTGTGACCTTTAACACGCGCATTGACGGGGATCTGAGCCACCTTCGCTTTGACGAGGGGCGGGTACCCGCCCCCTAAGATCTCGAGAACCATGGTAGGTAGCGAAAAACGGCAAACGGCGTTGGGCTGCCCATCCACCTCATCTTCGAAAAATAAACTAAGATAGAACTTTTATTCTGTCCTTAAGTGTTTGTATAGTCATTGCAAGTCAAATGATATACATCATGACTATACCAGGTCAAGTTGGGTCAGATCGTTGACCTGGGTCAGGTCAAATTCTTAAATTTAACCTGGCATAGCAATATCATATATCATTCGATTCGTATTGACAAGAGGATTGCAATGGTGCATAAACTATGGCTGTATCTTGTTTGGTTTGGAAGCTATTAGCGAAAAAGTAAACGCCCTTATGCATGGGTGGCTATGGACATTCCCAAGAATATGCCCAATATTCAGTGACCTGTAGCTCCCTAGGCGTTGATCTGACACAAAAATAAATGCCACTGAATGAAAGAGCATCTCAAGAGCTTTTGAAGGGTGATAGAAAAATGTTTCTGGCTATCATAGTTTCTGAGATATATTAGGTTTCCTTAGTACACCTCATTTAGCGATTTTGACCTATTTTGACCTCTGGTGACCTTGATATTGACCTGACAATAAAAATGACCTAAGTATTTTCGATATCATTTTTGAAGAGCTTTCGATAGGCGTTTTGTGTTTTTTTCTAACTCTCTTAGTTTTTTTAGATCGTGGGGGTCTTTTTTAGCCCCCACCAGGGCGAAGGTGGCTTGTACCCGCCACCGGGGCAAGGGTTAATCATAGGCGCTCAGACATTTTTGGGAGAGGCCAGAGTCCCCTAGCCGGTCGGTTTGGGAGGGGCAAGCCAAAGTCAAAAAAGCAAAAAAGTCACGCATTGCAAAATCACGCTAAAAATATGTCTTTCTGGTAAAATTTAGGGTATTTGAGATGAAAAGCAAAAAAAGAAGAAGAAAAACGTCACGGGCTGAAACATATGAGCTTAAGATATTTTTGCCATCCAGGGCCCCATATTTTCACTTAACTTAACTGGTCCTGTTAAAGGTTGAGAGTTGAAGTACCAAAATCTTGCTTATAAACTAAAAAGAAGTCGGGGAAAAAAGGAGGTCGATCGCTTTGGGGGGGGCAAAACATAGTTTACCCCTAGCTTTTCGGTTTGGGGGCAAATGCCTTTTTTGCCCCCCCTGGATACGCCACTGTCCCCTAGCCCCCTTTTTCCGCCATTGAACAGAGCGATGGACTGCAAGCTCTGCTGCTTACAGGGATCTGGCCCATGATACGGAACTTTTTATGCTGATTGCTAATATCGTATTGGATGTATTTTGGATCTATAGTGGCATATTCACAGATCGTTGGATGCATGCGTCAACCTGGAAAAGGAAAGTTCTCCAAAATCCAATCAAAGCCTGATGTGCAAGAACACAGTTCTTGTAAGCTCATTGATTTTACCCTGGAGTAAAAAGTAAGTCAAACATTCATCCGGCTCTCCTGTTACCACATTTTAACTTTTAATGTCATCATAAATACTTCCATATTTTTTTATAAATTTTGTTCAAGTCATTCCCTAGTACGGCTGCTGGAGTCGGAGTCTCACTAAAGTCGTCAAGGGACTTGTCACGGAGACCCCGACCCCACCACCCGAACGAGCAACTCCCTCGATGGAGGGTCAATTTAGAAGCCAAAGTTTAACGTTCCACAAAGCTCAGGGACAGCCGCCCCGCTCAGGTCACACTCTCATCAGTCAGTTGCCAGCCGACCTGTACGTCGGGTAAACTATTGAGCGCCGGAGCGTCTCTGGGGAACCGATCCTAAGCCTGGAAATGCACTGCCACTGCATGTTTCTGAGCAGCGGGCCGGAGCCCAACGCTCTACCAACTGAGCTACCGGGGCGGGAACTTGAACTTGAACTATTTACTTGAAGTAAACAGCTATTGAGTTCAGTCCAGCAAACAGCTGCCACGGCGGGGTGCTTTATCCTCACACTGTCTGATTATGCTGACGTCGATGGGGCTAATTTCGCCCACCATCTACAAGATGCCGGGATTTGAACGGATATGTTGGTCTCCGCTGGGAGATTCATTGCAAATGTACAAGCACACTTATCATAAGTTAAGACCGCTTCATGCAAACAATACAAAGGGGATTATCATATGATCTTAAACACAGAAGAATCCGGATCATGTGGTGCCAAAGACCCTGGAGATAGACCTCGGAGGATGATAAACTGGTTGTGAAAAAAACGAAAGGGTTTTGCGCCTCATGCGGCACCAAACGCTACCGCCCGCCTGCCGCAGGCGCTGGCCCTGATAGCGCCGTAGTGAGGCATGCACAGCACCGCAAAAAGCACGCAGCACCGCTCTCAACGGCATCGTCCATAATTTGCTGATCCCATCAGGTTTCTACAGTGTATTTTACAGAAAGTCAATAAGCCATCAGCAGTGTCCACCTTGACAGCACGCATCTCAAGCAGCATGATAATGGGGCAAGCGGTGTTTGTCCCCTGCGGTCTTCTAGAGTATCATCTATGTCTTCTCATTCAATTCTGCTTCTTAATTTATACAAATACAGAGCTAGCTGATTTTGGACGCAATCGAACAAGTCAGGCTTTCCCGTAACATATTTGGTCATCTACCTGGCCTTGTCTTAGAAATTCGAAAGTTAGCCTTTTAGTATTAAAATATATGACCTTATTTTCATGAGTCTTCTCTTTTTTCTGGATCTGGATTTCACTCTTAGATGTTCTGACATTGTTAGTTAACACGCGCATTGACGGGGGGCGGGTACCCGTCCCCCTCGGGTTTTTCGGAGATAGTAGAAAAACTACGGCGCGTTGCGCCGCCGTGCTTGGCATGCCTTTTTCCTCATCATTTTTACAACTTCTGTGAAAATTTTAAGGTTAGGTCATCTCAGGTCAGGTCACCAGTACAGGTCAAGTGACCCGACCTAAAAAAATTTAAGATAGCATAAGTCGGAGCAGGGTGAACTTATCCGATTGAAACTCATATCACATAATGACCCCACCGAGTTCTCTAAAATATGTTCCGGTATGTTTGATATCGATGACCTAAGGTCAGGTAAGAGGCATGACCTCTCCGTTGAAAATACATGGGAAAATGTTTTTTTATGGAATAACTCAGTAAAGGATGGTGATAGAGCATTTATTTTACCTGCGTTAGACTCGCCTGGGCTTTGCAGTTCTAATGATATGCATTTTATATAATTTGACCCTGACCTGACCTCAGGTCAGGTCAAATCCTTGACTTGACCTAACAAGTTCAAATTATGTATCATTCGATTCGGCTTGCTGGGAGGATTCATATAATTCAAGTAATTTTGCTCTATATTTACTTGTTCAGATGAAATGACCGAAAAACTTAATTTACATGTTATCCCTATGACGGCATGTTTTGACCTCTCGTGACCTTAAATGTGACCTGACAAAAATGGTTCAAATGTTTTCGATGGAAAAGTGGATGGGCAGCCCAACGCCATTTACCGTTTTTCGCTACCTACCGTGGTTCCCGAGATCTTAGGGGGGCGGGTACCCGCCCCCCGTCAATGCGAAGGTGGCTCAGACCCCCGTCAATGCGCGTGTTAAAATACTGGGCATGATTCTGAATGCCTTTTAACATCTTATTTTACGAGCTTCTCTTTTGAAATAAATCATTGTCATAGCAAACACATTTTAAAGATAAGTTACTGTCTCTTCACCGAAAATTAACTCAACTATCAGTCACGAAGCGCGTGCCGAAAGATCTCTGCTTTCATACGTCACCCTTACTCTTCCGCTAATTAGCTCCACGGACGCAGCAAGCGTTTTAGTGATAGCACAGGGACGATGTGGATGAATTCCATTTTAACACATCCTTCGTGTCTTTATATTGTGTGTTCTAGAACAACCGACAGACTGTCAAGGTTTTTTGTAGTATGCTCTATCTCCGGGCTACCTATCTTTAAATTATAATGTACAGGTGCTGCACTATAAAGAAAATAAAATTAACCAATTTCTTTAAATAAAGAAAATTAACCAGGGGTATAACTGACTTTATAACGACGGAGGAGGCTCACATGTGACTGACATTATCTTATTGATATCCATAGAAGTGATCCCAGTAAAGGGAACCACGTGTCCATTCATTCCTTGTTTGTCAGTGCCCGAAAAATTATATTCTTTGTTGACCCATCCTGAAATTATTGCTGTGGGTTGTGAGCGGGAGATGTTTAGATACATTTCGGATGATTTTTCTGGAGTAAAACATGTGTATCGCGTCTGTTATGTTCAAGGCAATGTTATGATCATACTTCATGGCATTGTATTATGACATGCAGTTTTTATTTCGCTCTCTATTCACGTGTTGTAATAAGGTGCTGCTGCGGCGGAAGCGGGAGGAATTTCCAGAACTAACGATATATCTGCATGGGGTCGAGGCCATACAGGCAATCGGTCACCAGAAGGAAAGTATCCTCCAACACTGGACGGAATAACTGGAAGGTCAGAGTTCAGATTATCACTCTCGGGTGACGTCTACACCAATGGTTGGTTATGAATTCCTGTTACAATTCAACTTTAAATACAGACTTGCAAGCTTTACCTCTAAGATATTTTCTCATACAGAGACGACCGCCCTCATTCTCTCTCTCTCTCTCTCTCTCTCTCTCTCTCTCTCTCTTCCTCTTCCCCCTGTAATGCGTTAGGGGACACCGAAAGTCAGCCAGAAATTATCCAGAAATTTGCGCTGTTGCCTCCCCTGTGTCTTTAATCTTAGCTCCCAAATGATAACCCATTTTAGACGCTCATAATTAGGCCCACTTCCCTTGTGTGTTGTGAGTGGGCTGACGTTCTGCGCAAATGCCACTTAACTAACATTTGCATAGCGCATAGAAGCAAACTAAGAATATGAAGCACAGTGTGATGCGTGTTTCCTCTCGAAACCACAGCACAAGACATTCAGGCTATATCAGAGCCACTGCATAAGTTAAAAGTTATCCATGGGGTGATCACCCGCATATAAAGTTAGCCTAATTAATAATGGTTCAGGATGGTCATTCCAGTCTCAATATACCAGGAACGCGGCGGCCTTCTGTGAGCGTCTGAAATGGGTTATCATTTGGCAGCCGAGATCAAAAGCGGAAGGTACGTGCTCAGGGTCTGTGTTTTGGGGTAGGTTAGCAATTAGTGGTAATGATGTTCTGCAGCCACCACGCATACTCCTTCGACGCTTGACGCCGTGACAGTATATTCAGGATGGAGAAAAGAACGTATCAATGATTTGTCGAATTAACTAATCATAACAGATGGAATCAATTTAAGGGTATGTTCTGATGATCTGTGTTTTGAGGTAGGTAAATATTGAAAATGATAATTCTTGTTTGCAGCGAGATTATATAATCGTTCGGTGCTTAACGCTGCAGCAGAGGTACAGGCTGGATAAAAAGTTTTATGATGATCAATCAAATAATTCAATTATAAAATATGTATTGAGCTTGTGTTATGGTCATGATATTGATTTTTGCATGTTATCATGTCGAACAAGGTTTACATTTCAAAGCTGGGTCTTAACCAAACGAGTTTGCCATATTGAGCATTGACTCTTTATGGTTAGCGTATATTAGACAGTTTTCTAATGATCTAATGCATGGTTGAAGATTTTAATGGAGTGCTGTTTGGAGATCAGGCTCAATTTGTTTTTAACTTAGCTTCGAGTTTTGAAAAAAAATTGTTTCCACATTCGCAACAACTCGTGTGAGTGCCCAGTCGCCAGTCCCGAGGCAGGGAAGCTGCGAATGCGCCGGCCGCTGATTGGCCCTGCCGCTCCGGCCGACGCCCGGGGGCGTGCACACCACGTGACCCGGCGGTGGTCGCGCCAGGCCGGGTCGGTGCGGCGGCTGGCATTCGCTGTGAATCGTCTGGTAGGTGTAGTGGGATATTTGGGATGTTGCAGGTTGATGTAACCGCACTGGCTCCTAAACAAATATTCCAAAACTGGAGGGCTACCTCAGGGCCGGTTTTCCTCCCGTTCGCGATGCACCTGACGAGCTCTGCGTAATTTTGCGTGTCTATCGCACTGGTTGGGCATTGATTGCGGGATCGGCTTACCGTAGCGATTCCAAGCACTGTTCCGCAGCCTCCCACTCTGCTGGTTATCATTGCGCCTGGAAACTGTCCTAGACTGCCCCGCAAATCCCAAGATATTTATTGCAAATAACCCGGATCGAATACATGGTCTTGTACTCGTAGGCAGCAGCGTATTGAAAAATAAATATTGCAACTATCTATATCACTTTCCTTGTCTAGTACATATATTTTCCTGAGCCGTTGAATATCTTTCTGTGCCCAACACAGCAGCAATAGTGATCTGTTGGGACTGCTTTATTGTAGCCTGGCTAAAGCTTGGTTAAATAATAGTTCACCAGCTTTTAGACAAAATAGCATAGACCGGTAGAAAGGCACAGTAGTTTCGGTGGAATCCATCAGTTGTCTGTCTGTCCATTACAATAGTCTATCTCACATTCAACATTTTTGGTGATCGGCATAGGTGCACCGCATGATAATTTTCGCTATCATTTCCGTCACATTTTGACAGGCTGTACGCGAATATATAATTGCACTGCTTAAGCGCACATCCGGCGCTCGGAGGAGATATGCCGAAGAATATCGGACTAGCTTATAATCGTACTCCTCGGTGCAGCATCTGACGCGAAATGAAATACAATAGTGATGAAAGAGAAACTCCCGTGCTTTAGAATGGCGTGCAAGTTTTTCCTGGCGGTCTTAGTTCCTGAGAAATTAGGCTTTCTACTTAAATTTCACTTAATCAATTTTGGCCTCTTGACCTCTAGTAGCTGAAACACGCGAGTGCCTTCCCCTCCAGATTTTTCGCAGATGATCTGAAAACGGCGGAGCGCAACACCGCTGCACGTGGAATACCTTTTCTTTGATATTTTTGCAACTAATTTCAAAATTTGGAGTCCAGAGTACTTCAGGTCAGGTCAGTGCGGCAAGTCAAGTGACCTCATCTCCAAAAATTTCGGAGAGCATAACCACGAATAGGGTTAACAAGCGCATTGACGGGGGCGGGTACCCGCCCCTCTCGGGTTTTTCGGAGATAGCAGAAAAACGGCGGCGCGTAGCGTCGCCGTACTTTGGCATACCTTTTCCCTCATCATTTTTACAACTTCTGTGAAAATTTTACGGTTAGGTCATGTCAGGTCAGGTCACCAGTACAGGTCAAATGACCCGACCTCAAAAAAGTTTAAGATATATTAAGTCGGAGTAGGGTGAACTTATCCTATTAAAACTCGTATCACATAATGGCCCTACCGAGTTATCTAAAATATATTCCGGTATTTTTATATCGATGACCTAAGGTCAGGTACGAGGCATGACCTCTCCATTGGAAATACATGGGAAAAAAATGTTTTTTATACGGAATAACTAAGTAACAGGTGGTGATATAGCATTTATTTTAGCTGTATTAGACTCGCCTGGGCTTTGCTGTTCTAATAATATGTTTTTATATAATTTGACCCTGACCTGACCTCAGGTCAGGTCAAACCCTTTATTTGACCTAGCAAGGTCAAATTATATATCATTCGATTCGGCTTGCTGAGAGGATTCATACAGTTCAAGCCGTTTTGCTCTATCTTTACTTGTTAAAATGTAATGGCCGAAAAACTGAATTTACATGCTATCACAATGACGGCATGTTTTGACCTCTCGTAACCTTAAATGTGACCTGACAAAAAATGGTTCAAATGTTTTTGATGGAGAAGTGGATGGGCAACCCAACGCCGTTTACTGTTTTTCGCTACCTACCGTGGTTCTCGAGATCTTAGGGGAGCGGGTACCCGCCCCCCCCCGTCATTGCGAAGGTGGCTCAGACCCCCGTCAATGCGCGTGTTAATAGAATGCGTCAATCAATGCGTGCATAATGGGTGCCACAAGGTGCTACAAAACATTGCTCCGGATTATTTGGCTGTGACAAGGGCAGGCACGAGCATGACCTCTCTATTGGAAATGCATGGGTAAAATGGTCTAAGATCGAAATGCAGCGTTGATTATGCGCCACTGGGCTTGTCTCGTTCCTGCAGTTTTAATTATACGCCTTTTGACCTCGCCTGATTCAACATAAGGTCAAAATTGGGCCTGGCGCTAGATCTGGTCAAATATTAGATATTACCTAGGAAGGTCATACATTCCATCATTTGACGCGGCTCGCTGTGGTGATTCCGAAGGGCCAGATCTTTTTACAGCTCTCCTACGTCAGATCGATGATTATAAGATCTTAATTGCCTTTATATCCCATTATATCCCTGTGGTGACATGATCTATCCTTCTTGGACATGTATTTGAATTTAATTAGATGTTATTGAACGTTTTCTTAAGAGTTTACGCCAGGCTTCCTAACACCGGTTACCACTTCTATATAAGTAACGTGTTTCCTTTAGATCTAATCATTCCGCCTTCCCTAACATCTATGTAAGGGTGGCGGTTCCCCTCCGTCAAGGCGAAGGTAGCTCGGACCCCTGTAAATGCACATTTAACATTGCGCGGACGAAAAAGAACCGAACCAATTCAGTTTGAAGTTTGTTAGTGTTCTGATCGTTTTTGGGAGGATCTTAGCCGCTTGACTTTTAACTCTCCATCATTGTTTTGCTATGATTCTGGAGTAATTCAATTGGGGTTGAGAATTTTATCGTCGGACGTAAGTGGTGTTTCAATATCTCCTTAAGACTTGTGCATGCTTGGATCTGCTGAGAAATGTAATTTTTTACCACAGAAGGCCACTTCCAAGTTTGAAATGATTGTTCCTAATAGCACTTACAGCCAGAGGCCGATTTCAGATATTAGTCTCATACCACGCAGGGTCTTTTTCTATCAAGGTAAGTGTAGTTAGAAGTTAACACGCGCATTGGAGGGGGCCTCGGAGGCCCCCACCTGTTTTTCCGAGGTGGCCGGAGAACCGCTTGTAGCCGAAAAACGTAAGGTGGCCACATTTAACAGAATTTAATAGCGCGTCGATTAGTGAAGACTTTTTGAAAATCGGCCGAAAATTTTTGACTTATAGGCTTTCAAAGTCAAACCTGCATTTTGAGATCGCCGTAAGCGCGCGGTCGGACCAGTAAGCTTGCATTGAAGACCGAGTGGTGACGTCATAACGTCATATAAGCGGGACTATGTGTCAAGGTCACTTCACATGAAAGTCAAGGTCAAGGTCAAAGGTCACAGGTCAAGGTCATATCTGCACTTTCAAGGTCACTGACCACTGTGCGTCCGGCGAAATGACGTTACCCCGTCTGACATATATTATGCTATGACGTCATCGGTAGGGTACCCCAATACAAAGGTCAAGGTCAAAGGTCATTGGGAAAGGTCAATCCTCATTTCCCGCCAAACAGTGGCTACAGTTTTAGTCAAAGTGTAAATAATAAGTAGTATACCATATGGTGACCTTTAAGGTCAATGACCTTGAATGACCTTGACCCAAAAGTTGTGGGGAAGCCTCTTTGAAACCTCTTCTCTATGAACCTTGTCCGCCTTTAGCTTATTCCCGCCATTTTCCTGCATAATCACAGCATTTACCAATCGATCCCAGCATGGCCAATATTTGACCTTTACGACTTCGTTTGACCTTGAAGATATTGACCTAGGTCAATGAAAATTGGTCATCATGTAGATCACCATAGCCTCCACCCACCTACCAAGTGGCGTTTTTCTAACCCTCTTAGTTTCCGAGATCTTAGGGGGGCCTACCAGGCCCCGCCTCCAGTGCGCGTTAGTGCCAGACCCCCCTCAGTGCGGGTGTTTAGGTAAATAATTGAGTCTGGATGCACAGGTGAAGTACCTATCGACAGCTGGCCATTGCACGGGATTCCTGTAACGCCTACAGTGGTCTGAATGCACTGTGTACAGTTGAGTTTGGGTTGGAACAGGTTAAAAAGTGCATTAGTGAAGGCCAAATCACATTAGAATTATTAGATTACTTTACCCATCTAATCACTATTTAGTGCCCTCATTAGTGACTAGTGGGCAGTGGTGGATACAAGGAGGGACCAGAAGGGCTCAAGCCCCCTCACATGTCAGATTGCCTATGGTTAATACATAGCCGGAGGCGGTTCCGAGGCGATGACGGGGGGCCGAGCCCCCTAACACCTCCCCCTCCCGAAATGGTCCTGGGTCCACCACTGCCAGTCGGCTGATGAGTGATTAGATGGTTAAAGTAATTAATGATTCTAACGCAATTTGGCTTTCACTTGCGCATTTCTGTGTACCAAGTTAGTTTCTATCCTAAATATCCTTAAAAAGAAACTCATCGTTGCTGCCCCCAAACACTTTCAATTTGAAGGCTTTCAGAAGAGTTAGGAATAGAATGCAGGAGAGCAGTAAAAATAGCACACATGCCAGGGCGCTCACGCTCCGCCCTAACGCCAATTTCCACTGGTTATTATAGTTGATCCACGCGCCGGCATCTTGCGGGTGACACGAACGCTGTCCTGCTCAGTAAATATGTATGCTTTGTCGCGCAGTCAATGACCTCATTGGCGGTCATGCATGCCAGAGTACCGTGAGTGTCCCGGGGGACCTCCGTGCCCGTAGTGGCGCGCTACTGGCAGCCGCGCTCCTACTGTCCTACTCCGAGACGCGACTTTGTTGCACGCCACGTAGTAAGGACAGAGGCCAAATGCCTGAATCGGTTCATGGAGCCTGCGAGTGTCCACGGGGATGCACAGGTACAACATGTGTTTTTGCCTCGGGCGTCTGTCCACGCACGTTTGAATTATTGGTGTCAGAAATTCTTTATTTTACCTCCTGGCGACCTCATTTTCCGCACAAACTGAACACAGTTGATGCCGTATCGACTCGTGGTGCCGATGTTTCTCGTATTAATTTTTTTCAATATATCTTAAATGGTGGTATTCGAGGGGCGAGAGGATTTTAAACACCATCCCCATACTAGCAGCTGCTAGTGTAGAGAAATATCAGCCATGACCCAGTGGAAGTGGGTCACGGGTTATAGATGCTCAGAAACCGAGTCCAGATATCGTTCAGCGTGATTTGAAACTGGTCCGGAAAAACTATCAAGAATGTAGCATCGATAAAATGACTCCGTCGATAATCATCGTCCATGATGACCCGCGGGCCGACCATGGTGTGTGTGGCTGGTTACAATAGTGTGTGCTGAGAAAGTGTGCGGCGGCACAGTATAGGTGCAAGCGAAGCGCTGCAGGACAGTATAGCTACACAGCAGACTCCCGGGCGCAGTGTCAGTCGCCACCGACGCTGTTGAATGAATGAAACATGAGCTCGGCCATTTGATTAGATGGTAAGCTGTGCTGCCGACCGAAAATTCAATTGTGGTTTCCTGCGGGCGCCTGTCCTGACAGATCTAGGGGTGCGGCACGAGGCAGCCACCCCTCCATTCCGTAGGATAAAGGATGTGTCTCTAAGCCAACACTATATATAATATACGGATACAAGGGGGGCTAGGAGGACTCAAGCCTCCTCCCCTAATGTCAGAGTGCCTATAGTAAAGGCACAGCCGGAGCTGATTCGAGGCAATTATGGGGTATGCTCGAACCCCTTGCCCCCTCCCGAAATGAGGTCCTGGATCCACCACTGGTCAAATGGGCTTTATGATCAGGGAAGGGGCTTGTATGAAATACGACATGGGACATAGCGCGGATCCAGGGGGCAAGGGGGCACGTGCCCCGCCCCCCGGTCGACCCTGGGACCTTCTAGAGCAAAAGTGAGCTACCGAAAACAGGAAAATAAGTAAAGGAAATATGTGCTCGTTGTGAATTAAGAAGCCCAATTTTCTCGACTCCAATAACGGCGCTGGCTCATTCAGTGAGGTCCAGATTTGCCCCAGCCAGACTAGCCCTGCAATGCTTGGTAAAACGTGCGAAGCTCACACAAGCGCGGGCACAGGAGGTTGTGGGCCGCGATATTCATATTCTGAATCATTAACTCAATGGCGCTGCAGGAAAACAGATGGCCCCAAAAGTACCGCATGCTCCCCTGAGTACTCCGGACCTTTCCGCGGCCATGAGCGATGGAAGCTGACATCGCACACAGACCAGAGATCCTCTGAATGTCAACACACTTCTGCTCGAGTAGTGGTTGTGTCTAGACGGGTTCACGTCCAAAGACCTGCCAAGCGGCCTGGATATTTACAGAGCTAACATTGCGTCGGCTTATCGCCTCGGTTAATACATGCTTTCTATGCATGTGTGCTACTCGAAACTTCTGTTTGGAATATCGCTGACAGAAAAAAGCTTGTAATCATAGGTTTTGTCCTTTGCGAGCTGTATTCGAGTTTCCAGCTTTCATTGCGGTTTCCATTTCCAGCGCTGGTATATCGGTAACATCGGTTAGGGCGCCACGACCAGACGGCGATGGAAGTAAACGCACATCCAAAGCGCAATATGTGTGACCTTACGCTTTCTGGTATTTTATCTATCGAAATCATTTGCCTACAGAAACGGGTCCGACACATTCCGGGTGCGGCGCTGCTCTCGGTTCCCAATTAACACGCGCAGGCAGCGGAGGAGTCCAAAACTATCCCCACTTATTTTTTCGAGGCGGCCAGAGAACCGTGGGCCACCGGAAACGCTACTTGGCTACATTTCAGAGAATTCATGGCGCGCCGATTGGTGGCAGAATATTTCAAATCGGTTAATGATGTTTTGACTTAGAGGCTTTCAAAAACTATACTTCGAGACTGTCGGCATTTCCGTATGACCTTGGCAGTTGGTGCATCGTTCCCAACAAAAATTGCGTGGTCGCACCAGCTCGCCCGCACCGTAGACCGAGTGATGACGTCATAATCTCATATAATCAGGTTATATATCAAGTTGAACCCTTATGACGATTACGGTCGAAGGTCACAGATCCAGTGCATGGATCCCAGTATTCCGATCGGATGACATTATTCAGTATAGCGTATGTTATGCTGTGACTTTATAGTTAAGTCATCTTACTTTCAAGCCTTAGGTCAAGGCCTTAAGTCTTTTCTAAAGGTCGAACATTCATTTCCCGCCCAAAGGCTGCTATAGTGCCAGTTATATTTTACATTATTGGGAATATGTCAGTGTCTTACGTCATAGGCTAGTGACCTGGAATGACCGTGACCTCAAACTTCAGGTCTTTCAAGCTCAAACTTGTCAAACAATTGTGTGGTACCTACCTCTATTACCTTAGTCGGCTTTTGCTAAGATGTTCCCTGGCCTCTCCCCTCGAATCCGGAAATGTAAAAAACACTGAAGATTATATATTCGGGCACAGCCCTTCATCAGAATCGTGGAGTAAATATCAATAATTATCAGTCCTAGTATAGCCAGACCTCGAATTGTGCTTCACACAAATGCCTTTTAGAATGAATCGTTAAAAATAAGATTGGATGTCGTGACAACAACGATATTGGTACCTCTAACCTAAAAGCAATGCCGACAATACAACAAACCTAGACCAGTATTTGTGACAGACTTTTTTTATTATTTCAGCAAAACACTAGCTTTAGATTAACAATAAAAAACTCGCTGAAGTATCTTAATCGGTTATTTGAATATTCCTGTTCTTATTATTTACTTTTCCCGTCGACTGCAGCCAAAATGCTAACCAAAAACCTCTTTACCTCTAACCTCTACCGCTCTTTAACTCTTTAACTCTTAAACTCTTTACGTTGATAAGTTTATAAGTGCTGCGGCGAGGAGCATGATGATGAGTTGTTAAGACGATTAAGTGCCAAATGGTTATACGTCTAGCTGCAGAAAAGTATTATCAATAATTAGTTGCATATTTCAAAAACCCCAACCCCAGTACGTACCCCTAAAATCAAAACATCTCTATGAGCTAGTTAATCTGATCAATCATTAATAAACACTTTGTCGCTGATGAAATCTGAAAATTTCCCCATCCTGTTCTATTCTATCCTGTTGCAAGTTTGAGGTCACGGTCATTCCAGGTCACTAGCCTATGACGTAAGACACTGACATATTCCCAATAATGTAAAATATAACTGGCACTATAGCAGCCTTTGGGCGGGAAATGAATGTTCGACCTTTAGAAATCGACCAGGGCCCCCAGGCCATTTCTAAGCCAAAATGTCCTGGGGGTCAGAGGTGTCATTTATGCAAGTCAGGTTTTAAAGGCGACTGCACACAGAAAAATTTAGTGTATCAAATAGACTGTAGACTATGTAACCAGGATCAAAACAGGGCTCAATACGTAGGGGGAGTCGATGAGGCCCGTCCGATTGCGATTTAACGAACATTTGCGGGACGCGAAAAATAAAACTAGGAATACACCTCTAGGAGATCATTTCCTCGAGAAACATGCAGCACAGGTCACTCAGGCTATATCAGAACCACTTGAGCTAAAAGTAGTTTATCGGGCACGTGATCATCCAGATAGAAAGATAGCCGAATCCATAATCATTCAGGATCGTCATCCCAGCCTTAACGTACAAGGTACGTCCTGGCCTATTATGCGGGTCTAGGATAGGCTATCACTTAACAGCAGTGGCTTAAGAGGTAAGGGAGGGATCAGCGTAAGTATATGTGTTCTGGGGTAGGACTTCCTTACATTATTGATAGTGTTATTGATGCTAGACGTATATGCTTTTGACGTTTAACTTTGGGCCCGATTTACAGGCTGGGAAAAGGGCTATGATGGTTGAATTAGTTTGGCTAGTCAGAAGTGATGGACTTAGGTCACAGATAAGGCTCAGGTTTTTTTAGGTAATTTATCTTTGATGGTGCTTTTCTGCAACCAGATGTATACTCTTTCAACGCTTAACGTTGGGCCAGAGGTACAGGCAGGGAAAAAGTGTTTATTAATGATTGATCAGATTAACTAGCTCATAGAGATGTTTTGATTTTAGGGGTACGTACTGGGGTTGGGGTTTTTGAAATATGCAACTAATTATTGATAATACTTTTCTGCAGCTAGACGTATAACCATTCGACACTTAACGTTGGGCTAGAGGTACAGGCTGAGGAAAAGTATATACCAATGATTGTTCACATTAACTAGCTATAAAAGTTGCATTTGTTTAAGAATTACATACTAAGGGCAAGGGTTGTTGAATAAGTATAATGTAAAATTTATAATGTTTTTTTACAGCCACACGTATACTCTTTCGACGCTTAACGTTGGGCCAGAGGAGCAGGCTGTGGAAAATGGGTTTATCAATTACAAAAAAAAGTTGACCTTGACCACTAGGTACAATCTTAACTAAATAATTCGAGGGAGGCTTTTATTGTAAATATAGCATCATCTTAAAGGGGAAAGTATGCAGTTTTTACACCGATCTAGTATCACGTCTACTAGTGCTTAATAGGTAGTTTTTGTTTAGCATTTTAGCTGCAGTCGACGGAAAAATAAAAAAAAATATATATATAAGAAGAACAGAAATATTCAAATAACGGATAAAGGTACTTCAGCAAGTTTTTCACTGTTAATCAAAAGCTAGTGTTTGGCTGAAATAATAGAAAAGACTGTCACAAATACTGCTCTAGGTTTGTCGTATTGTCGGCATTACTTTTAGGTTAGAGGTACCAATATGGTTGTTGTCACGACATCCAATCTTATTTTTAACGATTCATTCTAAAAAGGCATTTTTGTGAAAAAACGTGTCTGATGCCGATTCGGAGAAACTGACAGAGCAGGACGGAGCCGAGGAGTGGCCCACGCGCGCTGTTGGAGACATGGAGAGTCTGCTGCAGGAGACAATTAGACGCTCACACGAGAAGGGCGAGCCGGCCGACATCGCCGCCGAACAGGTACAGCTGTCCCAGCTATGCACGGAGGACGACAGCTCAGCGGCTGAGGATCAAAAAGCGGACCTGGCCGGCGCCTATAGCTACCGGTTGGTGGGCCTAGTAAGCCACCACGGCGCTACAACCCAGGCGGGACACTACGTGGCAGATGTCTACAGCCTGGGTAGGCAGCGCTGGTTCCACTACGACGATCGCAGTGTTACCTGCACCTCGGAGGAGCATGTGCTGTGCAATGGAAACCAGCACGACGGCTACATGTTCTTCTACCTGCACACAGACCTGTGCAGGCAGGTGGCCCAAATAGAAACCAGCACTACCTGAGACGTCGTCTACTACCACTGCCAGCAGGAAATGGGCGTTTTTTTACAGAATTTGTTGTTTATATTTTGAGCTGCTCATCCTGAAATGTATCCCTGTTAAATATACGTTTCTGTGTTCTTTTGTGTGAAGCTCAATTCGAGGTCTGGCTATACTAGGACTGAGAATTATTGATATTTACTCCACGATTCTGATGAAGGGCTGTGCCCGAATATACAATCTTCAGTGTTTTTTACATTTCCGGATTCGAGGGGAGAGGCCAGGGAACATCTTAACAACTTAAACTCTTTACCGCTAACCTCTTTACACCGATCTAGTATCACGTCTACTAGTGCTAAATAGGTAGTTTTTGGTTAGCATTTTAGCTGCAGTCGACGGGAAAGGTAAATAATAAGAACAGAAATATTTAAATAACCGATTAAGATACTTCAGCGAGATACTTCAGCGAGTCTTTTATTGTTAATCTAAAGCTAGTGTTTTGCTGAAATAATAGAAAACTCTGTCACAAATACTGGTCTAGGTTTGTTGTATTGTCAGCATTGCTTTTAGGTTAGAGGTACCAATATCGTTGTTGTCACGACATCCAATCTTATTTTTAACGATTCATTCTAAAAGGCATTTGTGTGAAGCTCAATTCGAGGTCTGGCTATACTAGGACTGAGAATTATTGATATTTACTCCACGGTTCCTATAGATACGGTTCGGACATGACAGCCAGCTGACTGCCTTATTTGGCAGCACGTTGAGGATATGGTAGTATTTTGAAGGGTTTTGTTCAAGATAACTTTGATTTTGCTAGCATAAGGTAGAATACAGCGTTTTGATTAGGTAATTGAAACTTTTGAAACAGAATTCTGAAGGAATTAGCATGAAATTCATCGTTGATTTTCCTTGTTATAAAAGCGCTTTAGAGACTAAAAAATGCACCCAGAAGATAGCCTGATCAATTTTACATACCAAAAATAAAAAATATACCCTTAAGCACCACTTACATTTTCCCACTGGCCCGTGCCCCAAACCCCTGCAAACAGTCCCGTTGGAATTACATGTTAAATTTTGCTGCCAAAAAACTGTTAGAACCAGAAATGGAACCTTCAAAACCCCCAGAATTCTAGAGAGGTATCTCATGTCCGCCCCCTGATTTACTCCACGATTCTGATGAAGGGCTGTGCCCGAATATATAATCTTCAGTGTTTTTTACATTTCCGGATTCCAGGGGAGAGGCCAGGGAACATCTTAGCAACTCATCATCATGCTCCTCGCCGCAGCACTTCAAAACTTAGTCGGCTTTTGGTATATTCTCTGTTTTTACACGGAATTTCCCAATAGGTCTCGAGCACGAACCAGATTTTACTCTTACGACCTCGTTTGACCTTGAAGATATTGACCTAGGTCAATGAAACATCGCTATGATTTAGAGCACCATTGCCCCCACATAGTCACAAGCGGGCATTTTGCTATGCCTCTCGGTTTTTTATCTCAGGGGTGCTCCTCAGGACCCCCTTCCCTGCTCGTTGATCCCAGACCCCTCTCCGCGGGTCGTGTTAAATCCGCGCCTGGTCCGGCGTCCTCCTGTGCTATTTACCGGCACTGAGTCGGTGTGGTGCTCATGCAGGCGACCTGTGCCGCCGGGCCTTTCTAGGTACATGAAGCTGCGTGAAGTATGCATGAGGCATGCAAGCGAGTGTCCCACCTGAGCAGGTGTAACGGATCCTCAGAATTAGACTGCTAGAACCCCCATTTCCTTATACGGTATGATTAAGATTATCACCATAAAGTTGAGGTGTGGATTTAGTAATAAAATACTAGCAAACACTTTTCTTCTGGCAGCACGCCTGCATATTCTATGAAATCAAAGACCTTCCAAACCAATGGCGTCGCTACATTTGGTGGTGATCGGGATTGGACTAAACCCGTTTAGAAAATGTATATCCAGTTTTTCTTTGTTTCAGTCGGCCAAGAAAGCAATGCAAAGAGGACAATACAAACCTTTTTTTGGCCTGAAGGAAAATGAGTAGATTAGCTTTGATCGTATGCGGGACGAGCTTTCAATCTTAGTCTGGCGTCATAAGGGGGTCTTTTCACCTCTCACCAGGGCGAAGGTGGCTCATAGCCACCACACGGGCAGATATGAATAAAAAGGACTTGCAGCACCCAAGTCGTATAAATTCACTGGAAATACGTGTGTTTGAGCTTGAATGTCACACGCTGAAATTTATCTACAGTACATATATCTACAATCCATCTAAAATTCATATCTCTCTCAGCTCATATTAATAATCGACAGACTGTTTCGTCTTTCGGCATTGTATTGGTGGAGAGAATGAGCATTAACCCTATTTCCGTCAGGCTCCCGGCTACCCCTATTTCCGGCAGGGGGCAATATCGGCCCCCCTAAGATCTCGTAATCTAACCGGCCGATTTTGAAAATTCAAAGTGCCATAGATTCCTCTGCTGCTAAACTTTATTTTGAAAAAGAAAATTTCAAAATTTTTATTTTTTAGGAGAAGGTCGTGCAAAATATACAATTTTTGTGTATTTTTTAGATTTTCCATAACCCTTGTCTCTGTTGTACGATTTTCACAAAACTAGTTCAGATTTACAAATAATTGACCCAAAATTTTCATATACTCGAGTTACGCAAAAATTCGAAATTCAATGGCAGTTCCAGGACCAGGACTATGAGGGGAAATATATACAACCTAAAAGTTTTTGTTACGTGGATTAGAAGCCGTCATATACTGCTTGGCATCTTTGACACATAAATAAATGAGAAAAAGTGAAAAACTCATCAGGGGCGGATGCAGTAAGGTAAAACAGTGGGGTAAAATACATACCAACAATATGCGAATGGTATGCATGAGTATATTAGTCCCTCGACTAGTTGAAATTTAATTTCTGATAATTTTTACCCTCCCATGGCAGCTCTGGGAAAGGGGGTGACATAGGCGGATCAAGGACTCGTCGTGGGGGGTGGGGGTGATTGGAAACACATTTTCAATATACAACGATATTGAGTCGCGGCGGTGATACTGGCTGGGAATATACATTTTGAAAATGTGTAGTGACTGGACACGCCTCTGGTAATCTAGAATTGGGTTATAACTATTTTGAATTTTCATATACCCAATTGTATTCGCCCTGACACGGCTGTAAGCAGTCTTCTCACTTACTAACGTTTAGTCCTTCTTGATAACATTCCCCCCATTTTGAACTGCTGTAACCGCCCCTGATGAATACAAATAGTGACAATTGTGAATGCACTATCATCTCACATAAAAAATGATATAATAAAACCATATAACTGGTATCAGGATCAGCAGAGACGGCTTCCTTTTACAAAAACCCATCGCATACGATAATACTTGGTTTGTGGATAGAACCTCCCCAAAAACCCAGCCATAGCTCCGCCCCTGGTAAATATATAATCTTGAAAATTTCAGAAAACCTGCCTGTACTAGTTTTAGGAAAAGTCAGGAAGTTTCAAAGTTCTATCGCAAGCCGTTTCGGAGATATTCTTGAAAAACCTGAAGGGGGGCAATATTAGCCCCCTGCCGGAAATAGGGTTAAGGATAAGCTACATTCTTTGTTAACAAAAATCAATATGTATCTACGTCTCGACTTGTAACATTGAATAAAATGTGCTCTAAGCTGGAGAAAGTTTGAAACCTAATTCTGGCGTGTTCCCACGCACCCATTTTGCACCGAATTGATTGGGGCTATTGTAGTATTATTGAAAGACGCAACGACAGCGACAACTTCTGTAGTGTTCTTGTTAATGACTTAACCCTCGCCCCACCGGGGCCATCGATTGCCCCCTAAGGGTTTTTTTCGAGATAGCAGAACAACGACGAGGCGCAGCACCGTGGTTGAGGGCTCTATCTCTCACCCCATCATTTTCCCACCATCCCTGAAATTTTTGACCCCGGGTCACCCAAGGTCTGGTCACCAGGCGAGGTCAAGCGAGATCACCTCACTTCAAATTTTGAGCTCTAACAGAGCTACATTTCCCAGTCGATCGATTTGAAACTTCCTATACTTCATGTCCCCTCAAGGGTCTATATAATGTAAATCCGGGATTTTTCTATTTCTTGACCTGAGGTTGGGTCACAAGGTGACCCCTCCCATTAAAAAAACATGGGGAAATGCTGTCTTATGATATAAAAGTCACAAAAACGATTGCTAATGCTCAGCTTGCTTTGAAAACCGTTCTTGGACACCCTTTCACGGATTTCAGGGGCCATATTTACCGTTTGGCCTCTCCAAGGTCATCCAAGGTCACCAGGGGTCAAAAACAGTATTTTGACAACAACTTTAGACCTGATTAACACGCGCATTGACGGGGGTCTGAGCCACCTTCGCTTTGACGAGGGGGGCGGGTACCCGCCCCCTAAGATCTCGAGAACCACGGTAGGTAGCGAAAACGGTAAATGGCGTTGTGTAGCCCATCCACTTCTCAATCGAAAATATTTGAACTATTTTTTTGTCAGTTCAAATTTAGGGTCACGAGAGTTCAAAGCATGCCGTAATAGGGATAACATGTAAAATAATTTTTTGTCTATTACATCTGAACAAGTAATGATAGAGCAAAACGACTTGATATATATATAGATCCTGGCGGCAAGCCGAATCGAATGATATATAATTTGACCTTGTTAGGTCAAATCAAGGATTTAACCTGACCTGAGGTCAGGTCAGGGTCAAATTATATTAAATGCATATCTTTAGAACCGCAAAGCCAAGGCGAGTCTAATGCAGCTAAAATAAACGCTCTATCACTATCTGTTGCTGAGTTATTCAGTAAAAAACATTTTCCCCATGTATTTCCAATGGAGAGGTCATGCCTCGTACCTGACCTTAGGTCATGGATATCAAAATACCGGAACATATTTTAGAGAACTCAATGGGCCCAATGTGTGATATGAGTTTCAATCGGATAAGTTCACCCTGCTCCGACTAATGCTATCTTAAACTTTTTTTGAGGTCGGGTCACTTGACCTGTACTGTTGACCTGACCTGAGATGACCTAACCTTGAAATTTCCAAAAAAGTTGTAAAAATGATGAGGGAAAAGGTATGCCAAGTACGGCGGCGCTACGCGCCTGCCGTTTTTCCGCTATCTCCGAAAAAACCCGAGGGGGCGGGTACCCGCCCCCGTCAATGCGCGTGTTAAGCTAGAGCGTTGAATCAACCATCATCGTGTATGTCTCGTCACTGGCTTTCATTTAATAAATGGCAAGGTGACTTTCTGACCCTTCATGACCTCAGTTCATATTAGGTCACGAATTGACCTCTGGAGGTCAAACCAATGGCGGGATGTCATTATGTTTCCGAGGCGGAAAAGTTCTGGTATTTTCATTTCAAATGTATTTTACTAAGTCTCAATAGCTCTAATGGCATAAGAGTAATGCCCAGTTTTCTCAAGCATTGCATATTTAAGTGAAAATAACCTATCGTGACCATCTTTGACCTCTGGAGGTCAAACCATTGACCTGAGCACTTAAACATGCGAAGTAATTTTTTGCTGAATTCGTGCGAGATTTGCACTTTGTAGATTTGCGTAAACCCCCATATTTTCAGAGTTAGAGGGGGCCATTGATGGCCCCCGGTGGGTGAAAGGTGGTGCCGGACCCCCGATGGGGCGCGGGTTAAATAGCTAAGGGCGAGTTTTAGTGTCATACATCGGTACAGTTTTCTATTTTTACCCGAGTAGTGGCGCTAGGCAAAATCATTGCGCTACGTGACCGTCATTTTCCGCTTCACTCACCACTTATGTGGCGCTGGCGCGGTATTTTGGTACAGAGGCCCCATTCCAATGGAAGAGATGTGGAAATTATCACGCCAGAACTCCTGATGGATGCCTGCATGCAAATCCAATATTCCGTATGTTGCAAACATATTTCTGTTACGGATGCTTTACGCAGAATCCTTCCGAGAAAAAAAACACATACTGACGGAGAGTTTTATGTGACAGAAACGTGACACTGTTGTCATGATGGATGGCGTCTTGTTTATTATGGTCGGTCGTGGTTTGATGCGGCGCTAGCCGGCCACGGTCTGGCAGTGTGCCAGAGTGGTGTCCTGGGCCGACCGACGGGTATCAGACCGACCGCGTCCCGTCTAATGGTTTTGCTGGCGCGCCATTGTTCACAGCAACCGAGCAGCACGCCGGTCTGACGTCGTCCATTTAGCAGACTTTAACGCGGAAATCCTTCACCGCCTCCATTCATGCTGAGTTATCTCTCTGTGATACTTTGCTTGGGTGTTGATTGGTTCAGAACTTGGTGCTGATAATTCGTACCCGAAACTAAACCATGTTAATGTGAAACCATCATATTAATAGTGCCGGTCTTCTTCAAGGAAGAACAAAGACAGCTGGAAGAGCTTTCCGAACGCAGCGCGGTATTGATTTTGAAGAGAAATATGATGCTGCTTTCCTCCATTGGTTGTTCCATATAAGATGAATGCGGCTGAAGAGAGATTCGACTCTGATGGAGAGGCTCGATAACATAAATAACCACTGTCTGAATCGAAACAGTACTCGTCTGCAGCCCAGCTTTGCAATATGGTGAGCGGAAATAGAATGTCTCACTTAAAGTCTTTTTTCGAAATCAGTTTGTATTGCTTGGTGTTTTCTTAACACTCGCTTCGCTGGGGAATTGCCCCCCCCCTCCTGGTTTTCCCCAGATAACGCAAAAAAACGAAGAGACGCAGTACAACGAAACTTACAGTACCTTATCCCAGATCAATTTTACGTATCTGACCAATTTTTTGGGTCAGGTCATGTCAGATCAAGGAGCTATTCTACGTCAAGTGGCCCAATCTCAAAACCACGCCCATGGGCAGCCCATGCTAGATTATTGCCGCATCAGAAACATCCCAGTATACCTTTCCACTCTTCTCGGCAATGATCACCCTGAGCTGCTGGACAAGCTCTTTACATTCCTGGAGGATTCTAGGCTCGAGAGCTTTATCTGAACGTCTATGGTGGTAGGTATGGAAAATACCTGCACCCGAATAGCACCCCTCATATTAGAAATAAAAATTACACTATAAACGTCCCTCTGACAAATATAACCCGCGCCCCACCGAGGGTCCGGCGCCACCTTCGCCCCACCGGGGGCCATCGATGGCCCCCCCTCTAACTCCGAAAATATGGGCGTTAGCGCAAATCTGCAAAGTGCAATAGAAAGCTCGCGTGAATTCAGTAAGAAATTACTTTGCATGTTTTAGTGCTCAGGTCAATGGTTTGACCTCCAGAGGTCAAAATAGGTCAAGATCGGCTATTTTCACTCAAATGTGCAATGATTAAGCAAACTGGGCATAACTCTTATGTCATTAGAGCTATTGAGGCCTGGTAAAGTACATTTGATAGCAAATTGCCTGTACTTTTTCCGCTATGTGTAACGTAAAGACCTCCCTCCAGTGGTTTGACCGCCAGAGGTCACCTCGTGACCTAATATGACCTGAGGTCACGAAAGGTCAAAAAGTGACCTTGCCGTATATCAAATGAAAGCCAGTGACAAGACAAACACGATGGTGTTTGTTTCACCGCTCTAGCTCAATTAGATCAAAAGTTATTGTCAAAATACTGTTTTTGACCTCCGGTGACCTTGGATGACCTTGGAAAAGTCAAAGGGCAAATATGACCCCTGGGATCCGCGAAAGGGTGTCCAAAAACATTGTTCTGAGCAGTCTGAGTATTTGCAATCATTTTTGTGGCTTTTATATCATGAAATAGCTTTTCCCCATGCTTTTCCAATGGGAGAGGTCGCCTCGTGACCTGACCTCAGGGCACGAAATCGAAAAATCCCGGATATACACCTTGTAGACCCTGGAGGGGTCATGAAGTGTAGGAAGTTTCAAATCGATCGACTTTGAAATGTAGCTCTTACAGAGCTCTAAAGTGAAGTGAGGTGACCTTGGTTGACCTCGTCTGGTGACCTGACCTTGGGTGACCCAGGGTAAAAAATTTCAGGGATGATGGGAAAATGATGCAGTGAGAGCTAGAGCCCTCAACTGCGGTGCTGCGCCTCGTCGTTTTTCTGCTATCCCGGAAAAACCTTAGGGGGCCATCGATGCCCCCCCGGTGGGGCGAGGGTTAAACAATAGGTGCTTCAAACTAGGTTTTAACTGTCTGGTCCTAAGGTATGGTAGACTTAGAATAACTCACACCATAGGAAAAAAACAAAACAAAACAAAACCAAAAAAGTTCAACTAACCAACTAACCCTACCTAACCATCCGTTCATATTTGCTAACCAACTAACCCTAACTTAAGGACTACTAACTATACTAACCACATCTAAGACTAACAACTAACCAACTCACACCCCTCCCTAACACTCTCTGTTCTATTACCCTTCTCTCTTCCTCTTTGCGGTGGCTACCCAGCCAGAGAGGGTGCTGTAACCTCACCTCCTGGTTGCAGGATAAAGACCCGCGGCATCACGTCATGGTGCTTGCGGGTATTTCTAATAACCCAAAATTATTATTTTTCAATGGAGGAACTCGAGTAACGTAAGCAAACGGTTATTCGACAACAAGGAACAAAATTCAAAAAACTAATCTTTACGCTGGCAAGCCTCTTCACGTACTCTTTTAAATCCTACCTGTGCCCCAGGCTCGGCATCTCTGCCGTAGCAATCCCCTTCCCTCGCAAGTGTTGCTACACTTCGCGACCCATTCCTTGAAATAAGATTCCTCCCTTTGTTCTGCGACATTAAAGTAAACACCCCTCCCGGAAAATTCTCCCCCACACTTTAGAGGCGGGCAAAAGTGCTTTGCACAGAATGCCTTATAAAAAGCCCTGAACTAACTAACTAACTCAAAACCCAAAATCACTAGTTGGAAGCGGTGCTTGAGGAATATCTGCCAACCGATCAGTTTCAAACTTTCACTACATGATAATGTCATTAAGGATCTCGAACTTTTGATACTGTTGACCTACGGTGGCGTCAACTTTTTGGCCACCCCTTTAGTAATAAGTCTATGGTGAAAATAGAAAGGGCTCGTTTTCAGTAAAGACTGGATAGATAAACCTGAAATCCTCAAAACATGTATTCTTCCCACAATATTGACCATAAAGTTGAGTTTTTGACCATCTGACCTTTCAAAGTCATGTCAGGTCACAGAAATATACAGTGATTTTTTGTCAATAACTTCGCACTGAATTGAGATAAAGCTCCCATTTTGCTTGTATTGTGCTAATATTGTCACGGGAAGCCGAGTGATATGCAACATGACCATACCAGGTCACCATATGTGTTTGACCTAGTACGATGTGAGGCCATTTTCACCATTTGAACTAGCAAGGTAATATTATACATCATTCGATTGCCACGATGAGAGGAATTGAATGATGCATAAATATTTTATCTAGCTTTGTTGAGTAAAAATCTAGAGGAGAAAACGTACACAGCCCTGGTATAAGCCTATGCAACCTTCTTTGCTGACCTCAATATTTACCTGACATAAAAATATACCTATATTTTCTCTTCGTCTTGTCAAGAGCCTTCGAAAGCCGTCCTTAATTTTCCTTTAGCTGTTCTGGAAAATGAGATACGGAGGAGGGGCAAAATACGCCTCCCCAGCGGGGAATGTCTTGCCAAGGACCCAGCGGGGCGCGTGTTAAATTCTTTTTCCCTGACGATTCTTTGACAAGCGTCGAAAGCTAGCAGAATTGAAACTTATAAAACCCAGTAATTATCCCAACTTTGTCAATTGGCATTTGTTTCTCCGCCCGGTTTTTCGGTCACATTAGAAAAAAGTGCGGACAATGTTGGAAACCCCACCAATGTGTGTATTTATGAAAGCTAATTTTGAATCCTGGTGCATTTTTTTGTTAATGATTTTCCCCTAAAATATCCAAGCTTATATTACTTTTTGAGGAACCTCCCGGACATGAAAATTGGGTGACTGAAACTTCGGTGAACAATATCCCCGATTTTTGAAAAGGATTGAATAACTGAAACCTTTAACCATATTACGCCACCCCTATAAAAAGTCAGAATCGGTAGGGGCTCCATCGCCCCCCCGTGGTATCTCCGAAAGTTCTCGACCGATTTCAATGAAACAAAACCATTTTGTTTGTTTTGATGTGAACTCTCTGTTTAGCTATACATATTTTCAAAAATTTTAGAAGGCGGGGGGTCAGGGAGGGGCCAAAACAAGAGGGTATTTTGAACTTTTTTCAACTGGTTACTGCGCCTCCATTTATTATTGGATATGTATGAAACTTCGTGAGAAGTTTGATAATTGTGTGCTGATACGCATATATTTCGGGTTTCTTGAAATTCAAATTCAAGGGTGGAGTCAGGAGGGGTAAATATCGGAAATTTTCGGACATATGCTGTTGACGCTGTTTTCTTATCTGAAGTGACTTGACGTTTATGACTTGTAATGAAAGATTTTATGAGCCTATTTTTGCTGTTTTGTTACCACGGGCGGATATAGGAGATTCAAAAAGGGGACATGTAACAAAGTTGCTGCTTATTGCCGTTTTTTTGTATTGAGAGGCTGGGCTCTCCAAATTTTACCTGCCAAATGTTGATTCTGATACAAACTGAAATTTTGTACGTATATTGATGCTAATTCATAGGCGGTTCCAGAAGCAGAAAAACGAAGTAAACTCATGAAATCATAAGCATTAGTTGTTATGCATCTCGTTATAAGTTGCTGCTCCCACGCCCTTAGCCCCTCTCTCCCCGAAATGTTTTCCTGGATCCGCCACTGACTGTCAACACTTCCGGCGTGCGTACGTTGGGAGGGGAAGACAACAGATTCAAAGGGTTAGTGGGCCGGCCTGCGATAAGACAATGCCCGGTCCCATGGCACCACTGTCAATACTGTCTCAGTGCGATAACAGTGCCGCGGTAATTATTTGTCCTTCAATATTTCCAATATGACAATGTAAGCTACATGAAGCGTCTGGAAGTACGGACAGTAAGATGTATCCACACGGTGGTTAGCTTGGCTCAGCATCCTCATGAATTCATAATCAGCTGTTTCAACACGATATTCTACCTAGTAGGAATTTTTTCCGGTTACCCGACTCAAATTATGGTTTGACGTCGCCACTGGCATGAAAACCATCAGCAAATAATATATATTGATACAAAACAGTGGCCAAGCAATCTCAAAAGTTCGATTGAAATCACACTATTGATATACATGTCTCGTAAAATATTAAAATTATACACCCAGTTCCTTCTCCTGGATCCACCTTTGGTGGAAACTGTATGTAAGTGAAATATAGTATACAAAATTCCTCATACAACTTTATTATTTATGTACCTCAGAGTCAATAATTTCAAAAGAATAATGCAGTTACGATTCATTATCGTGCCAACTGCCCCACCCAAACCTCGCTCTGCCACCGCTACTGATCCAAAACACGAAACGAAACACAGGGATCTGTTGCAACTATAAATCAAGAACTTTTGAATTGCTAAAAAGAATTACTTCTGATCAAAGAGCATTGTGTAACTGATATATAATGTCCCCAATTATATACTCCTGGAACCGCACTTGGAACACAAAACCGCGAAGTAAACACGGATATGACCACATTGATAAAGTAACGAAGCAATCATTGCATTGCGCAAAAAACAAGGGATTTTGTACCAGAAATAGAGCAAGTAACAGCTGAGCTAGTTCTTCTCATAGCCGGTTAACATGCCCACCAAAACATTTCCCTGGAGTCACTCATGGACCACTTATAATTTTCTTTTAAATTATGCTTGATGAAAAATTGCTTGTTACGAAAAGTCACAAAGCATGAAAGTGATATCTTTTCAGGTTTAACCACGCCACGAGAAAAAAACGTCGGGGGCCTCTGGAGCCCCCTACACCAATGGGGTTAAAAGAGATTAATTATCCATCTTGTTCGAAATTATTTTTCAAGCCGTTTTTTAGTTATATCAAAAAGTGTGATAAATGTGTTTCAAGTTTGCTCCTTAGAAAAAATGCGGCTGAAGAGAGATTCAACTCTGATGGAGAGGCTAGATAACATAAAGTATCTAGCATTCTTGAAAATCATTTTCGGTGAAGACCGGAATATCTGTCCTGGTCGTCGTATGACCTTGGCAGTTCGAGTGTTGTTTAATTCCTCTTCCAAGTGAAGTATGTTCAAATTATATTTAATGCAAGGGATTGGCCCCAACATTCATGGAATGTATAGACTCATACAAATTTTTAACACATAGAAGCTGTTTACTTGGATCCTATAATCGGAGGAAGTCACTGACTCTAGAACTCCCAGTCCCGTTTTTTTCTAGACTGAAAATATTATTTCTTGATGTGGAATGTATCCTGTTTTCAACTCCCCAATCAAATCGTCCCACCTCCCGTTACTCACTAACTACGCATAGGAAAGAAGCAAATAACATTATATGTATAGTCAAGTATATATATATATATATATATATATATATATATATATATATATCCATACCTATCCTGCTCAGCCGTTACCTAAAAACCGTGCTGGATTGTGCATCCAAATGCACGTCCGAACATTTGCAGATTGTATTGAATTAGATCGAGTATTCCCAACAAGATTTTGGCAGCTTCAGTCCATTTGGGCTCACATTTATGTCAACGTATTCATGTTTTTGGGACTTGCCATACACATTTTTCTGACGTGGATCTGATTGAGGATCCTGGTGTGATTTAAAATTACCAAATTACCCTGAATGTGTCGGGAAACGTCTGATGTGTTATGTTAATTGATTTTAAACAATGTTGTGCTAAATGCTACCCAGACGGAGCCTGAATGCCCTTATCCACGATGTAATTTTCTGTAGACACTAATATTCCTGGCTGTTTGGCTCCCGTCAAGGCACTGACCCCACACCCACGCTAAACTTTTGGGAATCGTTTAACTCGTGACAAAGGGCTTTTTTCGCCGGGGTAGGATCCTCTCCATGTGCAGGTCTTCACTCTTTCCTGAAAAAGTCCTGGCCAGACACTTGGATACTGCTCCGCACATTTTATAACAAATAACCCAACTGCAAATATGTGTACTAAAGCTCGAGAAGTATCCAGAACAGCAGTAAAAACAAATTTAATTGTTTGTGCACCTAAGTCCGATCTGAACAGCGATTCCGTCTTCTTGCTAGCATGCCGTCGCTCCGCCGATCTTGCCCAGCGCTTAACATTAACTGCAACGTATAGATGGCTATGCCCCGGCCACAGGCCGTGCGTTTCAACCTATTCAGAATCAGGAACGATGATGGTCCCAGCTGCAGTGATTGGCCCATCTCGTCCAGCTCAGATGGAGTACAACCAAAGAATGCAGAGCCTTTATCTGACTTAGGAAACGCATACGTATTACATCGCTTCGATACGAATATTAAGTAAAGGTATCTTGGCTTCGATAGGCGACGAGGTAAAGGGCGCCGAAAGCGCCTCTTGTGGCAGGAATGGCAGGAATGTGAACTAGGGCATTCAAAGACTAAGTGACCAGTTCCAATGGTTTTTAGCAAAGATATGTTTCTTAATATTTTTTTAATTCAAATAAAATGTGAAAAGCCCATATTGACAGATTTCATGAAGTTTTTGCTCTGGTTAAAACTGTAGCACGAGCTGGGCCCGACCGACTTTTAGAGGTTTCTAGAGGATTTATCATAATTCCGCTAATACTGCGGTTTATTTGAGAATGTATTGTATTTTAGTTGGATAGAGTAAATTTGCTCTATCACCATCAAAAAGAGCAGCACTTCAGCTTTACTTTCGATGTAGTCTTAACCCTTGCCCCGGTGGCGGGTACGAGCCACCTTCGCCCTGGTGGAAGGAGGGGCTAAAAAAGACCCCCACGATCTCAAAAACTAAGAGAGCTAGAAAAAAGCGCAAAACGGCAATCGAAAGCTCTTCGAAAATGATATCGACAATACTTCGGTCATTTTTCTTGTCAGGTCAATATTAAGGTCACCAGAGGTCAAAATAGGTCAAAATCGCTAATATGAGGTGTACTAAGAAAACCTCATATATCTCTCAGAACTGCACTTTCATTACGTTGACCTGACACGAAAATGAATACCAACGTAATGAAAGCGCATCTCAAGAGCTTTCGAATGGTGTCAGAAAAATGTTTCTAGCTATCATAGTTTCTGAGATATATGAGGTTTTCTTAGTACACCTCATATTAGCGATTTTGACCTATTTTTACCTCTGGTGACCTTAATATTGACCTGACAAGAAAAATGACCGAAGTATTGTCGATATCATTTTCGAAGAGCTTTCGATTGCCGTTTTGCGCTTTTTTCTAGCTGACCTGACACGAAAATGAATGCCAAAGCCTAGGGAGCTACAGGTCACTAGATATTGGGCATATTCTTGGGAATGCCCATAGCCACCCATGCATAAGGGCGTTTACTTTTTCGCTAATAGCTTCCAAACCAAACAAGATACAGCCATAGTTTATGCACCATTGCAATCCTCTCGTCAATACGAATCGAATGATATATGGTATTGCTATGCCAGGTCAAATTTAAGAATTTGACCTGACCCAGGTCGACGGTCTGACCCAACTTGACCTGGTATAGTCATGATGTATATCATTTGACTTCCAGTGACTATACAAACACTTTGGTGACAAAATAAAAGCTCTATCTTATTTTATTCAAAATTTATAGAGAAAAACACCAAAAAAATGCTTATTTGACCTAAGGTGACCTTTTAAAGGTCACAAGTCAAAAATTTTGGCATCAGCTCCAGAAATGGGCTAAGAGCAAGTCGCAACCGATGTTTGAAGTTGATTCCATCCATACTTACTGAGAAAAGCTCATTTCGTGATTTTCCCCATGTATTGACAATGGGGAGGTCATGCTCTGCACATGACCTTAGGTCACCAATATAAAAAATCCCGAAACAAATGTTGTAGCTCCTGGTGGGCCCAATATGTGGTATGAGTTTTAACTTGATAGATTAACCCTTCTTTTAGTTATGCGGTCCTAAGTATTTTTTGAGGTGAGGTCACTTCACCTGGCCTGGTGACCTGACCTGATATGACCTTGAGCCAAAATTTTCAGGAAAGATGTAAAAATGATGAAGCAACAGCTAAACCAAGTTTGGCGGCGCTGCGCGCCGCCGTTTTTTGGTTACTTTGGAAAAACCCGAGGGAGGGTCTAAAAAGACCCCCACCACCCGGGCGAAGGTTAAGGTGATAAGTGACAAATAAAGCTGGTCACTTTGAGGTATTTGTGGTCCATGTCGATTGACATTAACCCATTTTTATTAAATTTTCCCCGGACTAGAAACGAATCAAATGAAGGTGTAAATTTTCCACCACTGCATCGCATTCCTGCCACATTCAGCCGTCTTTAGAACCCTATTTGCCCAACAAGGGAGGAAAACAAGTCCGTTAATTTTAAAGTCTCAATTAATGCGCCCGGTGAAAATCGCTCATGCCCAACTTTTCCTTCCATACTTTGGCCCCCAGGACAAACGCATACATTTGCCCCCACTATATCATATTCTTCAGATATTCAGGCTCCAAAAACATTTAATTCTCGATAAGAGCAAACAAAATTGCCGGTCAGTTTGCAGTTGAAAATGTTGTCCCCGTGGATCTTCCCGCACCTTCCGGAAAATGGTCCTCTCGGGCTCTGGTTTTCTCTATGATCTCACGCGTAATCTTGGAAAATGGGGCCTAGTCCGTCTGATTTTCATCAATTATTCTTGTTTCAGCCAAACTGCGATAAGGTCAATACAATGTTATGAACAGGCAGTCCAGAAGGTAACTTGGAGCCCAAATCCATATGCGCAGGAACGGGAGGGAACTGGGGGCAGGCGGCGGCTGCCTTCCCTCACTTTCGGACTAGTAGGACTGCCCTTTTCAGTCTTGAGCCGTTTCCGGACCTTTTCCATTAACAAATAATGTGATAGGGTCAAATCATATTTGACCCCACTAGCGACAACTCCCCCCCAACTTGGAAAACGTTCCTACGTCTATTCCCAAATCCGATGAGTTTTTGCGCCTGGAGCTATGGTGGGCAACATTTTCCGGTCATCAGTGAGTTGACGATTCAATAGCTGGCCCTCTCACATTTACCAGCATCGACCAGTACGATTTTAGGCCCAAGCGGAGGCCAAACTACACTCGATATTTAATAGCTTCACGTGTCCCCCGTCAGGCAACTAGGTTGCCCCAGTAGATCTGGCCAAAGGTTGTCCAACAAGATCTCATTGAAACCCGCCATGTTCTACAGACTGGCACAGGATCGGGTGATATACACCAAAGTTCTGTAACCGCGAAATGCAGGCCACACACCTCTTGAGTCCTTGCCACTGTAGAATTTACCAAACGGTAGCAAATCGAAACTTGAAGCACCCACACTGCTATCTGGCTGTATAATGACGTTTTACAAATTCAATATACCTGCAACAACACAGTCCCTCCATGACCAACGCGTGGCTACAGAGAACAAGCAGAAACGGCGGGCGGAGCGGAGAGACTGGTAAAGAGATGCAAATTAGTTAAATTGCGAAGATTGCAAAATTAACAGGTTATCACCAGGTAAATTATTTTTATACTTCTCTTTTGTCTTTTCCTTCATAATTTAAGGCGAAATATTACCTGGGAAAATCAGCATTTTTGTTCCCCTGCCGAAAATGTATCAAAATATTTTCTTCTTAACGAGAAGCATGTACAGTTTTGCATTCCCAGATTCTTTTTGGAGGTTTACCTCACTAAAAAATGTCCTTGATTTTTACTGCCAGATCCTTCATAATTGCTTCCAAACGAAGGTACCGTTGAAATACTTCATAATCAAAAACCTGAACAAAGGGACGGTCGTCGCCTATCGTGTAGCTGATTACAACCGCCCCTGTAACACAAAATCCGCAGACATTTAAACGTAAAATTCAGAACATTCTCCGAGAGTAGCTTCTAGCTTCTTACACCATTGGAACACATTTGTTTCAGGCCGTGACAGAGTAATGGAATTTAAACACACAAGCTGCCACTTTTCCCGCTGCTGCCACACCGAGTCTTTGCATGCCTGCATCCATGACATTCATGTGTTTAACCCAGCTGCGACCAAACGTGGGTCGGCCTTTTGGGACCACTGATTGGTTCACCTCTCGTTCCAGGCGTCGGTTACAAATGGCACATCAGTTATTGAATGGGTCGGCCGGGGTCGACTACATACTCAAGAGCGTGCATTCCTCCCCTGAGTCCTGTTTCATTTTCCAGAAACTAGCTTTAGAACCAAAATATGTGGCAGCCTCACTCGTCCATCTTATTTTGACTCCGATTTCAACGAATTATCTTGGAGCAATGGAATAGCGAAGAGGAAAGAAATCTTCATAACACTGGTTTCTGACATGTATTAAGTGATACAAATGTGGGTCCATCTGCGTTGGCAGCGTGGCGAGCACAATTCTGTAATCTCCTGTATAATTTGTTTTAATGTGACAAATTAGTATTCTTCATGCGGCTGTATTTTATCCGAAAGAAGCTAATTTAAGCGGCGCTAAGGTATGCCTGTGTAGATCGGTGGAGATCCCGGGAGACTAGGCGGTGAGGAACCCCTTGGATTTTTGGTCTCCCATCGGCTTTGTATAGGGCTTGTGTTGCCATGCCAGCATTATCCCATCCAGGACCCCCTGGGTTGAAAAAAATATTCAGCCTTGTATGTAGACACGTATGCATGTAAATACAGACAGCTACTTTCGGGCTGAAGACACCAAACGGCAGACATATGATTTAAGTTATTTCTGCTTCTAAGAGTCTGTTTACGACTTCAATGGCTTGCGAGTAGTGACGTCTGTTTCCCTTAGATGTTTTTACCGAACAATATATATTTCCACATTGACCGTCTGTCTATAATATTTCGAATTGTATCAGTCCAAATATTATAATCTTACTCTTTCATCGTTCTTTTTACTTCTTTGTGGAGATTTGGTTCCGTGCGCTCTAGTCCTACGTCATAACTGGGATGGCAGTGGGTGGATAAGCTAGCACTTATCCCGCACTTTGTTCAGACGCATTGCACATTGTGACAATGTACTAGGTCCCCATCATTACTTTACAAGGCTCTCTCGTCCACGTCTGCTCGCGACACTGGCTCAACGGGCCCAGCGAGACCTGACCCGCCAAAGTACGAGCCATCACTCACATTGGAAGCGTTCGCTTATTGCGCTGCTAGTGTGCAGAGGAGCTGCTGTTGGTGGCTTGATGAATGTGCCAGCGAGGGCCAACTGCCGCCAAACTCAAGAACAATGTGCGAGCCGCAGCTGCGAACGAGTTCTGTAACTCACTGCTCTGTCGCCAACTTTGTGGAATGTAGAAAAAAACGGTCACTCCCACGCTGGGCGAAGATAGCTGTCGAGGTGTGAATGACACATATATGCATTTGTGAAGTTATTTATTACATATATGACACCTGATATACACAAAACCAATATATAAAAGAAAACGAAATGTAAGACCAATATACAAAACAGCAGCGATATATGTCTCTGTTGATGATTATGTGACCGATATGGTTGACTTATATTATTTATAAATATATACAAGGCGTCACCTCAGGGACCAGGGTAAAACCAGTCATCTCTCTCTCTCTCGCTCTCTCTCTCTCTCCTTGCCCTCGAAAAGAAGGAGGGGCTAGCCCCTTGCTTTTGGCTGACCAATCGCTCCCTAGCACAATTCTGTTTGCACCAATATCATTAGAATAACGACGGTGCCTAGAATAATGCCACCTTTCAAGAAACTGCATTACCTTTACTCCATGGAAAATTTTGATCATAAATCAAGTTTTTGATAATGCTAGGACTTCCATTTTACACCTGCCAGGCTAGGGGGCACCACCGCCTCCCCCTCGCAAAATGACCATCAAATGGCCATTTAGTGTGGGACGTGGATCCGATATCTGAGTCAATTACTGAGATGTTGACTGGTTAAGATTGACCAGAACGTTTGGATACACTCAAATTCAGGTATGGATTCAGCTTGTGATATTTTTCCAGCTGGCTGTTTTTTCGGATACAGGTTTGATTTGGATTGGTGATTTTGATGGAGTCAAATATTATATAAAACAACTTGTTCAAAATATTGTATATTCATACTGTTTGAATATGTAGCCTTGGTGAAACGTAGCCCTCCAAACCTTCCGGTTGATGATAATTGATAATAATTGATTTACCTGGATTACCTGGAGTGATTTTGAAGCAGTCCTGACTGGGATCTAAGTTTCTTTGGACATGACGGACTCTAATTTGGAATTATATCCCCCAAGCTGCCCGGTACCCATGGACAGATTGAGGATCAGTGAATAGTTTATTTTCCGACTTTACCTTCTTGTTTGTGCTCCCACTGCTCACCGAGATCCTGGTGCAGTCTTCAGCCGAAACCACCAGTCATATGAGTCTATCAATCGCCGTACCCCTGTGTCCTTTGGTGTTTGTGGTAGCGGCTCTTTCGGTGCTTTTGTGGTCTTCCTTTTGGGCACCCCTTCCCGAGCGAAATTCTAACTTCACTCCTGGTCGGTTCCTGACTTCAACTTGTCAAGAAGTGTCTGATTGTAGTGGAGGCCCCCGCATGGTCACTGTGTCTGGTGCATACCAGCCGAGTTTCTGACGGAGGCTACTCTCAAGCAGCCCTCCAAACTTTCTGACTTTTCGGGAAGAGTTTTAGCTGCCCTAACTTCCCTACCCAGGCTACCTCAGTCGGTGCATGAAATGTGTGTAATGCAAGACAAAGCCACTGATTCAGCGTGTTTGTTTCGTTCAAGAAACTATGCAATACATGTATTGTAGTAGTAGTAAACAATATATGCATGGGACACGTACCACTCGGCCCAGCCCATGGTTTTCAGCACTGCTTGGGCTGACAGTAATTTTGCTCACGTCACCTAGACATGAAGCTATTCCTGCCTGAGACTGATTATGCCGGTGATAAGGACCAGTGAACTAGGTGTTTAAAGTGGAAGTGTTGGTATAGGCCCGGTCGCCTCTGGTGGCATAACCAGAGAATGTATGAATGTATGTGCATACCTGCAGCAGTATTGCCACGTTCCCATGCGGAGGGACCACCAGTCATTGCGGCACTGTCGGAGGTACGGCAGTGACGACCTCTCCTCCTCCGGCAGCTCTGCTGGTGACACTGGCCCCTCTCAGTGCACGCGGTGCCTGAGCACGGCATGACCGTGGACGGTGTGCGGCTGACAGGACCTTACTTCGACCCCCGCACGGCCCGCAACGTGACGGCTCAGGCTGGCGGGTACGCCTTCCTGCCCTGCTCCGTCCGGCAACTGATGGACAAGGTGGTAAGTCCTAGTAATCAGCCGCAGCCCGCAAGAAACTCCGTGAAGAATTGTATGAACACGTCGTAACCTCAAATATTTGTTTGCTAGTAGAGATGCATAATGATTCCTGGAAACGACAATCCAGATTTGAAATGTTCCCTGTTTGGAAAAAAATGAAAGAGCCCCTTCCACGGGCTTTTGTGGAACTCTGGTCTTGGCGAATTACCTATAAATATGAGATAGAAGTATACAAACCTTAACACGCGCCCCGCTAGGTCCCTTGCATGATGCGCCCCGCTGGGGGGGCGTTTTTTGGCCCCCTCCGTGTCTCGTTCCCCACGAAAGCTAAAGGAAAATTACGGACGGCGTTTGAAAGCTCTTGACAAGACGAAGTTAATTTATAGGAATAATTTTTATGTCAGGTCAATATTGAGGTCAGCATAGGTCAAAGAATGCTTCATAGGCTTACAACAGAGCAGTGTACGTTTCCCTCTCCAGATCTGCCCTCAGGAGAGCTAGAGCAAATCTGCATGCATCATTAGATTTCTCTCATCGCGGCGAATCGAATTATGTATAATATGACCTGGCTAGGTCAAATAATCAAAATGACCTGACCTCGACCTAGGTCAGGGTCACAGAGTGACCTGGTATGGTCATGTTGTATATCAATCGACTCCCTGTGACAATATAAACACAATGCAAGCAAAATGAGAGCTTTATCTCAATTCAGTAAGAAGTTACTGGCAAAACAATTACTCTCTGCTCCCGTGACCTGATATGACCTTTGAGAGGTCAGATGCTCAAAAACTCAACTTTATGGTCAAGATAGTGGTAAGAATAGACAGTTTGAGGATTGTCAGCCTTATCTATCCAGCATTTTCTGAAAACGAGTCCATTCTATTTTTCACCATAGACTTATAATTGGTTGACCAAAAAATGACCCCATCTTAGGTCACCAATATCAAAATTCTGAGATAGCAGATTTGTAGACCCTAATGACCTTACCATATTGTGCAAGTTTCAAACTGATCACTATGCTAATGTTCCCTGGGCGCTGCTTCAAACTGGTAATTTTAGTTTTGAGGTCGGATCACTTGTCCCTGAATAGCTCCTTGACCTGACATGAACTTATTTCAAAAATTTGGTCAGATGTGTAAAATTGATCAGAGATAAGGTACCGTAAGTTTTGTTGTTCTGCGTCTCTTCGTTTTTTAGATATCTTGGAAAAAACCAGGAGGGGGCGAATTTCGCCCCCCCCCAGCGGGGCGCGTGTTAAGGAGGCAGTAAAACCAATAGGAAACCATCAAATCTGGTATGAAGCCAATCCTGTAACAATACAAATTGACTCTGTGTGAATATTCAACTGCCCAAACTGCTAAATTAAAGGTTAAGTGAGCAGTATTGCTTGGCTTTTGGTAGCGCAACTACTCAGGTTTCCGAATTCTCCACGGACGCTCCTTTGGGTCACGCATGAGCGTGTTCCCTGCCACTGTTTACGGCTTTGGACACTATGCCCAAACTAGGAGAGAAGTTCCATCTAATCCGAGCGTTATGCTTAAACACTTCGCCTTCAATTAGCAGGCCCTGTGGGAGAAACTTCCTGATTCTTGTTTGTTCGGTCACAAATTCCCCCCCAGCGCCTCCTCCTCAGCATTGGATCGTACCAAATATAACCGCTTGTCTTTGTATTTGCTGTGCACGCACGAATGCTTTTCTGGGTAGCGGTATGCTTGACGTAATTTCTCAGCACGCTTTAAGCAAGCTTAAAATGCTTAGCGCTGTCTGTCCAGAGGCACCGATCGCCTTCAGCGTCGTCAAGGGTTGCTTTATGTCAATGCCTAGTGAACAAAATTAGCCTCATCAATATCAAGAGAGAGGAAGAGTAGACGCACTTTGCAGAGGCATTCCGTCCGTAGACTACCTTCATTGATGTTTCCTTAGGGCTGCCCATTTTACTTACACCCCCAGGTTTGCAAGATAGTCCACCAGATTCACATTATTTGGGCTAAATGCTACTCAGAACTGGTTTTGGTTTCCTTGAGACTCGAAAACTGACCATGCGCAGCGGAGTTGAAAATAGCTCCTATATCGTACCATTACATAGTGATGCAGGAGTCCAGAAGAAAACGGGGTGGAACCTCTTGCTCAGAAACCAAATGCGATAGAACGATAATTTTTGCTTGAAATGAAGGCTTCCTATCGGGTGGTTTTGGCTTACGAAAAGTGGCCGTTTGGTGATATCAGTAAAATAATTGTGTATTAGTGATAACCACTTTTGATTGAGAACCTATGGCGATAGAGCGATGATTTTTCTTCAATTGAAAACTGCTGGTCAAATGGTTTGAATCAAAACACAAAATATTAATTTTCGATTCCAAATGTCGACAAGTTTTGATTAAGTGATGTTATAAAATGTCACTATACGTTGGTAATGCCATAGGCGGATCCAGGGGAGGGGCAAAGAGGGACAGGTGCCCTTAGGGCTGCCCATTTTACTTGCACCCCCAGGTTTGCAAAATAGTCCACCAGATTCCCATTATTTGGCCTAATTGGTTCTCAAAACTGGTTTTGTTTTCTTCGGGACTAAAATAACTGATCATACGCAGCGAGAGTGAACATCTCCCCTATTTCGCACTTACACCCCAAACTAGACCATGGAACCTATAAACTATCAAATATATCTATCAAAAAGACTAGTGCTTTTATACACACGCCTCATTTATTGCACTTTATTGAGTACGAATGCGACAAGAAGCTTCATGTGTAACACAGTACCAAGTCATGGTCATTCACAAGAGGCATTGATGATTCTCCCTTCACAATACCTCCAAGCCGCCGACGCCACCAGCACCGCCGGCCTAGATTCTCCGTTGAGATCTCAAATGTTTAATACGGTGCAAACCTTTGAACTTCAACTACCAGTAGTTTCTATTGTCCAGTGGCTTCTTGGTGAAGCTGACATACCTTCCGGAACATCTCCATACCCTGTAGCAGTTTTATTCTTCTGAGCCTGTCATTCCTGGTAAGAATTAGGCTGTATTTTGTGATGGTGCAGCAGCACCTCTCGCATGTCGTTGGTCACTTTGACATTCCGCACAAACTCTTCAGTTTCCTTGTACTGATGGTTCTCGCCCCAGAGTTCGGAATTCCTCGCCAGTCACTTGTGGTCGACTCCCAAGATGGCAGAAAGCATAAAGGATTTGGGATCGCACAGGTCGGCTAGTTCGGTCTTGGAGGTGAGCTCTTTAAAGATGGGCTTCTCGAGGGAGTGGTGCTCAGGGCTAGTGTTGGGCAGGCACGACTGGTACACCGCCGAGCCAACCAGCATCCTCGCCCACAACCCGCTCTGCAGCACTCCCTCGAGAAGCCCAGCTCCATGGACCTCACATCCAAGACCGAACTGACCGAAGATACCTTAACTTACGGTATCTTGGGTAAGAAAGTAATCCCTCGAAAAGCCCAGCTCCATGGACGTCGCCTCCATGATCGAACTGACCCAAGAACTTACCGACCTGTGCGGCTCCAACTCATACATGCTCTTCACTATCTTCAAAGTCGATCGCAAATGGCTGGTGAGGGGTTCCGAATTGTGGGGCGAGGACCAGCAATACAAGGAAACAGAGGAGAGGTGCTGCGGTACCATCACAAACTACAGCAAGATTCTTACCAGGGAAGACAAACACAGAAAAAAACTGCTGAAGGGTGTGGAGAAATTCCAGAAGGTGCACCGCAACTTTATTAAGACGGCATTGAACAACAAAAACTACTGTTAGTTGAAGTTCGAATATTTACACCGTATGATATGTGATCTGAGATAAGATCATCGTATGACACATTATATCTAAACAGAGAATGTAGGCCGGCGGTGTCGGTGGCGTCGGCGGCTTGGAGGTGCTGTGAAGGGAGGATCATCACTGCTTCTTGCTATTGACTGTGACTTGGTATTGTGTTATACGTGAAGCTTCATTTGCACTCTATGAAGCGCAGTGAGTGTGTCTATTAAATCGATAGTCTTCTTGCTAGACATATTTGATAGTTCATAACTTTCATGGTCTAAAATGGAGTATTGCATAGTGATGCAGCGGGCCTAAACAACAGGGTGAAACCCTTAAAAGTGACTTCTTAGAGATATCAAATGGATATGATACCTTTAAGAATTCATTTAAACATGGGAAACCGTGTTGACCACGTTCAAAACCACGGAACATGGCACTAGTTGCGGTTGTCAATATGCTCCAAATCAAACACTTTTCCGTATAAATCGCAAGTTTTGCTCAGCTTATTGCTCTAAGTCGGATTTTCGGTTCGAAGTGATTTGAACGAATTGTACTGAGCATCAGAGCCATCAAATACCCTCAATAGTCTCTGTGATGGAACTGAAAATGATCGGCAGTAAAGAAAAATTGTGGTGTTTCTTGCGTGACCAAAGCGTGATTTAACGGAAACCTGAATTCAAAACACAAGTATGTTTTGTGTTTGTTCGAACCATTCAATGATAAGCCTTCTAGTTTATTAAAATTGATGTTCTATCATTATAAGCTCTTGATTAAAAAGGACCATTACCCATAGGTGTATCCAGAATCACTAATCAGGGGGCACCTTGCTAGGGTAGGAGGGTGCCATCCGGACCAAGGGGCACTACTTTTGGCCAAAAAAATCTTACCAATCTGGCGCCAAATCCTATCGCGGGACGCTGATTTTCGCTTCGAGGGGGGGCTATAATAGGAAGAGACAAATTTCAGGGGGCGCTATCGGCCCTTCAAAGGAGCGCTGTGACTGTTTTAGGGGGCGCCGAGGGTGGGTTGGGGCAGGGCACCTGTCCTCTTTGCCCCCCCTGGATCTGCCTATGGCATTAACAACACGTAGTGACATTTTATGACCACTATATTATAATGTGTCGAAATCTGGAATCGCAAATATTTATTTTATGTTTTGATTTAAACCATTTGACCATCAGTTTTCAATTGAAGAAAAAATAATTCTATCGTCATCGTTTCTCAATCAAAAGTGGCTATCACCAATACTCAATTATGATATTTTACTGACATCACTAAACGGTCATTTGTCGTAAAGTCAATATCGAAAACCAACATTGCGCGTGCTTGCTTGAACCACCCGATAGAAGGCCTTCATTTGAAGCAAAAATCATCGTTCTATCGCAATTGGTTTTTGAGCTAGATGTTCCACCCAGTTTTCTTCTGGCCTCCTGCATCAGTACGATACGTAAACTATGTTCAACCCCGCTGCGCATGGCCAGTTTTCGAGTCTCGAAGAAACCAAAACCAGTTTTGAGTAGCTTTTAGCCCAAATAATGAGAATCTGGTGGACTATTTTGCAAATCTGGGGGTACCAGTAAAATGGGCAGCCCTAAAGGAAATATTATTTCCTCATGAAGCTTGGAACTCTGCCTTAGTTTTGTATCATTTCATGTCGCGTTGGTGCTAGTTTGAAAACTATGGTACGCAATGTTCTCTGAGAAATAGAGTCGACGCTACTTTTATTCGGAATAAGAGAAAACTAATCTAACAGAACAATAACGCCATTTTTAGGTTTCATTGTCCACGACCTGGCCATGTGAAGCGATTTCAACAGATGGTGTATGCTGCAGGACTGTCCTGGAACCACGCTCGAGTTCCATCAAAAATTTGTGCACTTGCACGGTATTTGCTGCAGCGACAATCGACCACACACACGCCTCTATACCGCATGACACGTCAGCTCGCTGCGCGTGAAAGAGAGCATAGCACATATGCGTAATCGCTACAAGCACTGACCGATCCAGGGTCGGGGTAGGGAGGGACAGTCAGGTAGTTTCCCTTCGAAATTATCCGATTGTCATTAAGGTTTTCTTCTTGATTTCAGCTGTGTTGCCCCCTCATCCAACCACCCCAGTTTATCCTGCCTGGATTCCCCACTGACAACTAATACAGCTTTTGTACGATAGCTGCACCGACAGACTTCCATAGGCGCGGGGCGAGGTCACGCACAGCGGTAATTACTGGTGAGGCAGCCGCCACTGGGCGCTGTAGACAGACATTTGTCAAGGAGGACAGGAATGGCGTGGCAATCAAAGCTGGTCGCTCAGAACATGTAATTATAATATTTTTTGGCGGTTGGGGTTGGGTTAGCAACGCACCAACTTTTGAGGTCATACAGCGCATATAGGGGGAAGGAGAATGAGCTAGGCTTGAGCTAGGGCAGGAGCCAAACCTTGCCTCTGGGTGGACTCGAACCCACAACACCCTGCACGTTCAGCATATCAAAGGCCGAGCCGAGCGCGCGCGCGCCAACCGACTGCGCCGCTCAGACCCCGCTTTTGCGCACTGCATTCCATGTTTCATCTTTGAACAAGACTTTCTCCCAGCACTCGAAAGTATTCGTACGAGGAAAAGTTTTTAGCCAGCTGGGGGAATACATTCAATACCTCAATAATTTTCATGGGCTTATGAACTCGAAAAAAGCAACAACACCGATGTCAGAGAGGGAAGACAATAGTTCGACTCCAATATGAGAAAAATTGGCATATTTTGGGTTCAGGGTTTCTCATATGTTTGAAATTAGAAATTTTTTATAGAAATTAAGGGGGTCAGGCCCCTTGTCCCTCTTCTCTCTTTTCATTCGTGGATGTTTTCTGTTACATACGACCACAAGTTTGCGGTGGTCCTGCCTGTAATGATGTACAGAGAAGCAGATTCCCACCTCCCCCCACCTCCTTCCTCCATTTTTTAGCGTTCCGGGATGCTGCCAAAAGTGATTGCGAATGCTTACTTTCATAGCAGAAGTCAAACGCAGAGCTGGTGCTAGAAAATCAGATGAAGGACATAGATGCAGAAGTGGCTCCATGGGAGAGGGCAAACAAGCATTGCCCTCACCTTCCAACCCTCGCCTGATTTCTACCCATTTACTTTAAAAACTCAATGTTTTCACACTGACCTGCTCCGTTGCACCCCCTCCTCCAAACTATCGGTTCAGATCCTGCAATGCACCGGTAAATCTATCAAAATATTGGTGAATGCTTTCCCATAACATTTCTCGTTCTTAATCGAATCTCTAGATATCAGAGCGTGAACCCAGAGCGGCTCCTCACGACGCTTACGTGGAATCAGCAATGACGCGGTCATAATGCCACGAGCCCCATAACTCAGAGATATGACCGAGTCGGAGCCAGGCCGGCTTGAGGAGAGAGAGGAGAACCACTCTGGTTGGGGTAGTGCTGGAGAGAGGAGTTTCAGAGATATCTAGGTTAGTCCTCCTTCTTAAAGAGGCAAAATGGAGACAGGGAGTGGATCCTCAAGCGGATGACTCGCGTCTTAGCCCTTCTGAAAAGAAGTAAATATTAAGAAACGGGGTGTGTGCGCCCTTCTCCCTTTTTATACAATTTTAGTTTTGCCAACAAATTGGCGTCTATCCAAGCTCAAGTTTGTTTCAAGAAAGCCTAGAATTGGAAGGACATTCAATGTTAATAGTATTTTTAGAAGATGTGCGAAGAAGTTAGCGAATATTATGGAGACCTAATTAAAAGTTGCTTTGCTTTATGGTGGCGCGATTTTTTCTCGAAACTAGTGAGACTGTTGAACTAACCCTGGCTTAAGTTTGCGTTTTACAGTAGTGTCTTCATTAACAACATCTAGAAATATTCTGATTTAATATAGGGTAAATACTGAATTCTAAATCAATGAATATCGAATTCATTACGTGCAATATCATACACATTACATTATTATATACATTACATTAAGCTATTCTAACAAGGCAGGGATTTGGAATTAAGAGCAGTCCTGTGTGTTGAGTCCGAGGGCTAGAGCCAGACATCTCTGTTTGACATCTTTCATCGTCGAGTGGAGGCCCAGAGACTCGCACGACAGACCGTCAGCATTTCAACTTGATGGCCATTTCAGCCCAGAATAGACGAGAACGACGAATGTTGAATGACCATGATCTTGGTCGTGAGGATGCGCTGGCTTCCACCCTCTTAATAATTTAGCTTAACTGTCATCGCACATCGCGAGTGTGGACTCCAATGGATGTAGAAAGGATTTCGAAAACTAGAAAGGAAGGTCAGATGGTTTAGAACCATATGCATGTATTCATTGATGGGGGTGGTACTACACGCATTGGTGGGTGGTGGTACCTGCCACCCCTTCGGGCTTTTTGGAAATATAATAAAAGCGGGACGTTACTCGCCGCCGCACTTGGTATACCGTTTTTCTGATCATTTTTACAATTTTTGTCAAAATTTTGGGTCCAGGTCATTTCAGGTTAGGTCACCATTGCAAGTCAAGTGACCTCATCTCTAAAAAAATTAAAATAGTATAAGTAAGAACAGGGTTAAACCATGGATCTGGGGATGAGGTGGCTTAGTGGATAGCACCCTTGTCTTCTAAGCCACTGGTTCCGGTCTCAAGTCCCGGCGGAGCCTCTGAATAGGTTGATCTGATCTCCAAAATCCCTTCCAACATGGTGAGAGTTGGTGACACCGTTTGACCCTGGCAGTTGGTGCGTCGTTAAACCCCAACAATTATAAACATTGGATCTGAAACTAGTATCACATAATGGGCCTGCTGAGTGCTACAAGATATATTCCGAGAGTTTTAATGTCGATGACCTAAGGTCAGGTACGAGACATGTCCTCTCCATTAAAAAGGCGTGTGGTTCTAATGCTTTGTATTTTGAACTAATTTGACCTTGACCTGAACTCGGCTAGGTCAAATCTTAGATTTGACCTAGCAAAGTCATATTATATATCATTCAATTTGGTTTGCTGTGAGGATTCTAGCTGTCTGGAACGTTTTGCTCTATATCTACTTGTTCAGATGTAATAATTGAAAACCTGCATTTCCATGTTCTCTCTAGGGTGACGTGCCTTAACCTAATGAGACCCAAGAAAAAAATTTCAATTGCTTTCGATGGAGATTTGGATGGGCTATCTAACGTCGTTAACCATTTTCCGTTATCTAGCGTGACTTTTGACATCTTAGGAGGGGGGGTACCCACTCCCGTCAAAGCAAAGGTGGCTCAGATCCAAGATACCTTTACTTGAAGGTACGTTTAAGAGGGATTTCCTCACGCCTACCTGACGTTACATGGGCGTGGAGGAATTCCTTCTTCATTTGGCCGTGCGTCAAAATGCTGCTAATGGCACTGCCCGCTTACGAATTTGTGAGAATACACAGCAATCAAGTTTATCCAAAATGCAATAAATATGCATTTCGTCTTAGGTTATTCGCCTCTTTTTGCAAAAATTTGGATATTTAATCGTTTAATTTCCCTATGTTATATGCTACGAGGTGTGACGTCACATCCGGTCGTCAGCACTTGCTGTTGGAGGGGGCTGGCTCAGACCCCGTCAATGTGCGTGTTAACAACTCAGCTAGCAAGGAGTAGGGGAAAAGAAGCAGACCGTTGCGGTGACGGTGGGTAGTGCTGTAGGGGGAGTATGGTAGAGAGTCGTTGGCTTGGTACTGTAACCTCATAATATACTTCAGCAACACTATATCATGTTTCACGTGGTTAACACGCGCACTGACGAGGGACGGGTACCCGCCGCCTTGGGTTTTGAAGATAGAATAAAAGCAGCGGTGCTACACGCCGCCGTACTTGGTACACCTTTTGTCTAATCTTTTTTACAACTTTAGCCAGAATTTTAAGGTTGAGTCGTCTCAGGTCAGGTTACCAGTGCAGGTCAAGTGACCTCACTTCAACAAAGTTTATGATAGCATAAGTCAGAACAGGCTGAAATTATCCGATTGAAACTCATAGCAAATAATGGTCCCACCGAGTTCTGCAAAATTTATTCCGTTGTTTTTTATCGATAACCTAAGATTAGGTATGAGTCACGACTTCTCCATCGGAAATACATGGGAAATGGTTTAAATTGAATAACCTAGAAATGTATGATGGTAGAGCGTTTATTTTTACGGCACTAGGTTCACCTTCTCATTGCAGTTTTAATGATATGCATTTTGACCTAATTTGACCTTGACCTGACCTCAAGCCAGGAAAAATCATGTATTTGACCTGATGGGACCCAGAAAGTTCATATTAGACATCATTCGATTCGGCTTGCTGCTAGGATTCCAAAGATCTACATTGTTTTGCTCAATATTTACTAGTTCAAATGAAATGGCTGAAAACCTTTGTTTACATGTTATCCCATGATTGGATACCTTGACTTCTAGTAACCTGAGATCTGACCTGACAAAAAACTTTTCCAATATTTTCTATAGAGATTTGGATGTGCTATCCAACGCCGTTCACCATTTCTCGCTGTCTAGCTTGCTTCTTGAAATCTTAGTGGAGGCGGGTAGGTACCCGCCCCCTGTCAAAGCAAAGGTGGTTCAGACCCCAGTCAATGCGCGTGTTAGGGAGATATTGGAAAATTTGTTAAGAATAGCTGGTAGAAGATGTGTGCATGGAGCCATCCAGGCCCCTGATGACGTAATTTCGACGTTCGCGAGGTACATGACAATAAAAGGGTGGTTCACACAGGATCTTCAAGTACTCTGCAATAGCTCTGTGATGGATTTCTTCTACAATGAGGACGCAAAACCACTACTGTGCATACACAGGGCAGATGATGATAATTTTTGGGGCTTATCGACGCACCAACTGCCAGGGTCATATGGCGTCGCCAACTCTTTCCCTGTTGGAAGAGTTTCTCGGGAGTCAGCTTGCTCCTTGTTCAGGGAAGCCGCCGGGCCTTGAACCCGGGTCGGCTGAGTGGAAGCCAGCTAGGCTGACCACTCCAACACCGCGCCCCCACGCAGGGCAGATAAATTGAAGAGTAAAACATGTTAGTTTCAGTGCGACGCATTATTCTTTAATAATCTGTGCTAGCACTCGTCACATTTGCCACTGGCATTTGAATAACAAATCTCACGGCACCAATCATTCCGAGTTCTTAAACTTCCTCTGCGATATATCGTATTGGTATATATATATATATATATATATATATATATATGTATCGTATTCGGATGCACGTATTCTTGGGATTTATTATTTGTCATAAATCCCAAGAATACGACCGAAAACATGCAACTCCATCCGTACGACCAGTTACTGCGACTAGGAAATGCGACGAACGTTCACCAGAATGTTGCCGGTTCGTCGGCAATGAAGCCAGATTTCAAATATATTCCAAGCTTTGTGGTTCTTGGAAAAAGTCCCACATGCTGCTCTTAAATTCGTTGCAGAGCTGTTTAAAATCCGATACAAATCACCCTTAAGTCACATGGTTCTTGTTGCATCTTCACTGGATTTGTGTGTGAGAAAATAGCTTGGATCGACGGTATACTTTTGGAGAGACTTAACGTCCACCATAAGCAGATTGTTAGACCATGAAATTTGGAAATTTGAGGGTGTGGGAGGGTCGTGTTTGAACAGGAGAAAGGACAAAAGTAAATTAAACATGTGTTTATACATGTATGTATGCACGTCAATGGTGGACCCCGGACAACATTGGGGCGGGGCTAGGGGACTCAAGCCCCCCCATACACCTGTCATTCCCTCGGAACGGCATGCATTAACTGTAGGCACTTTGACATTTCGGGTGGCTTGATCCCCTAGCCCCCCTGTTGTATCTGTTACTAATGTATGAACATACATATATACATGGCAGGGACATAGACGTGATACCTAAGGACTAAAAGGCACTTCGATTGTAGGTGAGAGGTGTTTTGAAGCATTTTTGGGAGGTGAAGCTGCCGGTTTGAGCTTCACCGAGGTGGAGAGTATGAGTCACCTTCGCTATGGTCGGAGTCCAAAAAGACAGGAGGTGGCAAAAACCCTCTGTATAAACAAGGGTTATTCGTGCAGTGGAGAGGGGTCTGGCGTCAACGCGCAGTAGAGCCTTAAAAATACCTGTGACTTTGACCTGTGACCTTGACCTTGACATCTAATAGCTTTAACTATGAAGTCATAGCATAACATACATTATACTGAATAATGCCATCTGACTGGAACACTCAGGTCAATGCCCTTGACCTGTCACCTTTCACATTGACCTTGACATTCTTGAGGGTGACTTTAACACATAATCCCGATTGTATGACGTTATGATATCACTTCTCGGTGGACAATGCAAGCGAGCTGGTGCGACCGCGCGATTGCCAAGGTCTCAAAATACAGGCCTAACTTGGAATATCTATAAGCCAAAACATATCGACTGATTTAAAAAAATTTTACCAAACGACGCTCTCATGAATACTCTCAAATATAGTTAAGTAGCGTTTTCCGGCTGGGAACTGTTCTACGACCACCTTGGAAAAATAGGATGGGGGCCACTTCAGGACCCATCCCCCACTGCACGTGTTAAGTAAGAAAGAACGGCTGCAATTTCCTTTTCGAAAGGAGGCGTAATTCCTTTATCCCTCGTACTCCCAAAAGCCGCTTCTCGAGCGGGGACACGACATTGTCCGGCTCCGGTGGGCAGGGATCCGGTGCTGGTTCCGGGTCCGGTGGGCAGGGATCCGACACAGGTTCCGGCTCCGGGGGGATGGTGTCAGCGCTGTTTCCGGCTCCGGACGCCGGTCGATGATGTCCACCCGCCGCAGCAGGTGTGTTCCCTGTGACGGCGCCGAGTTCAGTGACGGATGATGACTCCCGAGTAGTTGTGTCTCAGATAGCTGTGCTTTATAGACCATATCAAACTCCAGTCGTGCACATTCGGCTCCATATCGCCGCGCGATCGATGGGGTCGGCAGCTTCAATGAAGAGAGGCTGGCCGCTCCAGGTGACCCGAGCTCTTCCCGTCCAGCTTTACCATTTTAGGAATTCTGAAAGGAAATCTTTCTAAAACACTGGTGTGTTGTTCGTGGCGCGTTCTATCTGAAAATGGTACCTCTGATCCAGGTATACATGAGGAGTTTTAATGAAACATATTAATATAATATCGACCGATCAAACTGAGCTGTGAATGAAATATATATTTTATTTTGCAGGCTTCCCCCTCAAACATATTCGTGTCAGCTTAGACAGTGGCGGATCCAGGACTATATCTGTGGTCAGTGGAGGCTACAGGAGGGCTCGAGCCTCCCCCATCATTGTCTCGGGGCAGCCTCCGCCTACGCATTTACTGTCTATACATAGGCACTCTATTGTAGTTTTCATAGTATTATACTTAAGTTTTCAATAGTCAACTACGCAAGGTTTCAATAATCCACACTATCATTTTTTTATTTTCCTGGAATCGACATCGAGAATATGTTAAGTCAGTGGCGGATCAAGGAATTCATTGGGGGGTGGGGATTGTGGGTTTGAGCCTTACCCGGCAGTACCTCGAGTAGCCCCTCGCTTATGTGTTAACTACAGGGGCCGGAAATTTGGGGGGGCTTGAGCCTCCTAGCCCCCCTTGAATCCATCACTGTGTTATTTGCAAATGCTGAATGCGGGCGAGTTTGTTTAGCGTTATGTCGTAGTGAGGGCACAATGATGACGATTCGAGTTTTAGGGCACTGCAGCTGCAGAGGCTATACGTGCCCGGTAGTGAGGGGAAAACGTAATGTTTCAAGCAAAGAATTATCATAATATGATTGTAAATATATAATACATGCTTACGTGTGATTTCGCGTGTTTACCTACACAACACAGATTTTGGATCAGTTCAGAAATTGTGTCCAAATTTGAACCCCTAACCAAGTACACCGACCTGCATAAGGCAGTATTGTATAACAGTGGTTGACAGATATTAACACTTAAACCAACACAGCAGGCAGATGAACGCGTTTCGACAAAAATTGTCTTCTTCAGCATCTATGGTAGGAGGGATAAGGAACCCGTCATCAAGACATTCAGCAGTTTCATCGTTTGGATTTTTGTGCAAAATTATCGTGCGATAGAAATATACAGGCACCGTTTTTGAGGATATTCCAATAATGTTTCTTGAATTATAATTCAAGAAACATTATTGGAATATCCTCAAAGCTGTGCCTCTATATTTCTATCGCACGATAATTTTGCACAAAATCCAAACGATGAAACTGCTGAATGTCTTGATGACGAGTTCCCTCCTACCATAGATGCTGAAGAAGACAATTTTTGTCGAAACGCGTTCATCTGCCTGTGTTGTTTAAGTGTTAATAAGGCAGTATGTCTGCAATCGTGAATTAAGAAATGTATATTGAAGTGAAAACCAGTCTTTGAAAATGGGCCTCAAAATTTTTGACAGGCGAGGCTCTTTACTAGGGACAGAAAACCATGGATATACTAAAGTGGCTACACAAAGTTAGGTATGGAGATGTTCTACATGGTAGGAATGTACAACCAGCAAGAGCATGCATGCTGCCGTTGGGATATATTAAGGGGCCCCTGAGGTGGCATAATGGCCCGTGTAAAAGTAGTGATATTTTGCATTCACCCCAAAAGGGCGAAATGGTCAGGTGGTCTGGGCAGGTATCTATGTATCCACACCAGATCTGGAGCCTCCCCAATAGGAAATAAAAAGCGATGGGGCGCTGACTGAGTATCCATCCTAGAGGTACGTAAAGAGGATTTCGTCCATCAGAGGGCGGCGCCTGAGAAGACCTCGCTCCAGCGCCGAAAGAGACCTAGCAAAAAACGAAGAGGCCTTCATCATTCAAATGGCGGCTGTCGGCCGGTGGAGAGTTCAAACGCAATTTACAAGATTGCTTGTTTGGAGATCTCTAACCGGCAGTCGCTTCAATTCCGGCAACCGTAATCAAAGCCAGGGGCAAAGTATCGTTTCCAAGTGTTGGCCTAGTTAGCGAGCAGTGGCGGATACAAGGGGGAGGGTTGGGGGCTCAAACCCCACCCCCGCCGAAATGTTTGAGTGCCTATAGCTAATGCATAGGCAGAGGGTGATCCGAAGCAATGCTGAGTATTGCACCTAGCCCCCCGAAGTGAGGTCTTGGATCCGCCACTGTTAGTGAGGTACATACATACACTGCAATCATTGAAACGTGTCATCGCTTGATATAAATTTCCTGATTTCCATAATGTGTGATTATGTGGAATTATGTGTGATTTTTAACCAATCAAAAACGTTTTGAGACGATCCTTAGATACTTTAAAGCGAATCACAAAACTTACCTGTAAATAGCACATGATGACGGATAGATTAGCTGGTGGCAAAAGTACACTATTTAAAGCTTACAAGATTTCATGACTAGCCGGATACACTTTATGATTCGATGCTGTTAAGAATAAAATAAAAATTGGCAGCATGGTAGTTGCCACATACTCATATACACTCTTGTATTGTATTTATCGACTTTAGATGGAATATTCCACCTTTTTCAATATGTTTTAGACTGAGAGCACTTTTGCAGACCGTGTCGAGAAGTCACTATTGGCGTATTGCAGTTCACCCAAAGTTCTCTGTGTTATATTCCAATACAATCTAGAATTAAAGTAAAGCCAATAAAGCCTTAACTCAAACAATGGAGGCATATCTTTCCATTTGGTTGCAAAAATTTAGTTGGTATAAATCTTAAAAAGGAACGATGGAAGTTAATATCAACTCCATGCTTACACTTCGTTGTAAATTTAGAAGTGAAAATTAGGATTTAATGTAGAATATGAATGGTGGCCCCAGGTTTCAGTCTGCCTTTGATCAAGGATATTATCTTGCAGACGCCGAAACATGCCATTTTATGGCGCAATATCTTGAGAAAAAACAGTGTGTTTGTTTTCCAGTCATTTAAATTGGTTTCCAGATTTTCAGGCTTATTTTGTCCGTGAAAAGTCTGTTTTAGAATTTCAACAAAATGGAACATTTCTGTTCACAATGTTAGGCTCTGAGTATATAAATTAATACGCCAACTACTATCGGACTTGCGTTTGCTTGTTTATTTGCCCCAGGCTGTATGTCCGGTCTGAATGCGAGCTCAGTTGTTGTCGCAACCACCGGGGAGATTCGGGCAGTGATATCAGACATAATGAGCCATGCCGTGAAGCACGGCTATTGTGGCGGTATTGCGCTTTAGTATACAAACGTGAATGGCACCTCCGTAAATGGTTTTTTCATACCTCGGTAAATGTTTTTTCAACTACATAGTATGGGGCTCAACTGCCAGGAAGGCATATTGTTCACCATTCGGTAATAATGATGTTCTTTCGCAAAGTATTGCCTGCGTTTCTGTATTTTCATTACCGCTTGTACCTTGTCCGACACTTAGGATTTGTTCTTCCGGATGACAACTTACGGCGAAGAACAAATAACATAGCCATGATGCAGAAAAGACTGGGCCGATTTTTCAGGCTGGTCTCTTCTGTGCCAAAACCGTTTCTATACTAGGTCCGTGTTGACAACTGTTGAGCCCGACAAAGCACCAGCCCGAGTAGCGGAGATGGAGTCGGTTGGCGAGACTGGCACGAAAGAAGAGATTCGAGCCAATGTATAATCTTCGGAATGGAGAAGTAGGCCAGCGGTGAACTGGTTCCCATTTATCATCGGTAAACTTTCCGGTTTCAGTCACACTGAGAAATGGCTTAAGAACGAGGCCATATCCCTGGTCTTTATGGTTTCAAATTGAATAGTGTTTGTCAACGCCGGTGGTAGTCAGACATTCGCCTGTTGCAGTTCATTCAATGGTGGTGCCACGGGATAAGGGCAGGAGGGGGCGAACAGCCCACCCCAGGGATCGGGCAAAGGGGTAAAGGTATAGTTCGGGCCCCTAATCCATGACGGAGAAAAGAAAAACTGCACTGCACCCTTTTGGTTATTATATTGAAAACCCATACTTTTAACTTTTTTAAAACTAGCATTCCCATGGCATGTGAAGACCTGACAGTTTTTCTTATCCACTTTCACATTGCTCCTCCGCGTATAGAATATGAAATGAAACAAGAAATCGTCGAAACTTTTTCGCAGTCGCTTCTTTGCCGAAGGCAACACTTCTCGGGCATTCTGGGCTGGAAGAAGGAGCGAAAAACAACCTCTCAAGGCTAGCCAGTTGTTCTGAGCGGAACCGAGCTGGGTAAAAAGAATTACTTATGCTCAATCGAGGAGAGCTTTCCCTGCTCTTTTACCCCGTTATCCAAATCCTCTCTCCACACCCTTTGTGCCCGGGTTCAATCTCCTAAATTGGATATGTATATCCATACTGTCAATCTGGTGAGAAAACATGGTGATTATTCACTGAGTCGGCGAGATATGTAGGATTTTAGTACATTAATCCCTACGCGGTGGGGGGTGTTTGAACACACCCTCGGGGGTTTTTCCACCGACACAAAAAAGGCGGCGCGAAGCGCCGCCGTACTTGGAACACCTTCTGCTTCATCAATTCCGCAACTGTTCCAAAGTTATACGGTTGAGACATATCAGGTCAGGTCACCAGTGCAGGTCAAGTGAACTCACCTTAAAAAATGTTTAAGATGGCATGAGTAAGAAAATGATGAATCTATCAAATCGAATCTTATACCAAATGATAAGCCCATCGAGTAGTACAAAATGTAGTCCTGGGTTTTCATATCGATGACCTAGGGTCAGATACGGGTCATGACATCTCCTTTGGGTATACATAGGGGAAACGGGAATTGGGCTGCATTTGTGTAAATACAACTTAGAATATCTTCATATTCGCCAAATCGTAGTATCCTGGGCTCCTTTTGAGGTTCATACTGCAACTTTTGACCTGTGGCCTCCGAGAGGTCATCTGGGGCCACTTAAGCAGGTTTTCAGACTTGGGTCAATAATGTTGCAGAAAATAATGGTAAAGCTTTTATTTTGATATCATTAAGTTTGGATTGTTATTGCAAGTCAAATGATATGCATATTGACTATGCTAAGTCAAATGGTGATCTTGAACTGACCTTAGGTCAGGTCATTTTTATGTTTTAACCTAGTATAGTCATAGTCCACATCATTCGATTTGCCGTAACGGGAGGAAGCAACTGGTTCCCAAAAAATGATGCCAACTCAATTCTGTCAGACGCTAGAGCCCAGAAACTCTTCTCTAGCATGTCACTTTCTTTGACCTGTCATGACCTAAATATTGACCTGAGCCAAAAAAGTGGCTTATGTGTTTCTTCATGAATGTGTACGGGCTATTCACCAGCGTTCGCGTTTTTTCGCTATCCCGCATAAGAGTCGAGTTCAAGGGTGTTTTTAACTCCTCACCAGGGCAAAGGTTTCTCGGAGGACCGCCGGGGCGGGTGATAACTGGAGGATTCGGCTTATGCACGTCGGGAAAGGACACCCCTACTTTTGAAAATATTATTTCTACCGTACTAGGGAAAGGTTTAGTAACCGGCATGTGAGAACCACTTCCATTTACAGCAGCTACTTGTTCCTTTACATGCGCAATGCATTGGGAAAGGGACAGAGGAATTAGATATCCCTCCCCTCGTGGTTTTTCCGGAATATCGAGTCAGCAAAGAAACGTACAACAGGCAGTGCTAGACCTGAACCACTGGTTTTGAGGGTAACAACTGGACTATTTTTCTTTGAAAATTAGAAATTATTGGTTGGTTTTAGAGAGAGGGGTAAAGGCCTCTACATCCTCCCCTTCCCCTCCCCCGCCCGCCTGGATTTATGTTGCTGAACGAGGCCGAGCCTGTTCATTTTTGCAGGAGGGGCAATTCGGCCATGCCACCTCTCAAGTGGCCTAGTTTTAAACACTTGTATCCAGTTTTGGCTGATATTCTTCTAAAACACTGTTGTCTTAACCCGCGCCCCAACGGGGGTCGGCGCCACCTTCTCCCCACCGGGGGCCATCGATGGCCCCCTCTAACTCCGAAAATATTTGGGTTAGCGCAAGGCTGCAAAGTGAATTAGAAAGCTCGCGTGAATTCAGTAAGAATTTACTTTGCATGTTTAATAGCTCAGGTCAATGATTTGACCTCCGAAGGTCAAGTTAGGTCAAGATCGGCTATTTTCACTCAAATATGAAATGCTTAAGCAAACTGGGCATAACTCTTATGCCATTAGAGCTATTGAGATCTGGTAAGGTGCATTTGATAGGAAAATGTCAGAACGTTTTCCGCTATGTGGAACGTTATGAGCTCCTACCAGTGGTTTGACCTCTATAGGTCACCTCGTGACCTAATATGACCTGAGGTCACGAAAGGTCAAAAAGTGGCCTTGTCATATGTCAAATGAAAGGCAGTGATGAGACATACATGATGGTGTTTGATTCAGCGCTCTAGCTTAATTAGGTCAAAAGTTATTGTCAAAATACAGTTTTTGACCCCTGGTGACCTTGTATGACCTCGGAGAGGTTAAAGGCCGCCAAATATGGCTCCTGGGATCTGTGAAAGGGTGCCCAAGAACGCTTTTCTGAGCAACCCGAGCTTTTGCAATCGTTTTTATGACTTTTAGATCGTAGGACAGCTTTTCCCATCCTTTTTCAATGGGAGAGGTCACCTCGTGACCTGACCTTAGGTCACGAAATCGAAAAATACCGGATATAAACTTTGTAGACCCTGGAGGGGCCATTAAGTGTAGGAAGTTCCAAAACGATTGACTTAGAAATGTAGCTCTTATAGAACTCAAAAGTTGAAGTGATGTGACCTTGGTTAACCTTGCCTGGTGACCTAAAATTGGATGACCCGGGATAAAAAAATTTTAGGGATGGTGGGAAAATGATGGGGGAGAGGTAAAGCCCTCAACTGCGGTGCTGCGCCTCGTCGTTTTTTCTGCTCTCCCGGAAAAACCTTAGGGGGCCATCGATGGCCCCCGGTGGGGCGAGGGTTAAGATTACACCCAGGCTGCTCCCCCAAACATTTATCCCGATCCGCCTATGTTTTTGGCTACCCCATCATAAACGCTTAGCCGCCAATGTTTCAAACATGGAGCATGTCAATTTAGTTCCATTTTTATATGGGGAAAGTTATATTCTTTTCTATATTTTTAATGCATACAAATAATTTCCATTCTTACTTTTCCGACAGTTTTTGTTAGTTATCTGCTCATAAGAGTTAGAACAATATGTATTACTTCAATTCTAGACTTTCTAACTAGCATGAGTAAATCGTTTTCTAATATGAAGTCTAAAGAGGTGGTTCCAGGGCAAGCATAATGGAATGAAACTATTTATTATGTCATCTCACACTTTTTTCCATATCCTACTTTACTTGATGCATATGCATTTACTGATAATATCCCCATGATGAGTGGATAATTAGTTTTTAAATTATTAATGAAGCGACAATTTTGATCCTTTTATCCGTTTAACGGTTCTACATTCGAAAACATTCCTAAAAGTCGCCATTTACCCTATAATGGTCGTCCAAGATCGGTCCCTACATTTATGTCTGATTTTCTAAGCTCGTCGTGTTTTGCGATCATGCAACCTATCCTAGGTGCAACAGAGTTGGCCATTTGAGTTCTGTTTGCTGACATATTTGATCTTTTTTCTCTCCTGAGGAAACAGACTGAATAGCGATTGTGTCATCTGATAATGAAGAGTTGTGCGATGCAGTTAAATTATTCTCCATAATGTCATCAGCGCAGGAGCAAAAGAGACTAACCAATAGTGACTAAGCAAACAAACTTTGGCTGTAAACTGACTGACAAAACGAATGATAGACTATACATAATTTGCAATACCCAGACTTCGTGACTAATGTCTGGAGGCGACGAGGCTGCCGTTTTTGGCTTGCTCGGTGCTGTAATCCGTTACGCCCAGGTCACTATTTACACGTGCTGCCGCTGAATGTGGGTGGCCGGGTCAATGTGATGGTTGGAGCTGATGCTTTGTGTGGATAACTTTTGTTCGGCGGCCGTGAGGCTGGTGTAGTCACTGATTAGTTTAACTTGTTTCTAGGCCTGCTCTGACTTCAGCAAACTTGTGAGGAGAGTGAAAAATTCTCGCAACGTCTCAGCAGAAAAGTTTGAAGTTCCTAGATGAGCAATTTGATGAAAACCACCCAGCCTCAAGAATCGGACCTGGTCTGGATATCCACTCTTGTTATCAGTTTCCGTTTTCCCGAATTAATGACGTAATACCTCAGCAGAGAATGGGGGTGTGTTGATACACTTTCCACTAAAGCAACCATAACTTAACCCAGCTCTATTGTAGCTTTTTCACAAGCATAAAGTATCAACGTAGATGCTATTCAATTGCATTGGAAAGCGCTGCTCACGTTGTCCTTTCTTTTGGTCAGTTTTTGCCTGTTTACTTGCTACAGACAAGATTATATAGTACAACGTCGATAATGTTTTGACAAGCTGGGAATGAATGTATCAATTTGATGCTATCGATTAACGCCACCGCATTTTCTCAAATGGGGAATGCGGTGGCGTGACCCACTAGCATCTGAATTCCACGCCGCTGACCCGGGCTCAAATCTCCGAGCGGGCATTCTGCATAAGTCCCTCTGATCCCCGTATACCCTTCCAACAGGGTGAGAGTTGGCGACACAATATGACCTCATCATTCCGTGCATCATTACGCCCCAAAGTTACTTGCGGTTTCAACTTGCCTCACGAAAACTAATAGCACTCCTGAATAGATCAGGTACCTTTTGAATATAGTCAAATCGCTTCCAATACTTCGTTCAAACATCAAGAAGCTCTATACTCTGGTGTTTTTTTTTGCAAAACAAGTTTCTTCATTCCCATAACCATGAAACCACAATTTCAATGGAGGCCACAGTTGTTAAGTGGTGGTTTTGCATTTAATAAAAAAACACTGAGTTAAGAGCATTGTCTCTCTCTCTCTCTCTCTCTCTCTCTCTCCTCTCCTCTCTCTCTCTCTCTCTCGCTCTCGCTCTGAATATTCCTATAGATTCCCTTTTTATGAATAAAATGATTCACAAAAATTCCCCGCTCTCCCGTACGCTTTTCCACATTTACCATTTTCAAGTTCCCAAACCGGTACGAACCAAATTGGATGGATTATAACCAGATGAGGAGCACCCGGTGACTGGGACCGATCCGGCCATTCTCTTTGGATCCAGGTCTCACTAGGGGGTTCCATGCCTCCTCGCAGTGGACGTAGGGGAGGGACTGCCAAGTTAGGCTGGAAACTTCCGGATTACTTCCATAAACTCAGTGCCGAGGCCATGGGTAGGCCGTTGCCTGGCTGAAATGAAAATGACGCCCACTGGCGGATCCAGGAGGGGGCAGAAAGGCATTTGCCCCTATGTCTCCTGATTTTCAGTAATCCCCAATCCTCTTCAAAAACCATATGAATTGTTTTATGACTCTGGGTCCCGTCGCCCCCCTTTAACCATTGGCTTGCATCTGGAATTAATGAGTTCGTATAGAATGAAGTAATGAATGAAGCATTCTAATGTGTCAAAATATGTTGTATTCCCACTCTATCACGTCCGTGGAATGTGATTGAAGTGATTGCCTATCAGTCAAGTGGTATGACAGCAACAAACTCATACATCAGTGTAGATCTAGATCTTGCGGTTACGTCGTGTGAAGAAATATCTCGTCATCAACTTGGAGGTTTTAATATATATCAACGAGTGGTTTTGGCTAGCCTTATCAATCAAGTATGGAGGATTTTAATCACCAGAAATCGTTTTCAAATAAATAGCCAAAAAAGCACTGTGATGAACTGGAGACAGACAGCTGCATCTACGTAAGCGAAACGAACATGAAACGAAGCCTCGGCGATTTTAAACTAATGTTCTTCAGTTTTCTTTACAGTTTTTGTGCATTTTTCAGGACCCGGCAATCTTTTACTTACCCTCTTTCTTGTCCTTAATACATGCCCTGCTGGTCAACCTCGCCCCTCTTGGCTTTCCCTGAATAACGTAAAAACGAAGAAATGCAGAATTACGCAACTTACAATTCCTTATTTCTGATCAACTTCTCGGATCTGACAATGTTTTAGTCAGGTCATCTCAGGTCAAGGAGCTATTCAAGGTGACCTAGGAGTTGTTCAGGAGCTATTCAAAACCCGAAATCAGGAGTTTGAGGCGCCCCAGAAACATGTACTAACTGATCATGTTAAACAATTGCATAATATAATGAATGAGCTCAATAGGGTCTACCAACCTGCCGTCTCGGAATTTTCATATTGTTGACTACGATGGACTCAATTTTTGGTCACCCCATTATCAGTCTATGGTGAAGAAATGAAAGAGCGCTTTTCCAGTAAATATTGAATAGATCAACTTGATAGTCCCCTTCTCATGTATTCATAGCACGATCATGACCATAAAATTAACTTTTTGGAGTATACCACCTCTGAAAGGTCGTCTGAGCTCATATGGGCATGCAGTGACAATTTTACCAATAACTTCCTGCTGAATTGAGATAGATCTCCCATTATGATTTCATTATGCTCATCTTGTCGCGGAAAATTCCTGATATTTCCGTATTGCCGCCCGACAGCTCAGTTGGTAGAGCGTTGGGCTCCGGCCCGCTGCTCAGAAGCATGTAGTGGCAGTGCATGTCCAGGCTTAGGATCGGTTCCATTGAGACGCTCCGGCGCTCAATAGTTTACCCGACGTACAGGTCGGCTGGCAACCGACTGGTGAGAGGGTGACCCTGAGCGGGGCGGCCGTCCCTGTCCTTTGTGGGACGTTAAACTTTGGCTTCTAAATTATCCCTTCATTGTGGGAGTTGCTCGTTCGGGTGGTGGGGTCGGGGTCTCCGTGACAAGTCCCTTGAGGACTTAAGTGAGACTTCGACTCCAGCATCCGTACTGGGAACAAGTTGGACAAAATTTTTAAGAAATGCAACGCGACTATATCAGGTCACTATGTGCCCCTAAGCTAACTTGAGGTCAGACAATTTTCACTATTTGACCTAGCACGGTCATATTATACATCTCCAATTCTCCACAATAGGAAAACTCGAATTGATATCTAAGTTTTGCTCTAGCTTCGCTAAGTAAAAATATATAAGTGAATACCTGCAATGCCCTGTTGTAATCCTGTGGAACCTTCGGTGACCTCTGGTGACCTCAATATTGACCTGACATAAACTAGTACGTTTAATTTATCTTCGTCTCGTCAAGAGCTTTCGAATGCCGTCCGTTACCTCGCTTGAGCTTTTCAGGAAATGAGGTACGTACCCGGGGAAGGGGGGATATCCCCAGCGGGGTACATAATGCCAGGTATCCCAAAGGGGCGGGAGTAAAGCTACCTGGAAGCGGTAAGCGTGTCAGGCTTGGACATAAGCAACTATTCCAGGAAGTATCCTTGATTCATTACTTTCATCTTTCCTAACTCTTACCGTCTCCTTCCACAGTTGTCAGTGTTTCAATTACATTACGATGACACTTGAAAACCACTGCTCGTGTGGAAGCGTTCGCAGAAAATACAGAAGTAGAATACATTAACGACATTATCGGACATAGTAACATATCTAAATAAGCACACACTGCAGTACGCCATGCTGGTCCTTGTAGCCTTTCAGCTCCTGGATGATCTGTATTTATTTATCATTGTTTTAGAGATATCGTAAACAGAACTAGGTTCCACTGACGGGTGTAATTGATATGGCAATAATAATTGTCGTCTGTGGATGCGTCTTGCAATGGCATGACCCCATGCCTTATTTGTTTTATTCATTCACTTATCAACTTCCACCTGTTCTTTGTTAACAGACGCAGCGGAGGGCCTGGCGTCAACGCGCAGTGGAGGGCCTGGCGTCAACGCGCAGTGGAGGGGGGCCCGGCGTTGGAGGGATCTAAAGTGCCCCGAGATCTCGGAAACCAAAGGGTTAGAAAAAACATTATTTGGTGGTCTGTAGAAGCTATAGTTATCTTAATTATAGCCAATTTCGATGGAACTACGTAAATATCTTTAAGTTCAAACGAGATCGTAAATTCAAAATATATGCCGTGGTAGAAATATTTTGGGAAATGCCATGATCATGCGGAAAAAGTCGGGAATACATTGGAAGTCGACAAAGGCAATAGAGGGAAGGTCCGACACAATGGCCTTTAAAATGTTGATGCTGAGGTCATTCAAGGTCATTGACCTACGACGTAACAATATGACATCTTCTCAATACCGTACAATATAGATGCACTGGAGCAGCATTTGGGGAATGAGGGTTTGATCCTTAAAAATACTTTTGACCTTGATCTGTCACCTTGACAGTGGGTAACCTTTACTATGAATTCATAATGCCATCTGGCCGAAGCACTGGGGTCAACGACCTTGAAAATGCATGTATGGCCTTGACCCCTGGCCGTTGTTCTTGGCTTTCATATGAGATGTTCTTAACCTGTCACCACGCCGTCTACAGTACAAGCGAACTGGAACAGCACTGTGATTGCGACTGTCTGAAAACACAAACCTGACTTTTAAAGTCTATAAGTCAAAATATTATTGACCGAGTTTCAAAAATATTTCGCCAATCCACCCACTCATGAACTCTCCAAATATAGCAAACTAGCGTTTTTAAGCTGCGAACGGTTCTCCGACTTCCTTGGAAAAATGGTTAGCGCACACTTTAGCCCCCTCCCCTTTCACTGTGCGCGTTAGAGGATGTAGATTAGTTAGGCTGTAAGCTGTGATGTCAATCTGGCATTCAGGATATCATGCGACCCACAGATGGGCCGGGAGTGGGGTAATGGGGTGTTAAAAACCTCCCTCTGGCTTTTCTGAGGTCATGCATTATTTGATAGAGCTTGATTAAAGGGTTGTTGTGGTGAATTAGATCTTGGCTAGTAACAGTAAAAGCTGAAGACTGAAGTTTTCATTAAATCCCCTGTGCAAACCGTTTAAAATATGCTGATTTTGATACCGTTTTGAGCTGAAAGACAATGATTTATATAGTTATATGGTTGTATAGTTATATATGTTACTATGGTTATATAGTTATATAGTTTCAAATGAGTTTTCCGAACTTTCAAATCCATTCCCATTTTGACCAACACACATAGGAGAACATGATAAAGGCGGAAAGGGAGACTCAGTCTCCACTTCAGCATATCACGGAATTCTAGATCCAAGATGAGGGGACTGGAAATCCCAAAATATAATATCTTAAAATAGGACCTTTATGTCTTCCTGGGCTCAAACGTCAAATCCGTTCTCGACAGGGTCGAGGCATGGCCGACCCCTTTGTGCCAGAGACAGCCAAAGCTGCCGGAGACAATGCATTCTCATCACAGCTGGTGCCATAGATTCCCATCGTAACTGACTTACGGGCGACTCTCGTTGTGACCAGGTTGTGCGTGCCACCACCGCCAGCGATTACTTCCGTGCTGCGGGGTCATGTTCCGGCAAACGATGGCCGGGCACGGGCTTGAATTAGCTTCACTGGTGCTTGGGCAGGTCCATAGCCAGATCCAGGGGGATCCGACCGGGCTGAGATTTGGCACGTGAAAGAATATTAAGGTCATTTAAACATGGTTACTCAGAGAGTTGAATAAGAGTCCCCTGGTATCATGCTGAATAAGCGTGTGCGCTGTTTATCGATGCAAATCGACAGATCAGCAGAAAACTTACACTGTCATGATGCAGTTAACACGCGCATTGACAGGGGTGGGCCACTTTCGCTTTGACGGGGGTGGTACCCGCCCCCTAAGATCTCGAGAACCACGGTAGGTAGCGAAAAACGGTAAAAAGCGTTGGGTAGCCCATCCACTTCTCAATCGAAAATAGTTGAACCTTTTTTGTCAGGTCACATTTAAGGTCACGAGAGGTCAAAACATGCCGTCATGGGGATAATATGTAAATC